>JAHRHZ010000016.1:28409252-28483411 GCA_024137785.1 Ginglymostoma cirratum | reverse complement strand
TTCCCCTCCCCCATTTCTGATGAAGGGTTTAGGCCCGAAACGTCAAGATTTCCTGCTCCTATGATGCTGCTTGACCTGCTGTGTTCATCCAGCCCCATGCTTGTTATCTCCAGAACGTCATCTTGGTCTCTGGATTGACCGTTCAGCGATAAAACCACTAGGCCATTGCTTCCCCCAGTACTTCCACTTGGTACAATTTAAAGTTTTATTAAATAATTTTCTATAGTGTAATAGCAATGGAGAGTACAAAAACTCTGGCTCACAAAGGAAATGTTGTATACAGTCTAGGAAGCGCTGTAGCCTTTCAATTTAAAACAACATTCAGAACACAAGCTTAAGGAGCAGATTGTGAACACAGTGAGATGATAGTGTACCTTTACAGTAATTAGAATAGTGAGTACACTGAGGAAAAATAGGATACTATATATTGTGACGATGTTATGACTTTAAGAAGTTATTTTGTCCTGGTTTTGATTTGAAGAGATGTTGTAAGGCAGAGGTGCTGAGCAGTCTACCAGAACTACTAGGGTAAACAGTTTGAGAGGCCCTGGGTTTTTTTTTTTAAACAAACAGGCTGAATTGGTGTGGCCAGTTCTCATTGATCAGTATTTCTGGGTTTTTAGGTTTAGCTTTAAGCAGGACCTGTGGAAATCTCAACTGAGTTGGAAGCTTCAGTGAATGTCTCCTGGCTGCTATTTTCTGTGAATTTTCTCTTGTTATTTTTTCCCTCAGGTTGGAGGAACTGCATGTGAGAATCCGTGTCTGAATTTTGCTTTTTGCTAAGGTGTATTTTACGTGATTTTACTATATTGGAACTATATTGGTTAATTAGTAATAGTTAGTGTTTCTTTTATTCTGTTAAGTTTTACAATAGGGCTGTTATTCTAAATTCCTTTTTCTTTGGTTGTATTTTAACTATGGTGTTCAAATAAATTGTATTTTGCTTAATGTTGAGTAGTTTGAGCAGTTGCATTGTATCTGAAACAGGCACTTCGCATTTGCCTTTTACAGTAAGAACAATCAAGGGTTTAGGCTGGCTTGTTAAAACCCTTCGAGGGGGTCTGGTCTGGTCCACAGCAATATTTCCCAATAGACCAAGGTCAAGAAAGGACCATACGGAACATAAAATTGGATTTCATGGAGTCACCAGTTCTTAAGATATTAAACGGCCTAAAAATTAAACACAAAAATTAAAACTAACCAAACTAATGTGCTATTAAAATTCAAAAGTTGAGATTGTAGATGATGTTATTAATAGACAAAGTAAAGATGCCCTGAAAGCTTTTGACAATTACTTCAATTTTAAAAATAAATAAAACTTTTGAACAAGCAAGATTTAATAGAAATGTCAGCTTTCAGGAAAAGCTGTAGACAACTTTGTTAATGATCTCCATAGATTGATGAAAAAATGTGAACATGGAGCTTTGAAATCGGGGTCTTAACAGACAGAATTGTTGTTGGATTACTTGATGAAACGTTCAGAGCAATATTTAACTTTGGAGAAAACTATTCAAAGCTGCTGGAAACAGAAACCAGAAAAACTCATATACAAATCCTGAGAGGAGAAAACCAGCAGTAATTCAAGAGGGCAACATGGCCTAATCACTTCTTTTATGAATTATGGACAATCCAAAGAGGCACTTGAGAAACCTACTTCAAGAAGAAGCCAAATACTTAACGCAAAAATCTAGTATCATTGCTACAGGCCAACAAGGTTTCACAAGCATAGACAATGTTCAGCCGTCATGAAGGAATGCGACATATGTATAACAGTAGGTCACTTTCAGAAAATATCTAGAAGTAAGGCACAGTTTCAGAACAGTGAAAGTATTGGTGGTAACATACATAAAGGTGACTGTACTGCAGAATACTCACAACCATTAGAAAAGATGCCTGAACTATCCCCATTGGAGAAGACACTTGAGGCATTCTTAGGAGAACTTATTAATCCAGACAAGCCAGAAGAGATAGAAATTTTCATCGTCAATGGGTATCTTGTTGATTCTGTGCTTGATAATAGAATCATGTGTTAATGCCCTATCAGACCAAATCCGACAGCTGAAGCAGAAGTTACAATCTACAGAAATAAGTGCACAGGTGGAATAACTGCCAGAAATGTAACAATGCTGCATGTTACAAGACAACGCTGCATGAGAGTTGCAAATATACACATATTGTTTGCGATCAACCAGCTTTTCGTTTCAGACTGCATGCGTATGTCATCAGAACAGTTGGAGGAAATCAATGACCTCCCAGTGGACAACAGAAGCAAACATGTGTCCAAACTCTGGTGCAGGAACAAACTGTTGTTGACTAGACAAGAGATGACTAGCAAAGACTTTATTGAACTTCCTAGACTCATCGTGAAATCCAAACTTTGAAAAAAGTCTAGTGAGATTTACTTACATTGGTGCAAGAGAGCTGTTCACATTGTCAACACAAAGGGCACTGACTTTACAAGAATGGTGGCAAAAGTTCAATCCTCTGTTTGCAAAAAGAGAGCAGTCAATGCCAGTGACAAGGATAGTCTTGAGTGAGCAGGACTCTTTCAGAAAGATGACCAACAGTCTGAAAAAGTTTACCTCATCAGTCAAACAACCACAACAGGTGACAGAAGATGCCAAGGCTTATCTACATCTTGAGTTAGATAAGCTGCATGGAACTCCACCGAGTTAGAAAAATGTTTACAGATCTGAGACATGGTCAGGGAGAAGAACTTATCTGGTCTAAGTGTTCAGGATATTACAAAATAGTACATAAAAATGCCTGAATGACTCCATGAGAGCTCTTACATATGGAAATCATGAGTACATTGTTTCATTTAAGACATAAAACTGTAACAATGCAGAATTATGTTTTATTTAATTTAATGTTTAAGGTAAGGTGATATATTTGAAAACAAAGACACAAAGAAAAAGTACTTAAAAGATTTATGTAGTATATTTCATGGCTATAAGAGGTCCTACAGACGTTGTACAGCTAATAGAATACATTTAAATTGTAAAAATACAGCAATCTTCACAAATCACTCTGTGATAATCTCCAGGTGATCTGTTTTTGACATACTGATGGACTGATGGACTGATGGACACTAGCTCTGCTCTTCTAATACATAGGTATAAAAGATTCCTTAGTGCTAAGAGGTTTGAAGTTTAATTCGAACATGGTATCTCTAACAGTGAAACACTCTCTTGTACTATCAACTTTGATGATTGTTTTTAAGTCCTGGCATGAGATCTGAAGAAGGGTCTAGGCCCGAAACGTCAGCCTTCCTGCTCCTCTGATGCTGCGTGGCCTGCTGTGTTCATCCAGCTCTACACCTTGTTATCTCAGATTTTTAAGCAGGTTGTGTCTCGAATCAGGGCTGGGTGGCAGCACGCACTTTGGCATCACTAATGTCTACACCTCACTTCTATCTTTACTCAAGAGAATGAGGATAAAGGTATGGAACTGGGTTTGGGGTAGAGGGGTTGTGCTGGTACTGTGAGGTGCTTAAGCACATTGACATAGGGAAGGACAAGGTACTGGAGGTATTGCCAGGTTTTAAAGTGGACAAATATCCAGATTCAGATGAATTGTGGGAAACAGGGGAAGAGATTGCAAGGGCACGGACCAAAATTTTTAATTCCTGTCTAGCCACAGGGGAAGAGCCAGAGGACTGGAGAACATGTAATGTGGTTCCAATATTTAAGAAGTATTGTAAAGACAAGTCAGAGAGCTACAGACCAGTGAGTCTCACGTCAGTGGTAGAGAAAGTATTGGAGAAAATTCTGAAGGAGTGCATTTCGCTCCATATGGAGAGACAAGAGGGAGGTTATGCCTAACAACTTTGATCCAATGTTTTGAGGTCGTGACCAGGTGTGTAGATGTGGGTAATGCAGTTGATGTAGTTTATATAAATTTTAGCAGAGCCTTTGACAATGTCCCATATAGGAAACTTATCATGAAGGCAAATGCACATGGGATTCAGTATAATTTGATAAAGTGGATTCAAAATTAGTGCAATAATAGGAGACAGAGGGTGGTGACAGAAGACTGCTTTAGTTACAGAAGCCAGTGTCCATTAGCATATCACAAGGAACTGTGCTGGGTCCCACATTATTCGCCATTTATATAAATGACATAGGTGATTGTGTGGGGTTTGGATTAGCAATTTTGAGAATGACAGAAAGTTTGATCGGGTGGGTAACAGTAAGTTGAGTATCTTGGGCTGCAAAAAGATAAAATGGGATGGTCAAATGACCAGATAAATGGCAGAGGGAATTTAAACCTAAGAAGTGAGGTGATATATAGAACAAAGAACAAAGAAAATTACAGCACAGGAACAGGCCCTTCAGCCCTCCAAGCCTGCACCGATCCAGATCCTCTATCTAAACTGTCGCCTATTTTCCAAGGATCCGTATCCCTCTGCTCCCTGCCCATTCATGAATCTGTCTAGATACATCTTAAATGATGCTATCGTGCCCGCCTGTACCACCTCTGCTGGCAACACATTCCAGGCACCCACCACCTTCTGCGGAAAGAACTTTCCACGCATATCTCCCCTAAAATTTTCCCCTCTCACCTTGAAATCGTGACCCCTAGTAATTGAGTCCCCCACTCTGGGAAAAAGCTTCTTGCTATCTACCCTGTCTATACCTCTCATGATTTTGTAGACCTCAATCAGGTCCCCCCTCAACCTCCGTCTTTCTAATGTAAATAATCCTAATCTACTCAACCCGTCTTCATAGCTAGCGCCCTCCATACCAGGAAACATTCTGGTGAATCTCCTCTGCACCCTCTCCAAAGCAGCCACATCCTTTTGGTAATGTGGCGACCAGAACTGTACACAGTATTCCAAATGTGGTCGAATATGTTGGAAGGAATAACTTGATAAGGAAGCATTCAAAAAACAGCATGACACTAGAAAGTTCTGTGGAACAAATGGACCTTGGAGTATTTGTTTATATATCTCTGAAGGTGGATAGGCATGTTAGTAAGGTGGTGAAAAAGGCATGTGGGATACTTTTATCAATTGAAGCATAGATTACAAAAGCAAGGAAGTCATTGATGGAGTTATACAGAACTTTGGTGAGACCATAGCTATAGTACCGTGCACTGTTCTGGTCATCACATTAGAGGAAGGATCTGATTGCACTGGAGGGGGTGCAGAGAAAATTCACCAGGATGCTACTTGGATGGAAAATTTAAGTTGCGCGGAAAGGTTGGATAGGCTTGGGTTGTTTTCACTGGAGCAGAGAAGACTGAGGGGGCGAGATAACAAGCATGGGGCTGGATGAACACAGCAGGTCAAGCAGCATCATAGGAGCAGGAAAACTTGACGTTTCGGGCCTAAACCCTTCATCAGAAATGGGGGAGAGGAAGAGGGTTCTGAAATAAATAGGGAGAGAGGGGGAGGCGGATAGAGGACGAATAGAGGAGAGGATAGGTGGAGAGGAGGCAGACAAGTCGAAGAGGCGGGGATGGAGCCAGTAAAGGTGAGTGTAGGTAGGGGGGTAGGGAGGAGATAGGTCAGTCCAGGGAGGACGGACAGGTCAAGGGGGCGGGATGATGTTAGTAGATAGGAGATGGGGGTGTGGCTTGGGGTGAGAGGAAAAACCGGTTAGGGAGGTGGAGATGAGCTGGGCTGGTTTTGGGATGCAGTTGGGGGAGGGGAGATTTTGAAGCTTGTGAAATCCACATTGATGCCATTGGGCTGCAGGGTTCCCAGGCTGAATATGATTTGCTGTTCCTGCAGCCTTCGGGTGGCATCACTGTGGCATTGTAGGAGGCCAAGGATGGACATGTCATCTGAGGAATGGGAGGGGGAGTTGAAATGGTTCGCGACTGGGAGGTGCAGTTGTTTGTTGCGAACTGAGCGCAGGTGTTCCGCAAAGTGGTCCCCAAGCCTGCGCTTGGTTTCCCCGATGTAGAGGAAGCCACAACGGGTACAGCGGATGCAGTATACCACATTGGCAGATGTGCAGGTGAACATCTGCCTGATGTGGAAAGTCTTCTTGGGGCCTGGGATTGGGGTGAGGGAGGAGGTGTGGGGGCAGGTGTAGCACTTCCTGCGGTTACAGGGAAAAGTGCCGGGTGTGGTGGGGCTGGAGGGGAGTGTGGAGCGGACAAGGGAGTCGCGGAGGGAGTGGTCCCTCCGGAAGGCAGATAAGGGTGGGGAGGGAAAAATGTCTTTGGTGGTGGGGTCTGATTGCAGATGGCGGAAGTGTCGGAGGATGATGCGTTGGATCCGGAGGTTGGTGGGGTGGTATGTGAGGACGAGGGGGATTCTTTTTTGGTTATTGTTGCGGGGACGGGGCGTGAGGGATGTGTTCCGGGAAATGCGGGAGACACGGACGAGGGCGTTCTCGACCACTGTGGGGGGGAAGTTGCGGTCCTTGAAGAATGAGGACATTTGAGATGTGCGGGATTGGAATGTCTCATCCTGGGAGCAGATGCGGCGGAGGCGAAGGAATTGGGAATAGGGGATGGCATTTTTGCAGGAGGGTGGGTGGGAGGAGGTGTATTCCAGGTAGCTGTGGGAGTCAGTGGGCTTGAAGTGGACATCTGTCTCTAGGTGGTTGCCTGAGATGGAGACAGAGAGGTCCAGGAAGGAAAGAGAAGTGTTGGAGATGGTCCAGGTGAACTTCAGGTTGGGGTGGAAAGTGTTGGTGAATTGGATGAACTGTTCGAGCTCCTCGTGGGAGCACGAGGCGGCGCCGATGCAGTCATCAATGTAACGGAGGAAGAGGTGGGTTTTAGGGCCAGTGTAGGTACGGAAGACGGATTGTTCCACATAACCCTAACCCTAACCCTAACCCTAACCTGCAGTCTGATTGAGATCTACAAGATTATGAGGGACATAGACAGAGTGGATAAACAGCAACTGTTCCCCTTAGTTGAAGGGTCAGTCATGATGGGACCTGGCTTCAAGGTGAGGGGCAGGAAGTTTAGGGAGGATGTGAAGAAAAACGTTTTTACCCAGAGGGTGCCAACAATTTGGAATGTGCTGCTTGGGAGGGTGGTAGAAGTAAACCGCCTCACATCCTTTAAAATGTACCTGGATGAATATTTTGCACATCATAATATTCAAGGCTATGGACCAAGTGCTGGTAAATGCGATTAGGTTGAAGGTCAGGTGCTTTTCACATGTTGGCGCAGACTCGATGGGCCAAAGGGCCTCTTCTGCACTGTATGATTCTATGATTTTCACTTAGTCATTCACACTTTGCAAATCACCATGGGCAGCCATTTCTGGCAGGGCCTACTGTGGAAAGTCTGCATCAATGGAAGCAGAACTGTCCAACTTCTACTTGCTGAATATCAGCTTTAAATCTGAGGCTTATCAGGGAGAAAGAGAACGTCAGTGTTACTTTGTTTTTTTTATTTATTTGCGAGGCAAGGGCATTGCTGGCTAGGCCAGCATTTATTGCTTATCCCTAATTGCCCAGGGGGCAGTTAACAATTAACAACATTGCTGAGAGAGCCTGGAGTCACATGGCCAGACTGGGTATGGATGGCAGATTTCCTTCCCTAAAGGACATCAGTAAACTGGATGGGCTGTTCATGACCGTGAAACCATTGTTAATTTATCATGTAACCAGCCATGATTTCATGCCTGATCAGTGCACTTACAAATGTATCATCCATCTCTATTCATTTGGTCTATGGCAAATTGGCAGAAGTATTGTGCTAGTCATGCTGGAGAAGGATGATGAAGAAAGCAGTCATGGAAGTGGAAACTTGACTCAAAGTGCTCCTATTCTCATCTATCACACTCCTTCCCCCTCACCACCTATCCTCAATCAGTGTCTGATATGCTGCCTCGTCCTCTGATGGCCACATCTGCCAAAATGCAGTTGAAAGTGAAGCAGTCTTTGGTGGAACCTTCAGCAGCTCCATAACACAGCGTGCATAGATTAAAAAAAAATCAAGGTGTGCACACCATTGTGATAGGAAACCCAAGTTCAAGAAGTTATAAGTTAACAACTGTATGCACAAGTGTTACATTGCAAAAATTTCCTTCATTATGCCACATAAAACATCTTGATTAACATCACTTCCTTGTCTTGGTCATTACTGCAGCCCAAGTACCAACTTACCCCTTCAATCAATTCCTGAGAAAAGAAGTTTTGAGACTCAGGGAGTGAGTGAGATAAGTAAATTACATTGCTTCTTGGAGAAAATACACCAGAAAAGACTTGATGGACCTAATAACATGTTTCTATGCTATAATCTTCTATGATTCAATAATGTGAAGTAAGTTTGATCAGCACTCAACAAATTGTGCTATGTGTTTTTTTTTTATCATCATACTGTCAGAAATAGGTTATTTGAAAAAGAAAGGATTGCTGACCAAGGAAGAAATGTGAACCTTGACTTGGGGAAACTCCAATGAAGAGGAATCTCAAGCAACCTTACTCGTAAGACAGGCCTAAATCTATAATTCACATAATTCAATGTCATATTGTGTTAATTTCACTTTGATGGTGTTTTATTTTATGGAAATAGGTGATAGGTGAGGCTCCAGTAATTGGATTTGGGAAGGCTTGGAGAAAATAGTACTGTCAGGGTATGACATAAAGATGATGCTATATGTCTGAAGATAACGTTTAAGGCTGCATGGTCACAGTGCAGCAAAGGTAAGCACATAACAGCTTGCTACAAACTCACTTCCTGTCTCTTGGCAAACACATTGAGCCGGGCAGCACACAAACTTCCCTTCCCTCACTCCTACTGTCCTCTTCTGACTTTCTGCTATCAGACTTACAGGAACTGCTGACAACCCAGCCTCTGCAAGCTTAGGAGGAAGACAGAGAGTGATTGCCCAGCACTGATGAATAAGTTACACTCAACTGACACTCTGACACCATCTCAGAATATTAGTTATGAGTGTAGATTTGGGATCTGCAGGGCAGTGATCTGGGTTTTATTCTAGCCTCGGGTGACTGTGTGGAGTTTGCACATTCTCCCTGTGTCTGCATGGATTTTCTCTGTGTGCTCTAGTTTCCTTCCACATTCCAAAGATGTGCAGGTTAGATGGATTGGCCATGGGAAATGTAGGGTTATGGGAATGGGTGCAGGGCTGAGATGTCCTTCGGGAGGGATAGTGCAGATATAATGGGCCAAATGTTTCTTTCTGCACTGTAGGGATTCTTTTATTCTATAATTCGATGAGTCACCAAGTGCCAGTGGGTTGCAGCCACTGCAGGTGTAAGGGATTGTTTTCATGCCAACTCACTAGAGGTTGAGGATGCAGATGAGTTCTGCTACAAGAGGATCAGGTGAGGACTTCGATGGGGTGGCTTACTGTAACTGATGAACATGCACACCAAGATGCTAGTCTATTGGCTGGTCTGCCGATCTTCGGTCACTGTCATGCAGAATGGAAGAATCCGACCTCAAAGTGTGTGGTGTAATGATTGCTTCATGTCACTTATGATGATGTAACTGATCACATGACTCTGACATTAGTAAGGCAGATGGCCCCAGTCTAAAATGACTATGTAGACAGAGGTCTTAGACACTTACACTGGAGAGCTGTATTCGATAACCTAATTTCAGATGCAAGATGCCGCAAGGCTTTGTTGGGAAGCTGGAGCCCTCCCTGTACACCTCCTGCCCCTACCACACACGTGCAGATGTGGATGTGACAATGATAGCTGAATCAAATATTTTGCAGTGTGTGGTAGTCATAGTTACAATTTCTACTGCCTCTCAAGCAAATCCACATAGTTTTACTGATCTGAAGTGGACACTCAGGTGTAGGTCATAAAGATCCTTTCCTTTAACCCCTGCTTCCATCCTTTACCCTTTCTTGCAGAGCAACAATGCTTGTCCTCACCTTCCATGCCACTAGACTCTGTATTCGTCTTCCTCTGCCATATCTACCACCTCTAACATGATGTCACTCCCAAACAAACCTTCCACTCTGCTTCCAACATTCTGAAATGACCATTCACTCCATAACACCCTGTACCCTTCTCACAACCCTTTCAGAGAAAACATAGGAAATGTAACAGCTACCCTTCTCTTCTCATCATCCAAGGTCCCAAACATATCATTCATTGCAAAGCAGCTAATTGTATGCATTTTTTTTCCAATTAAGTACACTGTATTCACTTCTTAGAATGTGATCTCCTCTGCACTGTGGAGACAAAATGCAGATCTGGTGACCAGTTTACAGAGCACCACTATTCAGTCTGTAAGCATGATCTTGAACTTCCAGTGGTTTGCTGTATCCCTCTGAACTAACTGTACTACATGCTGTCAGATTCAACTCTGACTTTATAATCAAATGCGCCAAGAAGGTGATGTTATCTGGCATACTGATCTCTACATTGCAGCGACTGAATGCCAGTTCTGAAACACCTCCTCCTATCTCCCCTTGGACCATGATGCCACCATCGAGCATCGGGCCATTGTGTCCACCGTGGTCACTGATCTCATTTCATCCAGTGATCTCCCCTCTACTGTCTCCAAGTTCATAGTTCTCCAACCCCACACAACCCACTTCTAACTCTTTCCCAAAAGTCACAAACAAGACTGCCTGGGCAGACACAGAGGTTCTGCCTGCTTCTGCCCCACAGAACCTATCTCTTCCTACAACTTGATATTTTTTCTCCCTTTGTCCAGTCCCTTCCACTTATATCCACAATTTTTCTGATGCTTTACATCAGTTTCATAATTTCCAGTTCATGGACTCCAGTTGCCTCCTCTTCACCATGGACATGCAATCCCTTTACACATCCACCTCCCATCAGGATGATCTCAGATCTCTCCACTTCCTCCTGGAGAAAAGGCCTGAAACGTCCCCATTCACCACCACCCTCCTCCACCTGGTCGATCTCATCCTCACTTTGAATAACTTCTCCTTTAACTCCTCTCACTTTCTTCAGATCAAAGGTGTGGCTATGGGTACCCACATGGGCACCAACTATGCCTGTCTCTCTGTGGGGTACATGGAGTATTCCTTGTTCCAGTCCTATTCTGGCCCCTATCCCCAAATCTTTCTCCAGTACAGCAACGACATCATTGGTGCTGCTTCCTTCTCTCATCTTGAATTGGAAAAATTGATCAATTTCACTTCCAATTTCCAACCCACTCTTACCTTCACCTCGTCCATCTCTGAATCCTCCCTTCCCTCCCTTGGCATCTCTGTTTCTATTTCTTGGGATAGGCCGGCCACCAATGTTGATTACAAACCCACCGATTCCCACAGTTATGTGGACAATACCTCCTCACATCCTGCTTCCTGTAAAGACTCTGTTCCATTATCCTACTTTGTCTGTCTCCATCACATCCGTTCTGATGATGCCAGCTTCCACAAAAGGCCTTCCAAAGTTTCCATCTTTTTCCTCAATTGAGGATTGCCCATCATCATGGTTGACAGAGGCCTCAGCCATGTTCAACCCATCCCTTCACCCCTGCTTTTGCACCCCATAACAGCAAAAATGTCCCCTGGTCCTCATATACCATCCTACCAGCTTCTGCATCCACATTCCCCTCCCCTCTTTTTTCAACCTTCCGTTCCCTCTGGGACTTCTTTGTCTATTCCTCCTCCACTTCCAACATGTCCCCAACCCACATGGCATTTTCACTCAATCACACAAGGTGTAACACCTGCCTGTTTACTTCCTCACTATCCAAGGATCCAGTCGCACCTTCCAAGTGAAGCAATGATTTACCTGCACTTCTCTCAATCTAGTCTACTGCACTTGCCGCTTACAATGTGGTCTCCTCTACACTAGAGAAATAAAGTGCAGACTGGGAGACCACTTTGCAGAAAACTTACATTTTGTCTCCAAAAATGACCCTGAGCTTCTGGTTGCATGCACACCAACACACCACTGTGTTCCCTATCCAACATCTCTGTCTCAGGCTTGCTGCAGTGCTCCAGTGAAGTTCAGCACAAGCTTGAAGAACACCTCATTTTCCACTTGGGGATACTGCAACCTTCTGGACTCAGTTATAAATTCAATAATTTTAGGGCCTAAGCACCTTCTCCCATGTCCTTATTCCAAACCCCACACACCAGGCCTTACCATTGCATAGCCTATGACCACAAACAACCTATTAAAACAAAACAAAAGAACTGCGGATGCTGTAAATCAGGAACAAAAACAAAGTTGCTGGAGAAGCTCAGAAGGTCTGGCAGCATCTGTGAAGGGAACAACAGAGTTAACGTTTCTGGTCCAGTGACCCACAGAAACAACCTATTGTTAACCTCTAGAGATAACAAGGTGTACAGCTGGATGAACACAGCAGGTCAAGCAGCATCACAGGAGCAGGAAGGCTACGTGTTGGGCCTAAAACTCTAATGGTCCCATTAGCAGCTACTGATTCTCTCAGGTTGACCTTTACCCATTCCTTTATCTGCCCAACTGCTGTTCTCCCCCTCTGAGCTCCAGCTCTACCTATTGTTTACTCCTCCCCCCACCCCATTTCAGTGTATGTACAAAACACTTCCTGGCTACAATCAGTTCTGAACCCGAAACACTAACACTGCTTTCTCTTCACAGCTGCTGCCAGACTTGTTGAGTTTCTCTAGCAATTTCTGCTTTGTTTCAAAGCGTTCCCATTTTTCCTCATTCTCCTTCTCCACTATTCTCCTCCCTCTTTTGTCTCCTCTACTACTCTCTCCTTTTTATCCTTATTGTCTCTTGCTGTCCATATTACTTCTTTCTCTGTTCTCCATATTTCCTGTTTAAAAGTCTCTCCTCTTCTGATTCCTTCCGTACTTTTATACTTTTGCCAAGGCCTCTTCCCTTCTTCTTCTATTTGGTTGCTTATGGGAATTTGTTGTGTACAAATTGACTGCATACTTCCTACTTTACACAAGTGACTGCATTTTGGAATTGCTGCATTGACTGTAATGTATCTTGGCACATTCTGTTGTATGAAAGAAACTATTACCCTTTCTTTTGAAAATTACACAATCTTTGTTTGTTCCTTTGCCTCACTTTCCTATCATTTTCCCCCTTCGTACGCCTGTCCCTTCTTCTCCTTGCCCTATTTGCTTCCCTTCCTATATTGCAACTTGAGCCACTGCCGGCCAATCCACGCTCATGTTTTCTCCCTCAGAGGGTTTGCCTACCCGTTGGCCAACTGAATTTTCCGACTATTAGAGCTATGGCTGGGCACTGATTTAGTGCCTATAGCTCAACAACAGAATGGA
This sequence comes from Ginglymostoma cirratum, assembly GCA_024137785.1. Classification (NCBI taxonomy): domain Eukaryota; kingdom Metazoa; phylum Chordata; class Chondrichthyes; order Orectolobiformes; family Ginglymostomatidae; genus Ginglymostoma; species Ginglymostoma cirratum. The sequence goes on along the minus strand of JAHRHZ010000016.1, from coordinate 28,470,255 downwards.
AATGTCTTGGCCCGCCTGGCAATAGGTGAATTCTTTTTGATGCCTCTGTCCTGCTACTTGTAAAAAAATTGTCATTTCATTTCCTTCAATAAAGCATCGACACAGGAACCAGTCCACTGTTAGCTGTTAAGTAAAAGTCAATCACTAACTGACAGTGTGAAGGTGAAGACTCATGAGAAAGACAAATCATGGAGTTAACAGATAATAACATTATATCTCACTTCATAATTGTTAATCCTCTCGGGGTTAGATGACTGTACCAATTAATTCTGTGACTGAAACATGTGAAACTATTGCTAATTTTTCTATTCTATTCTAGTCTAATCAATTTGCATATTTAAATGAGGAGAATTAGATGTTATTATTGTAAACATTTTCATGATAATATCGCTGTCAAGAATTTTGACTCTATCCTGATTAACATATTAGTGGAGCTCAGTATTTTTTTACATCAAAGACAGTAAAAGTGATAAATCACCAGCAGAAAAGCACTTACTCACCTATAAATACAGAAACAAAGAGGTTATCCTAAACCTATTCAACTCATTGTTCAGGATGCAGATAAAATAAGGACATTAAGGCTATGGATAAGGACAAAATAAATAATGCCAGTGATAAGGCTTTAGCTATAAAGATGTACTCAACTGATTTACATAATACAGAATATGTTAGACAATGCAGAATTATTGTGCACTAAAATGAAAATTAAAAAAAAAATCATCATACCATCACAACTAACATCCCAAAAATTAAAGAATGGTTTAAAAAAAAGTATATTTTGTTGGGTGACTTCTCCACTATAGAGCAGGGAGAAATAATGAAGGAATTTATACAAAAGCAATGCTGTGAAATGATAGTACATTTACAAGTTATGCCATAGGTGACACGTAAATAGAAGATTACCTGTAACTGTGCAAGATGAATGTTCCACTAAACAGCAAAACAGGCAGCACTCAATGCCAAAGAGCAAGGTAAGATCATCGGGAAATACATGAAAAATCATACACAGCACAAGCAAATGGCTTCTTGGTAGCCTTTAGGTCATTTCCCTCCTTTATCTTCCAACGTTAGTGTCTCGTTTCCTGCTGCATCTCCTATTTATTGACTGACTTCTTATATTTCAATGCTTGTTAATAATTATAAAAACACATTGGAACTAACAACATATGAAGAGGAAAGGATGAAATTCTGAGGACAGATTATAGGAAGTTAAAAAGTAGGTCCTCAAGGATAGTAATATCTGGATTACTCCTGGTGCCACAAGCTAGTGAGGGTAGGAATAGAAAGATAGAGCAGGTGTATGCTTGACTGAGGAGCTGGTACAGGGAGAAGAATTCACATTTTTGGATCTTTGGAATTTCTTCTGGGGCAGAAGTGACCTGTATAAGAAGTATCGATTGTACCTTAATTGGAAAGGCCTAACATACTGGCAGGGAGATTTGCTAGAGCTGCTCGGGAGGACTTAAACTTGTAAGGGTGTGTGTGTGCCTGTCTGTCTGCGCTCCAGAGAGATAGTGAAGAAAGAGATCAGTCTTAGACTGGTACAGTTGGGAAATGGAGTAAGTCAAATAGTCAGAGCAGGCAGGAACAAAGTACAGAATGAGGTAGGATTGAAAAATTAACCGCATTTACTTCAATGTAAGAGGCCTAACAGGTAAGGCAGATGAAGTCACGGCATGGTTAGGAACATGGGACTGGGATATCATTGCAATTACAGAGACGTGGCTCAGGGATGGACAGGACTGGCAGCTTAATGTTCCAGGGTATAGATGCTATAGGAAGGATAGAAAGGAGAGCAAGAGAGGAGGGGGTATGGCATTCTTGACTAGGGATAACATTATAGGAGGATATTCCTGGGAATAAGTCCAGGGAAGTTATTTGAGTGGAACTGAGAAATAAGAAGGGGATGATCACTTATTAGGATTGTACTATAGACCCCCCAGTAGTCAGCAGAAAATTGAGAAACAAATTTGTAAGGAGATCTCAGTTACCTGTAAGAATAATAGGGTGATTATAGTTGGGAATTATAACTTTTCACACATAGAATGGGAATGTCACAGTGTTAAGGGCTTTGATGGAGAGGAATTTGTTAAGTGTGTACAAGAAAATTTTCTGATTCTGTATGTGGATGTACCTACTAGAGAAGGTGCAAAGTTTGACCTACTCTTGGGAAATAAGGCAGGGCAGGTGACTGAGGTGTCAGGGGGGAGCACTTTTGGGCCAGTGACCATAATTCTATTAGTTTTAAAATAGTGATGAGAAAAGATAGACTGGATCTAAAAGTTAAATTTCTAAATTGTAGGAGGGAGGCCAATTTTGACGGTATTAGGCAAGAACTTTCAAAAGTTGATTGGCAGTGGATGTTTACAGGTAAAGGGATGGCTGGAGAATGGGAAGCCTTCAAAAATGAGATAACGAGAGTCCAGAGACAGTATGTCCCTGTTAGGGTGAAGGGCAAGGCTGGTAGGTGTAGGAAATGCTGGATGACTAGAGAAATTGAGGTTTTGGTTAAGAATAAGAATGAAGCATATGTCAGGTTTAGACAGCAGAGATTGAGTGAACACCCAGAAGAGTATAACGGTAGTCGGAGTGTACTTAGGAGGGAAATCAGGATGGCAAAAATGGGACATGAGATAGCTTTGGCAAATAGAGTTAAGAAGAATCCAAAAGGATTCTACAAACACATTAAGGTCAAAAGGGATAGGAGATCCTTAGAGATCAGCAAGGTTGCCTATGTATGGAACTGCAGGAGATAGGGGAGATACTAACTGTGCATTTTACATTATTGTTTACTGTGGAGAAGGATATGGAAGATAGATAATGTGGAGAAATAAATAGCAACATCTTGAAAAATGTACATATTACAAAGGTGGTGGTGTAGGACACTTTAAAATGCATAAAGGTGGATAACTACCTGGGACCTGATCAGGTGTACCCTAGAACTTTGTGGGAAGCTAGTGAAGTGATTGCTGGGTCCCTTACTGAGATATTTGTATCATCAATAGCCACAGGTGAGGTGCCAGATGACTGGATGTTGGCTAGCTTGGTGCCACTATTTAAGAAAGGTGGTAAGGAAAAACCAGGGAACTATAGACCAGTGAGCCTGACATCGGTGGTGGGCAAGTTGTTGGAGGGGATCCTGAGGAACAGGATTTACATGTATTTGGAAAGGAAAGGACTGATTAGGGACAGTCAACATGGCTTTGTGCGTGGGAAATTGTGTCTCACTAACCTGATTGAGTTTTTTGAAGAATTAATAAAGAGGATTGATGAGGCAGAGCAGTGGATGTGATCTCTATGGACTTCAGTAGGGCATTCTAGAAGGTTCCTCATGGTAGACTGGTCAGCAAGGTTAGATCACACAATACGGAAGGAGAACTAGCTATTTGGTTACAGAACTGGCTCAAAGGTAGAAGACAGGGGGTAGTGGTGGAGGTTGCTTTTCAGTCCGGAGGCCTGTGGCCAGCAGTGTGCCACAAGGATCGGTGCTGGCTCCACAGCTTTTTGTCATTTATATAAATGGTTTAGATGTGCACATAGGAGGTATGTTTAGTAAGTTTGCAGATGACACCAAAATTGGAGGTGTAGTGGACAGTAAAGAACATTACCTCACAGCACAATGAGATCTTGATCAGATATGCCAATGTGCCAAGGAGTGGCAGATGGAGTTTAATTTAGATAAATGTGAGGTGCTGCATTTTGGAAAGGAAGATCAGGGCAGGATTTATATACTTAACGGTAAGGTCCTGGAAAGTATTGCTGAACAAATAGACCTTGGAGTGCAGATTCATAGTTCCTTGAAAGTGGAGTTGCAGGTAGATAGAATAGTGAAGGCGGCGTTTGGTATGCTTGTCTTTATTGGTCAGTGCATTGAGTATGGGAGTTGGTAGGCCACGTTGCAGCTGTACCTGAAATTGGTTAGGACACAACTAGAATATTGCATGCAGCTCTGGTGTCCCTGCTATAGGAAGGATGTTGTGAAATTTTAAAGGGTTCAGAAAAGATTTATGAGGATGTTGCCAGGGTTGGAGGGTTTGACCTATAGGAAGGGGCTATTTACCCTTGAGCCTCGAAGGCTGAGGGGTGATTTTATAGAGATTTATAAAGTCATGAGGGGCATGGATAGGTTAAATAGACAAGGTCTTTTCCCTGGGGTTGGGGAGTCCAAAACTAGGGGCATGTGTTTAAGGTGAGAGGGGAAAGATTTAAAAGAGACCTACGGGGCAACTTTCGCGCAGAGGGTGGTGCATGTATGGAATGAGCTGCCAGAGGAAGTGGTAAAGACTGGTAGAATTACAACATTTAAAAGGCATCCGGATGGGTGTATGAGTAGGAAGGGTTTAGAGGGATATGTGCCAAATGCTGGCAAATGGGGCTACATTTATTTAGGATACCTGGTCAGCATGGATGAGTCAGACCAAAGATTCTATGACAATGGCATTTAGAAGTTATTTTCACTTCTGTAAAAGTTAATGCTTTATATCAATTCGAGCATGTAAGTTAAGGAATTAGTGCCTGACATTCATTGTAACAATTAGGCGATTGGTTTCAGGTTTGCTGTCCCTTACGAAGTACAGAGGACATAGTTGCATTAATAGAAATGCAAGAACTTTGTTATTTAAACCCAGTTTCCATCAATCTTGGTCACAAAGAATATTGTAATTAGTATATGTGATGAGATCTGCCAAATTGTTAGCTGCATGTTGTGGTTCTGTCCCACAGATCCATTTGGCGTGCCATGAGTGCATTCTCTACCTCTAGTCTTTTCTTATTGGGATCAGTAATTTTGACCAATACCAAGAAACATTTTGACACAAACTCAACTGTGATAAACAGAATAGGCTTATTACACAGTGCTTAAAGGTTAGTGACATCACATCTGAGTTACTTGTTAGTCTCTTGAGAAACATCAAACTCAGCTGAAGTGTAAATACACATTACTGTTAACTATATGGAATTAGCGCTATAACAACTACTTAGAGAATAGACAAACACACTGGTTACCTCCTCCTGGCATTAGTCCTTTATAACTTGATGGGGGAAGCTTATCTTGTGAGGCCAGTAACACTTTCAGGCACTAATTGTCTTATTATAGAATCCCTACAGCGTGCAAACAGGCCCTTCGGCCCAACAAGTCCACACTGACCCTCAGAGCATCCCACCCAGACCTATGCCCTATAACCCACCTAATCTACACATCCCTGGACACAATGGGAAATTTAACATGGCCAATCCACCTAGCCTGCACACCTTTGGACTGTGGGTCAAAACTGGAGCACCCGGAGGAAACCCACACAGACATGAGAAGAACGTGCAAACTCTGCATAGACAGTTGCCAAAGGTGGAATCGAACCTGGGTTCCTGGTGCTGTGAGGCCACTGTGCTGCCCAGAACAAATTGAAAACAAGAATTTCACATCTGATCAGTACGTCTCCTAAATATGTATTTGATTATCAGCTCCTTTTGAATCTGACAGCTATTTCATTTCAGTAATTGTCCTAAAGTAATTATGAAATTACTCAAAAGAAATAAATTGTAGAAATTGGCAGGCATTGCAACTACTGTTTAGGCACGAGTGGGGCACAAAGCTCACCAATTTAGTAGATGTTGGTCCACTGTTAAATTTGAGAGACTCTCTTTGGATGTTCCCAGTGGAAGCTTAAAATCTGCATTAATTCTTGTAGATATTGTAAATATAGGATTGCATGATTGTTAAAAGGTCGAGTCCAAAAATTTTGTTTGCTGATCAGCCAGACAAACATTAAGCTTGGGCCATGAATTTTCAGCTTTTATGTTAAAACAATAGACACAGATATCCTATAATTCCAGAGGGATTCTATAATTGATCAGTAGGAATGTAAAAAGTTGGATCTCCAACAGTTTACAATGCAAGAAAAACGTGAAAGGAATGATATAATTACTAAAGGGATGATGATTGAAGTGATTTGTTCCTTGGCAGGGTCAAAGAATTATTACAAATGCTACTGACCTGATTTGGCTATTTGCTGGACAATGCTGACCACATTGAATCTCTAATCTTGGTCGAGAAAGAAGCTGAACATGGGTCGGAATCATTACCAGGGCCTTATTCAGCATGGAATATAAATCTTTCCTAATATGACCTTATTGATGATTTTACCAGAGCCCAAATTTAGATCATTAAAGAGGAGAAAACATGACAATTGGATTAACAATGGTCCCTGCAGCACACAATAACAAACTAGGTTCTGCCTACAAAAGTGCAGCTACGTATTAATCCACTGCAGTTACCTCTCACTAATCCCACATGAGTCTATCTTCTTGTAGAATTTTTTTTTTATTTTGTGCTAATTCTCCAATGGTTTTCTGACAATCCCCAAGTACACCAGGGAAAAGATTATTGTGGGGAAGAGGGAGAAGTGTGGTGGTGGTGGTGGTGGTGGTGGGGGGGGAGGTGGTGGAGGTGGGGCATGGTGGTGGTGGTGGTTAAGTTGGGCAAACTCCCAACCTGACAGACACAACTGCTTTAGAAGGCCCCTGCCTCTGTTTTCTCACTTGGGTGTGGCTTGGGGGAAGAGTCGTAAGAGCTGAAAGAAGCAATGGCAAAAGTGGCAAGCTGCAATGCATGCCTGTATTCACATTGGAGGTAGGCTGGGTTTTAATGATGAATGTCAGGCCCTCAAACCCTTACTCCTCACCAACCCCCCCCAATCCCACCCAATCCCACCAAAATATCCTCCATGCCTCAATGGTCACTTCCACCTTCCTTCAGATCCTTGCGCCGCCTCCATCCTGACTTTGTTTGGGAGTGGTGATGGGTCATTTTGCATGATTTAACATTTTGTATTACTCGATCTTCCTTATTTTTATGCAGGTTTTTCCAGGTAGTGGAGACAAACTAGATGGTGCCAATTTCTGACAGGAAAGTCAGAGCAGTTGCTTGGCAGCTGCAGCTTGCCAGCATCTTCTCCAGCCATCCAAAGCGCAGGCCTATATTGACATGTTGGGTCATGCTCCACGAGCAGATTCTGTCTACTTTGAGGTTGGCATTGTTAAAGCACCAGCCTTAACATATCAGCATGGCACATCTTTGACTTGCTTATTATACAGTCTAGCAATTCAGTATTGCACTTTGGAGAACAGCTGTATAGCTGTGTGCCACATCAATGTCACACCTACTGCAGCTTATGTAGCAATCTTTCATGTCTGAAAGTCTAAAGGTTTATGGTCAATCAGGGGGTTCCGCCACCGTCTGTCAAAGGTAGTGTCCAATTTCAGTCCAAGGGCTTGGCCAGAGTCAGTTGACTGCTTGGTTTGATCAGGTTCTGGGTATCTGTGTCAATATAGACTTGAAATTGGGCCAACATCAGTCCTGAAGGTTGAGTCCAACCAGTCCAAGGATTACAGGGATGTCAGTCAGGGAGTTGTGCAGAAATCACTCAGGGATCTAGTCCATTATCAGTGGCAGGTTACTGATGTCAGTCTTCAGTGCCAGTGTCCTGGAATGTTTCTTTCTTGGTCAGCTGCTGTGATATGTCAGTAATGTGCTGAATAGAATGTGGTCCCAAACCTAATCTCGCTGAAATCCTCACCAAGGTGAAAGTCTTTGAGTTGGTGAAGGATTCAGGAGCCAACCTTGCTGATGCATCTTCTGCAGTTTGCGTGGCTTCTTCCTCACAGATCAAGGAATAACTGATGGCCTGAGGACTGTTCTCTTGTGGGATCAAGCTGTTTGGATCTTGCTAGTGTCTCAGGAGAATGAATGCACACTGTAGGTGAAAAATATATTGTGGTGATAATGGGGGAGCAGTTCAACACACCACATTAACAAGTAATATTCACACTACACAAGTGTCAGGCAATAATCATCTCCAACAAGATGGAATTAAAAATCATCCAATGACATTCAATGGTACTACCATCAATGAATTCCACATCATCAAAATTCTGATGGGTTATCATTGATCAGAAACTTTACTGGACTAGCCCCTGGACTAGGGGTGGCACAGTGCCTCAGTGATTAGCACTACTGCCTCAGTGTCAGGGGCTCGGGTTTGATTCTACCTTTGGGCGACCATACGTTTGGGGTTTGCACATTCTTTGTGTTTGTGTATGTTGGGGGGGAGGTGGTTTCTGCTGGGTGCTCAGTTTCTTCCCACAGTCCAAAGATGTGCAAGGTAGGTGGATTGGCCATGCTAAATTACCCATAGTGTTCAGGGATGTGTAGGTTAAGTGTGTTAGCCATGGGAAATGCAGGGTTACAGGGACAGGGTAGGGGGTATGATCTGGGTGGGATGCTCCTTGGAGAGTCAGTGTGGACCTGTTGAACCAAATGGCCTGTTCCAACTGTGTCGGGATTCTGAGGATATAAACAATGTGGCTACAAGGCTAGGAATCTTCTAGTGAATAACTCACATCCTGACTCTCCAAAGCCTGTCCTCCATGTACAGCCATGAAATATTCCCTATGTGCCTGGATGAGTGTGGCTCCAACAACACTCAATGTGCTTGACACCATTCAGGACAAAAATCACTTGGACAGACATCGCATCCAGACCCTCCACCACCAAATACTGCACCTTCATCCAGACTGTGAATAACGTAATGATCATGTAGCAACTTTAGACAAGCTGACAGGGTCTGGGGTTGTGGTCTCCTCAAAATCCTAGCAAGAGAAGCCATCTCTCGTCTCCACTATTCCATTCACCAGGGCTTTCAGGTGCCAGTTGTCAAAGCATTTCATTTTGCCTCCACTGTATATTGCTTTTGCAGTTATTGAGGCAAAAGAACTATGAAGGACAATTACTGGCTTGTAGCATTTGAAATAGCGCTCATTCCGAATTAAAATATGACACAGATGGCATGGATGCTGGAAGGCTCTGGCATTGACAAGAGCATTCACCACTGTGTGCAACATAGCATGAGAGTGGAGGTATGTGCATACCTAATGAGGGTGGCAGTGTAAAATTGTGAGAGAAATCTTATTAGGGCTCACGGAGAGACACCCTCCATGAAACTCTCCCAAACTGACCTCAGCCAAAATTAGGAAAAATTTAGCCCCGTGTCTTTGAAATGGAAATTGAACAATTTAATAGAGGAATAAATCAAACAATTCATGGTGAAAAATATCTCTCCTTCAAAAATGTCATCCATAAAAATTGTAAGTATGCACAAGTGGTTAATCTGTTGTTAAGAACAAATACTTATTTCACAAAATATTATCTGTATTTAATGTAGTTAAATAACCTCTTAAGGCTGTTAATCAAACATGAACATAACCCACTACTGTGTAAAGTGGTGTGGTAGCATTTGAAACTTAGTTCAGCATTATAATGATTTCAGTTATAATGAACAATTGTGGCTCACAAGCAATGAAACTGATTGAACTTGGAAAACCAGATGGTGATGTTTTCCTAAACTACACCAGATGATCTATAAGTCAATGGGCTCCAGCACCAGGTGTCTATTTTTCTACACGACACAGAAGAACGTAGCTGTTCTTAATGTAAAGGGCTTAGAACTTAAAACATTTCAAATTGCAATACTTTGAGTTCCCAAGCAGTTATTCTTCAGTTTCAAAGCATACTAATACTTGGTGGACTTAATGGTAAAGTACAAAAACAGACGTTGCTGGAAAAGTTCAGCAGGTCTCACATCATCTGTGAAGAAAAAAAATCAGAGTTAACGTTTCGAGTCTGGTGACCTTCCTTAGAATCAGCTTCTGAGGGAGGATCACTGGACCCGAAACGTTAACTCTGACTTTTTCCTCACAGATGCAGCCAGACCTGCTGAGCTTTTCCAGCAACTTCTATTTTTGTTCCTGAATTACAGCATCTGCGGTTCTTTCGGTTTTTAATGGTAAAGTATTCTATTTCATCCCAACACTTTCACAATATTGGTGAATGAAATGCTTAAAGTGCCTTTGCAGGGCAGAGTCTTACAATCAGTTACCGCAGTAAAAACATATTTTATGTTCTGAAAAAGGGTTACTGGACTCAAATTGTTAACCCTGATTTCTCTCCACAGATGCTGCCAGACCTGCTTTCCAGCTATTTCTATTTTCATTTCTAATTTATAATATTACATTGAACTACTGACACTGACAGAGAGATGCTTTTGAATTTCAAAGTCTCTCAATGAAGAAATTCCAGGAGCTGCATCTTCTTGGTTCCGACTTGGAACTACAGCTTTCCTTTGGTTCACAAATCCTTTGAGTGGTCATCAACTACAGTCCTACAGAAGGAACCTGGGTCCAAAGAAGTTGCAGAGAGGAGGAAGGGTGCAACTACTGACCCCTTGCAATACAGCTGACAAGTTAGGGAGCATACCATCCTGCTGGCTACACCAGAGAATATTGCTGGACATAAGACCCAGATATGAATTTTTAAAGGGCTTCTGTTTTAGCCCGACTTGTTGAAAACCTGGTCAGCTACCCTTGCTCACCAACACAGTGCCTTCTTCAAAAAATGTAATCAAATTAGTAAGGCATGACCTTGTTATCCAGGAATCATACCGTTTGTTTCGAATAGCACAATATCCATGCGGGCAATCATTAAGAAGCATCGCATGATTTCTTCCAGTAGCTTCCCTTTGATTGAAGTCAAACCAAAATTCTGAAAATTTGAGCACTCTTTCAGTTATGGGGAAATAATCCCTGATTTTAATGAGCCATGAGAAATACAGTCAAACAGGATTGTGAAACACCTGCCTCACATTTTATACATCCTAAGGTGAATGTTGGAAACTAATATTGTATAATCCCTATGTGGAAATCCATGAGGTCCATTCTCATCTCTTCCTTTGGTTTAACACCACTTTCCACATGGACGCCCCAAGAAACAGTAACAACATAGTGGTAATAAACTAAACAGCTTGTGAGGCCTAGGTTTTTTTTAAAGTTGGAACAATAGAAGCAGCATAAATAGGTGAAGTCAGGCTCCCTCAGTACCAGGGTTTTAGTTTAGCTTTTACTAGTTGCTGGGGTTTTGAAGCTGCCAGACATCTGTCCCTACGACAACAAAATGTTTGATTTCTTTCTGCTACAATTTTGTCTTGATGTTATTTCCTCCTGGACTGGAGAAACATTGCATGTGAGACAATCTATGTTATTGACTTTGCTTTTTCCAAGGGCATGTTTACTGGATGTTACTATCTTGGAACAGTTGGGGTTGTTTAGTAGTTAAGTAATCTATTATTCTGTTAAGTTTCCAGTAGAGTTAAAGTTATACCAATTCCTCTTTTTTTTTGTATTTTAACTGTAGATTAAGAACAAAGTGTGTTTTGCTTAAAGCTAAGTAGTGTAACCATTCAAATTACACCTGGAACACAACATCTTAAACTGGCCTTTAAATAAGATAGATGTTAGGGTCTGGGCCATCTCCTTGATATTTTTGAAGGGGGTTTGGTCTGGCCCATAACAAAGTGGGTGCTATAATCTAGCATGGCAGCAGCAGCAAGTGGAAGCTAGAAACGGAAAAGGTAACTGCAGCACAGCAATTGTGATAAGTCTTTTTCCTATCAAGCATCCACTTATCTGTCTGAGTTCAGACCTGAAGTTGTAACAGAACCAAAACTAAAGTGTTACAGCCAAAATGATGGGCTGTCAACCTATCCTGAAACATAATGGATACTACCTCTTCCAGAAGAAAAATATACTAATACCAAGAAGCTGCTGATCTGATTTTTAAAATTAAGTTTTAAAAGGAGAGCTCCAAAGAACTCCTAAAAGGAAATGCCATTTTAAAATACTGAAAAAATTTCTATTATAAAGAGGCCTTACCTGTTCTAGATGTCAGTCAATTCTACCATTTTCTTTTTTCTAAATTGGTGCAAATGTAAAAGAGTCCATATATTTCCATTACTTCTTTTTAAGTACAAATTCCACCTCCAAGTAGAAATCTGAACTACAAGCCCTTAGTTGTTAAAGGCAGCATCATACAGTAAAGAGAAGCAGAGCCAACAAAAACACAGAACAGCACTCGGCTGCAATACAGATAATTACGCTGGCATTTAGAAGGGCAAAACACTGTAAATACCATAACCATTGAGTCACATTCCATGATAGTCCATTAGAGCTTGTTATTTAAATTAAACACCAATCTTTGCTTTGTGGATGATTGTACAACTGATAAAGAACATCAGGCATTTAAACTTCACAGAAGAGCACAGTAGGGTTAAGAAGAATAAAATCCTTCAATATTTCTGATGATTCCAAAGATTCTGACAAAAAGTTTCAGATATCACAAGATCAATTTCAAGTCTAAGTCAATTTCAAGGTACACAGGCTTGAGATCACATTATAGTACAGTCAGGTAAAAATATTGACCAATTCAAAGGCAGATAACGATGCACAGGTATGGAATGTGATTTTGCCAAATTTAACTTAGTCGAAAGGCTTATTGAATTTCTCATTGTCTCTACACCCATCAAATCATTCTGAAAATCACTTCTGGACAAACCCAAAGAATATCCCATCCATGTTCTAATGGAAAACATACGCAAGTCCGAAGCAATTACAGCAGTACAACAACATCTGCAAGTGTTTGGCTCTGGAGTAACTATCACTGCTGGCAACATTTTCACTGGAACAAACAAATCTTGTAAGTGGCTAGTTTCACCCCACCGAGACAGTATCCAACATTTTGTCACATACACAAGCTGGATTCCAGAAGATGACATTGGGCTAAAATGTGCAGCAAGTCCCAACACCCAGTGAAACCCAAAGTATAACACAATGCTCCACAGCAACAAGTGAAAAAGTGACCACAAAGCAACAATATCAAAGAATCTTCCAAAGTTTCATTGATGGCATGCAAACGTATCAATGAGATTGATGCAATTGCACACCAGTCAGACATTGCATGTGGCAAAGTTAATACAGAAAATGGATGCTGTCAGAAAAAAAAAACTGAAACATTTATCTCTGTTCAAGAGATATATTCCAAAAGGAACACACAACATGCACTATGCATCAAGATTTACACTGGTGCAAATGCAATTAACATCCTTTTACACATTTTACGTAAGATGTACTCAGAAAACTGGCATATGTTGCAGTCCATGCCTGATAAGCTAACTGCAGAGAACTGGCCTGACATCCTGTTCATTGGCATTTTCAATCTTATGAACCAACCAATATGGATCTGTGGTATGGTCACCTGAACTGTTTTACATCATTGATACAGATGGACTGGCTATCATTGATCCGCTACATGTGTTTGATTCTGGAATAAGTATAACAGTGGACCCGATGGAATGAGAAATGAGAGTGTTGGGAGGGCAGTCAGGAAGCTGTATGCTTTAGCAATGTGTTTTGCATCAATATTTATCATGAACCTAATTCAGTGGGATCACAGTGGAGAACATAGTTCACGGTTTCTTAAAGTTTACCAACAACCAATTTCCCTTGCAGAAGAGAAGTCTACATTGCCATTGTGCAGTCTAGTGTCATGATTTTTATTTCTACAGAAGTTTGAAAAATTATTATATAGCTTTTACTATTTGTTCCTCCCCTTCCGTCAGGATCCTCAAGTCTTCACTTCAAGAGATATCTATTGAATAATTTCCCATTGAATAATAATCATACTAAAAGCATCCTCAGTGTTCTATAATTTCAATATTCGCCTTCTCCAGTCATCATCAGCCTTGCTTGCACACAAAATTACTTCCTTTCTTTGCAGTGTGTTTAATTCATTATTTGTGAAAATCTTGCTTTTGTCTCTTGTTGCATTTTTTCTGATATCTTTTCATTATGCGCTTGGTTTCAAAGAAATTTGCACTCTCATGATTACACATGGTTTTCATCTCTACGAAAGATGACTTGTCCCTTTTTTCATGGTGATAGATGAAATACAAATCTTTTATGAGGAATGAAGTGCATGTTCTAACATTCGCATTGTAACAGTTTGAGTGCTAAACCTTTCTCTTCATTGGGACCGGTGAGAATGGTATACAGAAGAGGTTCAAATTTTAAAATTCTACTTCCTGCCTCCAAACCGTCACTTTCCTGGCTATTAACTCTTTTGTTAACCCAATTCAATGATACTCATCCAAGTCTAGGTGGGCTACTAGTTAACATTCGAGTATCATGGTTCTGTGATATGGAATTGACTACACTTAGGAGGATGTCCAACTTTTAACTGCTTGGTAGCAGATCAAGGAGGAGAGACCAACTGGTAGGTATTTTATGATCATCTCCTTTTACAATTCCTTGTGGAACAGAAGAAACAGGAATGTTTCTGCAAGCTCCTCCAAGTGTCACAGCCTCCCAGGCAGTCAGTCCGGCTTGGTGTAAATCTCTATTTGAATGAAGCCTTGACGTTAAAATTATCCTTGATTGGATGGTTGCCTGCTACTGTGCTGCCCTGATCCTTCTTTCCTTCCTGTTAAATCCAACTTATTGGCTTTGATATTATCAGATGTCACTACATGTAATGTGAATGGAAAATCACATGTTCTGATGGATATAATCCAAACTGTGCTAACCTGTTTTATATGTATTCCTTTGTGCAATTAATAGACAATAAGAAATTAAGGAATCTACATTCACAGATATTAAATAATTTAATTATGTCAGTACATTATATTAAATAACACTTATCAAAATAGAATCAAGTAAAAGAAGATTGAAAGCTAATTGTTAAGCCAAGGTTCTGGCATGGAACTACAATGGTTATCAGATCAAATAGTGATGAAAACAGACACAGCCAATGCATTTAAATTGCTAGAATGATAAACAAAGAGCTACAATAAAGCTTTTTTCCAACAAAATCATCAACAAGTTCCAACTCTTCACTGGAGCAAAAAAGTTAATTTTGTTTCATGTTAGCAACTAATGACCACTTGGGTTTTAGCCATTTCTGTCCTTTCCATCAAAGCCAATTGAGCCTAATACTGTCAAAGCATTAGAGATAAAATGTTGCAAAGCAATGGCAAGTTGGAAAAGGAAATGAAATGCACAGCTGGAAAGTTTAATGAAGAGGTTAATAAACGAGAGCTGCTTAGACTGTGAGGGAACATGTGAAGATATTAAAACATACTATGTGAAAGGAGAATTAAAATTAAAATCTATGAGTAACCAGTTTTGAATACAATAGAAATGCCAAGAGCAAATAACATTAAGATGTTCAATCAGCAGATCTACAAGCAAATATTACCATCCTGAGTTACATCTGTATTAAAAGGAAGGTTGATTTATTGAACTACCATGCACAGTATTTTGAAATGGGAAGAGTCAATACATTTTCCCTTATATTCTCGTTCATTCAAGTATTTTATTCTTTCAAACTGTTAGTATAGGCCAGCCTGGAAACAGTCATTGTGGGATAACTCATTTAATAATACCAGCACTTTATCCTCTTGCATTGTATTGCTGAACCAGGGTTCCTCATCAAAAGATGTAATGCATCAACAGATCCAAAATATAAAGTACTGGAATAAGGGAAACAGTGAGAGAAGGGGGTCAGTCATTTTGTACAGAAATCATTCATCATAGCAGCTGCCCATTTTGGAGAATCCATCATTCTCAGCCAGGAGTCAATGATACAGCTCACATAGGTCACTGTAACATTAGCTTCTTCAAGCCACTAAATTCCTCTGTTTATGGCTACAGTTACCAAATTGCATATTTTGGGGATGAGGAAGAAAATGAAAGCCAACGAAAAGTATTGCATTGATTTGATTTGAGTATGCATGGAACTCTGCTTTTCTTCAAAATCAAAATAACACAAGTGAGAAATGACAACTTTAATCTCTATTCCCTCATTAAAAACTTCAGTCAACATTTGTCCCTCAATGAAGTGTAAAATTCATTAATATATTTTTCTTCTCTTCTACCCATTCTTTTCTTTCTCATTTTCATCCTTTTTTCATAATCTAGTTTAAGTAGTCTTGTACTTTCGACCATGTCTAATCCTCTTTCATTAGCATCTTCTCACCTTATTCCTCCCATGATCCATTCCTGAGAGAAGCTCAATATGAGCACGCCTTTATACAATATAGCGCCAGAAGCTGGGTTTGATGTGATCTTTGTAGTGTGCTGTTAAGTTGTTTGCACTCTCCCTTGGTCAATGGTATGATGCTAGCATAATGCCACTTGTTTATTTTTGCAGTAATTATTTGCATGTATATTTCAACAACTCTCAGGATGCTCATACAGACCATTTTTATTCTGCAGTGCAAATTAACCCAAGCTGCAGATAAGGATGACTATATCTATCTGTCCGTGTAGGACAAAAGATTGAGACATAAGTTTGAGACTGTTGGCAAGGTTGTCTTTAGTTAACTCATAGAATAGAGAATCTACTTATATTCTCCAATGTAAAATCCCTTTTTTAAAATCCAATTAATTATATTTATTTTGCAGCTTTTCCCAAGCGTGTTGAAAATTTTCTTGCATTCTTCTGGCTAAACAAGGGTATGCTTTATTCTACTTGATAGCATGCATTTGTCTTCTCAGTCTTTTTCACCTTGAGGAGAACGATCTGGAGCCTTCTGTATAATTATTTAGGAATGTCAGATGGTCAGCTACAAAAGCAGTAAACTGGACCATACTATAGAAATCCATTAAAGTGCCAAGGCAGGAAAATGGTTGAGAGTTAAAGCTTGTAGCGATATTACCATACTTCCAATGAAAATAACTTTAACATTTAGTGATTCACTCTTTCCCACACCTAGCCAATGAATAACTTTTGCCTTCTTTCCGTTTGAACTGCAATCTTCCACCTTATTAATCTCAGAAACATTTGTCCCCACCTGAAAGTGAAAGTATTTTGCAGCATTTTTTTCAATCAGTGAAAAGCTCAGTGGTTTCTGCAGAGTACAAGGTTAGCTCTTCAGCGTGCATACAGGAAGTTATATCAAAGGTGATGTCTTGATCACATGATGATGTAGAAACCCTGAAGAGATGAGCAACAGTCCAGATTTGTGCTTAGCCAGAATTTACATAGTACAATATAAATAAAAAATATTTAGTAAAGTCCTTAGATTCGAGGAACATCTCTTTCATACAGTAATGCACCCTAAACATTCTCTAAGACCCTGCACAACCACAACAGATGGTAGCACCAGTTGGTACTCAACAGCAAGTCAGACCAGACGGCGAAACCTCAGTGGCAACTGGACAGAGCATAAAGAAAAGCTCTAAACACAGCCCTAGCAGTTGGTGAAGGGGCAGTATGAGCAGAAATGCTTTAATAAAGATAAGAATAGATTTGATCATATTGTTTTCTTAAAAACTCAATCATGTGGTCAGTCAAAACCATGCAGAAAATTGGTAAAACTGGCACACTGATTTACTTATTAGAGAAAAGTTTCATGTTTGGCATTGAAAGTCAATAAAGACCAAATCAAAAGCCTGGCAATACACTGTAGGTGGAATTAATGGTGGCATTCTAGCAACACAGAAGGTAAATGAAGAGACAGCCTAATAGAAGTTATTAGGAACTTTGATTTGTGTTTGGCATAATATCAATTTTGACTGAACAAAATTAAATAGAATGTGACAAAAGTCAGGAGAAGGCATAGACTCATTTATTATTAACCAATATCTTTTGGCAGGCAGCTGCAAATATGGGACAACTTGGCCATAGATAGGATTGAAGTTGGTGTTTCAGGGGAAACACTTCCAGATCCACTGCAGTCTACAGAAGATTTAACTTCGACTAAAATGGTGTAACTGATTAGACAGGCCATAGGACAAAAACAAAATAGAGAAGTTAACAAGGAGAGAAAAAGTTATTTGATGCCCAACAATATTTTAAGTGCAAAACTGAAAACTCATTGAGGCAGAAGCCAATATAGTCCAATAATAGGTCTGCAAACTCAGTCACAATTGAGGTACTGTGTGTTTGTTAAGGTTGGTTAGTCTGAAATGTTAGATTTTTGCATGCTCCTTCTGCTATTTGCATTTGGCCTCCACCTGGACCTGTCAGAATCTCTTGAAGCAGTTGGCACCTTTGTAAATGCTGCTTCTTCAGTTTTAGTAGTCTTGGGCCAGTGATACCCATGAATCAGTGGAGATGATACTTTTTTTTTATCCTTGAAGCACTTCTTCTGTTGGTATCCACTTGCTTTGATGGCGCTTAATTTGAGACCTTGTTTTGTAGGTGTGGGCACAATGTGGCTTGCCCATGCCAGCCAATTAATTATAACTAATACTTTGATGCTGGGGATATTTGCTGCAGAGAGGGCACTGATATTGGAACACCTATTCTGTCATTGAACATATAGGATTTTATGATGGCATCGATGGTGATATCTCCGTAGGGTTTTGAGGAGCCTGCTATACGTCGTCTATGATTTTAGACAACAGACAATAGACAATAGGTGCAGGAGTAGGCCATTCGGCCCTTCGAGCCAGCACCACTATTCATTATGATCATGGCTGATCATCCACAATCAGTATCCTGTTTCTGCCTTATCCCCATAACCCTTGATTCCATTATCTATAAGAGGTCTATCCATCTCTTCCTTGAAGGTATCCAGAGACTTGGCCTCCACTGCCTTCTGGGGCAGAGCATTCCATACATCCACCACTCTCTGGGTGAAGAAGTTTTTCCTCAACTCTGTTCTAAATGGTCTACCCCTTATTTTTAAACTGTGTCCTCTGGTTCTGGACTCACCCATCAGCGGAAACATGCTCCCTGCCTCCAGAGTGTCCAATCCCTTAATAATCTTGTACATCTCAATCAGATCCCCTCTCATCCTTCTAAACTCAAGTGTATACAAGCTCAGTCGCTCCAATCTTTCAACATATGATAGTCCCGCCATTCCGGGAATTAACCTCGTGAACCTACACTGCACTCCCTCAATAGCAAGAATGTCCTTCCTCAAATTTGGAGACCAAAACTGCACACAAAACTCCAGGTGCGGTCTTACCAGGGCCCTTTACAGCTACAGAAGGACCTCTTTGCTCCTATACTCAATTCCTCTTGTTATGAAGGCTAGCATGCCATTAGCTTTCTTCACTGCCTGCTGTACCTGCATGCTTGCTTTCATAGACTGATGTACAAGAACACCTAGATCTCGTTGTACTTCCGCTTTACCTAACTGGACTCCATTTAGGTAGTAATCTGCCTTCCTGTTCTTCCCATCAAAGTGGATAACCTCACATTTGTCCACATTAAACTGCATCTGCCATGCATCCGCCTACTCACCTAGCCTGTCCAAGTCACCCTGTATTCTCATAACATCCTCCTCACATTTCACATTGCCACCCAGCTTTGTGTCATCAGCAAATTTGCTAATATTACTTTTAATGCCTTCATCTATATCATTAACGTATATTGTAAACAGCTGCGGTCCCAGCACCGAACCTTGCAGTACCCCACTGGTCACCGCCTGCCATTCTGAAAGGGACCCGTTTATTACTACTCTTTGCTTCCTGTCAGCCAGCCAATTTTCAATCCAAGTCAGTATTTTGCGCCCAATACCATGTGCCCTAATTTTTCTCACTAATCTCCTTTGTGGGACTTTATCAAAGGCTTTCTGAAAGTCCAGGTACACTACATCCACTGGGTCTCCCTTGTCCATCTTCATAGTTACATCCTCAAAAAATTCCAGAAGATTAGTCAAGCACGATTTCCCCTTCGTAAATCCATGCTGACTCTGACCTATCCTATTACTGCTATCCAAATGAGTCGTAACTTCATCTTTTATAATTGACTCCAGCATCTTTCCCACCACTGACGTTAAGCTAACTGGTCTATAGTTCCCTGTTTTCTCTCTCCCTCCTTTCTTGAAAAGTGGGACAACATTAGCCACCCTCCAATCCGCAGGAACTGATCCTGAATCTATAGAACATTGGAAAATGATTATCAACGCATCCACGATGTCTAGAGCCACCTCCTTAAGTACCCTGGGATGCAGACCATCAGGTCCCGGGGACTTATCAGCCTTCAATTTTGATACACACTGAAGGAAAGATGACATTGCTGCCATGTAGACAACAAATGGAGTGCTGAGATTGATGTCTTTGTCATCAAACATTCTATTCCTCAGACAACCAAAATTTGCACTGGTGTACTGGAGACAAAGGTGAATTTTATTGATGTTTGCACTCATTGAATGGATGCTCCTAAGGCATGAGAACTGACCCGTGTTATTCAATGGTCCATTGTGGATTTTGGGGAGAATGTTGCATAGTGGAATCTTTGTCTTAAAGATGTCTAGATTAAAGCCCATTCTGTCAAATGCTTCTGTGAATGCATTGATGATGCTTTGGCACTTAGCCTCTGTGTGTGCATACGAAAGGGTCATCTGCATACTGCAACTCAATGACAGAGATTCGGGTGATCATGGTTCTGCACTGGAGGTAGAACAGTTTAGCATTCATCTTGTAGAGAAGTTCTACTCCAGTAGGAAGCTCCATGGATACGAGTAGAGTTTTGTAGTGAGGAAGATGGAGAAGTGTGTTGGAAAATGACACACGGTCTTGCTTAACCACAGTTTGCATTTGTATTGGTGCTAACACTGGTGAGGATCAGGATTTAAAAAGTGGTTTGAGGGGGAAGCTGATTGGCTCTTCATGAAACATTTAACATGCTGTGGCCATAATTTGATTTTGATGTTCTTCCATGTTTCTGGCCTGAAACACTGATTAGGTCTCATGAAAAACATAGAGCATATCTGTTGAGGAAGCCTTCCACTGCAGCTCAAGGATGGTGTGTGGAGGCAGGGGTAGAGAGAATGGGTGTCATAGGGCTCAGGCCAGAAACATGGAGCCTGACCAGGGCAAGTAATGAAGGAGTGGAGTGCAATATGATTGTGATCACCACTCTTGGGAAGATTCAGCCCAGGGTCTCCAATTGTCACTAAATTGACAAGAACAGGGGCAACTTCTTCTGGCCTCCTTCTTTGTCTCAGCCATGGGAACACTTCAACATGGGGCTAGTTGAGTTCAAAGGGAAACTTTTTCTCATTGTAGGAGATTTACTACTTCCATTGATTCGAGATAAAACAATTCCTGGAACGTATCTCTGAAACTGTCAGTCACCGTAAAGAAAATCATCTCAATGCATTGAAACCCAGACATTGTCATTTTCCATCATGTCAAAATATGCTGAAACCCTTTTTCTGCATTACTGTCCTATCAGAATTTTGACTCTCTTATTCCAATAGTTAGTTCCAAACCTCTGTCAAAATCAAGACAGATTATTTATTTACAAGCAATATAGCTACTACACATTGATTCACGACCAACTAGCCATTTCAGAAACCCTTATTAATTTTCAGTAGCTAACAAAAATTGACAAGTTGTCTTTTTTCACAAGTCCACCGAGAATATGGCTATAGTGTGATTTGAGGTAAAATTAATGATGGCAACACCCCAACTTTATGACAGTACGGGGGAACAGCATGACTGGTGGTTCTTAATGATGCTACAGTTTGAAGAATTGGACAATAAACATTGATTCGTCAATGCCCGTAGCCTCTGCCTGTTTTTCTGCTGATAACAAACTTCTGACTGAATTTAACTTCCTTAGAATAACATGAAGTGCAGTTTTAGCCTTACCTCAAATGCAGTTTATTTGCTGACTCTGGAGTCTTTAGGAGGTAAGCAGCTGCAATTATAACTGGCTCATTTGAGCACATGTCCAAGATACCCATTCAAATTTGGTGGGTTCCTTTTTCAGAAAAGCATGAGAGTCAGACAGGGAAGTGGATTGAAGCTGAAAGAGGTCAAAATGTCTTCTTTCAAACTTGCTTTCTAGGCCAGAAGGACCAGGATTGTTACTCTGCACACCACAAAGAATTTTAAGGGCTCAAGCGTCATAGACTCATCACCTCTTTCTGATTGCAAGGCCTACCCCACAAGGTTGAGAAAACTGACTTCCAGCTTAAAATCAGCTATGGATGTACATGTATGGCACTTATTAATAAGCTCACTAACTGCAACATCTAGAACTGCCAACTGTGGAAACCTGTAGTAAGTGACTATCCTTTCGAAGTTGTTGCTGAGATATAATGAATAGGTACTGTTGTGATCAATACATTTACTATTTTATTGACTTGTTCGCCGAACTGGCTCGTTTTCGTTCAGACATTTCATCACCATGCTAGGTAATATTATCAGTGAGGCCTCTGATGAAGAGATGTTGTTCTACTCTGCTTGAAATTTATACTGCCTGGTCTGTTATGGTGAGTACTGTCATTTCTGGCTTTGTTCTATATGGATTTGTATATGAGGTCCAATTCTATATGTTTGTTGATTGCTTTACAGGTTGAGAACCATACCTCTAGGAATTGTCATGCATGTCTATGTTTGGCTTGGGCTACCATAGTTACGTTGTCCGAACTTAACTGACGGCCTTCATTGTCCGAGTGTACTGATATTAAGGAAAGGTTGTCGTGTCGTTTTGCTGCTAGCTGATGTCCGTGTATTCTGGTGGCTGGTTTCCTTCCTATCTGTCCAATGTAGTGTTTGTGGCAGTTGTTGCATGGTATTTTGTAAACCACGTTGGTTCTGCATGTTGTGGGAATGGGGTCTTTAATTCTTGTGAGTGTTTGTCGTAAAGTGGCTGTGGGCTTGTGTGGCACCATGATTCCTAGTGGTCTTAGGAGTCTTGTTGTCAGTTCTGATATGTTCTTGATGTAGGGAAGTGTGACCAGCATGTTAGGGTGTACTGTGTCCCCGTGTTGTTATCTATTCAGTAGGCATCTGCAGATGGAGTTGAGGGGATATCCATTCATAGTGAAGATTTTGTAAAGGTGCTATTCCACTTTCCTGCATAGTTCTGGCATGTCGTAGTGAGTGGTGGCCTTTTAAATAGTGTCCTAATGTAGCTGTGTTTGTGGGCGTTGGGGTGGATGCTGTGGAAGTTGAGGATTTGGTCAGTGTGGGTTGCTTTCCTATATACTGAGGTTTGGAACTCCCCGTTGGCCATATGTTCAACTCCGACGTTCAGTAACGGAAGCTCATTGTTGTTTTCTTGTTCTCTCGTGAATTTAATCCCCGTGAATATGTTGTTGATGAGGTGGTGGGTCTCTTCTAGTTTGTTGCGTTTAGTAATGACAAATGTGTTGTCTACGTACCGAATCCACAGTTTAGGTTGAATGTGGGAAGGGTGGTGTGTTCTTGTCTTTGCATGACTGCTTCTATGATGAGTCCTGAGATGGGTGAACCCATGGGTGTGCCATTGATCTGTTTGTATACTTGACCATTAAAGACAAAGTGTGTGGTGCGGCACAAGTCTAGTAGTTTGAGTATGTTGTCATTACTGACGGAATTGTTGGTTGGTGTTCCTGTTTCCTCTGGTATTGTGGCCAGTGTTTCTTTGGCTAGTGGGATGTCAATGGATGTGAATAAAGCTGTGATGGCAAAGGATACCGCAATCTTGTCGTCGCTGATTTTTATGTTCTTGAGAATATTGAGGAGTTCTTGGGTTGAGTGGATGGCATGGGGTGATCCATTGACTGAGTGTTTCAGTCTCTGTTGTAGGTCCTTGGCCAGTTTGTGTGAAGGTGTGCCCAGTAGGGAAACAATAGGTCTGAGGGGGATGTCTGGTTTGGGTACTTTAGGAAGACTACAGAAGTGGGGGGATGTTTGTGCCTTCTGGTTTCATTCTCATGAAGTCCATCTTGGTTATCTGTCTTGCATCCCTTTGTCCCTTCAGTGTCTGGGTGATCCTATTACCTAGCTGTGGTGTAGGTTCTGTCGCCACCTGTTGGTAAGTGTTTGTATCTGCGAGCAATGCCTGTGTTTTCTTAATGTAGTCCAGATTATTCATAATGACGGTCATCTGCCCTTTGTCCACAGGTAGGATTGTAATGGTCTTGTCTTTCCTAAATTTATCTAGTGTTTGTCTCTCTGCTGTGTTCAGGTTGTCCCCTTTGTTCTTTCTGTGTAGTGTGGGGATTATAGTTTGTCAGATGGCTTGTTGTGTTTTGTCCATGAGTGTGTTGTCTTTTAATGTAGTTTCCAGGACGGCAATGAAGTCTGCTCTGTTCGCATCTTCGTGGTTGTAGCTCAGTCCACGTAATAGGACAGCTTTCTCAGATTCTGTGAGTTGTCTGTTGGATAGGTTTCTTATCCATGTATCCGGTTTGTTGTTGTCCTGGTCTTTGTGGTGGATCAGTTTGGTAAGTTTCTCCTGAAGCTGGTGTCTTTTCTTAGTTTTAGTCTTGTGTTGGTTGTGATGGTGATGGCCCATTCTAGGGTTATAGTCCACTCTTGGTCAGTAACATTTAGATACTGTGATTTTTGGCACAAAATTTCCCATTCGTACTTGTAGATTCAGTTATGGGCATCATTAACCATTACCCGTAGCATTCTGTGTCCATTTTGTTCAGCTGTTTTACATGCCTGTGTGTTGCTGAGTGGAAGTTTGTATTTCACGTTGCAGTACCTGGTTCCAGAGGCATTCGTGAAGAAAGTGAAGCTGTTCACGGGCACAGCTCAGTCGGTTGATGAAAGCCCACAGCCACTTTACGACAAACACTCACAAGGATTAAAGACCCCATTCCCACAACATGCAGAACCAACGTGGTTTACAAAATACCATGCAACAACTGCCACAAACACTACATCGGACAGACAGGAAGGAAACTAGCCACCAGAATACACGGACATCAGCTAGCAGCAAAACGACACGACAACCTTTCCTTAATATCAGTACACTTGGACAATGAAGGCCATCAGTTCAGATGGGACAACGTAACCATAGTAGCCCAAGCCAAACAGAGACACACATGGGAATTCCAGGAGGCCTGGTTCTCAATCTGTAATGCAATCAACAAATATAGAATTGGACCCCATATACAAATCCAAAGAGAACAGAATCAAAAATGACACCCCTCCCCATAACGGACCATGCAGTATAAATTCCAAGCGGAGTAGAATAACATCGCTTCATCAGAGGCGTCACTGATGATGTTCCCTAGCATGGTGACGAAATGTCTGAACGAAAACAAGCCAGCTCGGCGAACAAGTCAACAACCTCAGCCACAACTGAGCTACAAATTTAAAACTTTATATACTATTTTTTTCCAGCCTACAATAATCTTGAAATAGAGAGGAGGGTAAATATTCATGTGATTATGATATGACAATACATAATAATTACAGAGATAACAAGGTGTAGAGCTGGATGAACACAGCAGGCCAAGCAGCATCAGAGGAGCAGGAAAGCTGACTTTCGGGCCAAGATCCCTCTTCAGAAATGGGGGAAGGGAAGGGTATTCTGAAATAAATAGGGAGAGAGGGGGAAGCAGATAGAAGGTGGATAGAGGAGAAGATAGATGGAGAGGACACAGACAGGTCAAAGAGGTGGGGATGGAGCCAGTAAAGGTGAGGGTAGGTGGGGAGGAGATAGGTCAGTCCAGGGAGGACGGACAGGTCAAGGGGGTGGGATGAGGTTAGTAGGTAGGAGATGGGAGTGGGGCTTGAGGTGGGAGGAGGAGATAGGTGGGAGAAAGGACAGGTTAGGGGGTCAGGGACGAGCTGGGCTGGTTTTGGGATGCGGTAGGGGGAGGAGAAATTTTGAAGCTTGTGACGTCCAATTGACACCATTGGGCTGCAAGGTTCCCAAGCGAAATATGAGGTGCTGTTCCTGCAACCTTCAGGTGGCATCATTGTGGCACTGCAGGAGGCCCAGGATGGACATATCGTCTAAGGAATGGGAGGGGAGTTGAAATGGTTTGCGACTGGGAGGTGCAGTTGTTTGTTACGAACCGAGCGTAGCTGTTCTGCAAAACAGTCCCCAAGCCTTCGCTTGGTTTCCCCGATGTAGAGGCGGCCACATCTGGAACAGCGGATACAGTACACCACACTAGCAGATGTGCAGGTGAACATCTGGTTGACATGGATGGTCTTCTTGGGGCCTGGGATGGGGGTGAGGGAGGAGGTGTGGGGGCAGGTGTAGCACTTCCTGCAGTTGCAGGGAAAAGTGCTGGGTGTGGTGGGGCTGGAGGGGAGTGTGGAGCGGACAAGGGAGTCACAGAGAGAGCGGTCCCTCTGGAAAGCAGATAAGGGTGGGGAGGGAAAAATGTCTTTGGTAGTGAGGTCAGATTGCAGATGGCGGAAGTGTCGGAGGATGATGCTTTGGATCCGGAGGTTGGTGGGGTGGTACGTGAGGATGAGGGGGATTCTGTTTTGGCTGTTATTGCGGGGACGGGGTGTGAGGGATAAGTTACGGGAAATGCAGGAGACACGGTCGAGGGTGTTCTCGATCAGTGAGGGGGGGAAGTTGCGGTCCTTGAAAAACGAGGACATCTGAGATGTTCGGGATTGGAATGCCTTATCCTGGTAGCAGATGCGGCGCATTTCCCGCAACTCATCCCTCACACCCCGTCCCCGCAATAACAGCCAAAACAGAATCCCCCTCATCCTCACGTACCACCTCACCAACCTCCGGATCCAACGCATCATCCTCCGGCACTTCTGCCATCTGCACCCCGACCCCACCACCAAAGACATTTTTCCCTCCCCACCCTTATCTGCTTTCCAGAGGGACCACTCTCTCCATGAGTCCCTTGTCCGCTCCACACTCCCCTCCAGCCCCACCACACCCGGCACTTTTCCCTGCAACTGCAGGAAGTGCTATACCTGCCCCTACACCTCCCCCCCTCACCCCCATCCCAGGCCCCAAAAAGACCTTCCACATCAAGCAGATGTTCACCCGCACATCTGCTAATGTGGTATACTGCATCCGCTGTTCCAGATGTGGCCTCCTCTACATTGGGGAAATTAAGCGAAGGCTTGGGGGCCGCTTTGCAGAACACCTATGCTCGGTTCGCAACAAACAACTGCACTTCCCAGTCGCAAATCATTTCAACTCCCCCTCCCATTCCTTAGATGACATGTCCATCCTGGGCCTCCTGCAGTGCCACAACAATGTCACCTGAAGGTTGCAGGAACAGCACCTCATATTTCGCTTGGGAACCCTGGAGCCCAATAGTATCAATGTGGACTTCACAAGCTTCAAAATCTCCCCTCCCCCTACCACATCCCAAAACCAGCTCAGCTTGTCCTTGCCTCCCTAACCTGTCCTTCCTCCCACCTATCCCCTCCTCCCACCTCAAGCCCCACCCCCACCTCCTACATACTAGCCTCATCCTGCCCCCTTGCCCTGTCCATCCTCCCTGGACTGACCTATCTCCTCCCTACCTCCCCACCTCCACTCACCTTTACTGGCTTCACCCCTGCCTCTTTGACCTGTCTGTGTCCTCTCCACCTATCTTCTCCCTTATCCATCTTCTATCCACCTCCCCCTCTCTCCCTATTTATTTCAGAACCCCCTTCCCCTCCCCCATTTCTGATGAAGGGTCTAGGCCCGTAACATCAGCTTTCCTGCTCCTCTGATGCTGCTTGGCCTGCTGTGTTCATCCAGCTCCACACCTTGTTATCTCAGATTCTCCAGCATCTGCAGTTCCTACAATGTCTGAAACATAATAATTACAGATTTTTTTTTTATTGTGCAAGAGCATAGGGAGATATACCTTTTCTAAGTTTTCAGTACTGGCTCTAGGCACACTCAATGCTAAGAAGCTCAGGTAGTGTAGGTAACAGGCATGAAATGGGCAATGCCTTCAGAACATGTGTCCATTGACAAAAATAAGAGGCTGAGTTGCAGCATGAGCCTCATGTGGTTATGATTGGTGTGCAGCCATTATTACTTGTACAGTTCATTGGTAACTCAATAATTAAGAGTTCAGTCGTCAAGTTGTCACCCTGATTGCAATGCTTGAGAAGAAAAATTGGTTTCTAGAAAACTGTTAAGATCATACTCTTGCTTATATGTCTCTTACTCTCCACTTAATTTTGCATGATCCATTGTCCAGTAGTCAATACACCTTCCCATTCCTTTTTCCTATCATTGTCTGCCAATAATTTTTGTGTTCCTTCCGAGGAGTCTGGTTCGTGGAATTCTGGGTTGGACATGTGAGCTTGTCTGCGTTTGGAGTTGACAATCAGCTTTTGAGGGAAAGAAAAACTACCATACACATGGATCTAGTTGGGAGGAAGTTACTCAGATTTCCTACAAGACTTAGGGAGGGATTTCCAGATTCGGTCAGTCTAGACTTGGAAACAGTTTAAGGGAGAAGCACATATCAAGCTTTTTGAATTGTTGACAAGTTTTTCACCAAGTCATATGTACTAAGGAATATTTCTAAGAAAAACAGTTTAAAGTAAAGAAATCATAGAACAAGAAGTTATTATCAGTTCCAGACTTGAGTGTTAGGATACAGTCGGTTGGAAAGAAGTGAAGTTTTTGAAGTATTAAAAGAGGCACTTTCATCAGGGATGATACAGCACTGGAAGGAACCTAAATTAGGAGCATAAAACAATAATTAAGAAAGACTTATCTACCATGTTAGCAAATGAGTTGAAATTCTAATCACTTCAAGCACAAAGTATTAAAACAAGCATAAAAATCTGCATCTCATTTGGGCTGGGTTTTGCTGGGTGCAGCTCTGGATGTTCATGGAATTGTAACAAGTGTTTGTAAGATGTATCTTGCCTGGGTTTTTATACTTTGTGTTTAAAACTCTGAGTTGATGTTGTGAGAAGGAAAGAGAGTGTTTCCTTTCCACCTTGCTGATCTTCATTCTTGCTCTTAATGAACATTTTTTTTGTTGTTTCCAAAAAAAAAAGAGACTGCAACATTGCATGCTTGTGTTTTAGTAAAAGATCATTGCGGTAAAGCAAAAGTTACAATCTATCCAGCCAGGTTCCCGTTTAGCATCGGACTTGTCCAGTACTCGGGCTGACTGGAAACTGCCCTGTAATAATTTGAGCCACAAGATCATATTAACTGGGGGCTCATTGTCCAAGGTCTTTGAATTAGTGAGTACAATGTGGTGCTGAGACAAAGTGGTTGCATTGTGGGTATGTTTATTACGCAACATTTGAAGATGGCTTTGAGTGTTGCTGAGAGTTTTCTGGAAGCAGAAGTCTAAGTGAGTTATTTAAAATCTTTAACTAAAGCTAAGATGAGGAATATAGCAGATAAACTGAAGGTTAAAGTAAAAGCAGGATCTCATAAGGATTAGGTATTTCAATTATGATACAACATTTAGAATTGGGAGACCGGAAGTCTGAAATTAGGATGTCACAGCTGGAGTTAACTGCAAAAGAATTAGACATCAAAAAATTGGAATTAGAGGAGATAGAAAATAAAAATCAGAGAATAATGGTAAGTGAGGAAAGAGAGGCAGCAGAGGGAAACATAAAGGGTGATGGAGTTAAGGAAATATGAACTCCAAAGACAGAAGGAAATTAGAAAACAAAAGTTAGCAAAATAAACATTTAAAATAAAGGAGAAAGTAAAAAGGTAGTTGTTCAGATGATATTTCTGATTTCATTGTAGAATTTGTTTTAACTAAGAATCAATGCTTGGTCCCTAAATTTAATAAGGATGCAATTGAAATATACTTTACATCATTTGAGAAGATAGCCAGACAAATTGAACCTTCATGTTGCAGAGCATTTTGACAGGCACAGATATGGCATTATACACCATTTTTTCAGAAGAACAAAGTATGAGACTGTCAAAGAGGTAATACTCAATACTTATAAGCTTGTGCCTGAAGCTTGTCTTATCGAAATTCATGACTGTAAAAAGAAACCTGATCAGATATTTGTAGAATTATTAAGGGAAAAAAGTGCTGTGGGATCAGTGGTTTAGATCACTCAAGCTAGAAAATAAATTTGAAAATAAAAGGGAAATTATGATTGCGGAAGAATTCAGAAATAGCATTTTTGCAATTTTAGATCTTATTTAAATATTCAAGATCAGAGAAGCAAGCATTTTGGCAGTGATATTTTTATGGTATTTCTCATAGACAATTATGTGTAGGGAAATGGTCATCTAAAAGTCCACCAGGAAACTGAAGAAGTGGAAAATTGATGGACAAGGAGCTAGTTTTAAAGAGCAGACAGAAGTTATAATAGAGAAAGGCTAGAACTGAAAAGTGATTTAAAGAAACTAGCTTGTATTCATTGTTTCAGGCCCAAAACGTCAGCTTTCTGGCTCCTCTGATGCTGCTTGGCCTGCTGTGTTCATCCAGCTCTACACCTTGTTATCTCGTGTATTCATTGTAATAAGAGTGCATACATCAAAGCAAATTGCTGAAAAAGTCTAAGGATTTTTCAAAAAAAGGAAACAGCAAGAAAGGAAATAGATACTTAACTGTAGCATTAATACAAAAAGAACATGTTTCTTTCAAAGGTATTCAGAAGAGCAAGATAGTACATGATAGTAATGAAAATTAAATTTTGGAGATTGACAAGTAAAAGCAAACTGAAGATTCTGAATATTCATACAAACTGAAGAGGTGTTTCCTTCGACTTTGAATCAAGGATATAAATAATAAAGATATTGAGTGACAGTGGATCAAATCAGTCAATCATGCTAGCTGATGATGCCATGTCTTAAAGGGGAGTTAATGAAGTAGAAAATATTGACTAGAGGTATACATGGAGGTTACAAACCAGTCTCATTACACAGAGTGGGATTAATTAGTGACTTGGTGAATGAAGAAATTGTACCAGGAATAGTGAAACAAATCCCTGAAGAGAAAATTGACCTATTTTTGGGAAATTTCCTGTTAAGTTCAAAAATATTCTTCTCCCACCCTTTGTGAAGCCAATCAATGGAGGTAAAAAAGACTAGACTGGTACAATTAGAAAATCCTGTATTATTTCCTGATTGTGTGATAACTAGATGTAAAGCCCATTAAACTAAACAGCAGGAAGAATTCACGAAACAGGGAGATGACTTGGAAATTCAGTTACCGGATACAATTTTTGAAAATTTAGTTCAAAAATGATGAAGGAAAATGAACGTGGCTGAAATGCTTAGCCAATTTTCATTAGTACAAATATCAGAGTAATTAGGGAATGAATCTGAAATGAAAATTCAATAATTAGATTTGAAAACATGGAGGTGTCTAAGAGGTTGAATAGTGTCTTGTCTCATCTTCCAGCAAATTATTGAAGATCCTTACAGAATTATAAATCAATTAGTGGGGATGAACCAAGGCTGTTCGTGATGTTAATGTGGGACAACACTCTGGGCAAGGCTCAAGAGGTTGGAACAAAAGTGCCCTCAATGAGGATTTGATCCCCAGCAGTCATGTTACTCTAGTACTTGACCATTTCCAAATCAGTGGCGAACATTGGTATGATACAAAACTTTCAAGTAAGAGAATCAAGGGTTGGGGGAAAATTGGAAAGAATGATGTTGAGGACCATCAGATCAGTTATGATCTCATTGAATGGAAGTGCAGACTTGATGGGTCAATTGGCCTACTTCCTCTCTTGTGTCTTCTGGTCCTAAAAACAGGCCCTGTAGATCCTTGCATGAACAAGGAGAGTGGCAGAAAATTTACCGGATACATCTTATGCATGATAAGCTATTGTGAGAACTTATTTTCCGATAATGTTCAGCCAAACACCTCTTCACATTAATTGCTTAATCATCCACCAAACTTCACAATATTGTGACCATCACTTCCAGAGGAGATCAGGTATCGAATGATGATGACCCAAAATCCAATTCTCCAATGCCGAATACTGGCCTGAAATTCAATATGACATGATCTAATTTCCTTTATTGGATGCCTGAAGTTGGAAGTCAAATAATTATTACCTTAATAAGTACAAAATCTTCAATTAAGGAACATAGCAAAAACTCCTTTCTGTCTCTCCACTTCCCACCCTTGCTTCAATAATGTCCACAAAATCTGTTTCCTTCATAAAACATGGTATCAGCTCTCCTAATATCTCCATATGTGACATACTGTCCATTTCTTTATTTGATGGCACTTTTATATAACACCTCGGAATGTTTGCCTGTGATTAAAGTACTATATTATGTACATGCTTTATTGATATGCTCTCAAATTTTACTATTTTACTATTTAGCACGTACATTGCATTAGAATTTAAACTTTATGAGTCTCTGTAACTGTCATGGAGCCTTATTTCATAGCAGAGTAGACTGGAGAGTTTGAGAGACAGACAGGGACGTTGATACGCAAGGTTCTCAATTGTTCAGGTGTTAAAATTAATTGCTTGATAACAGTGCCAGAGTTCAGACACTGGAAAATCAAGTAAGGATCCATGCTAGACGTCTTGCCTTGCAAAATATCTTTTCAGTTATCAAATGCAGAATTCTAAAGACAAACATCAAATATTCATGAGTTGTGGTAGAGTTTGCCATTATATCATGTATTGCAAAGCAATGAAGCATGACTGTGGAATCGTGGTGAATGAAATATTGCCTGAGGCTTCAAACATTCTTGGTACATTGAGATTTAGCTGTTTAGTTGGTTTGTCTCCCTGGACAAACATTCCAAAGAATATAATGATAAGGTTAGAATACAGATTTCAGTAAAACTTGTTCGGATGCTGAGAAACAGCACAGTAGCAAAATTTTGTTTTTATTCTGTCATGGGATGTGGGTGTTGCTGTTTGGCCAGCATTTATGCCCATCCCTAATTGCCCTTGAGAAGTTAGTGGTGAGTTGCTTTCTTGAACTGCTAAAGTCCATGTGCTGTACTTACTCCCACAATGCCATTTGGGAGGGAATTCTAGGATTTTGACCTCATGACAGTGAAGGAATGGCAATATATTTCCAAATCAGGATAATAAGTTACATCCACAACACTGTCAGAATGACAGTTTCAGCATTTTTCTCCAGTAGTAATTACACAATAGCAATATTGGTCCAAATCAGGATGGCATGTGGCTTTTAGGGCAACTTGCAGCTGGTGGTGTTCCCATGCATCTGCTGCCCTTGTCCTTCTAGGTGATAGAGGTTGTGCGTTTGGAAGGTGCTGTTGGAGGAACCCTTGTGAGTTATTGCCGTGCATCTTGTACGCAACATTGAGCATCACTGGTGGAGGGAATAAATATTGGGTGGAGAGGTGTGAAACAATTGGACTGCTTTGTATTAAATTTTTTGGTTGATGTTCGAGCTGCACTCATCTAGGCAAGTGAAGACTAATCCCGTGCACTCTTGATCTATGCTTGTAGATGGATGTCAGACTTTGGGGAGACGGACGGTGAGTTACTCATCTATAGGTCATATCCATAGTGAAACACAGCCAAGGCTACAGTTGTGTCTGTCAAAACACTTCAATGCCAGAAGTTTGTGGAGTGGACTAGAGAAGCCTTGAGTTATAAAATGGTAATCCTGCTGTTTGGTGGTTCTGGTAATCTGTCCATCCACCTGTAATTAGTCAAATTTGTATTGGGCTTGAAGGCATTTCTCTCTCTTTCTCTGTGTGTTACATGGAGACATGTGGTTATAGCTTAAAAAGTTAAACTCTTCATGTTAAGTATATCTAACAAGGAATACCCTATTCTTACTGTCTGCCATGGGCATATTGAAATAATTAGCAATATACTTAGCAACATCTTTGACTGTGTCCTGAACACTTCTTGCACTGCCAACAAGTCCCAGAGCTGATGGACTTTCTGACTCAGAGACAGGGTCACTATAATCAGAGGTGCAAGATCTCTCACTGTAATTTTGCTTGTGGATGGATTTAATCTCACCAGCTCAGAGCTAGTATGTTGGTGCAAGTTGAACAGACAGTGGCACATAAAAGGAGGGTGGAGGTGTTACAGCGCGGTTTTACCCAGAATACGGTCACACACAGGAAACAGAAGTTCAGGAAATTGAGGATTTAATTCTTAGGGGGCTGGGTACTGGCGATTTAAGAGAAATTGGAAAGGATATTTTGTGGACACTGATGGTACTATGTTCTCACTATCTGTGACAAGAAGAGAATATCTGCAGAATGACAGCCCAATGCGGTCTGAGGTACCATGACTCAAAAGTTGGATAAAGATAGCACAATGTGGAGCTGGAGGAACACAGCAGGACAGGCAGCATCAGAGGAGCAGAAAAGCTGACATTTTGGGTCAGGACCCTTCTTCAGAAATGGGGGAGGGGGAAGGGAGCTGTGAAACAAATAGAGAGAGGAGGGGTGGGGCTGGGGATGGTGGTGGGATGGTAATAGGTGAGTGCAGGTAGGCAGTGGTGGGGGTTGGTCAGTGGGGTGGGAGGAGCGGATAGGTGGGAGAGAAAACAGACTCAAAACGTCAGCTTTCCTGCTCCTCTGATGCTGCCTGGCCTGCTGTGTTCCTCCAGTCCCACACCGTGTTATCTCTGACTCCAGCATCGGCAGTTCCTACTATCTCTGGGTAAAGATGGGTTGTGGGTGAGTGTGGGGGGCTGTGGGGATATGGGTTAATAGAAATCATGTCGTTATAAAGGACTCCATAACTGGGGAACGGACGGGTAGTCAAGAACAAGAATCCCAAAGGGTACATTGCTTAGTTGGTGCCAAGGTGAATTGATTTGATTTGATTTGTTTTATTATTGTCACATCTACCGAGGTACAGCGTAAAGCTTTTTTGCTGCAGTGCAGGCAGATCTTATCAAACAAAGTGCATAGGGTAATAGAACAGAACAAAGAATACAATATTAAATCTGCAGAGAAGGTGCACAGAGAGCAAGATCGACATTAAATTTAAAATTTGAGTGGTCCATTCAGAAGTCTAATAGAAGCGGGGAAGAAGCAGTTCTTGAATCTATTCGCATGTGTATACATACTTTTATATCTTCCGCTGAATGGAAGAGGGTAGAAGGGAGTATAACCAGGGTGGAAGGGGTCTTTGGTTATGTTGTTTGTTTGCCCAAGGCAGTGGGAACTATAGATGGAGTCAATTGGAAGGTAAGGGATATCTCAGGGTAGTTAGAGAGCAATTTGAACAGGGTGGGGATAAGAGTTGCCCTGGTGCATGGTGGAACAAATGACACAGTGAGGATGTCCTGATCAAACAGTATCAGGAGATAGATTCCAAACTAAACAGTACGACTACAAGGAAAAGAGTCTCTGGATTATTGCCCAAAAGACATGTAAATTGGCATAGGAGCAGAGAGATCGGGAGACTAAGCATATAACTAAAGGGCTGGTGTGTGAAGGTGTGGGCTCCTTTTAATTAGATAGTCGCACCAGATCTGGAAAAGGAAATAACTGAACTGACAGGACCAGGACCTGTGTCATAGCAGAAAGATTAAATAGGGAAGTGGCAAAGACTCTAAACGTTAAAAATGCAGACAGCGTTCTACAAAATCTATAATGTATTACAGCATTTACAGCCTGAATGTAATTAGATCAAGGCTGGAGAGCATAGGAAAAAAATAAAGTAAGGCAGGACATTGATAGCAGGAAAATAAACATAGTTATAAACCAAGAATGTAATAAAATGGTTAAACAAAGTTGGATGATTTTTTGATTATGAAAAATTATTTAAATGTCTGGACAGCAACCCAACCCTGTCTACGGTAAAAGAGGAGAACTGGAAACAAGCATATGTTCGGAAGAGCATATAATAGGGATTACTGAAATATGACTATGTAATACGTAACATAAAGGAACCAGACAGTTTAGACTATAAGTATATTTAGAAAACACAGCGAGGATAAAGGGAAAGTAGATTAATTACACACATTAGAGTTGACATAATTCAATAGAAAACAAAAAGAGAAAACTCCCAGAAGTCATAATTAGAATCTATATAGACAGATTAAAACATAACATAAGCACTGCAGGGATTGTCTACAAATCATCTAAGAGTTGAAAGGAGATTGAGGAAGAAATGTGGAAAGAAATTAGGGATTTGAGTACAAAAAAGAACAAATATGGGGCAGTTTTGCCAACAGGATATTAATCTGAAGAGTTTAATAAAGTATGAAGAGGTAGATAAAAAGCATATGGAAATGCAATGTGTACAGGACTCATTTCTATCTAAAGTGCCAACAACAGAAGTCCCATTAAATAAAAACTGAAAGAAATGCGGGTGCTGTAGATCAGGAACGAAAACAAAAGTTGCAGGAAAAGCTCAGCAGGTCTGGCAACATCTGCGAAGAAAAAAAATCAGGGTTAACATTTTGGGTCTGGTGACCCTTCCTCAGAAGTTTCACTATTGTCCTAGTAATTGGGAATGAATGAAAACAGCTAAGAGAAGTAGCAATAGAGGAAATTCTAGAAAATAATGGTAATATATTTTCAGATGATATTAGAAATGGACTAAATTAGTTGCATCCTTAGGCGACTGTCTATGTGGAGTTTGCACATTCTCCACGTGTCTGCGTGGGTTTACTGAGGGTGTTCTGGCTTCCTCCCATAGTCTAAAGATGTGCAGGTTAGGTGGATTGGCCATCCTAAACTATCTGTAGTATCCAGGGGTGTGCAGGCTAGGTGGATTAGCCATGGGAAGTGCAGGGTTATAGGGATAGGGTTGGGGGACTGGGTCTGGGTGGGATGCTCCTTGGACGGTCGATGTTGACTTGATGGGCCGAGTGACCTGTTTCCACACTGTAGGGATTCTGTGATTTCTGTGAACAGCAAAGTGATTATGCTAATCTTATACAAAATGCTGGTCAGGCTACAGTTATGAAACCTCATATTACTTTATACAGGAGATTTAAATCCTGAAGTTGGATGAAGTTGTAACAGTGGAAGGGGAGTGGCCAGTTCTCACAGACCAGGGCTTTCTAGCTTTTTTTGGCTTTAGTAGTCAGGAGCTTTTAGGGGTCCTAGAAGGGTTGGAAACTTCAGTAAATGATTCCTAACTGCTACCTTCTCTGAAATCTCTCTTGATGTTGTTTCCAACTGGATTGGCGAACTGCACGTAAGAATCTGCGTCTGAATTTACCTTTTTGCCAAGGGGTGTGTTTATGGGATGTTACTATTTTAGAACAGTTAATTAGTAATAGGTACTGTATCTGATATTTGGTTAATTTTTCCAATAGTTAAGTTATTCTAAATTTCTCTTTCTTTTGTTTATAGTGTTTCAATAAATTGTGTTTTACTTAATGTTGAATAGTTTGATCAATTGCATCACATCTGAAACACACATTTCACATCTACCTTTAAAATAAGAAAAAGTTAGGGCCTAGGCTACCTTGTTAAAGCATTTTGAAGGGGTCTGGTCTGGTCTATAACACAAAAAAGTCCACAAAATTAACAAGGAATGCAAAACAATACAATAACTTTTTTTAAAACAGGCTCATCAATAAAAAAAGGATGAGATGGGAATAGGTCCATTAAGAGATAGACACAATAATAATGATAAATAAATGGCAGAAATATTGAATCACTATTTTGCTTCACTATTTAGCAGAAAGATGAAACAGAGAGACATGACATTGAATGATGAGGTGAGTAATGAGATAGTCACATTTAAGATAAAAATGTAATGTATATTGAATAAACTAATCAGCCTCAAAGGAGAATACCAGCCTTGCTTCAGATGGATTGAATCCATGCATTTTGAAAGAATCTAGGGAAGACACAGCAAAGGCATTACTAACCATACTGAATAATTCATTGGAAAAATATGTAGTGCCAGAGGATACGTCGAAAGCTAATGCCATTCCTATATTTCTGAAGGGAGAAGGAATATACTCAGGGAATTAAAGCTTGTTTAGTATCAGTTACAGGAAAAAAAAATAGAATCTTTCCTAAAAGCAGAGAATTGAAGAAACTTTACAATTGGGTTGTGTTGTAGAACAGAGGGACCTAGGGGTGCAGGTACATAATTCTTCAAAGTTTGTGTCACATATAGACAGGTTGGTTAAAAAGGCATTTGGCATGCTTACTTTCATTGCTCAGTCCTTTGAGTATAGGAGCTGGGATGTTGTGAGGTCGTACACGACATTGGCGAGGTCTTTTCTGGAATACTGTGTCCAGTTCTGGTCACCCAGTCATAGGACGGGTACTATCAAGCTGGAGGGGGTTCAGAAGAGATTTACCAGGATGTTGCTGGGTATGGAAAGTTTGAGTTATAAGGAAAGGCTGGACAGGCTGGGGCTTTTTTCATTGGAGTGTAAGAGGCTGAGAGGCGACCTGATAGAAGTTTATAAAGTAATGAGATGTACAGATAGAGTTGATGGTAGTTGTCTTTTCCCTAAGATGGGGAAGTTCAAGAATAGGGGACAAATTTTTAAGGCGAGAGGAGAGAGTTTTAAAAAAGAAATATGGGGCAAAATTTTTTTACACAGAGGATGGTTTGCGTGTGGAATGAACTCCCTGATGAAGTGATGATGCAGGTACAATTACAATGTTTAAAAGACATTTGGATGGATATATGAATAGGAAAGGTTCGGAAGGATACGGTCCAAGAGCAGGCAGGTGGGACTAGTTTAGTTTGGGATTACGTTCAACATGGACCTGTTGGAACAAAGGGTCTGTTTCCGTGCTGTATGACTCCATGACTCTGAATGAGAAATGTAATAACAAATATTTAGGGTGGCATGATTGCTCAGTACCAGGGACACAGGTTTGATTCCAGCCTTGGTGACTGTCTATGTGGAGTTTGCACATTCTTCCTGTGTCTGCATGGGTTTCCTCCGGGTACTCTGGTTTCCTCCCACAGTCCAAAGATTTGAAGGTTAGGTGGATTGGTCATGCCAATTTTCTCCCTTAGTGTACAGGTTAGGTGGGTTAGACATGGTAACAGAATAGGGTGGGGAGGGTTCTTTGGAAGGTCAGTGCAGGCTTGATGGGACAAATGGCCTTTTTCTGCCCTGTAGGGATTCTATAATTCTATGACATTGGGGGCACGAACTTCAAAAAGGGAAAATCTTGCTGGATAATGCTTATTGTCTACACCATTACCTCCTCAGAATATTCAATCTGGTATAATCTCGTAAATGTAATGTAACTAAATGTTTAAAAGCTTTTTGACAAAGTGCCTTATAATGGACTAATGAAAAGGGTTAGAGATATGGAGACCAGAGACAAGCAACAAAATGGATTGGTAGCTTTCTTCAAGGCAGAAGACAGAGTGGAAATAAAGAGTAGTCATTCAGGATGACAAAAGGTGAGAAATGGTATTCCACAAGAATCAGTACTAGGACCATTGCTGTTTACAATTTACATTAATGTTTTAGTTTTTAGAATCAAAAACAAAACTTCTAAATTTGGAGATAGTACCAAATTGAGAAGAGAATGGATAATTAACATTAAGGAGAACTACAGCAAATTACAGGAGGGCATTTATATGCCTTTACTTGAAAAATAGGTAAGGTTGAGGAAGAAAGTGATTTCAGAGTACAAACATACCAATCAATATAGGTTGCGTCATAGTTCAGCCAGGGTGAAAGCAAAACAAACCAAGGGTTGTGCTTTATTTTAGGAGTTATAGAGTTGAAAATTAAGTAACCTTTAAGAAATGTTGGTTCGACCACACTTGGAGTATTGTGTGTTTTTATTAACATAATGGACAAAATTGTCACCATTCTCACTGTCTATGATTTGATATATCTAAACCATTTGGAATGCCTTAGGTAGATACGATATTACCACATCATGCTGATTGGCAGGTAATTGCAGACTTTGTATATATTTAAACCAGACAGGTTGGCTCTGACTGCATTGCTGAGAGAAATGAACCAGTAACAGATGTCAACTATTTTGCAGAGTTGAAAGAACATGTACATACACTACACCAGTTACAATTAAAAAAAAGGGTAACAACCATTTGCTGATTCATTTAGTAGGACAAGGCAGATTCATCAGTAGTTCAAGTTGTCATTTCATAACAAGGATAAAAAGTCAAGGGTACATTAAAGAATAAAACCAGAAATGCATAGATATGCCCATCAGCAAAGTTTGGGTCTCTTTTCTCTTGAATAAAGGTTGAATGCTGAATAATCGAGGTTTTTGAAATTTAGAAAGATTTTGATAGAGAACATACAGCCAGAATATTTCTATATGTGTGGAAAAGCGTAACTAAAGGCCATCAATAGAAGATATTCACAAGTAAAATCCAATGATGAACTCAGAAGAGGACTTTTTTTTCCCTAAACAGTGGTGAGAATGTGGAACCTGTTATTAAGTTGAAAAGAAAAGTATAGATGCATTCAAGGGGAAGCTAGATAAGCATATAAGGGAGGAGTGACTAAAGTTACGATGATAGATCAAAAGGAGAAAACCTGGGAGCAGGAATAAGTGGGACACAAACATCAGTGCAAACTATTGGGGAAAACTATATTTTACTATGCTGTATATCTGTAATTACGTGTAATTAAAAATTAAAATCAACGTTTAAGGGTAGGAGAAGACAGTGACCAATCTCATCTGGCATCACTTCATTTCAGCACAGATTGATGAGATTAAACTTTATCTGCTTGCTTTAAGGATTATGTAAAATAGATTTGATTAGAAGATCTCAATCCCATTTCTGGTGGCTGTACATATACACTACAAATCTTCCCCTAAATCAACACAAGTTGTCAAACTCACTTAATATCAATGTACAGGAAATCTGAAAATCATCATGCTGATATAATAGAAAATGGATTTTCCAATAGTAAAAGTGAAATATATTATTAGAAAAGAATAGAAGGAACTCTAGTTCACTTCTGTGGATTATATTTGACCGGTCAAGAATTGATTTAGACAAGAGGTGCCCTCAATATAAAATGTTCCATTTGTCGCTATTAACAGCCTTCACCTTGCCTTTAGAGGATCAGTGAAATAGTTGTAATGCCAGTGGTCTAGTAATCCAGAGCCCAGGCTATTGCCCTCAGGGCATGGATTGAATTCAAAGTTGAATTCAAGAAAACCTGGAATTAAAAGCCTGTCTAATGGCCACCATGTAATCATTGTCAATTTTTGTAAAAGACTATCTGGGTCATCAATGTCCTTTAGGGAAGGAAGTCTGTTCCAGTTACCTGGTTTGTGACTTTTGACTGCCCTCTCAAATGAGCAATATCAAACCACTACAAAGTCAAAAGAAAGGAATGAAACTGTATGGACCATTCAGCATTGACCTAGGCAGCAGGAATGGCAAACATGCAAAATTCTGCTCACTAACTTGAGGGGCTTCCACCAAAATTTGGACACATATTAGCTATGGAACAACCTGACATAGTCAAACTCGCAGAATCATACCTTGCAGGCAATCTCCTAGACACTAACATCACCATTCTTGGGTATGACTTGTCACACTAACCGGACAGAAAAGGCAACATAATGGCATATTGTCAGGTGAAAGCTGTTCCTGGAATCCTTAACATTAACTCTGGACCACATCAAACCTCATGGCATCAGGTCAAACACATTGCTGGTTGCCAACTAAATCCTTGGCTGACTAATCAGTTCTCCTCCATATTGTCACTACTTGCAGGAAGCATTGAAGGTGGCAGGGGTACAGAATGTACTCAGGAAGGGGAACTCCAATGTCCATCAGTAAGAATGGCTCAGTAACATCACTACTGACTGAGCTGAGACATTGGATACTGTGAAGGCTGAGGGCCCTGACAACATTTCAGCAACAGTACTTAAGCCTTGTGCTCCAGATCAGCCTCACCATTCCACTACAGTCACCATACTGGCATCTAGCCAACAATGTGGAGAATTGTCCAGGTTATCTTGTCTACAAAGGGCGGAATAAATTCAACCCTGCCAATTACCTCCCCGTCTGTATACACTCAATCTTTAGCAATGTGATGGGTCATCTACGATGGTATCAAGTAGCACTTACCTGAGATCTATTTGGGTTCTCTCAGGGCACTTAGTTCCTGACCTTATTACTAACTATGTTCAATTACGGACAAAAGCGCTGAACTCCACAGGTGAGATAAGAGTGATTCCCCCTGATAACAAGGCAGCGTTGGGCTGAATTTAGTATCAAAGAGCCTTGGCAAACCAGGAGTCAATGGGAATTGTGAAGTGGGCAGAGTGGGTAGCTGGGTGAGATCTCTGCTGGTTAGAATCACACCTGGAACAAAGGAACATGGTTGTGGTTGTTTGAAGTCAATCATCTCAGTCCTAGGACATCTCTGCAGGAATTCCTCTGAGTAGGTATTTTCTAATCAAACTGTGCAAAGATGTTATGATACATCCCTGGAACAGGTACGACTTGAACCCAGTGTACTGAGGAAGGGTCACTGGATCAGAAACGTTAATTCTGATTTCTCTCCACGGATGCTGCCAGACCTGCCGATTCTGGTTTTGCTCCTCCTGGTTCAGAGGTAGGGATTCTATAGCTGCAACACAAGAACCCCACATTCTTCAAGGTAGTGTCCTCGGCCTTACCACCTCCAACTGCCCCATCAATGGCCTTCCTTTCACCATGAGGTCAGAACTAGGGATACTCATTGATGATTATACAATAGTCAACACTATTCAGAATTCTTCAGATACGGAAGAAGTCTATGCCAATATGCAGCAAGACCTGCTTGTAGTGGTAAGAACAGGGAAGTAGCTAGGAATTCTGCAGCAAATAATCCACATCCTGTCCACTCAAGACCTGTCCACCACCAACAAGGCACATTTCCTTGGAGGAGTGCAGCTCCAATAATATTTAAGAAGATTCACATCATCCAGGACAAAGCAGCCTGCATGATTGGTACCCATCTACCAACTTCAGTATTCATTCCCTTCACTACCAACACACAGTAGCAGCAGTGAGTAACATCTACAGGGTGCACTGCAGTATCTTCCACAGCGCCTTCCAAACCTATGACCTTTATCACCAAGAAGGACAATGACAGCAGATAAGTGGGAACACCACCAAGCTCCACTCCAAAGTACACACCCTCCTAACTTGTAAAAATTTTGAAATCCCTGAACTGTGGCTGAATCAAATCCTGGAACTCTTCCTAACAGCATTGTGATGTTAATACACCCCAAACATTGCAGCAGTTCAAGAAGGTAGCTCACTACCACCTTCTCCAGGGCAGTTAGGGATTAGCATTAAGTGTACAGCCAGGCAGCAAGGCCCACATCCTGTGAACGAATTTTAAGACAAAATTTGCATTGTGCAAGAGATAAAAGATAAAAGGCTTTACTATATGCAGAAATAAAAGAACAGGAGGGTTCAGTTAAAATACAATATTAAAATCATGTGAAGCAGCATATCAATAAACTAACAGAGCAGGCTTTTTAAAAATTGAATGGGAATACTAGTGGAATAGCACAGAAAAAAACTTGCAGCAATAAGAGGGCACAGAAACCTCAATATCAACAAGAATAGAACATTAGGTAAAAACAGATCAAAATAGAGAACAAGTAATTAAGATTAAAATAAATGTATGCACTTTTACACATTTTACCTAGAACTTCTGAGGGAACCATGTTATCAAACTCTCTTTTGGACACAGACACATGCACACTTATATTCTATCTGGGCTCTCACATGCATCAGCCTAAAGTATTTTCACTTTGGCACTTAACCATGAACGTGACAGAGGCTTTTTTTGTCTTGTACATACTCTTGGTGATCTCATGTCACCTTGTTGGCTTCTAACATGTAATATGACTACTTAGAATGAAAACAAGCAAAGATGCTTCCCATATTTACTCAGTCAAAATTAGAGACTGAATTTGTTCGTTGGATTCATTACTGTTGAAACCAGAGACAATGAAAAGATTTGCAACAGTAGAACTGAACCTAATATTTTTTCAACTGAATTGGGAATGACTGACCTTGGTTTACCTTGGTCTCTGCAAGTCCACAAGACAAATACAGGTCTCCATGAAGTAGATGCAGTAATTCATTTAAGTCACGCAACCCATGGGCGAAGGAGATCCAGTTGTAGTACCGAGAGGGATAAAGTTGTGAACAACAGATTCAGCTCAATTGCTAATTATCAATTTATCAGCTGACTTACTTTTGCAATCAAAATACTGGTAAATTTATTTGAGATCTACTTTCTAAATGCAGCATGTGCATTTAGGAATAAAACAAAGTGCTGAAGAAACACAACAGCTTTGGCAGCATTTGTGGAGAGAAAAACAGAGTTAACATTTCAAGTCCGATGACTCTCCTTTGGAACATGTATACAAAAGTTTGATTTAAATTTGGGCAAGATAAGCAGCAAGTGTTAAACAGAGCTGAGCGATCCCACAACCAATGCATCAAATCTAAGATCTACAGTCATGCTACATCTAGTTGTGAATAGTAGTGGACAATTAAACAGCTCATTGGAGGACGAGGTTCCACAAATATCCGCATTATCAATGATGGGAGATCCCAGCGTATCAATACAAAAGACAAGGCTGAAACAGTTACAACAACCTTCAGCAAGAATTGCTGATCGGAAGATTCACTGTGGACTCCTCCAGAGGTCCCCAGCATCATAGATGTTGGTCTTCAACCAATTCAATTCACTCCACATGATATCAAGAAATGGTTGGAAGCATTGGACAATTCAAAAACCTATGGATCTGACAACTACAAAACTGACATCTACTTGACAATGCGGAAAATTGCCCAAGTATGTCCTGTACACAAAATGCAGAATAATCCAACCTGGCCAAATAACACCCCCTATCGGTCAACTCTCCATCTTCAGTAAAGTGATGGAATGTGTCATCAACAGTGACATCAAGCAGCACCTGCTCAGTGTCCCCAGTTTGGGTTCCTTCAAGGCCATTCAGCTTCTGACATCATCACAGCCTTGGTT
Organism: Ginglymostoma cirratum; assembly: GCA_024137785.1. Classification (NCBI taxonomy): domain Eukaryota; kingdom Metazoa; phylum Chordata; class Chondrichthyes; order Orectolobiformes; family Ginglymostomatidae; genus Ginglymostoma; species Ginglymostoma cirratum. Next base: position 28,425,842 of record JAHRHZ010000016.1, on the reverse strand, counting down.
CAAACATGGACAAAACAGCTGAACTCCAGAGGGGCGGTGAGGGTGACAGCCCTTAACATTGAGGTTGCACTTGACTGTGTGTGGCATCAAGGAGTCCTAGCAAAACTGGAATAAATGGGAATCATGGGGTAAACTCTCCACTGATTGGAATCACATCTGGTACAGAGGAAGATGGCTGTAGTTGTTGAAGGTCAGTCATCTTGTCTCTAGGGCAACTCTGTAGTTCCTAGGACAGTGTCATAAACCCAACCATCTTCAGCTGCTTCAATGACCTTCCCTCCATCATTAGGTCAGATGTGGGGATGTTTGCTGATAATTGCACAATATTCATTCCCATTCCTGACTTCTCAAATACTGATGCAGTCCAAGTCCATATACAGTAAGGAGTGGGAAATACCCAGGCTTGGGCTGAATGTAGCAAGCAACATCCATGCTACACATATTCCAGGCAATGATCATCTCTCCAATGAGAGACAATCCAGTAACCTCCCCATGACACTCAGCAACATTACCATTGCTGAATCCCCTATTATCAACATCCTGGGATTTGCCATTGACCAGAAACTTGAACTAAACTACCTGTATAAATATATTCTTGCTAAAGCTGGTCAGAGGCTAGGAATCCTGCACAGAATAACTCACTGCCAGATTCCCCAGAGCCAATCCACCATCTACAAGGCAGAAGTCAGGAGTGTGAACGAATAGTCCCCAATTGCCTGGATTGGAGCAACTCCAACATCACTCAAGAAGCTTGACACCATCCAGGACAAAGCAGCCCGTGTGACAGGCACCACATCCACAAACAGCTACTCCTTGCACTACTAATACTCAGCAGCAATAATGCGTACCATTTAAAAGATGCACTGCAGAACTTCACCAAAGAGCCCTAGGCAGCACTTTCCAAACCCACGGCCACCACCACCATCTCAAAGGACAAGGCAGCAGATACATGGGAACACCACTATCTACAAGCTCCCCTCCAATCAGCTCACCATCCCGACTTAGAAATATATTGCCTACTTCAGTATTGCTGGGTCAAAATCCTGGGATTCTTGTCCCTAACCGCATTGGAGGTCTACCTATAGCGCATAGACTGTAGTGATTCAAGAAGGCAGTTCACCACCACCTTCTCAAGAGCAGCTAGAGACAGGCAATTAATGCTGGTCAGCGAGCAATGTCAACTTCTCATGAATGAATTAATAAAAAAGAAAGAAAAACAGCTGCTTTTGTTACTGATTTAAATCAATACAGTTAGAATTCACGGTGCATTGTGTGCTGACTGATCAATGCAACTACAGATTACCAATTACAACAAACTGTTCTAAATTAGATTTTCCAAAGCAGTCCTGATCATTTGCTTTTAGTCCTAATGTCCCTCTAATTCACCAACTAATGGCTTGGATACTCAACCTTTGCAATTGGAATATGCCTTTATAGCCAAACCATTGACATAAATCAGATTCATCATACATCTATGATAATTCTGACTATTCAGCTAAATCTTGTCTACTGAATGGAAAGCAAGCAACTGCTAGTGATATCTTTATCCATACATTTATTGAAATTGATCATCAAATGACATTACTCCCAATCCAGACAATTGTGTTGCACATCCAAATATTCAATCAAGGAGAAGAATACCCTCTCGCTTAGATTCAAGTGCTCAGAACACCACTTAGATTTTAGTGTGGTTGGTACTAACTGTCCAATGATTGGTTTGGCTTTGTTGCTTAGTTGTTTTAGTCGCATTGAAAGGGATGGATCATCAGTAGAGTTTGAGTATCTGGTCTGAAGCTTATCACATTGACAATGTTTCAAGTTCTAATTTAGTTCACACCAAAGTTATTTATTTATATTATCCCTCTGCCACATATATATATGGACAATATATGGAGACACACACACACACGCGTGAACAAAATCACAATGTTCTTAAATAAATTGAGCATATCATAAATTAAATTCAAGATATTTAATTATAATTGAATTGCTAAGTGGATGAGATGGCCATTTACTGTCGGCTTAAAAAGGATATTTTTCTAGTTACTGTTTCTGAATCAAGTTCAAACGTACGACAATGATTCACCCTGAAACTTCAGACTATCAAGCTTTTCTTAATAACTTGCCATTTAACTGAATTATCTTTCTATACCAGAACAAAATATCATCTCTAGTATTGCTAAACCCAGTCTTTTTCAGGCCAATAAGCTGTCAAGAGTCGTGGGCAGGGGGGATTGGTGCTGTGAGGTTGTAGACATGCTCGCTGAGCCAGTGTGTTTGGTTGCAAACATTTCATCGCCCTGCTAGGTAACATTGTCAGCGTGCCTCCGATGAAGCTTTGGTGTTCTGTCCCATTTGTTATTTATAAGCCTCAGTTTGCTGGAGTGGTCAGTATTACTTCCGCTTTTGTTTCTCAGTGGTTTGTACACAGGGGTCTAATTCAATGTGTTTGTTGTTAGAGTTCCGGTTGGAATATCAGATATCCAGGAATTCCCTAGCATGTCTCTGTTTGGCTTGTGTGATTATTGATGTGTTGTGTGTTTTTCAGTCCTTGCATGGTACTTTGTACTAAAACAATTGCTACACTGCTAGACGAATCAAGTAAACGGGCAACCCAGGACACCAACAACATCAATAAGGACACCACCATGAAACAACTAGATTTGTGTCTCACAACCCACCTCACCTTCAATGACAACATACACAAACAAATCAACGAAACACTAATGGGATCCCCAATATCAGGACTGATTGCAGAAGCAGTGAGGCAATGGTTAGAATGGACAGTGCTCCCCATTATACAACCCAAACTTTGGGTCCGATACGTAGATGACACTATCGTGATTATTAAATGCACAAAACTGGAAGAGACCCACTGACACATAAACATCCTTACCAGGATAAAATTCACAAAAGAAGAAGAGAACAACAACTGACTACCCTTCCTGGGCGTAATGGTACATTGCACAAACAACAGGGAACTCCAGACTAGTGTACGTAAAAAAACCACACATACAGACCAAATACTCAGTTACACCAGCAACCACCCAATGCCCACACACATAGCTGCATCAGGACACTATTTAAATGAGCTACAACACATTGCAGCTACCCAGCGCTACGCAAAACAGAACAGGAGCACCTATATGGAGTCTTCAAAAGGAATGGATACCTGAAGAGCACAATCCGCCTTTACCTCCAAGACAGACCACAACAGGACACACAACATAGATAACACAGTGTGGAGCTGGAGGAACACAGCAGGCCAGGCAGCATCAGAAGAGCAGGAAAGTTGACGTTTCAGGCTGGGACCCTTCTTCAGAAATGGGGAGGGGGAAGACAGCTCAGAAATAAATAGAGAGAGGAGGCCCAGGAGTCCTTCTCTAGTGTCACAATGACGCCGCCCACAAACTGGAGGAGCAGCACCTCATATTCCGCCTCGGGAGCCTACAGCCCGATGATCTAAATGTGGATTTCACCAGTTTCAAAATCTCCCCACCCCCAATCTCATCCCATGTCTGACCCTCCCTCTCATCCTCACCTCCCTGACCTGACACAATCTGTCCATCTTGTCTCCTACCTGTCTGCCCCTCCCACCTCACTGACCAATCCACACCACTCCCTACCTGCACTCACCTATCACCATCCCATCTACCTTCCCCAGCCCTACCTCTCCTCTCTCCATTTATTTCTGAGCTCCTGAAACTTCAACATTCCTGCTCCTCTGATGCTGCCTGGCCTGCTGTGTTCTTCCAGCTCCACACTGTGTTATCTCTGACTCCAGCATCTGCAGTTCTTATTAACGCTGAGGAATAACAACATGACCAGAATCACTTATCACCTGACCATACATCAAGGACATGTCAGAGATGACCACAAGACTACTCAGACCCCTAGGTATCAGAGTAGCCCACAAACTGACAACCACCCTGTGACAGCTACTGACGAACGTAAAGGATCCCATATCCAAAACTGGCTAAACTGGGGTTATATACAAAATACCATGCAAGGACTGTGAGGAACACTACAGAGGCCAAACCAGAAGAAAATTGACTATATGGATACACGAACACCAACTAGCCACCAAGAGACATGACCAATTCTCACTTGTCTCACTACACACAGACAATGAGGGACACGAATTTGACTGGGATAACACGTCCATAATCGCCCAAGCCAAACAGAGAAACGCCAGCGAATTCCTGGATGTCTGGTATCCCAACTGGAACCCATCAACAAACACATTGAATTAGACCCTGTGTACAAACCACTGAGAAACAGAACCGGAAGTAATACCAACCACCCCAGCAAACCGAAGCATATAAATAACAAATGGGACAGAACACCAGTGCTTCACAGGAGGCGCACTGACAATGTTACCCAGCAGGGTGACAAAACGTTTGCAACCAAACCCACTGGTTCAGTGAGCATGTCTACAAACTTATCCACAACCCGAGCTACAAATCTTCTTGAAAAGGATTGGTGCAGTATTTACAGAAGGATATTCCGTACCTTCCTGTTACACTCTGGTAATTATTACCCACATTGCTTTCCTCCTTTATTGTACTGTCATTTCCCTTTTTCCGTATTGTCACTTCCCTTTACCTTAGCCTATCTCCCTTCCTGTGATCCTTCTCCCTCTACTTATTTTAAATCTATCTCTACCGCTTTAGTTATACATTCAGAACATATGTCCCAGCATGGTTCAGGTAAAGGCTGTTCCAACGGTACACCTCTCGCTTTCTCCATTATTGGTGCTAGTGCCATAGGACTCAAAATCTACTTCTCTCACACTGACCTTTCAGTTATGCATTCATCTCTCTTCAATCATCCTCCATGCTAAAATATTTTTAAGCAGAATTGTTTCACACCAACATGGATGAACTTCAAGTCACTCCAGTCCTTGGTAGAAAAGTTAGCCTACTGACTTTAAAACTGAGTGTCCCAAATAACGATCATAAGCTGGAGTGACCTTAACAAGTGGAGAGTGGAACTTCCATCCCTCAAGCGTAGCAAGTTCTGGCCTTGAGAGCTGTTAGTCAATCAGGTTGGCCAGCAGCTCAGTAGACCCAGCAGTGCTTGAATCATATAATGCCCACTGTTACAACTACAAGGCAGGTCCACAAAATAGCTTCTGGATTCTGGACTTACAGCGTACGTCTTGGCCAGGGAAGGATTATGGGCCTTAGTTTGAAGCAGAAGGGGAATGGGGGATTTGATGTGAGGGGCTGGGGAAGAGCCATAAACAGGGTTAGTGCATGTTGAGCAGGGTGCACCTGCTGGACACAGGGGTCCCATCAAATGAAGTACATCTCTTTCCTTCTTGCCTTTTACTTTAAGATGGGAACTTAAAAGATTGCCCATTTTCCTTCTTCCTTCTCCTTCCCATGATATAATGGTGGTAGAACAGATCCTGAAGTGACCTATAAATGACAATTTAAGGGACTCGATATGCGTAAGAGTGAACTGACTAGCTGTGCTTTATCCATTCACTATAATGTGGACGCAGCTCAGGAGAAGGTAGCAAGTGCTGGCCTAGCTGCCCATCTTATTGCATGTGCACCTTATCTTCAAATAAACCAGCTGGGTGGGGGCATGTAATTCAACCCCTAAGTTACCTTCTTCAGAAAATGATGGCAGTTTCAGAGTAGGGCCTGGAGTTACTGGGACAGATACACTTCACACTGGACCATTTTTGCATGCTGGGAACAGCCATCTACCTTCTAGGTGACAGTGAAACAAAGTGAAATATTTAGGATGGTACCATAGATAATGATAGACCATAAGGTATAGGGGCAAAATTAGGCCATTTAGCTCATCGTGTCTGCTCCATCGTTCAATCATGATTGATGTATTTCTCAATCTCATTCTCTTGCTTTCTCCCTTTGTTCCCCTTATTAATCAAGAACCCTTGTATCTCTGTCTTAAATACACTCAACGACTTGGTCTCTACACTCTTCTGTGACAATGTGTTCCACAGATTCACCACCTACGGCTGAAAAAATTCCTCCTCATCTCAGTTCTAAAGTGTCATGTCTTCACTGAGGCTGTGTCTCCTACTAGTGGAAACATCTTCTCCACATCCACTCTCTCCAGGCCTCTCGGTATTCTGTAAGTTTCTATCAAATCTCCCTCATACTTCTAACTCCATTGAGTACAGACCCAGAGTGTTCAATTGCTCCTCATATTGCAAGCCATTCATTCCCAGGATTGTTCTTGTAAACCTCCTCTGAATACCTTCCAAGGCCAGCACATCCTTCCTTAGATATAGGGCCCAAAAATGCCCACAATATTCCAAATGCATTCTGACCAGAATCTTATAGAGCCTTGGAAGCACATCCCTGCTCTTTTATTCTAACCTTCTTGAAATGAATGCTAATATTGCATTTGCTTTCCAACTGCCAACTGAACCTGCATGATAACCTTAAGAGAATCCTGAACCAGGACTCCCAAGTCCCTTTGTGCTTCAGATTCCTGAAACTTTTCCCCACTTAGAAAGTAGTCTACTTCTATTCTTCCTACCAAAGCACATAATCACACATTTTCTCATATTGTATTCCATCTGCCATTTCTTTGTCTACTCTCCTAGCCTGTACAAGTCTTTCTTTAGCCTTCCTGGTTCCTCAACTTGATCTGACCCTCCACCTATCTTTGTGTCATCATCTGCAAACTTAACAATGACCTTAGTTCCTTTATCCAGATTGTTCATGAAGAATGTGAATAATGTGGTTCCAACATTAACGCCTGGGGAACTCAACAGGTCACTGGCATCATACCGGGAAAAAAAAAACCTTTAGCCCTACTCTCTGTCTTCTGCCAGTCAGCCAATCCTTTATCCATGCCAATACCCTGCCCCTAACACTAGGATCTCTTATTTAGCATCCTCCTGTGCTGCACCTTGTCAATGGTCTTTTGGAAATCCAAATAGATCACATTTACTGGCTCTCCTTTGTCTAACTTACTCATTACATCCTCAAAAGAATTCTAACAGATTTATCAGGCATGATCTCCCCTTGACGAAGCTGTGCTGACTCAGCCCTATTTTACCCCATACTTCCAAGTGCTCCACTATCTCATCCTTCATAATGGACTTTAAAATCTTACCAATGACTGAAGTCAGGCTAGTCAGGGGGGCAGGTGCTGGGAGAAAGGAGGAGGATATTAGAAATTGACAAAAAATTTCACTGCTGAATGCAGACTACAAATTCCTGTCTAAGGTTATTGCTAACCAGGTCAGGTCTGCTCTGGGATCAGTGATTCTGCCTGACTAAACCTGTTCTGTACTGGGTAGGATGTTCTCAGATAACCTCATGCTCCTCAGGGAGCTGACTGCCTATGTACAAGACAGGAGCTAGACTCTTGCCTTATCAGCGTGTACCAGGAGAAGGCTTTTGACAGAATATCGCACATCTTCATGTGGGATGTGCTTTCCAAAACAGGCTTGGGGAGGGAATTTGTAACTGGATCGGACCACTCTACACCTACATCGTTAGTGCAGTCTTAATCAATGGGTGCGATCAGAAAGCTTCCCGATCGGATTTGGAGTCAGGCAGGGCTGCCCACTCTCTCCTGCCTTGTTTGTGTGTTATATATAGCTCTTTGTTGAGTCCATCAGGAAGAATGCAAGTCTAAGAGGGGTAACTAATCCAGGCAGCAGAGACCTGGAGGTCAAAGCTTCCCTGTACATGGACAACATCACTGTTTTCCGCTCGGATCCACTATCAGTGAGCAGACTAATGAACATCTGTGACCAGTTTGAACTGGCCTTGGGAGCCAAGGTAATTCGAGGCAAGAGTGAGGCCATTTCTTTGGGAGCTGGGCTGACCAATCCTTTATCCCCTTCACCATCAGAACAGGTTACCTGAATGTGCTGGGAATAACGATCAGAGGGGCCAGGGCATGCACAAAATCTTGGGAGCAGCGCATTGCCAAATTGATGTAGCAACTGCTCTCTTGGGAGCACCGCTCCCTAGCCATTGGGAGTAAAAGCCTGATCATCAGGTGTGAGGCACTCTTGCTGTTGTTGTAGGTGGCACAAGTCTGGCCCATTCCCTGGACCAGTGCTGTTTTAGTTACCCGAGCCATCTTCCACTTCATCTGGAGATCTAAGATGGACTGTGTCTGCAGGGACTCCACGTACAAAACTCTGAACTGGGGTGGGGGGGGGGGGGGGGCGGAACAAAACCAATGCCACTCTCGCACCTTTGTACGCGGCTGCATCAAGCTGTGTATAGACCCTCAGTACTCAAACACCAAATATCACTACGTACTGAGGTTCTACCTGTTCCTGGTGTTTTGAAGGATGGGACTGGCCTTGTTGCTGCAGAACATTCTAAGAATTGGACTGTTCCATTTTACCTGTCCTTTGTGCAGAAATTGGCAAAGGAAGACCTTCAGCCACAAGTCCATCAGGAAGTGGTCAGCATGTGGTGACTTTGAGACCCTCTGAGTAAAGGAGAGAGTACATCCTATCACATGGTTTTTCTGAATAGACTGTCAAAGTCATTTGGCAGAATGCCTCATCACCAGAACTTTACAACAAGTACCAAGACATTGCTTGGCTATTGATGAGAATGGCACGACCGGTGAGATCCTTCATGTCCACCTGGACTCTCTGCACCACTGCACGCTGCCCTGGAAGCAGCTGCAGAGGGATAGTGGCTGTCACACGTCTTCTTTTGGAATGTTCCTTTGCAAAGGAAGTCTGGAGAAAGATGCAGCTCCATGGCGCAGGACTCTGCCATACGGTCTGTTCCCTGGGACGGAAACCGAGACAAATATCGACTGCTCCTGGAGGACCATCAACTTGGTGAAAGATGCTCTTTGGTCTGCCGAAACTTGTTGGTCTTCCAGAACAAGGAGTTAACCTTGACCAAGTGTTGCATACTGGCACATTCCAAGGTCCAGGACTCCATGCTGAGGAATGCCCTAAAGCTTGCAGCCAACGTCGGGATGTTTATGTTGAAACTAAATGGGGGTCTGTTCAGTTATCGGACCCACCCGGGGCCTCAAATGCATGTAAATATAGTCTTGCACATGTAATAGATGTCACTGGTTTGTTGGATATAGTCAAAATCCAATGTTTTTGTTTCCTTGATATGCTACTGTACAGAACCGAACTGTGTTTGTGGCTGTGTGTATATGTAAATCTTTTTTATGAATACAAGAATATTTTGGAAATTAAAAAAAACTCAGTCGGAACATATTGCATTCTGGTTATAATCTCTCTTCACTGATTATAGCCTATCGATACCACCCACCTCACTTTCCTTCAGTCTTACTAGTGATGTCCACAATGTATTCGTGCGTTTAGCTGTATGAGGAACCAACCATCTTGTAGTGGGCCAATCTTCACGTAGTGACCTTCAGCAGCTTGCTAATGCCACAAATACCAGCCTCACATCTAGCTGATGTCCTATAGATATCCTAGCAGTGCCAATACAATGATAAATGCCTATTCAGTTTATTTAAATTACCTTCCCCAAGTACTTTAAGAAAGCAGGCATTAAATGACGAAGAAGGATGCTTCACTTCACTACTACAGTGGTGGAGTGTGATCTATATGACCTTAATGTTCGACTCAACCAATCATCTGTTGCTGGGAAGTCCTTACAAAGGCACACAGATACATTACCAACAATATTTAGGTCTGAAAATTTTGAGACTGTTTTGATGTTACTTTCACTTAACAAGACTAAAATTTTAAATGAAGAAATATTGTAACCCAATTTACAAAATATTTTTACATCCTTTATTTGCTTCAGTTCTTCATTATGACACTTGTCAACATAAATATTTAAAAAGAAACATGCGAATGTCATAAATTCTAAATGTTGAAAGCCACCAAAATATTAGGAATAAGTAAATTTTGGGGAGAGGGTAAACCCGTTTCTAATGAAATTGACCATATGTCGCATAGTTCCCTTGATCTATATTTTTTTGAAGACAATGAAAACAAAAACTGGGGAAGCTATATATCTAACAGTGTGGCAAAATTTCCATATTCCAAAAGTTAAACGTATTCCATGTGACTTTAGGTTTCATTCATTACTGTCTTTCACCTATTTACCAAAAGCATGTACTCACTTTGTGAAGATGATGCTTGGAAATCAGCTCTCTGTAGCAGTACCTTCTGTAATACAAGAAAGGAAGAGAGAACATTTTGTATTTTATATTGGAGCAATTAAAGAGCAATTAAGAGCCCTGTAAATACATTGATAAAATAGATCCTCTTTAACTATTACTGTGAAAGCAACTGAAATTTCCACAGTAGGAAGTAAATAGTCAGGCATGGAAGAATTGATACATCCCAGTATTTTACTCAATGAATTCAGAGAAAAGAATTACAACATGCAAGACGTTTAGGCCAGGCATTAATCACAAGTCATGATTAATTGAAGAATAAATCATGAATGCTGCAAATTTAAAACAAGACTTAACCTTAAAAGTGCTGTAATTCTAAAATGAAAATTTTTGGTAGGAAAATGAAATCTACAACATTTTTTGGGTTCGTCAAACTAACTGCTATTAATAATTGTTGCTGCTCTGTCTTCCATCACAAAATGAGTGCTGATGGCAACTCTTATCTCACCAGATTGGCTATTCTTTAGATTTAGATTGAATTTTGATTGCCTATTTAGCTTTATGGTGCTAAACAATCGAACCTGTCTTTATCAGAAGTCCAAATACCATATACTGTACAGTGGGTAACAAGGTGTAGAGCTAGATGAGCACAGCAGGCCAAGCAGCATCATAGGAGCAGGAAAGCTTGACGTTTCGGGCCTAGACCCTTCATGGGTGAAGGGCGAGGTGTGATAATGGGTCAAAACAGTGGTTATTTCGAATGACCAGGATCTCCACTGACTTTTTCACTCTCCACAGTTGGGGAACGATACCAATTTTTACCTCCAACCTCACACCCACTTCCAATCCACTTGCTGCTGTCCTGCTTGCGATTAAGTAATTGACTGCTAATCATAAAGAAAATCAGGAAGATTTCACTTTAGCAGACCGCAATACCCCTATAGAAATTTAGTCTAGGGATCTGCCACCCCATTCTAAATGTTTAAAATAGAAATAGCTACATGTTGTAGAGATCTGGATCACCTGTGTAGCTAACTTTCCCAATAACACTTCCATGGATAAAGTATTAGTTTGATGTGATAAGTTGATTTTCCTGCAACATTTGGAGATAGTACAGTCAAGGGAAGTGATCTAAGATGCTCCTATGTAGATCTTGAGATTGTAAGATATAACTTCGTGGACTATTCTCACAAAATGGCAGCTGTCTAAACCTCATCTAACTAGTGTTTATAAAACATGTAGATAGCTACCAAATATATGTATCACCATTCACTTTCCCTTGAAGAGTTTACTAAAACTTAATGCACGAAGAGAATTACTCAAATGGAATAGAAGTAATTTTATGAACTAACTAAACATGGCACCTGGGAACATCAAACATGAACTCTTCAAATTGGTGTTGAATAACCAAGGTGTAAAATAAATTAAGACATTTGAATGATTACTTCTAATTACTTCTAAAGAAACGCTGAAAAAAATCCATCAAACTATACCGTTACAACAAGAATGTTGGATAGGATAGAAAAAGGACTCTGGCAAAATTCTTTTAAATGTATTGTTCAGGATATTTACTTTGAATCTAATCTGTAGTTCATCTGATCGATGAGTGCTTAAAGGGTAGTACAGAGTAATTTTTATTCAGTCTGAATTTGTTAGATCTCACATTGTATTCAATACTGGTTTTTATACACATACTATCATTACCTAGTCAACACAGTGTAGAGCTGGAGGAACACAGCATCAGAGGAGTAGGGAAGTTGACGTTTCAGGTGGGGACCCTTCTTCAGAACTGTGGAAGGGGAAGGGAGCCGGGAAATAAATAGAGGGAGGAGGGGTGGGGCTGGGGGAAGGTGGGTGTGACGGTGATAGGAGGATGCAGGTGGGGTGAATGGGGATTAGTCAGTGGGAAGGATGGGGCAGATGGGTGGGAGAGAAGATGGACAGGTTGTGTCAGGTAAAGGAGGTGAGAGGGAGGAGAGGTGGGACTGGGAGAAGGGAGATGGGATGGTGACAGGTGGATGCAGGGAAGGGGTAGTAGGGACCGGTTGGTGGGAAGGGTGGGGCAGATAGGTGGGAGAGAAGATGGGCAGGCTGTTTCAGGTCAAGGAGGCGGGAATGAGAGGGAAGTTTGGAGGTGGGATGAGGCAGGAAGTGGGGAGATTTTGAAACTGATGAATTCTATGTTCAGGCCATTGGGCTGTAGGCTCTTGAGGTGGAATATGAGATGTTGATCCTCCAGTTTGCATGTGGCATCATTGTGTCACTGGAGGAGGCCCAGGGTGGACATGTCACCCAGGGAGTGGGAGGGGGAGTTAAGATTGTTGGTGGCCAGAAGGTGTTTTTGATTATTGTGTAGAGAGCGCAGATGCTCCACAAGACAGTCCCCAAGTCTGCGCTTGGTCTCACCGATGTAGAGGATGCTGTATTGGGAGCAACGGATACAGTAGACCAGGTTGGAGGATATACAGGCGAACCCCTGTCAAATGTGGAAAGTTTGCTTTGGGCCTTGAATGGAGGTGAGGGGGAGGTTTAGGGGCAGGTGTAACACTTCCCACGGTTGCAGGGAAAGGTGCGGGGGTGGTGGGGTTAGTGGGGAGTGTGGAGCAGACAAGGGAGTTGCAGAGTGAGCAATCCCTATGAAAGGCAGATGGGGTGGGGAGGGAAATTTCTCTTTGGTCATGGGGTTGGACTGTAGGTGGTGGAAGTGATGGAGGGTGATACGCTGGACGCGGAGGTTGATGGGGTGGTATGTGAGGACCAAGGAGACTCTGTCTTTATTTTTGTTAGAGGGAGGGGATGTGAGGGCAGAAGTACAGGAGATGCAATGATGTGGTGGAGGGCATTTTCAATCAATGGTGGGGTGGGAGTGTAATGTTGCGGTCCTTGAAATAGGAGGACATCTGGGATTTTGGGGAGTGGAATGTTCCATCTCAGGAGCAGATGCAGTGGGGGCAGAGGAATTGGGCAAATGGGATCGCATTCTTGCAGGAGGGTGGGTGAGAGGAGGGGTAGTCGAGGTAACTATGGGAGTTGGTGCATTTGAAATAGAGGTAGTTACCAGGAGATGGAGATGGAGCGGTCAAGGAAGAGGAGGGAGGTATTGGAGATAGTCCAGGTGAATTTGAGGTTCGGGTGAAAGACGTTAGTAAAGTTGATGAACAGTTCAAGCTCCTCTTGGAAGCATGAGGCAGCATTGATATAGTCATCAATGTAGTGGAGGAAGAGGTGAAGGATGCTGCTAGTGTAACAGCAGAAAAAGGGCTGTTCCACATATCCTACGAAGAGGCAGGCACCGCCTGAGCCCACAGAGGTGCCCATAACCAGCCCCTTATTTTGTAGGAAGTGGGAGGAGTTAAAGGAGAAGTTGCTCAGGGTAAGGACAAGCGGATGAAGGTGTTGGTGTAGGGGATTGGTTGGGCCTGAGGGAGAGGAAGAAGCGAAGGGTCTTTAGGTCTTATGCGTGAGTGATACAAGTGTACAGGGACGGGATGTTGAAGATGAGATTTTGGGGGCCAGGGAATTGGAGGAGGTGGAGGGCATGAGTGGTGAAACCGAATGTAGGTGGGGAGTTCCTGGACTCCGAGGGGGAAAAAGACAAAGACAGAGTCAAGGTAAAAGGAGATGAGTTTAGAGTGGGAGCCTACAGCTCTTTGAAGGAAAAGGACACTCGCTCATGGCATTTGCCTGTGGAGCTTTTTTTTTAAACACGGGAAGGTTGTTACACTGCAGCTACCAGACAGTTCTACGTGACCAAGAAACTCATGTTCTTTTACGATAACATAGGTGTATCAGAAGTGTTCACGGATTGATGATCAATATACTTGCTCATAACATGATACATTTTCCATGGTCAACAAGTCCTGAGATAGAACTCGAACCTAGAGCAATGGACATTACCACTGTACTACAACTTTGTCTTAGCATAGCTCCTGACATCTGCCCATGATAGTGAATGGATGAATTATCATTGAGTGCATAAGGGTGAAGCATCAGTTGAGACTCAGTACCTATAAGGGGACATGAGGATGGTTGGAAAGATTGACTAGCTTAGGGGCTAAAAAAAAGGGCAAAGGAATAAGCAGAAGACAAAATCTTGCAGGTTAGTGAGTGTTTAGGTGTAAGCTAGGTCAGATGGTAGGGTGCCAGCTGGATGTGAGGGTGTCAGGACCCCAGGTGGGTAAGGTGGTAGGGTGGCAAGTGGCTAAGTGGTTGAATTGGCAGGACCTAAAGGTGGCACATAAACGTATGAGCAGGCAGAGTGGGTCAGGTTACATTCTCCTGTCCAGATGAAGGGGTTGGTGTCATGGATGGGCCATGTACCTGGAAAGGGCATTCAGCTGTTAGAGGGTGGGATTGTATTACAGAGGAGTGTGGTTTATTGCTGTGGACCATCAGTGCATTTAATGGATAGTTGACAGTATGAAGATTCAAAGGTCAGGAATATAGTTAGCTGAGAGTTACAGTAGGTTTTAATCTTTTTAATGGTATTAAAGGGAAGTAAGTTGGAACCCTCTAAAGTCTCTGACTCTAACTCAGAGTTGAGGACTTTCTCAGAGGATGTCTGATGCTGGATAGCTGCCCATCAAATGTCTGAACATCTTGCAAATTTGCCATGTAGTCAGTGCATTGAGACAGCCAAAGCATCCCAGAGTTCATCCATCAGAGTATGTCGGCCTCTGACAATTTGAAGACCAGAAGGTCTGGGCATCAACAGGGTCCACTGCTCCAAATGAACATGGCATTGAAAAAGAAGTCAGAAATGTGCTTTGTAAGAGTCAGCTGGTCGAATTAACTCCATCGATCGGCACCCGCAAAAGAAATGAACTGCTGGTGCAGCAGGATCTTTCACTGCACAACATTGGTGTTCTATTTGCTTATACAACAAGTCATTTTCACTTGAGCCTTAGTACATTAATTTGGCATCTGGCTTCTTCTCTAACTTTTTTCAAGCCTCACCCAGTCCCCACCATAATATTATCCATCCATTTGATGTTTCTTCTCACTTTCTAGCTTTTATTTCCAATTTCTCTTTTAATTGTTGCTAAGACATGGATGTCAAGTCTTCGATTCAAAGTTATGTACACAGATATCTTTATGTCTCTAAAGCAATGCTTTTGATTCCTAAACATCTATTCTTGATCCAACCCACTCATTTATCTTCACTTTTCAACACAATTTACTGAATATGATGTGCCTTGGAGAGATGTGATAAGATGCAGATAAATGTAGGTCTTTCAAGTGCCCGTATTTCACTTGCTAAGATCATTTCCTAGAATGGATATTTCTTATTGATAGAGGAGCAGTATGTACAATGTGCTGGGAAAGCACAATAGATGAAGGCCTTGCACTTTCAATCCATTTATTCTCAGAATAGTAAGATTCTATAAGTGTCAGTTCAACAGAAATCAGTGAATAAAATAAAACCATGCTTTCTAAAACTATAAACTTATCTTTATGCTCTCATGCAGGTTTAGAGGCCATTTTATTTACTTATTTGCTAGTTCATCTCTGAATACCTTACACTTGTCTTCCATTGGTTAATCCACTAAACTGTGACTTGCATTCTAACTAATTGGTGATTCTCTATTCTTTCATAAATCTTGATAGAAGATTCATTTCAGGCAAACCAGGAGACTGTAAAATGTTTTCTTGTTCTTTGCACACAGCACAATAATGTAAATTTGTGACAAATATATTCCTTCATCACATGCATACACACATTATTGTAGCTGAAATGAATAATTTCCCATCTTCCTCTTCAATAGAGTGTACAGGAGCTCAATCATCTGAAACCACAGACCGTTCCCATGCTCAAAGAAATTAATAGCCTTTCAAAGCAGCCATTCACTCTTAGAGAAGGTTTTATAATCAGTTATAGAGTCAGAGTCATACAGCATGGAAACAGACCCTTCCCTAGTCCGGACCAACCATATTCCCAAACTAAACTAGTCCCACTTGTCTGCATTTGGCCCATATCCTTCCAAACCTTTCCTATTCATGTACTTATCCAAATATCTTTTAAATGTTGTAATTGTACCTGCATCCACCATTTCCTCTGGCAGTTCATCCCACATGCGAACCACTCTGTGTAAAATAGTTGCCCTCATGTCTTTTGTTAAAATTTACTCCTCTCACCTTAAAAATATGCCCCCAAGTTTTGAACTCCTCCACTGTAGGGAAAAGACCTTTGCTGTTTTCTGATCTATGCTCATTACTTTATAAACCTCTATAAGGTCACCCTTTAACCTCCCATGCTCCAGTGAGAAAAGTCCCAGACTATTTTTATAACTCAAACCATCCTAACCCATGCCTTCCTAACCAACCTGTCTACCTGTGATGCATAATTTCGAAAAAATGATCTCTCTCAATCCCTAGGTCTCTCTGTTCTATAACACTTCCCTGGTCCCTACCATTAACTGTATAAATCCTGCCCTTGGTAACAAGGTGTGGAGCTGGATGAACACAGCAGGCCAAGCAGCATCATAGGAGCAGGAAAGCTTGACGTTT
>JAHRHZ010000016.1:28331142-28408852 GCA_024137785.1 Ginglymostoma cirratum | reverse complement strand
GTCAAGCTTTCCTGCTCCTATGATGCTGCTTGGCCTGCTGTGTTCATCCAGCTCCACACCTTGTTATCTCGGATTCTCCAGCATCTGCAGTACCTATTATCTCTGATACAAATCCTGCCCTTGTTTGTTTTACCAAAATGTAATACCTCACATTTATTCAAATTAAACTCCATGTGCCATTCCTGAGCCAATTGATCAAGATCTCTTTGTAATCTTAGACAACCTACTTCACTGTCAACTGTACCATCAATTTTGATGTCATCCGCAAATGTACTAACCATGTCTCCCATATTCTCATCCAAATCATTTATATAAATGACAAATAAAAGTGGACCAATCCCTGCAGAACACTGCTGGTCACAGGCCTCCAGTCCAAGTTACAACTCTCCATCACCACCCTCTATCTTTTATCATCAAGCCAATTTTGTATCCAATTGGTAAGCTCACTCTGAATCCCATGTGATCTAACTTTACTAGATAGTCTGCCATGCAGAACCTTTAATAAAGTCCAAATAAACAATATCAACTGCTCTGCCATCATCAATCTTATTGGTTACTTCCTCAAAAAAACTCAATCAAATTTGTGAGACATGATTTCCCTTGCACAAAACCACGCTGACTATCCCTAATCAGCCCTTGCTTCTCCAACTGCATGTAATTCCTATCTTTCAGAGTCATCTCCAACAATTTACCCATCACCGATGTCAGGCTCACAGGTCTATAGCTCCCAGACTTCTTACAGCCTTTCTTCAATAAAGGCATAATGTTAGCTACCCTCGTCTCCTCTGGCACTTCACCTAAGGTTGCTAAAGGCTCTGCAATTTCTTCCCTAGCTTCCCACAATGTCCTGGGATCCACTTGATCAGGTCCCAGAGATTTATCTGCCTTTATATTTTCTCAAACCTCCAGCACTTCCTCTTCTATAATGTGAACTGTTTTTAATACATCAATATTTATTTCCCCCCCAAGTTCTCTAGTTTCCATTTCTTTCTCCACAGTAAAAACTGATGCAAAATATTCATTTAGTACCTCTCCCAGGCAGGTTATTTTCTTAGTTACTGATTATGTTGAAAAATGATTATAAATTTCTTGTTAGATCATCAACTCTGATTGTTGAACACTTCATCACCACTTGTATGTATTGTTACTTAATGAAACAATCTCTTATTCTATATTACGCTGACTTTTACAAAGTAGGTGGATATAAATATACTAAAAAAGTAAAAATCAAATTACTGAAGTGTCAGCACGCAGAAGATATACCATTAGCTCCTTTAGTAATACACAGAAGGAAAAAAACCCAGCAAAATTAGCAAATAAGACATACTGATCTGACACATTTTGTATGCTTCAAACCAGAGGTCAAACACCACCTGTATGTTTATCTTCAAGAATTACTCTTTATTTTACCTATATTTCCCCCTCTGGGTAAATTGGAAACGCATCAGCTATTCTGGAATAGCTGACCCATTTATAATAAAAAATGTCCCATAGTTTATTATCAGTCTGCTGTCAGTGAATCTCTTCTGAGGATATCATCGAACGAAGAGCCTCTGGATGAGATGGGAGAAAATAGACCAAGGTTTCACTTCTGATTGTTAGCCAGAGGCTCCTGTTGGAAATTACTCAAGTGTGAATGAATGGTGAGAACAGTGTCAGGCTTGGCGGTGATGCCTCATATGATAAAGCAGTTGCTGACAGCACACATTAAGAATGATCATTTGTGTGATGCCTAAAAACCATGTATCCTTTTCCAGCAAGTGTCAATACCCTCAGGATAGGTGAAGAGAAGATTGATGGTCAGAAAAATAAAGGATACTGTTGCTGTCAGTGGAATTAAAAAGTAAAATCTTTGCCAGTGCTAACTTCAGTAACAAAACAATGGTTTCTTTAAAGGCTCAAGAGATGCATCACACTAGAAAGAATTAATTATCTTTTTAAGATTGTGCAGGAAAGAGTGGCATTTCTCAATTTGTTTTCAATGGAAGCCAGGAGGAGGGAACAGCTGAAAAATCAACTCCAAGCCTAATGTAAAAGTGGATAAGAGAAAAGTCTGAGGCAAAGATACAGGGAGGCAATTTCAGAGGGAAACAAGCCTGGGTTGGGCATAGTTGGAGCTTAATGGATGAACCAATGTTAGGGCCAAAGCAATACCAGGAGACAAAACATGGGTGGGGGTGCGGGTGCACAATGCTGTGGGAGAGACATCATCTGTTGGCAGAGGCAACACTGAGAGGCAAGGCTTGGGAAGGTAAGAAGACATAAGGCCTGTCTCCTTGCAAAAGCAAACACTTGCTTAAGGTTTCTCTCAATTCCCCAAATATGGCAACGACAGGAACCTGATGTTAGATGACTCTGAAGTGTAATGATGAGCAACACTCACAATTATATTAAACTGAAATGACATTGTAACGTGAGAAATTAAGCCCTAAAAACAAAACTGTTCAAGTTAAATGATGTTATGTGGAGCAAGGTAAAATGGGGTTACAGGAACATACAAATAGAAGAAAGCTATTCAGTTCATCAAGTCTGCTCCACCTTTCAATTAAACCATGGCTGATCATCTGCCTCAATGTTACTTTACTGCTCTATTGCCATATCCCTTGATGTCATCAGTCTTCAAAAATCAAATGATTTCAGTCTTGAACCTGCTCAATGATTGAGCATCCACAGTCCTCTGAAATGCGAAATTCCACAATTCCATTATTTCTGAGTGAAGGAATTCCTTCTCATCTCTGTCTTAAATAATCCATTCCTTATTTTGAGATTATTTCCCCTGGTTTTAGACTTACCAGTCAGGGAAACCTTCTACTTATATCATCTTGTCATATTCTGCAGACTCTTGTAACATTTCATAAGATTCCCTCTTATTCTTTGAAATTTTACAGAATACTGTCCAGATTCTTCATAAAACAATCCTGCCATTCCAGAGATTAATCTAGTGAACCCCCATTGCACCCCCCCACCCCGCCCCCATGGCAAGTGCATCCCTTCCGAGATAAAGGGACAAAACCTTTACACAATATTGCAGTATAACTGAAGTGAGAAATGTTTACTGCTGCGCTCAAATCTCCTTGTAATGATAGCCAAAATATCATTTGCCTCTTCAATTGTTTGCTTCATCTGCAGATGACTTTTAACTTGTACAGATATGCAAATTGATAGCCTAACAGTTTTTTAAAAACCCTTTTACAAAATAAAATTACGACTGACCATAGGGTGCATCAGTTTTCTCAAACATAACAACCAAGCTAGTAGTGCTTAAAATGTCGCTGCTGTCATCAAGAAAAGGGACACAGATAACAAGAAGTAATCCCAACAACAAAGTGGAGACAAGAGGAGTTACATCTGGATCAACATGAAAGTTGCAAACTCCTACCAACCTGCACAACATCCCTCTCTCCGGGTTGCTTCACTGTCTCTGCATTTGCCACCTCTCCTAAACAGCTGTCAATCTCACTCCCCTGTGATTAAAATGGTTGGTAATAAATAAATAAGGCCAGCATATTACTTTTGCATTGTTCTTCCACTGATCTCCTTAAGTGCACGCAGCTTGGTGACTTTAAATGTGAGTTGATTGTAACTGCCTATCTCAATATAATTTTAGATGCAGTTATTAACGGATTTCCTCATACATCTTGTGGCAGCTAACTTTGTTCTTTGGCTGTTTAGGATGAGATGTGAAATGAATTGACTTTGCAATTTTATGACAAACAGAAAATAATTTATAAATTATAAATATAAAAATATGACGTGGTTTTGGATTACTGCTAAAGTCCACGCAATGTCTAGTGAGTGTCCCTAAAAAGCAATCTACAATTGTAGCAGAAATACATTGATCTGCTACACAGCAATTTTGAAGTGATTCAATCTTGGTATAGATTAAACAAGCTGACCTTTAAACCATCATTTTACTGTACCCACATTCTTTCAGCATCTTCATTCTGAAACCGCTCATTGAAAGATTTAAATAAAGACTTAAGTTTTTTTTCAGATATTGAAGAATTTTTTTTAGGATTTGCTTCATTTTTCAAATATGAGTCATGACATATTCTCGTATTGCCATTGCTGAAGCAGTCCCAGGAGTCATACGAGGGCAACTTGTCTTGACTGCTGATATGTTCATGCCCGTATGTACAGGCAGGTCACTCATTGTTTGATGCTTGTTGTTTGACAGCACCGCTGAATTCAGGAAATTACCATGGTGGTGGATGAATTGGACTTTCAAACATATTTCTCATCATCTTTTCCCTTTTCTGCAACAAGTTGTCTCTTTGAGCATGTGCTCATTATGGATAAAATGGATTTTAAAAAATAAAATCCAACTAATTTCACTTCCTACTTAATGGAATATCTATACTTGCTCATATTTTCAGTTTGTTTTAAAGTTAATGAAACAATTAACATCCACAGTATCCCATTAATATTTTATTATTGTTTCTTCCTTTCAATAGTTAATAGCTATAATTTGAAAACTGAATTATAATAAAATGATTTCAACTCTCCTGTAGTCTAAGTTTACAGTTTTTTTGCCAATTTTCTATCCAAACAGGAGACAAGGCAGGATTGATGTGAGATTTAAATTTCTTACCAATGAAAGTCCTTTAGCAATCTTAGTAACAAATATCTTTTGTTACTGAAGCACAGAAGTAAATGTAGGAAAGATCAGAATATAAACAGAACCATTAAGCCTTAAAATCTGAATCTGCAATCCTGCCGCTGCCTGTATTGCAGGAGATTGCAGATGTGAAAGTAGTAAACATTTTGCTTCTGTCCACTTCTGGCATAACCCACATAGTTAATCTTGCTTGGAAGGATGTTAGCATGGATGTGGTGTCACTTAGCACTTCAACTGGAAACTGTGTACCTGACAGACCATGTTACTACCCTACCAATACTCTCAGCTAACATGGTTTATATCACCAATCACAAGTCGACCTGTTGTTCACATGGTTTAGGATACTTCTCTACCACTTGAATGCATGTAAATAAACAGTGGACTTAAAGGATTCATAAATGGGAAGCGTTCGGGAGTAAACTATCAGTGTTCAAAAAGAAAATGCTTGCTGTATGGGCCACCTGGGGAGCTCACCAATTTCTGTGCTTCTTTAAATTTATGGTGGGTTGCTCCGCAACCTCATCCTCAGTGACAGAACCCTTGCCAGTAGGACTTCACAGAGGTTGTTGGAAGGGAAGAGGAGGAGGACAAACCAGAAGAGGTAAAGGAAGAAGAAAAAAAGAGAAGGAGGGAGATAAAAGGAAACAGGGATTCCTTCAATTTGGATGGTCTGTCTGTGAGTGAGTCAACAAACTTGTATTTTCCAAAGCTCGTTCCTGCATCGCAGCTTCCTGATATTTTACTACCTTTCCCTCTGTTCTCAGCCATCATGTCGCTCTCTTGGCCAAAATCCCAAAAGTAAAGAAAATTACAAAACCACTTTATACAATAACAATTCTGAGATACCTCAGCTTCAGGATCACCTCAGGATGAGTGGAATGGTTTGACTTTCTGGCTAACAGGCAGCAAAAGGGGCATTGGCAGAATGATTGTGGCTGAGTCCTGAATGCTGGTCTCCTGAGAGAGAACAGCAGATTCTATCACCAAGATGATGAAATGGACTCTATTGGGGAAGCCTCTCAGTTTCCTTGTGTTTCAGTACAGGTTGCAGATAAACTTTACAAAGCCTTTTGAAAAAATGGAATGTGTAACCATGGCAATAGAGATTTAAGCCTGCATGATATTAAGTCGGCCATGCATAGTGTTACAAGGTTGGGGAGCATATTTATGGTTTGGGAGCCAGGAAGTTAGAATTTGGTATTTGTAAAATGCTAGGGGGGAAAGCATTGTTCGGTCCCTTCAAAAAATGATGTGTTTTTTCTATGCTTAGAGTGGGGAAATGGCTCTTAACATTGCTGATGAGGTTTTGCTGGTCAAAGACGCTTCCCAAATTTGCCAAGAAAGTTTGGAAAGAGAGAAAAAGGAGACACTTTTAGAATTAGCAGACAGGCTAAAATTGGGTTTAACTGAGGATAAAAAGAAAGCTGAAATTGTAATGGAGTTAGTCAAGCATTTAGATACATCAGAGAAACAGTTAAATGCAGTGGAGTCAGAAAAAAACTAAATTACAAATGAGTCAAACGGAGTTAGAAAATGAACTTAAAAGTCTGGAGTTAGAGAAGGAAAGGAAACTGAAACAGTTTGAATTACAATTAAAAGCAGAAGAAAAAGAAAAGGAAAGAGAAAAAGAAAGGACAGCCGTAGGAGAAGAGAAAGAAAAAGAAAGAATGCCCGAGTTGGAAAAGATGAAGCAGATTGAACAAGAAAAAGAAAAAAAAAGAATTTGAACTTTGGAAGTTGGCAATTAGATGAAAAAGTCAACTTAAAAGGATGGAGATGAAGGTAGAAGATAGGCTTAGTGAGGAGGACAGTGATGATGAGCAAACTCGTTGTAGCCAAAGACCTGATAGGGATATATACAAATATATCAAAACCTTACCAAAATTCGATGAAAAAGCTGTAGAAGCCTTTTTCATTTCCTTTGAGAAATTGGCTAAACAGATGAACTGGCCAGAGACTATGATGAGTAATGTTAATTCAGACCAAGTTGGTAGGCAGGGCTAATGAAGTGTTTTCACAGCTATCAGAGATGCTGTCAGGAGAATATGAAGAAGTAAAACAGGCTACTTTGAGTGCTTACGAAGTGGTACCAGAAGCATATAGATAACGGTTCAGAAATGTAAGAAAGGAACCAGATCAGACTTGTATCAAGCCAGGCAGCATCTGGATGAAAGGAGCAGTCAACGTCTAGGCTATTACCCTTCTCCAGGCTGAGTCCTGAAGAAGGGTAAATACTTTTGACTGCTCCTTTCCTCCAGATGCTGCCTGGTTTGCCGTGTTGTTCCAGCCTCCTGTTTATCTACATTGGATTCCAGCATCTGTAGTTTTCTTTTGTCTCTAACCAGACTTGTATCAAGTTTGAAAGAATTAAACAGAACAACTGTAAAAATGGATGAAAGCATTAAAGATAGAAAAGACATATAAGGATCTTAGAGACGTTATTCTGCTAGAGGAGTTTAAAAAGTCACTTGATAAGAACTCATGTTGAGGAACAGAAAGTTAAAAGAGTGAAAAGAGCTGCAGACTCAGTGGATGAATCTGCATTAGTGCACAAAACAAAATCTAGTTTCCAATAGCAATTCCATTCCGTGAGGGATAGAAATTGGGAAAGAAGGACATCAACGAAAAACAAAAAGTAGATCACACTGGGGACAGTTTACCATATGTGACAAAAGAAACCCAAGAGGGTGGAAAAGATGTGAAAGACCTCAAGTGTTTTCACTGAAATAAAGTGGGACACAAAAAGTCACAGTGCTGGTGGTTTAAGAAAGGTACTGGGAAAGAAGATGTAGTAAAAGAGGCTAAACTAGTGGGATTAGTTGAGGTAGTAAAGGAAATCCCAAGGGAAGTGAAGGAGCTGCAGGAGAGTGCACAGCCTATTCACGGGCTGGATAGTAAGATACTGCCCAGTCTTCTCGAAGCCTTCACCTGTGTGGGTAAGGTTTACTTAGAAAGAACTGGGGGAGTAGGTAAAGAAGTGAAAATAGAGAGATACGGAGCTAGTCAGTCTCTAATAGTAAGAGATGAAATTTTTGCACTCCTTCTGAAATGTCACCCGAGAGAGTGATAATCTGCAGAATAAATGGAGAAGGGATTATTGCTCCCCTGTGTAAGATAAGGCTCAAAAGTCCAGTCAAGACTAGGGAAGGGATAGTGGGAATGATAGAAAAATTGGCTACTCCCGGAATACAGTTTGTTTTTGGATCACATGTGAGAGTGATGCCCATTGTAGTGGAGAAGCTAAAAGAAAGTCTGGAACTGAGGAGTCAAAAGAAAAATACCTTGGAATTTTTCCGGACTGAGTAGTGACAAGATCTGAGATAAAATGTTGTGGAGCTGGATGAACTCAGCAGGCCAAGCAGCATCAGAGGAGCAGGAGAGTTGACGTTTCGGGTCGAGACCCTTCTTCAAAAATGGGGGAGGGGAAGGGGATTCTGAAATAAATAGGGAGAGAGGAGGAGGTGGATAGAAGATGGATAGAGGAGAAGATAGGTTGAGAGGAGACAGACAGGTCAAAGAGGCGGGGTTAGAACCAGTGAAGGTGAATGTAGGTGGGTATTTAGGTGGGGGATAGGTCAGTCCAGGGAGAACGGACAGGTCGAGGAGGCGGGATGAGGTTAGTGTGTAGGAGATGGGGGTGGGGCTTGAGGTGGGAGGAATGGTTAGGGAGGTGGGGACTAGCTGGGCTGGTTTTGGGATGTCGTTGGGGGAGGGGAGATTTTGAAGCTTGTGAAGTCCACATTGATATCCTTGGGTTGCAGGGTTCCCAAGCGAAATATGAGATGCTGTTCCTGCAGCTTTTCGGTGTCATCATTGTGGCAATGCAGGAGGCCCAGGATGGACATGTCGTCCTAGAAGTGGGGGTGCTAGTTGAAATGGTTCGCGACTGGGAGGTGTTGTTGTTTGTTGCGAACCAAGCGTAGGTGTTCCGCAAAGCAGTCCCCAAGCCTCCGCTTGGTTTCCCCGATGTAGAGGAGGCCACAACAGGAACAGCGGATACAGTACACCACACTAGCAGATGTGCAG
This sequence comes from Ginglymostoma cirratum, assembly GCA_024137785.1. Lineage (NCBI taxonomy): Eukaryota > Metazoa > Chordata > Chondrichthyes > Orectolobiformes > Ginglymostomatidae > Ginglymostoma > Ginglymostoma cirratum. The sequence goes on along the minus strand of JAHRHZ010000016.1, from coordinate 28,400,208 downwards.
GTGAACATCTGTTTGATGTGGAAGGTCTTCTTGGGGCCTGGGATGGGGGTAAGGGGGGAGGTGTAGGGGCAGGTGTAGCATTTGCTTTGGTTACAGGGAAAAGTGCCAGGGGTGGTAGGGCTGGAGGAGAGTGTGGAGTGGACAAGGGAGTCACGGAGAGAGTGGTCCCTCCGGAAAGCAGATAAGGGTGGGGAGGGAAAAATGTCTTTAGTAGTGGGGTCAGATTGCAGATGGTGGAAATGTCAGAGGATCTCTCTCTATTTATTAGAAAATCTCTCTCCCTATTTATTTCAGAATCCCCTTCCCCTCCCCCATTTCTGAAGAAGGGTCTCAACCCGAAACATCAACTCTCCTGCTCCTCTGATGCTGCTCGGCCTGCTGCGTTCATCCAGCTCCACAATGTTTTATCTCAGATTCTCCAGCATCGGCAGTTCCTACTATCTCAATGACAAGATCTCACAGCCATTAGTTAAAGCATGAAGGGAAAATAAAGGAGAAAGATGAAGGAGTTGAGGTCCAGTCAGCTGACACTCTTTGATGAAATGGTAAAAGAAAAACCTAAGCAGGTAGATGATCAGGCAGAGGTGTTTAGTTCTGATAGATTAACGGAGTTACACCAAAAAGATGAGATGATAAAGGATTTATATCATAAAGGCTACTCGGAAAAAGAATCAGAATGTATTCCAGAATGCTATTACCTGAAGGATAAATCTTAAGGCCAAAATGGAGACTTTGGCAGGTTAGTGCAATGACAAATGGGAAATTTACCAGATTGTGTTGCCAATAGAATATGCACAGGATGTATTATGGGTGCCCCATGAATTACCTGTAGGAGGTCATCTACGAGCGAGGAAGGCTTGGGCTAAGATACAGAAGCATTTCTATTGGCCTGGATTACATAAAGATGTGGCTGAATTTTGCCGTACCTTTTATACGTGTCAGATGGTAGGAAAGCCACAGGCAGTAATAAAACCAGCACCTTTGTTGCCAATTCCCACATCTGAAGAACCTTTCATGTGGGTTATGATTGATTGCATAGATACCCTCCCTAAAACCAAAAGTGGGAACCAGTAGTTGCTAACCATAAGAGATGTGTCTACCATGTTTCTGGAGGCAATTCCATTACGGAATGTCAAGGCAAAAATTGTTGCGGAGGAGTTGCTTGTTTTCTATACCCATTATGGATTACCCAGGGAGATTCAATCAGACCAAGGGTTCAATTTTACTGCCAAACTATTTAAGAAGGTCATGGATAACTTAGGGATCAAACACTTTAAATCAAGTGCATGCCATCCTGAATCCCAGGGAACATTGGAAAAGTGGTACCAGATCCGAAGGGTTTAAGCCTGAAACGTCAAGTTTTCCTGCTCCTATGATGCTGCTTGACCTGCTGTGTTCATCCAGCCCTAAGCTTGTTATCCCAAAGACAATGCTGTTGGCTTATTGCCAGGATTACCCAACTGACTGGGATAAATGTATCCCATTTATATTATTTGCTATTAGAGATGCTACAAATGAAGTGACTCAGTTTACTCCATTTGAATTGCTATTTGGATGCAAAGTAAGAGGGCCTTTAAAATTAAGTAGGGAAAAGTTGATAGGTACAAAGTGAGAGATCTCACAGTTAGATTATGTATCTGAGGTGAGAGAAAGATTAAACAGAGTAGGTGAATTACCCGGACAACATTTGAAAGTGGAACAGCACATAATGAAGCAAGAAGCAGATAAGAAATCTAAACTTCGTGTGTTTGCCTGTGGAGATAAAGCATTGATGCTGTTACCTGTGCTAGGAGATCCCTTCAAAGCAAGGTTTAGTGCTCCCTATCAGATTGAGAAGGAGTTAAGTCAGGTGAATTATCTGGTAAAGATGCCAGATAGGAAAATATTATCAGGTATGTTATGTGAGCCTGCTGAAACATTACTATGACAAGGAAAGGGAACCAGAAAACAGGTATTAGTTACTGTCACAAAAACAAAGTTGCTGGATCAGCAGGTCTGACAGCATCTGTGAAGAAAAAATAACAGAGCTAACATTTCAGGTCCAGTGACCCCTCCTCAGAACAGTTCCTGATTTACAGCATTTGCAGTTCTTTTGGTTTTTAATTAGTTACTGCCACTCAGAGTGAGGAATCAAATCCAGATGATTTGGATTTTGATGTGCCTCAGAATAAACTGAATAATGAGGAAGTCCTTATGGAATAGAATAGGGTAGTGAGATATCTGTCCCCCGAACAGAGAACTGAAGTGAAAGACTTGTTGCAGTGCTACGGGGACATATGTAGAAATAGAATGGGGAGGACTAACACAATAGTACGTGTGGTTGACTCAGGGAATGCTGTTCTGATAAAACAAGACCCCTACAGGCTTAATCCTCTCAAAACAGCACAGGTTCAGAAGGGAGTGAAAGCAATGCTCCAAGAAGATATCATAGAGCTGAATCAAAGTGAGTGGAGTTCGCCAATTGTGTTGGCTCCCAACCCCGATGGTACTCAATAATTCTGCATAGATTATTGGAAGATCAACACTGTGACCAAATCTGACTCATATCCAATTCCAAGGCTGGAGGACTGTGTGAAAAAATTAGGACAAGCCACTTACATCACGAAGTAGGACTAACTTCGTGGTTACTGGCAAATACCTTTGTCGGAGAGAATGGAAGAACTTTCCGTGTTCGTAACCCCAAATGAGCTGTATCAATTTTAAGTAATGCCCTTTGTAATGAAAAATGAACCATCCACCTTTCTAAGGCTTATGACTAAAGTTGTTGCAGGATTGAGTAATTGTGCCTTCTACATAGGTGGCTTAGTGATCTTTAGACATTCGTGGAAAGATCACAAGGCGCAATTGGCAGAGCTCTTTGAGAGACTATGGAAGGCAAAGTTGGTCATAAACTTGGCAAAAACAGAATTCACGAATGCAGAAATGACATGCTTAGAGCACAATATCGGACACGGATGGATGACACCAAGGATCGCGATGATGAAGGCCACCAAAGAATTTCCAAGACCATCCTTGAAGAAGGAAGTGCTATGATTTTTAGGACTGAGTGGATTCTATAGGAAATTTGTACCAAACCTTAGTAGTGTGGTGGAACCGTTGACGGATTTGTTAACAAAAAACAAAATTTCGGTGGATAGAACAATGCCACGAGGCATTTGAGAATTTAAAAGCGGTGTTAACCATTGCACAAGTCTTAGCCACACAAAATTTTGAAAACCCTTCAAAGTTGCCATTGACGCAAGCAATGTAAGGGTTGGAGATGTGTTGCTACAGGAGGATGATTGTGGAACTGAAAGGCCAGTTATTTTTCAAAAAAAAAACTCAACATCTACCAGAAAAAATTCAATCATTGAAAAAGAGTTAGAGTTTGGTAATGGGCACGCAACATTTTAATGTTTACTTTGCAAACAATGCATCAGAGACAATTGTGCATACTGATCACAATCCTTGAATATTTCTAGAAATGTCAAAGGACAAGAACACCAGATTAGTTCATTGCAGTCTTATGTTACAAGCATTTAACTTACAGACTTTACATGTTGTGAGTCATGAAAATATTCATGCGGATGCTTTATTGTGAATTTAAAAGAAAAATGTGTGCATAAGATAGAAATGATTGTGTTCAATGTTTTAGATTTATACACATATAGAATTAGTATAAGATGTGTAACTCTAGATTAATCAGCTATGGATGTAGTAACGTAATGTAGTAATATGATGTAGTAATCTAGTTATAAGGTTTCAAAAAAAAGCCATCTTTTCGTAATAATGATTCATTTTTTCCTATGGGGAGAGGTGTTGCAAAATTGCATACTTGTAGTGCTTGTAGTTTGGGAGACAGGAAGTTAGACTTTGGTGTTTGTAAAATGGTAGAGGGGGGAAGCATTGTGTGGTCCCTTTAAAAGATGATGTGCTTTTCCTATGCTTAGAGATTTTTAAAAAAAGTTTGTGAGCAGCAGCTTGAAAGTTCGCAAGCATATAGGGATCACCCGAATTGAAACGTTTGCATCAAAAGGCTGTATGTTTAGCAGGCCAAGCAGCAGTTTTCACCAAGACAACAAGCTTTGAATTTAGCCAATCAATTTCAACCAAGCACTTGGATACCAAAAACCAATTAAATTTATATCTGACAATTTTGACACCATAAAACCAATCCTATTGTAATAAACTGAAATATCATCAAGGTTATAAAAGAAAGGGCAGTTGGGCTAACTGCCATCTGCCAGAGTTAATAACCATCAGCTCTTAAGAGAGAATTGCTGGCTCTCACAGATTCCAAGTCTTACAGAAAGTACCATCTAAAGAACAAGGACACCCACAGCACAACTAGTGAATATTCCTGACAGAGAATCGACAGAGAAGGCACAGAACATTCCAGAAGACACATAACTTGGCTGTAATTTTGAGAGATGAAATTCTACATTTTTTTTATCTAAGTGGGACTTATATTTATTGGAACTGCATTCCATTAAAATCTTGTTTTATTCAGGAATAGTTAGGAGTTAGAAGGGGTTTGTTCAGTTTGTTAGTAGTTTAGTTAATTTGTTTACTGTTAGGGTTAGATAAATAAATTGTTACTTGTTGATTGTAAAGTGAGTGGCAGTGGTTTATTTTATTTAACCATTGGAAGTTTCTGAAAGGCAGGTTACACCACTTTTCATACTCCTTTATAGAGTATAGGGTGAGAAGCTCCTCTTTGGGTGTTTTGGTTTTAGTTCTCAGAGCAGGGACAAGCTCTGCTTTATAACAATAGTAACAAAGGAAGGACCTCATGACCTCAGCCTGAACTTGTACTGCAACAAGCTGACATTGGGTGGTTTCTACCTGGAAACTAAGATAGTGACTATCAGTCATGCTGAATATGCAAGTGTGCTAATGGAGTTAACCAGAAGTTCTGATTGGAAACACAGTTTGAAGGTCTGCACAAAGCAGTATGCCAAGTTACAGCCAGACTTGTCCATGTTCCTTGAAAGTGGCAACAGCTGTTTGACAAAACTAGATGACTGCTTCATTGTTGCCTTAGTCTTTGCAGCCGTTAGTAAATACAGGCTTTTACAGAATTTTTAGGTGCATTCCTGTATGTTTTAAGTAAACAATTTCACACCTGCTGAAAGGAAGTGTTGGCAAGATTAATAGCTAATGACCATCCTCATCATAAATACATCTTCCACTATCAACATAAACTCAGTGCTTATGGTTCAAAAGCCTTTCCTACCGTGACATGCGATCTCCAGCAGTACTTGTGACACATGTATTTGACACATGTCAAACCAGTGGTATTTTTCTGTGGTAGAATGGTCTAGGTTTGCTCAACCTAGCAGATGGAAGATGTTACATGATCTTCTTCTGTCCACTGCCCACCTTCCACGCTCTCCCCATTGATTCCTAATATGACCAATGATCTGGTGAATCATTTTTGTGTGCCAATTAGAAAACTAAACATAGAAAATAAGTGCAGGAGTAGGCTATTTGGCCATTTGAGCCTGCATCACCATTCAATATGATCATAGCTGATCATGCAATTTCAGTATCACAGTCCTGCTTTCTCTCCATAACACTTGATCCCTTTAGCCGCAAGGGCCCTCTTGAATATATCTAACAAAATGGACCTAACAGTTTTCTGTGGTAGAGAATTCCATAGGTTCACAACTTCCTCAGTGAAGAAATACTTCCTCATCTCAGTCCTGAATGGCCTACCCCTTATTTTTAGACTGTGACCCCTAGTTCTGAACTTCCCCAACATCGGGAACATTCTTCCCCCATCCGGTCTGTCTAGTCTCAGCAGGATTTTATCTGTTTCTGATATCCCCTCTTATTCTTCTAAATTCCAGCGAGCCCAAGCCCAGTCAATCCAGTCTTTCCTCAAATGTCAGTCCTGCCATCCTGGAAATCAGTCTGGTGAACCTTTGCTGGACTCCCTCAATAGTACAAATGCCCTTCCTCAGACTAGGAGACCAAAACTGCACACAATACTCAAGGTGTGGCCTCATCATTGCCCTATATAACTGCAGCAAGGCATCCCTAATCCTAAGCTCAAATCTTCTTGCTATAAAGGAGAACATGCCATTAACTTTCCTCACTGCCTGCTGCACCTGCATGCCAACCTTCTACAACTGTTCTACCATGACACCCCGGTTTCGTTGCACCTCACTTTTTCCTGCACTGCCACCACTCAGATAATAATCTGCCTTCCTGTTTTTGCCACCAAAGTGGATAACCTCACATTTATCCACATTATGTTGTATTTGCCAAGTATTTACCCACTCAGCCAGCCTGTCCAAGTCAACCTGCAGCCTCTTAGCATCCTCCTCACAGCACATACTGCCACCCAGCTTAGTGTCGGCTGTGAATTTGGAGACATTGCATTCAATTCCTTCATCTAAATTGTTAATGTATATTGTGAACAGCTGGAGTCCCAGCACTGAACCCTGCGGCAGCCCCTCATCACTGCCTGCCACCCTGAAAAGGACCCGTTCATTTAAACTCTCTGCTTCCTGTGTGTCAACCAGTTCTTTATCTACGTCAATACATTACCTCCGATTTCATGAGGTTTAATTTTGCTTACTAATCTCTTGTGCAGGACCTTGTTTTCAACAATCTCTTCATTACCTGAGTAGTATTCAGGGAATTTATTTTCAATTCTGCAGGCTCCAAGACAATCCTAAAAGGCTGGTGACCAAAGAAGACCACTAATCTTGTTGGCAGCTGCTTAGATTTTGATTAGCTACTCCAATTGCTGACTGGACTGCTTGGACTTTTTAAAAAAAAATGTCATTTGGGATATGTTATTGCTGATAAACCTAGGATTCTATTGTCTATTCTTGTATTGTACCATGTAAAAGGAAATCAATAAAGTGGCTTAATAGCTAATCATGATAATTTGGGACTTGAGTCATTTAAAGACCAGATTGTGGACCGACAGGAGGGACTAGATTTTCAATACCAAGACGGATGCTCAATCAAGAAATCCTGTGAATCGCCAGAATCATCTCAGTGAAAAGTGCCCCACTATGTGCAATCTCCAGGGGTTAGAGTTAGGAGCAGCAGTGGGGGTGGGGGGGGGGGGTGCAAGAGAGAGCCAGGTCCCTTGAAGAAGAGCTCAGGCTGTCACAAGAGAGATAAGTGCCAATGCAAACCAATTAGAAAATCTGTCTCAGTTTTCTGGGCGTTTGTTCCAGTTATTTTACAAGTCGTGAGGCCTCGTAGCCCTCACTCTCCACTTGCTTTCCCTATAGTTCTTCTATTTTCCATTGAGTTAGCATGGAGAATAAATGTCCTACAGCCCTCCTTACATGTCCCTTGTAGCCTCTACAGCATCTTTACTCTTCCCCTCAACCTTCATCCACCCTGACATCATGAATACCACTCCCATAACCATAACCAGCATGTACCATGAGCAAAATTCAGAAGACACATGGAGATGAAAAAGAATACGTTTTTAATAATCTAATATAGCTTTCACTTACACATACCTCATTGTGAAAAAACTTCATATATGAAATCCATTCAAAACTTTAAATTCTCCTAACGTAGATAATAACTAATAAAAGCATAATTCTATTCAGTCACTACAACAAAGCTATCACACATAGTTCTGAGGTGTGTAATAATGTGGCACGGTGGGTCAGTGGTTAGCACTGCTGCCTCACAGCACCAGGGACTTGGGTTCAATCCCACCTTCGGGAGACTGCCTAAGTGGAGTTTACACGTTCTCCCTGTGTGTGGGTTTCCTCTGGGTGCTCTGGTTTCCTCCCATGTTCTGAAGATGTGCAGGCCAGGTGGATTGTCCATGCTAAAATGCCCATAGCATTCAGGGATGTGTAGATTAGGGGGATAGGTCTGGGTGGAATGCTAAGGGTCGGTGTGGACTTGTTGGGCCGAAGGGCCTGTTTTCACACTGAATGGATTCTATGGAACATTTCTGAACAGGTTGATTAAAAAATTGGTTAAATTTAAAAAAAAACTCTTTTGATAGTCTCTTGAAACTGTTAATTATTCAGTGACCTCAGAACCCCTTGCTGAGATAATTTTAACTTTGAAGCACAGACATCTATTCATGATAATGTAATAATAGCCTGTGTGAAAATGACAATCAAAAACTTTACTGAAACTGCGTAAAACTGATGATAATTTTTTTCTTCAAACTTGTGACAAATGGATATCAATATAAGTAGTTCATCAGAGCAACTTTTAAAATCACTCACTGACAGCAGTGGTCTTTTTAAGGTTTAAAGAATGTGACATTTAAAAACCTTCAGATAATGACACATGAACAGGCCTAATATGCCCAACTACATAATGCAACAATCCATGTTGTTTCCAAACATGACTACATTTTAACTATGAAAAGAGGCTAGATATGCTCAGGTTATTTTCTTTAGAGCAGGGAAACCTGAGAGGGGACCTAACTGAGGTATATAAGATTATGAGAGGCATGGACAGGATTGATAAGAAGCAACTGTTCTCCTTAGTTGAAGGGTCAATAATGAAAAGGCATAATTTTAAGATGAAGGACAAGAGTGGGGATTTAAAGAAAACAGTTGTCACCCAGACATTGAGGGAATCTGGAAAAGTACCATTTGGGAGGGTAGTCAAGGTGGGAAACCCCACAATCTTTAAAAAGATACATGGATGAACATTTGAAATGTATAACACTGGAGGCTGTAGACTGGAAAGGGGGATTAGATAAGACGGTGCAGACTCAATAGTTGAATAGTATCTCACTGCTGTATGACTATGACTCTAGTCATTCCCACAATGGTGTCCTTACAATTGAACAAAATACAGTCTGTATAGAAAACTTACTATTAAGTTCAAATAGTCCTCAAGTTTGATTTTACCTTCTATTCGAGCCTGTGCTCTTCCCCAGTTGTAAAATTGGATTGGTCAGTAAAAAGGTAAACTTTCTAAATCTTACCATGTCATGTGCCATTTTTTAAGACTGAGGAGTTTTCCTGATTCTTCAAAAATCTGACTCAAGCTTCCCTTGCCTAAACGTTGTTCGTGAATATGTTGAGTTTTTAGTGACAACTCCACAGCTTCTTAGTTACATTTACTGATGTTAGTTTATATTCTCAAATTTCCATATTCATCCTCAATCTCAACATTATGAGTCCAGGTTCTGTAATTTTAGAAGCGTAGATGGATATCAAAGAGCATGTTTTAAAATAGAGTTTAATCTTTTTTGATATGTTGAACAAGAAGGCACTACCTGTCCTGCTAAACATTACATGTGTTTGCATAGCTGGGGCCTTTCCCCTTTCTAATGCATTCTTGCCTTATTCCTCATGTCAGTGCATATTCAAGGGTCAAATGTGAACTCAAGGCATTTGGAAAGCATAGTAATGTCCTAAAAATAGCCCAAGGTGATTCAAAGGAACAAGAGCAAATAAAATTTGACACTGAGCCACATAAAGAAATATTAGAAGATGGTCAAAAGCGAGGTGAAAGAAACAGATTACAAGGAGTATCCAATAAGGGAAAGAGAGATGGAGAGGCTTAATAAGGTGACTCAAAAGCTTAGAATCGAGACAATTATAGACATGTGATTGTCTACACATGTTGTGGGTATGAATCAGAGATGAGCCAGAGGTCAGGTTGAAGACGTGCAGGGTATCTTGGAGGGTTATGGTCTCATAGGGGTTGAGGAGTGAGGGAAGGTCAAATATTTTATTTATTTATTTTCCATTCGTGAATGATTTATGAACTTTGCTGGTAAGGCCATCTTTTATTCCCATCCCTGATTGCTATTGAGAAGCTAGTCATGAGCCATCTTATTAAACTACTGCAATGCTTGGAGTGTCTGTACATCACTGAGCTGTTGGGTTTTTTGTAATCCAGTGACAATGCAGGAACAGTGATATAGTACCAAGTTAGGATGGTATGTGATCTCAACTGATGCCATATGCCTTCTTAATCTGTTATTGACCTCTCCAACTATCTTTAAATAATTGAGGATATACAGTCCAAGGTTACTGTTCCTCCAACGTATTCAGTCTCCTTTGTTTTTCCCTTGGCCAGTTGGCTGAGTTCTCTGGAATAAATTCCATTTCATACTTTTCTGCACAACTGATCAAAACATCAATCTCTTCCTGCAGTCTAAAGCTTGCTTCCTCACAGTCAACCATTTTATATTATCCGAAAACTGGTCAAACATAATTTCCCCTTTCACAAAACTATGTGGGCTCTGCCTAATTAATTTAAGCTCTCCAAGTTCCCTCCTATAACTTCTTTAAGAGCAGCTTCTCACATTATTCCTACCTTCTGATAGATGTTAAGTTAACTAGCGGGTTGTTTCCTGCTTTCTGTTTCCGTCCTTTTTGGAGTAAAGCAGTTACATTCACCATCTTCTATCATAATGGCATGGTGCCAAAATCAAGGGAGTTTTGAAAAATTAAAACCATTAGCCACTTCTTTTGAGACCCTGGGATGAAGTCCATTGGGATCTGAGCACTTCACGCAATCTTACCCATGATCCCATCAGATGCTATGCAGCAATTTAATACCAAGTGGCATTATTAATGGCCACAAGGTAAGGCTTCCTCTACTATCTCAGGAGGAAATGCTGGCAGACAATAAATTGGCTGACAACTCTGCAGTCCCTTTAATGCTAGGTGACTGATGGGACTACAACCAACCCTACCATGATGTGGAGCCCAGGGAAGTATGTGATTGTGTGTGAGGTTTGGTTCCTTAAGATGGGTGAGGGGTTAAGAAGGGTGATCTTGGGAAAGGGATGCCTTTGATGTGCCCACAGGTCTTGGAACAGAGTCCCCTTCGTTTCCCTTTTGCTCCAACCACCAGCTCAATAAGCTGTCAGGTTTCCACGTCACAGAGCCTCCTTCACCATGGTTAGAAGATGAGTAACAACAGAATGAGGTAAGGCACAGGGCGAGTGGATCCCCTGTGCCTGCTTCATCACCCAAAGATTTCTGACAGGTTGGGATGGGAAATTAGACACTGGAAAGGCCACCCACTAAATCTTATGCCCTCGTGTCTTCAAATCTGCCAGCAGAAGAAAGTGAAATCCAGCCCATTTGGTGCCCTTGGTTTATTTATCTTATTTACTGTTTGCATTTAGATATGTACCTTCAAGCACTTTTTCTTGGCCCTATTTTACAATCTCAGTTTGCTCTGCCTTCCAAAACCCCTTACTAATTTTATGTCTTCCATTTTTAGTTCTAGTTTTCTTCGTTCTGCATCTATGTTTAGTTAGCCACACCTCTGCGGAACCAATTGAAGACCTTCCCAAACACTCTGCAAAGCTGTCTGTGGGGATATTGGTCCTAGCCTGGTCATGTTGAGCTGAAAACCATCTGGCCTGCACAGATCCCAACTTTGCTCCTGGTGATCTCAATGGTGTAAGAATCTAAAGCCCTCCAGCCCGCAATATCTCTTCAGTTGCACATTCAGAGGCTCTATCAGTTTAGAAATTCGCTAACATGTGACATCGGGAGTTATCCTGAGACTATTATTTTTGATGTTCTTCTTCTTAATCCCTTTCCAGACTCTGGCTGTGCGACCTCAATCCTTTTCAACCAATGTTGTTGATACTTTTTTGGAGAAATGCAGTTGTACTTAGTTTTTTGGCTGGCTTGTCATAATCATTTGACCTTTACCTCTGCTGTAAGTGCTTTTGTGTGCAGTCTGTGACAGCTATTAAAATGTTTTGTGATTAAACATGTACGGATTTTCAGAGCTGTAAGTGAACCAGCTTGTGTAAAAGACAGCAAAAAAGAAGCAAAACAAAAACACCACTCTGTACCTTTGAATTACTGGGTGAGTCAAACTGTCTGCACATTTCTACTCCCAACTTTTATGAAACGTAAAGCAGATATGAGATAGATATGGGGTAGCATGGTGGCTCAGAGGTTAGCACTAGCACCTCACAGCACCAGGGACTCAGGTTCAATTTCATCCTCGGGTGACTGTCTATGTGCAGTTTGCACACTCTCCCCGTGTTTGCGTGGGTTTCCTCCCACAGTCCAAAGATGTGCAGGTGGATTGGCCATGCTGAATTGCCCATAGTGTCCAGGGATATGCAGGCTAGGAGGGTTGGCCATGGGAAAACCGCAGGGTTACAGGGATAGGGTAGGATGTTGTTTGGAGGGGCGGTGTGGACTTGATGGGCCAAATAGCCTACTTCCACGCTGTAGGGATTCTATGAGAATTGCATTTTTTTTCTTTCAGTTGCATTTACATCCAGGATTTTAATGCCTGTGAAATGACTGTACAAGCAAATACAGTAAGAATGCCTGGCTATTAGAACAATCATATATTAACTGACATGAGACACAAAGTTGAAATGAAATGACAGATAGCCAAATTTCATTTTGTTAAAACTGTCAAGTCATTCTTAGAGCAGAACATTCGCTAGCCAGTCAGAGCTCTCACCAAAGTCCATCCACATGGCAACTTGGGAACTGTGCACATCAGTTGTCACCCTGATCACAGATAACGACAGTGAATGAGTGAATATAACGTCACATATATATATGCATACAAGTAGAGAAGCTATTTCTTCCTGACAGGCAGATCAGGAAAAAAACAATCTCACTATCTGCACAAAATACAAAATGACCGTCAATCCCAGAGGTCCTCTACTCCCCACAGCAAAAATGGTTCAATAACGGCATACACCAAGGGAACAACACTTCCCAGAGGAGGAACATCACCCTAGGAATAAACAGATACCAGATGAACAGTCAGTGAATGACAATATGCACACATTCCATTAGAGGAGCTGCATGGCTTAAAGACACGTATACAATGCATGTACAAAGCCTGATGGGGGTAAAACTGACTAGACTTAACATATGATTGTGATCATGCATCACAGAATCCCTACATGGAAGCAGGCTCTTCAGCCCAACAAGTCCACACTCTGAAGGGCATCAAAGACAGAACCGTCCCCCACCCACTATTTTCCATGGCAAATGCTTCTATCCTACACCTCCCTGGCCACTATGGGGCAATTTAGCATTGCCGATCCACCTAACTTGCACATCTTTGGACTGTGGGAGGAAACCCACGCAGACACAGGGAGAATATGCGAACTCCACACAGACAGTTGCCCGAGGGTGGAATTGAACCTGGGTCCCTGCCTCTGTGAGGCAGCAGTGCTAACCACTGAGCCACCACACTGCCCCGTGCCGTATGTTCAGTAACTTGTGAAAAGCCATAGGTCAAAAACGCATGCACTTTTTGAACGAGGAGGGGAACATCTGGAAAACAAAAATACAATTAGTGTACTTAAATACAAGCAAAATCCTGCAGTTTCTGTAAATATTAAATTATACCAGTAACTACTAGAGAATCTCAGGGAGACAAATTCCATCCTGAAACTGTGAATACTACCACATGTGTCTGATTGATCCCCATTATTTATTATTACTCAGCTTTGTACTCCCCTCATTGTACAGTGACCCGCTCATTGTTCTATGATCATGGTTCTGACTACATGCCCTTGAGCAGGTGCCACTTTATCAGCAGTCAGAATTAAATACTGGTTTCAGAACAAGATGCTATCAGGGATCTCCTGAACTACTTACCTGCTTTTAATGGTCTGTCTGCCAGTCTGCCTGTATCTGTGCTGCAGGGTGAACATTTCCAAGAATTACTTATTCTTTTGGATGCACTGCTTTGATGTCAGCTGTTGCTCAGACTCCAGAACTTGGAATTCAAGGTCCTCAGGCTGACATGCAACTTGGTTGTCCAGGAAACAAGCTATATCTTGGAGTATGCACATAGCACAGGATTTCACATTCCAAGTCCAGCATTCCATCAGTCTTCATTATTGTAGTTTTACAGTTAATTTTTAATGAAGATATGTTACATTACTGAATTCCTCTGTCTAAGTCATAAAGTGTACTGTCATCCAGAAAGGCGTAGTAAAGAATGTTTGACAGTACAATGCTTGAAACAAATAATGACATAAATCAAAGCCAGGGAATGGTTCAATGATACTGAGCGTATGAGATTCTTAAATTGGGATTCGTAATGATGTAGAATAGGCCATTTCTGTGACCTCAGTAGCTTATCAATCAGCGTGAGTGAGAACATGTTTCTAGCAAGCATCATTGCCCCTGATTCTTCCATTGTCAGCAAGTGACAGGTTTACTATAAATAGTATTGTTAAATGCCTCACTGCTGCTGACTCCTGGTTATTAACCATTGCATTATCTAGTGTTTGAATCCACCTCAGACATTTCACAGTTGCTGTACAGCCTGAAGGAGGTTAAAGTAAACTGAGAGACAGATTAAATTCTTATCTTTACTCATACTTCAAAATGACTACCTACAGTCACAGAAAACACTGGAATTGATAATGTTGTCAGAGTAGGAAATAACAATATAATGTTTTAGGGAACCATTAGCCTTTCAGAGGTTGCTTACGTTTAGTAGGAATAAAACGTAATATTGTGTAGTTTTGTTGTGGTTTTGCAAGTCATAATCTTTCATTATGCATTCATTCTATTATCTGGACTCAGTTTGCGCATAAATACTACTTTGTGCATTGAACAGGACTTCATTTATAAAATGAATATAGAAATCTACCATAATTATTAATACAAAGCACTTTAGTTACACTACCTTTTTGATTTCATTAAGCTATAATGATTTATTAGGCTGGAATAGAACCAGAAAGTTTGGATTGTTAATAAATACATGGTATAGTGAACATTTGGAAGAAGTAAGTTAAGAGTAGTAATCTAATTGAAGTACTTGGGCAACAGTATAAAAGACAGAAAAGGAGTTTGAGTGGTTCAACCATCATTTGAACTTCTAGGAATCAACTGCAATCTTAAAATCGTGCACCTGTTATTTAAGTATGCTGTAAATTGGATTTAGTGATTTTATTAAGCTTATCATTTCTTGCATCAACAGGGGCTCTCTCTGATTACTGCTGGCGAGCTAAATTTGACTCACATGGAAAAAGGTACCGCTAACTTAAAACTGTCACTTGATGAGCTGTGCACTAATTTGCATTACACTTTAAGGGCTGGTAATTTTATTGTGTCTGGATCTGGGTGCCTTTAACAGAAGAGGGCTAGAAACTATGTTGATGCAAATTAGTGATTATTTATTGACTGTTTACAGAGATAGACTTCTGCAGGACTCTATGAGAACCTTCTTCCCACAGGTTCTTTTTTCATGTGATCTATCATAATGTGACATTGTTGATGATACATTCTAGCTCTGAACACTGATGCTAAAGCTTCATTTACGTCTTCCACACTAAAAATATCTGATTATATTTTTATGCTACTCCTGTTCACCACATGTAAAGTGCCAGATGACTGAAGAATAGCTAATGTGGTTTCCTTGTTCAAGAAGAGCAGAAAGGATAAGCCAGGTAATTACAGACCAGTTAGTCTGAAATCAGTGGTCGGGAAGTTATTGGAAAAAAGTCTTGATGGACCAGATTAATCAAAACTTGGAAAGGTAGAGATTGATCACAGATGGTCAGCATGGATTTGTTACAGGGAGATCCTAACTGACTCATTTGAGTTTTGAAAGAGGTGACTAAATGGATTGATGAGGGTAATGCAGTTGTTATGGCTTGTATGGACTTTTAAAAGATTTTTGACAAAGGTCCCACATGGAAAGCCGATCCATGGGATTCAACACAAGTTGGCAAACTAGATCCAAAACCGGCTTAAAAATAGGAGGCAAAGGGTAACGGTGGAGGGTTGCTTTTGTAATTGAAAGCCTGGTGGTATACCACAGAGTTTAGTGCTGGGACCCTTGCCATTAACAGTCTGGATGTGAATATAGAAGGTATAATTACTAAGTTTGCAGATGACATGAAAATTAGTAGTGTTCATAGTGAGGAGGATGGTCTCAGATACTGATCAGCTGATAACCTGGGCAGAGCAATGGCAGATGGAATTTAATCCCAATGAGTGTGAGGTGATGCATTTTAGGAGTCTGACATGCATAAGTTGTACATAATGCATCATACATCCTTAGGGAGTAAAGATGAACAAAGGGGCCTTGGTGTACAAGTCCATTGATCCCTGAAGGTGCCAGCACAGGTAGAAAAGGCAGTGAAGAAGGCATATGGATGCTTGTTTTCATTAGCCAGGGCGCAGAATATAGGAGCAAAAAACATTTGTTATTTGACAGATGGGATACTGTGCATAGATCTGGTTGTCACACTATCAGAAGGACGTGATTGCACTGGAGAAGATGCAGAGGAGAGTCACCAGCATGTTATCGGAGATGGAAAGTCCCAGTTATGAGGAGGCACTGAAAGTCTGTGTTTGTTTTCCTTAGTGCAGAAGAGATTGATGGGATTCTAATCACCAGCAAATAGGACCAAAACTGTGTAGTAAATTCAGATTTTCAAACAGGCATCCTTTATGAGCACTTCATCCATTTAATGGTAGCATTCATCCTTTGGTCAAAATAACCCCCAAGAATACGTGAGATAGCAAGAACTGCAGATGCTGGAGTCAAAGATAAAGTGTGGAGCAGGAGAAACACAGCAGGCCAGGCAGCATCAGAGGAGCAGGAAAGCTGACGTTTTGGGTTGGGACCCTTCTTCAGAAGTTATGAGGTAGGGTCCCAACCCGAAACGTCAGCATTCATGATCCTCTGATGCTGCCTGGCCTGCTGTGTTCCTCCTGCTTCACACTGTGTTAACCCCCAGAATACATAATGTATTCATAAATCAGATCACTACCTGGGAAGTAGAGCAAATAATAGTTACACAATTTAAATATATATATCTGGTACTGCTGAGCAGTCAATTGTAAGGCAGTTCAAAATGCCAGATCATGTGTAAAGTAAAATCTACGATCTCTATCAACAGAAGCAACAGAAACAGGCATTTGTTTCTCCATTTGGTTTTATTATAAATGCATGGCTGACCTCTAAGAGTCACTGGTCACTTAGCCTACAAGAGGATAAAGACAGGCTGATCAGCAGAAATTGAATTCAATCTGGATAAATGTGAGGTGATGCAGTTGGGCTGGACAAACAAAGCAGCGGGATACAGGTTGAATGGTAGGGTCAGAGACATGTACACTGATCCCTTAAGGTATCGGGACAGTGGATAAGTTGTTAAGACAACATATGGTATACTTGCCTTTATTGGTTAAGGGCAGCGAGTTAATGCTTGAACTGTATAAACAGTAGATTAGGCCTCAGCCTCAGTATTGCGTGTACTTCTGAAATTCATGTTATAGGAGCGATATGATAGTCCTGGAGGGGGTACAGAGGAGACTTACCATGATGTTGCCTAGGCTAGAGTGTTTTAGTTACAAAGAGAGATTCAATAGACCTGTGATTATTTTCCTTAGAGCTGTGGAGATTGAGATGGGAGACGATTGAGATACATAAAATTATGAGGGACATAGATAAGATAGATTATTTCTCTTCATGGAGGTATCAATGACCAGGAGCATAGATTGAAGATACAGGCAGAGGTTTAGAGGAGATGTGAGGAAACATTTTTCACCTGGTGGGAATCTAGGACTCACTGCCTATAATGGTGGTAAAGGTAGAAACACTCTTAATATTTAAACAATATTTAGACATGCACTTGTGATGCCAAGGCATATGTGTGATGGGCCAAGTGTTGTAAAATGGGTTTAGAATAGTTAGGTGGTTGTTCTTGACCAGTGCAGATGTGATGAGCTGAAGGGCCCTTTTTCTGTGCCATAGATCTCTATGACTATGACTAGTGGATTAGCTCAGGACGGATCAGGCTGAACTGAATACTGGCTTTGATTTATTTACATAATTGAGGTTATCATCCTGATCCTTTCTTTGGTCCATTTTTTTTAATGCCTGCATGCTGTATTTTGAAAAGATTAAGCTGTTTGAAGTAAATATTCTGTGTTTGGAACTGTGTATGGCTGTATCTGATTTAAAAACCTGTTAAAGTTGTAAGAGCAGTATTTTTTTTTTCAAACTTAGATTTCTAAATGAATTTTTTTTGCTGAGAAGTCAAGAATGACCATTGTTAATATATTGCTCATTGGTTCTGGAAAAAGTGCATTTTGGGTGAATGTACAGGGAGGTGACATGGAGGGTGGATTGAGGCCATGAAGGGGAGGGAAAATGTGGGTGACAGCATGGAGATGATATGGGGAATGAAGATGGCATGGAGCAGGCATGGGTAAATTTATCTTTCAAACTGTTCTGAATTCATATAGTTCATAACAAACCTAAGGGGCCATGAACCAGAGTTACCTGACAAACTGGCCTGGCTTCATGAAAATTATAGATGGTGGCATGTGATGCCAACCTCCCAAATGAAGTGGCCAACTTAGCACAGCAGGGGTGCAAATTCACGACAAGCAGCTTATCTTGCAGTGACAAAAATTGGCAGTGTCAGAAATGAGGTAGAGAATCCTGGAATTGGTTCATTCCCACCACTTTTGATCTGACTCGATGAAAAGCCACCCCAACATTTTTGGGCAATGACCTCTCATCAGAACTGGAAAGTCATTAAGAATGAACAATGTGTCACGCAAGTTTAAGAGCAGCGAAACTGCAAGTAAAAGAGAAGGCAGAAGAGTGGGTCAACATCCTAAAACTCCCTTTCTATTAGTAACATGCAAGTGCCAACACTGCGCCAACAGCAGTGCTATAAATGGCTCACCATTATCAGAAGGGTATTACGGGCACAGAACTGACCTAACTAGCAACGCGTGAATGAATAAGAAAGAGAAGATTATTTGCCAAAAAGAATCATGGTGCCGGCAGAAGTAGGATTAGGTTTATTTCACATGCACTCAAGTACAGGGATACATCAGTACAGGTGAAAAGTGAACAAGGTCACTATATCCAGCACCATCTTAGGTACAAAGGTGCCTAGGTACAAAATCTTTGGTATAAGTGGTAATGGACATGTAAAGAAACAAAGCCTTACGTGGAGCAAGTGTAAATAAGAATAGCATCAGCTGCTGTCTGAAAAAAGAATGGCGACAGAAGTTGCAATCTGAAGTTGAACATGGGACTGAGCAGAGGATCGTGACATAATCGACAAATGAAATGCTGAGTCTTGAACTCCATTGAGCTTCTACAGCATTGCCTCTTCTTCCACTCTTCAAAATGATGAGCTGTAGATGCCAATTGCATCGAGAATTCCCAAGCCACTTGCACTGGATGGGTGTCTACTGGAGTGGGCAATTAATTTCCTGAGTGTCTCAGTTGGTGTCTCAGGGGGAATCATTCTTTGCCTGGGAACTGAATTCTGAAGCAGCATCAAGAGAAGGGAGAAAGAGACGCCCACAAACTGTGACAATGAGGATCACAGGTTCATAAGACCATAGGACCATAAGACATAGGAGTGGAAGTGAGGCCATTCGGCCCATCGAGTCCACTCCGCCACTTAATCATGGCTGATGGGCATTTCAACTCCACTTACCTGCACTCTCCCCGTAGCCCTTGATTCCTTGTGAGATCAAGAATTTATCAATCTCTGCCTTGAAGACATTCAACGTCCCGGCCTCCACTGCGCTCCGTGGCAATAAATTCCACAGGCCCACCACTCTCTGGCTGAAGAAATGTCTCCTCATTTCCGTTCTAAATTGACCCCCTCTAATTCTAAGGCTGTGCCCACGGGTCCTATTATCCCCACCTAACGGAAACAACTTCCCAGCGTCCACCCTTTCTAAGCCATGCATTATCTTGTAAGTTTCTATTAGATCTCCCCTCAATCTTCTAAACTCTAATGAATACAATCCCAGGATCCTCAGCCGTTCATCGTATGTTAGGCCTACCATTCCAGGGATCATCCATGTGAATCTCCGCTGGACACGCTCCAGTGCCAGTATGTCCTTCCTGAGGTGTGGGGCCCAAAATTGGACACAGTATTCTAAATGGGGCCTAACCAGAGCTTTATAAAGTCCCAGAAGCACATCGCTGCTTTTACATTCCAACCCTCTTGAGATAAATGACAACATTCCATTCGCTTTCTTAATCACGGACTCAACCTGCAAGTTAACCTTTAGAGAATCCTGCACTAGCACTCCCAGATCCCTTTGTACTTCGGCTTTATGAATTTTCTCGCCGTTCAGAAAATAGTCCATGCCTGTATTCTTTTTCCCAAAGTGCAAGACCTCGCATTTGCTCACGTTGAATTTCATCAGCTATTTCCTGGACCATTCTCCTAAACTGTCTAAATCATTCTGCAGCCTCCCCACCTCCTCCGTACTACCTGCCTGTCCACCCAACTTCGTATCATCAGCAAACTTCGCCAGAATGCCCCCAGTCCCTTCATCCAGATCATTAATATATAAAGTGAACAGCTGTGGCCCCAACACTGAACCCTGCGGGACTCCACTTGTCACTGGTTGCCATTCCGAAAAAGAGCCTTTTATCCCAACTCTCCGCCTTCTTTCAGACAGCCAATCCTCAATCCATGCCAATAACTCACCTCGAACACCATGGGCCCTCACCTTACTCAGCAGCCTCCCGTGAGGCACCTTATCAAAGGCCTTTTGGAAGTCTAGATAGATAATATCCACTGGATTTCCCTGGTCTAACCTACTTGTTACCTCTTCAAAGAATTCTAACAGGTTTGTCAGACACAACCTCCCCTTACTAAATCCATGCTGACTTGTTCCAATCCGACCCTGCACTTCCAAGAATTTAGAAATCTCATCCTTAACGATAGATTCTAGAATTTTACCAACAACCGAGGTTAGGCTAATCGGCCTATAATTTTCCATCTTTTGTCTTGATCCTTTCTTAAACAAGGGGGTTACAACAGCGATTTTCCAATCATCTGGGACTTCCCCTGACTCCAGTGACTTTTGAAAGATCACAACCAACGCCTCCGCTATTTCCTCAGCCACCTCCCTCAGAACTCTAGGATGTAGCCCATCGGGGCCAGGAGATTTATCAATTTTTAGACCTTTTAGCTTTTCTAGCACTTTCTCTTTTGTAATGCCTACCATACTCAACTCTGCCCCCTGACTCTCCTTAATTGTTGGGATATTACTCATGTCTTCCACTGTGAAGACTGACGCAAAATACTTATTAAGTTCTTCAGTTATTTCCTTATCTCCCATCACTAGCCTTTCAGCATCAATTCGGAGCGGTCCAATGTCTACTTTTGCCTCGCGTTTGTTTCTTATGTATTGAAAGAAACTTTTACTATCATTTCTAATATTACTGGCTAGCCTACCTTCATATTTGATCCTCTCCTTCCTTATTTCTCTCTTTGTTATCCTCTGTTTGTTCTTGTACCCTTCCCAATCTTCTGATTTCCCAGTGCTCTTGGCCACTATATAGGCTGTCTCTTTTTCTTTGATACATTTCTTGACTTACTTTGTCAGCCATGGCTATCTAATCCTCCCCCGGATAATCTTTCTTCCCTTTGGGATGAACCTCTGTATTGTGTCCTCAATTACACCCAGAAACTCCTGCCATTGTTGCTCTACTGTCTTCCCCGCTAGGCTCTGCTTCCAGTCGATTTTCGTCAGTTCCTCTCTCATGCCCCTGTAATTACCTTTATTTAACTGTAACAGCATTACATCCGATTTTGCCTTCTCTCTTTCAAACCGCAGACTGAACTCTACCATATTATGATCGCTGCCTCCAAAGTGTTCCCTTACTTTAAGGTCTTTTATAAAGTCTGGCTCATTACATAGCACTAAGTCCAGAATAGCCTGCTCGCTTGTGGGCTCCATCACAAGCTGTTCCAAAAAGCCATCCTGTAGGCATTCCATGAATTCCCTTTCTTTGGATCCACTGGCAATATTATTCACCCAGTCCACCTGCATATTGAAGTCCCCCATGATCACTGTGACCTTGCCTTTCTGACATGCCCTATCTATTTCCCGGTGCATCTTGCACCCCTAGTCCTGACCACTGTTAGGAGGTCTGTACATAACTCCCATTATGGTTTTTTTGCCTTTGTGGTTCCTCAACTCCACCCACACAGACTCCACATCATCTGACCCTATGTCATTCAGTGCTATTGATTTGATTTCATTCTTAACTAACAAGGCAACCCCACCCCCTCTGCCCACCTCCCTGTCTTTTCGATAAGTTGTAAATCCTTGGATGTTTAACTGCCAGTCCTGAACCCCCTGCAACCACGTCTCTGTGAAGCCTACCACATCACAATCGTTCAAGATGATTTGTGCCATTAATTCATCTACTTTGTTACGAATACTACGAGCATTTAGGTAAAGTGCCTTAATGCTAACTTTCTTATCATTATTAGAGATATAAAGTTATATCGTTATATAAAGTTATACAGAGTTCAGTTGTTGCTTACCTGACAAAACTGACATGCTGCACTCACAAGTATACTTCATAAAGGGGTCTGATTTGGACATTCAAGTTGCATAAGAACTCAAAATAATTAGAGTTTCATGCAGGTTCCCTGGATAATATCAGGGTCCCTAAACGATGTAGTTGAGCTGTGTTTTCCAATGCAAGCTGAGCAACCATATGCCATGCATCATTTTGGATTCTGCAGCTCCTGTTTTTGGATGGAAAACCGTCAATGAGTTTAGATTTCTCAGCTCACATTCATTCACTAAACTGCTCTGAGGTGGTCTGCTCTGAAATGAATTATAGACAAGTATGTTCTGAGCCAGTTTTATTCCAAAAGTATTTGAAAGTAAAGAGGTGGTGTTCAAATAGACCGCTGCAGACATGCAAGGTGTCATGTGCCATGCTTAATACCAGTGACAGTGAAAGAAATGATGAAGAACATCTCACTGATTCCTGACCTCTTCAAGTGGGATGTCAGATCACATCACGTTCACATCACAAAATGGAAAAACTCCATTAATTTGTCTCCCAGATGCCAAATGCTCTGAATAAGGAAATGACCTTTGAAATAGATTATTGTTCCTACAATATAATGCTAATGCAGGTCACCGGAGGGAATATCAATGGAAAAGTTTAATGGAGGAAATCTTTTTAGATTTTCCTGTACAAGAAGCAAGCTCATATGATTCCAGTCACAGACTTCCCTTTCGCATTCATCAGGGAGGATTCTTTATGTAGTTAATACAACAGCCACTGTAGCTGTAAAACCTGGGAATGTCATGGATCTGCTAGTGCTGAACTGACCTTATTGAACTTCAAATATTATCTTTCTTACATGCGCATTTTATTGATATGTACCTGATTTTACTACTCAATGGCCACTCTTTAACTAACTGACACCAGAAAAAAAGTAAAAATAACTCAAAATGAATGCTTGGTATCTTTTGAAAAAGCTATGCCTATTTAATTGAGATGAGGTCAGGGGTGTGCCACAAAGGAGACATAATATTAATGTGTTGTTAATATGCTCAGAACGTAACTGCATGACTAACAGTGGGATTTTTTAAAACAGAATCCAGAAGAATCCACAGACTTTGAAAAACGATCAAAAAAGTGACCTGGATATAACAGTTCAGTCCCTATTTCCAGTTGATTAAATTTCTGCCAGCAGTGAGGATGACGCTGGGCATGATTCACATGAAGAGCGTAAACTCAGCAGCGCCATTTTATCTAAGTGCTGATTTTCATCAGCCCTCAAATGCTTTTAGCTGATGTGCGGGAGTCACAAATTGATGAAAGAGATGCAAATGTACATGAAGGGTAGTAAGATCTTTATAGTCTGAAGGCTTCTAAATTGACTGGTCTTTAAACTAAAATAAACATGCATAGCAGTCACTGACAATAATTTTAAAAAACCTTCTGCAGGACTACAGTTATTCGGCAGGCCATTTGTTGCAGATTAGAAAAGAAAGTAGAATTTGATCGTACAATACCAATAGCGGTCTTTGTTGGCATTCATAAGGACTTTTAATATTTTTACGTCATTGCAAATGCTTGGCTGGGTGGCAAAAGCCACAACTATCTCAGCAAGCATTTTGCATTCACTGTTTGACAGATTAAAGTGGATATTAAAGGATTAACTTTCTTTGATGTGGAATTTGATAAAAGTTTATACTTATAAGTGATTCACCACTTGAAATTTAAAAAATAAAAAGTGTTTCAAGAGTAGGATTTTTTTCACTAAACTGAGAGCTGTATTAGACCTGTAGTCTCATCTCCATATGGCTGGTGAGATCTGCTCATGTTGGATACTAGTTGAGTGGCTATGGAGATGTCATGGGTGACATTAGATGACACGGGTGTCAGTGATGGGCATGAAAAACCACAAAATGTTTAGAACATCAGACACAGACAAGGTGCTATATATCATAGGCAAGGTGGTTTAATCAGTTTGGAATCAAACTGTCAAAATCACGATGGAGGTTCAGAATGGAAAACTAAGTTGGTAACATGAAGCCCCAAGCCATTTTAATAGCCCCATGATCTTATTTTCTTAGATCACTTCCTGTTGTGTACTGGAAATTCTAGAAGACTCTGATGAAGGGGTTATGCTTCGAAAACTTGTGTTTTCAAAAAAACCTGTTGGACTCTAATCTAGTGTTGTGTGATTTCTGACTTTGTTTAAGTTTGACAACATTAGGAAGGCTTTTAATCTTTGACGGTTTTATTAGCTACCATGTTTAGATCAGACAATCCAATTGTTACTGAGCTATATTTTGTGATGCAGCAATACTGATATTGGTTTATTGTCTATCCCCATTTGCTTTCGTTTTGAATACAATATAATTAAATTGATATAATATAATGGTTTAATGGTCTATATCATCTGAGTGGGATATACCTGAGTTAATTGTGGGCAAGGATAAGTAGAATTAGAAGAGGCCACATTTTCATACCTGAAGTTGGGAGCGCAATTCATGAAATTTGGTCTTCATCATGCTTACAACCACCCACTGACATCTGATGAGATTTTGAAAGACAATGTACATCATGTAGTGATCCTTTTAATGCCATGCAGATCAGCTGTTAGTTGCGTATAGGGCCAGCAACAGTGAACCTCTTCGAAGAATGAAATTGAAGAATTTTCACAGATGTGAAGAGTCTAAAACCAGATGTATATAAAGTCATAGAGTCACAGAGATATACAGCATGGAAACAGATGTTTCAGTCTAACTTGCTGATGCTGACAAAATCCTTAATTAATCCAGTCCCACTTGCCAGCATTTGGCGCTTACCCTCTAAACCCTTCCTATTCGTACACCCATTCAGATGCCTTTCAAATGCTGTAATTGTACCAGCCTCCACCACTTCCTCAGGCAGTTCATTCCACACACACACACACACACCACTCTCTGCATGTAAAAGTTGCCCGTTATGTCCTTTTTAAATTTTACCCTTCTCACCTTAAACCTGTGCCCTCTAGTTTTGGATTCCCCCACTTCGCAGATAAGACCTTGTCTATCCATGCTCCTCATGATTTTATAAACCACTGTAAGATCACCTCTTAGCCTCCAATGCCCCAGGGAAAATAGCCCCAGCCTATTCAGCCTTTCCCTACAGCTCAAATCCTCCAACCCTGGCAACATGCTTGTAAATCTTTTCTAAATGCTTTCTGAACATAGAACATAGAACAGAGAACAATACAGCACAGTACTGGCCCTTCGGCCCACGATGTTGTGCCAAACTTTTACCCGAAACCTAAGGTCTATCTAACCTCCACCGCTACCTTATACTATCATCTATATGCCTATCTAATAGTCGCTTAAATGCCCCTAATGAGGCCGACTCCACTATCCTCTCCGGCAATGCATTCCATGCCCCTACCACTCTCCGAGTAAAGAGCCTACCTCTGACTCTCCTCGATATCTATCTTGTTTCCCTTTAAAACTATGTCCCCTCGTAAAAGCTACCTCCACCCTAGGAAAAAGTCTCTGGCTGTCTACTCTATCCATACTTCTGATCATTTTGTACACCTCTATCAAGTCACCTCTCATCCTTCGTCGTTCTAAAGAGAAAAGCCCTAGCTCTCTCATGCTTTCCTCGTAAGACCTTCCCACCATTCCAGGCAACATCCTGGTTTATCTCCTCTGCACCTTTTCCAACACTTCCACATCTTTCCTGTAATGAGGTGACCAGAACTGGACACAATACTCCAGATGTGGCTGAACCAGTGTTCTGTATAGCTGGAGCATAACTTCACGGCTCTTGAACTTAATCCCTCTATTAATGAAAGCTAACACACCATACGCCGTCTTAACAACTCTATCCACCTGGGTGGCAGCTTTCAGGGAACTGTGAACATGAACCCCAAGATCCCTCTGCTCCTCCCCACTGCCAAGAATCCTCCCGTTAACCCTGTATTCCCTTTCAATTTTGTCCTTCCAAAATGAATCACCTCACACTTTTCAGGGTTAAACTCCATCTGCCACTTCTCAGCCCAGCCCTGCATCCTATCAATGTTCCTTTGTAACCTAGAACAGCCTTCCGCATTGTCCACAACATGACCCACCTTTATATCATCCACGAACTTGCTAATCCACCCTTCCACTCCTTCATCCAAATCACTTACAAAAATCACAAATAGAAGAGGACCCAGAACAGATCCTTGTGGTACACCACTCGTAACTGAGCACCATGTTGAATATTTTTCATCCACTACCACCTTTTGTCTTCTAAGGGTCAGCCAATTCTGAATCCAATCTGCCACATTTCCCCCTATCCCATGCCTCCTTACCTTCTGCATGAGCCTACCACGGGGAACCTTATCAGACACCTTACTTAAATCCATGTATACCACATCCACTGCTCCACCTTCATCCACGTGTTTGGTCACCTCTTCAAAGAATTCAATAAGATTTGTGAGGCATGATCTACCCCTCACAAATCCATGGTGACTATCACAAATCAAACTGTGCCTTTCCAAGTGATCACATATCCTGTCTCTCAGAGCCCTTTCCAATAATTTTCCCACCACTGACGTAAGACTAACTGGTCTGTAATTTACGGGGGTTATCCGTGTTCCCTTTTTTGAACAAGGGAATGACGTTTGCCTCTTTCCAATTTAACGGCACTATACCTGTGGGCAGTGAGGACGAAAAGATCATCGCCAAAGGCCCTGCGATCTCATCCCTCGCTTCCCATAGAATCCTTGGATAAATCCCATCAGGCCTGGGGGACTTATCCATCTTCAACTTCTTCAGAATTCCTAGCACATCTTCTTCACTAACATCAACCTCCTCTAGCCTACCTGTCTGTTTCACAACATCCTCCTCTACAACTAGGTCCCTCTCAGTTGTGAATACTGAAGAAAAGTATTCATTAAGGACTTCTCCTATCTCTTTAGGCTCTGTGCACAAATTCCCTTTACAATCCTTGATCGGCCCTACCCTTTCTCTGGTCATTCTCTTGTTCTGCACATACGTGTAAAAAGCCTTGGAGTTTTCCCTGATCCTATCAGCCAAGGTTTTCTCATGCCCCCTTATAGCTCTCCCAAGCACTTTCTTCAGCTCCTTCCTGGCGAACTTGTATCCCTCTAGAGCCTTTTCTGTTCCTCTTTTCCTAAACCTTACATAAGCCTCCTTCTTCCTCTTAACCAGTTGTTCGACCTCTCTCAAGAACCATGGCTCCCTCGCTTGACCGTATCTTCTCTGCCTGCTAGGGACAAACATATCGAGCACATGCTGTATGCATTCCTTAAACAATCTCACATTTCTGTGGTGCTCTTCCTTGACAGCATCTGTTCCCAATTTATGTTACCCAGTTCTTGCCTGATTTGTAATTACCCTTCCCCCAATTATAAACCTTACCCTGCTGTATGTATCTATCCTTATCCATGACTATCGTGAAAGAAACAGAATTATGATCACTACTGCCAAAATGCTCTCTTACCAACAAGTCTAACACTTGGCCTGGTTCATTGCCAAGCACCAAATCCAAAGTAGCCTCTCCTCGTGTTGGTCTATCTACATACTGTGTCAGGAATCTTTCCTGAACGCACTGGACAAAATCTGCTCCATCTAAACTATTACAACTAAAATGTTTCCAATCAATATTTGGAAAGTTGAAGTCACCCACGACTACAACACTGTGACTTCTGCACCTTTCCAGTATCTGCCTCCCAATTCGCTCCTCTACTTCTCTGCAACTATTAGGGGGTCTGTTAAAAAAAAAACCCCAAAGCAACTGCTCCTTTCTTGTTCCTGACCTCAACCCAAACTGACTCTGTAGACATGCTTATAGCAGGGTGACCAGAACTGTATATAGTATTGCAATAGTGGTGTAACCAATGTCCTGTATAGCTACAACATGACCTCCCAGCTTCTGTACTTAATACACTGACCAATAAAGATAAGCATACCAAACGCCTTCTCCACTATCCTATCTGCCTGTGACTCCACTTTCAAGGAACTATGAACCTTAACTCCAAGGTCTCTTTGTTCAGCAACACTCACCGGGACCTTACCATTAAATGTATTAGTCCTGACCTGATTTCTCTTTCCAAAATGCTGCACCTAATATTTATCTAAATTAAACTTCGCCTTCCACTGCTCTATGAATTAGAACATCTAATGAAATGCAAAGTCAGATACAGAATGCAAAATAAAAGTGAGGAAAATGGTCAGATTAAAACAAAAATGAAACAGAGAAGGAGGAAAAAGCTTTTAGAAAATTTTATTTTGGCAATTCTGTGGGACTTCAGGCAGACAAAAAGTATGCTGTGTAATGGGGAGGTGATGGCCTGGTGGTATTATTGTTGAACTGTTAATCCAGAGATCCAGATAACATTCTGGGGACCTGTGTTTGAATCCCACCACGGCATATGGTGCAATTCGAAGTCAATAAAAATATCTGGAATTAAGAATCTAATGATGACCATGAATCCATTGTCATTTGTTGGAACAACCCATCTGGCTCACTAATGTCTTTTAGGGAAGGAAACTGCCATCCTTGCTTGGTCCAGCCTACATGTGACTCCAGACCCACAGCAATGAGGTTGACTCTGAACTGCCCTCTGGAGAATTAGGGATGAGCAGTAAATGCTGCCTGGCCAGCAACACACTCATCTCGTTACTGAATAAAAGAAAAAAAAATACAGAGGATGTCAACAGACTACAGCAACTAGCATCATTCACCTCACTCCACTTGGTTGCAAACTCTGCGAATGAATGAACCAGAAAATCTGGAATCATCACAATGTGGGTGCTGATCTTGTGCCAGGCAATGTATGCAGAGTTTTGCAAAACTAGCTTCACTTGTACCCTCACTAATTTAGAAATGTTCTCAGTAAATATTGACCAAAGTTATATTGATGAAAGTACTTTTATTTTGAATACAGAAGGTGAATAGAACAATGAGTACCATTCCTTTTGCTGTTGATGGTAAAATCATCTGCAAGCCTTTATTCCCCTTTATGTTACTGCACATTACGCTTTGGGTTACTGGCGAATGACGATGAGAGTGCAACTCCACTGCCATGATTCTTGACCCAATTTGTGGACTTCTGTGTTAGTCTGCATAATATAGGCCATAGTTTCTACTGAGCCAGATTTCTTGAAGTTTATTAGCACTAGTTATTTACACAGCTTCAACACAGATATATACACAGTCTGAATTCTGTGTTTACTGATGTCGCTGTGCATTACACTATATAAGTAACTGAAGGCACTACATTCACTCCACCATGCTGGCAGAGCTACTGAAGGTGGAAGTGGATGCCTTTATAGTAGAACATCAGATTTTGTAGTGTTATGCAACTGTCCTAAAGTTATAGACCTGTATGGTCTGCAATCTATGCTATAATGTAATACTCTCCCTTTTCCTGATAGTATAGATAACTACTGTTGTAAACGTTTAAGATTATACCTT
Organism: Ginglymostoma cirratum; assembly: GCA_024137785.1. Taxonomy (NCBI): domain Eukaryota; kingdom Metazoa; phylum Chordata; class Chondrichthyes; order Orectolobiformes; family Ginglymostomatidae; genus Ginglymostoma; species Ginglymostoma cirratum. Next base: position 28,370,538 of record JAHRHZ010000016.1, on the reverse strand, counting down.
AGTGAACATACAACACAAACAGATTCAAAATTTATGCAGTTATCATGACTTGGCGGTATAGCTTCATTCTGTAGCATGCTGTCATTGCAGATAGGTATGTATCATGTTCATAGATGTGTGGTTGTCTGACATCATATCTTTAGCATCTAAGTCATCATCTAACGTGATGGGTGTTTGATATGTCACTTGTTCAGATATGTCAATTTCTTCACAGAATTTAAACTTTGCTCATTACAATCCTGTATGATCCAGGTTGGACACAACTACAAAGATTCTTTCCATGGACCCATGCATTTGCGCGAAGATTTCAGACTCGTATGCTTTGTCCAGCTTCAAGTTAGGATAACTGTCTGTATGATTGTTGGTCATACTTTTGCACCATTTTCTCCTACCAAATGTGTCATAAACATATTTTTGGCTGGTGACAGCGTAGAGGGAAGAATGATGTGATCTGTCTTCCAGACATGAGAGCTGCTAGTGAGGTTAAACCTGCAGAAATGTAGAACAGTAGTTTAACACGGAGCTCCAAAATAAGAAATAGACACTCCATTTTTATGGCCCTAGCTACCAGAAGACAAGTTTAACTGTCCAATTTAAATGTTAGTGAATGGCTGAATGGGTAACTGAGTGAATGAGTGATTGGGCAGGATGATAGGGTGAATATGTGTGTGAGGTAACTGGGTAGGATCACAGATGGGTGAGGTGGATGAGTCAGTTGCTTGATGGATTTGGTATTGTCGGGTTGGGTCAGGAGGGCTAACCAGGATCGGAGTTAAACAGCTCATATTGTGGGTAGCTGGGTGGAGGGGGCTCATCGGGTCAAGGGATTTGTGGTCAAATCGTGATTGGAGAGGTAACATGGAGAATTAAGATGGGTAGTCAAGGGGAGAAAGGGGATTTCCCAACTGTTGAACCTGTGTAAATAACTAGTGCTAATAAACTTCAAGAAATTTGGCTCAGTAGAAACCATGGCATATATTACGAGATCATGTGGGGCAGTTGCCTGAATGATTGGGAGATTCTGTTGTGCAGTTAGCAGGAATTAGATTCGGGTTTTCCTGCCTAATATTTCCTGGATGACTATCCAGAGAAGTAAATTGGAGCTGTCCAACATCTCCAACTGTAATTCCGAATTGGAGCCCTTCAGAGAGGTTTTCAGCAAGCATGAGAATTGCCTATTGGCAGTTCAGATTTCCTGAACAATTCTAACAGAGGTCAGCATGTCAGAATCTGCAGCATTCCAATGTGCATCTTGGGTTGAACAAAGATCTAGACCATAATCATCTCTTCCACAGGTTTTGTTTACAGAATCTAATACACCAACAATTTTCTGAATAATTGTTCAGATAAACCTTTCAATTATTTCATTAACAGGAGTCTATACTGATTGCCCTTTCCTTGTCAGACTTCAGGACCATATGAAACATTAATTCCCTTTCCACACTTATAAAAATAATTTGCACAGTTTTGATAAAGCAAAACTCATTTTATGCATTTCTAATACTTTCATTATCTGAAGCTTCTCCCTATTACTATTTGTCATCCCTGATGCCAGCCAGATGAATTTACTTTATATGCCCTTTGTGACAAGAAAATGTGCTAACTTTACATTGGTACTTCCCAGTATCATTGTTGTAATGGGAATTTGTTATGGAAACTTAGAAATAAGAATTCATGATTTTAACATGGAAGATTTTAACATGCATTAAGTCTTTATGTCCTGCTCAAAAGGATAAAGAGCAAAATGAATCTAAGTGATTTCTGTAACACCCATGAAATGTAATTAAATTCATGCCTTTCAACTAATGTTCTATCCATGTGGCTACATTTGAATATATACAGTAGCAAACTTCCTATGGAGATAAGTTATCAAACATCTATATCCATACACACCATATCTACTTTCCCTTTATCTATTCAAAATATGAAACTTCCTTAAGGAGTTCATTTGCCTCAATAGCTGGTTTGCATATAATATGTGCATCCTGTGCTGTACAAATCCCTACAGCCAGGTAGGACCATGATGATGCAGAGTGATGCCAACAGCATATTTTCCAATTCCTGCATTGGCTGAGGTTACCATTCAGGATTCTTTTTCTCAACCTCTACCTTCACCTGAGGTGTGATGACCCTCAGTTTAAACCACTAACTGTGTCTACTGAGGGAGCAGCCTGATGGTCTGCTTAGACAATGGCGGCTTGACTTTATATAGTTTCCTTAAAATGATTCAATTGCTCAAACATGACTTAAATGAAACATTGGATTTTACTAAGCTTGCATTTTCTTCACTGTTCAAAAAAATTCAATTAAGCAAATTGTATTTGATATTTTAAAAGGCTCTGTACTTTGAATTAGATCAGTGGTGAATTATATCCATTCCGAGTATGAAAACCATTATCTGCACCAAGTCATTCACAGCAAGCAACCAAAATAAGGGAGATAATTTTCCAGACGTTCCTTCTTATTTGTCTAAAAGTTAAATCATTTTTGGATCTCCAAATGTCTTTTCCATAGCAAAGCTCAAATACACTTATTGTTCCCTGATCTAGAGGAAGACAAGCACAAAACAATTTAACGTGACTCTTCATGAAGTATTAGCAATTGGCAAAATCAAATTCAAAGTCATTTTGTACTCAGGTTCGAGTGCAAAAACCACTTCTGCGTACATGATAAATTTAAAACTCTGAAGAATGGACCCCAAATGGAACACATTTCACAAGCATCTTGAAAATTTTACTATAATAAAGTTGCTATGGAATATTTTTGTAAACTTGCATGTGGTCGTTGTTGTTATCACCGAATGCACCACCTGGCTTAAATCTGAGACAGATTCCTGCACAGCAGGCCATCATGGCAACTCCAGAGCTTGTCAGCTTTAGGGCTGGTGCATGGATCTCAATTAACAAACTAAGTGCTCCAAAGGCTGCATAGACGGTTGTAATTGAATAATTTTGCCCAGAGTTTCAAAGCTCTCTCTTCTGGCTTGCAGAATTGGTATAAAAATAAGCACTTTTCTTATCGGATTGCTACCTTTCAAACTATTTGCATTGATCACCCTATGCAAAGGTAGCTCCAATTTAAGTAGTAAGGTAGGTATATTAAATAACCCTGCTGCATCTCATGATTACAATGGACATCTGGATTCTGATAGCCTCCTCAAAATGCTCATGTACGTAGGAGAAAGATGGTAGGTCTAGAATGTACTGTAGTGATCAGCCTTAAGATTCTGTTGCCAAATTACGACAGTTATTACTTTGTGCTTGAAGATATTTGCGTACGTCATGGAATATTTGAAATATGTGCATCCCATGGTAAGAGGTATCCCATGAAAAGGGTAGGTGGGAATTTAAAAGTAGATCTTGTGAATCAAATGTTTATTTGTTCTGCATCTGCTAGCCAGTAATGTGTTGACTTTCCTCTTCCTAATTCAGTAACTGTTGTTTTTGGTGTCCTTTAAGCCCTCAGATACATTTCAGGGCATTCTGCTTCTGTTGCTTGCTTGACAATACCATTTTGCAAAGCAAGATTTTGCAAAGTGAACTATGTTGAAGATTTGCCATAGAAGCCAAGTTCAGTCATGCTATAACCATCTTGGAAATTCAAATATTATGTTGTAAAATGTATTTACTGAACATGGCTCTCTTTATATGGGTGTTCAACTGCTTTCTGGGAAAGCATGATGACTACTTTAGTCAGGCCTATAAAGGATATTCTTGATCTGTCAGGAACCAGGCAGCATTTGTCCTTATGAATCAAATAATACTGACATAGTGTACTGTTTTTATTTGAAAGTAGCACAGCAGTTAACTGGAAAGTATGCATGACTTACATGATGTACTTGCTGTTTACAGTGTTAGGGATCACATGTATTTTCTTCTTGGATGATGAACTGGAATGGAGGGTGGATTGCTATGAAGCTGAAGTACCAAGAGAGTTTTGCAACTTTGAAAAATCAATTCGTCCACATCGAGTTGTGCAAAACATGTTGAAACAGTGAGATTGATATACCAATTGATGCACCAAGAGCTTGAGTTAAGGATAACCTGCCTGACAACAGCTCTTAGATTGGAATAGCTGCACTTTCTTACTCTTGAATAAAGTGAAAATACTGCGGATGCCGGAAATCTGGATCAAACCCAGAGTGCTGGAGAAACTTGGCAAGTCTAGCAGCATCTGTGGACTGAGAAATGTTTGCTATTTCAAATTTGCTACAAATCTTCTTTAGAATTGATTGAGAATTGTCATACCGGATTCAAAGCAGAGAAAGACCACGGTCTAAGGTCTTTCTGCCAAAGTATAATGGGGTGTCAATTCAGTTCTCAAAGTCCCCATTGCCTCAAAATGTAAATATTTTTCCTGCATGATTTAAAAATGCTTTTGTTCTTCCAGCTGCACTGCAGCTCTGTAGAATGTCAAATTCCATTATGTCATAGAATCCTTACAGTGCAGAAAGTTGCCATTCAGCCCACCAAGTCTGCAGCATTCCTCTGAACAGTATCTCAGCCAGACCCACTCCATCCCCATAACCCTGCATGTGGTTTTCACCATAGCTAACCCACCGAACCTGCACATCCCTAGACACTACAGGGCAATTTTTAGCATGACCAATCGCCCCTGACCTACACACGTTTGGACAGTGGAGCACCGAGAGGAAACTCATGCAGACACAGGGAGAATGTGCAAACTCCACACAGACAGCCACCCAGAGTGTGGAATCAAACCCAGATCCCTGGTGCTATGAGGCAGTAGTGCTAACCACTGCCCTTCAGCCCATGATGTTGTGCCGAACTTTTACCCTAGTCCTAAGGTCTATCTAACCTCCACCCCTACCTTATACTATCATCCATATGCCTATCTAATAGCTGCTTAAATGCCCCTAATGAGGCCGACTCCACTACCACATTTGTGCTGTTGTTTCTTTTTTTCTCCCGAAAAGACTGTATGGAATGGTGTGAGAACCTTTTGTATGTACTAATATATGCAAATTTTAATGAATAAAGTATATTTTTACATTTAAAAATATTATCAGTATCGCTTGCTGATATCCAAGCGCAAACTAACAGTTAACACAATTCTAGTTAATGAGCATAGTACCCATTCATCATACTTAGCTCTGATGTGTACAGTGGCACAGTGGTTAGCACTGCTGCCTCACAGTGCCAGGACCCTGAGTTTGATTCCACCCTCGGGTGGTTGTCTGTGTGGAGTTTGCACACTCTCCCAGTGTCTACATGGGTTTCCTCCAGGTGCTCCAGTTTCTTCCCACAGTCCAAAGATGTGCAGGCTAGGTAGATTGGCCATGATAAATTGCCCATTGTGTCCAGGGACGTGTGGATTAGGTGGGTTATAGGGGAATGGGTCTGGGTGGGATGCTCGGAGGGTCAACATAGAACAATACAGCACAGTACAGGCCCTATGGCCCATGATGTTGTGCCGAACTTTTACCCTAATCCTAAGGTCTATCTAACCTCCACCCCTACCTTATACTATCATCCATGTGCCTATCTAACAGCCGCTTAAATGCCCCTAATGAGGCCGACTCCACTACCCTCTCCGGCAATGCATTCCATGCCTCGACCACTCTCCGAGTAAAGAACCTACCTCTGACGTCTCCCCTCTCTCTACCTCCACTCACTTTAAAACTATGCCCCTTCATAATAGCTACCTTGACACTAGGAAAAAGTCTCTGGCTGTCTACTCTATCTATACCTCTGATCACTTTGTACACCTCTATCAAGTCAACTCTCATCCTTCTTCGTTCTAAAGAGAAAAGCCCTATAAGTCAGTGTGAACCTGGGTTTGATTCCACTCTCGGGTGACTGTCTGTGTGAAGACCAGAAGACTTGTTGGGCTGAAGGGCCTGTTCCCACATTGTAGGGATTGTATGACAAACTTCATTTCACAACTCACTGATGACCTACCTTGCGAAGTACAATCTTCTCATGCACTAAATCTTCGTAAATTACACATAGCACCAGGTCTGAACATTATAGTGGCTGGGTAGTGTTAGCTGGCTCCGACACTTGTATGTCTTGGCCAGTATTCTTTTCATTCCAATCCTCTCTTCTACAGTCTCCAAAGAAAAAGAATGGAATGGTATTTCCAAAAAAAAAAAATCCCACTGTATCCTTTGTAAGATTCAAAAATTAAAAGCAATTTACCTACAGAATCCAAAATACGTAGCTAAGTAGTAGACTGTTAACATAATAAAGGAAATGGCACTACAGCATGACAAGATAAATATTTGCCAAGAACTTCAATATTTCCAACTGAATCTTTGAATAAATTCTTTGCTCACCATTAATTCATTGCAACATGGCCTGTTTTATACATGGTCAATGTAAATTAAGTCATGATGTTGAATGATATAATGCAAGATGTCACGCTGTCATTGCTATTTTATGATAAATGCATTGGAAAGTAGATACTTCTGGTCCGTGATGCTACGTTGAACATTCACATAGACTGACACAACAATGGCAGTGTTATGGGTCAATGTATTTTCTATTCCACCTGTCTAGAATTGTCATTTTCACAGCAATGGCTATACCAGAAGATCCAGGTCTATTTTGTATATTCTGTATAACGTGATATGTATGGCTGATTTCTAATTTCAATATTCCTTTGAAGGTCAGAGATTATTTCTTCAAATATCTCTTTTCTGAAAAGTTCTTTTTTTCTGTGGCAGGGAATTTAAATTAGTTATCGAGCAAGTTTAACTGCTCAGCAAATTATTCAGATTTAGCTGTCTCCCGAAGTTATTGCCCTGCAGAGAAAACCTATTGCTATTAAAACATAATTCACAGAAGCACTGACACTCTGATAGATTTAGTATTCAGTGTTTGAGCCTATTTCATCAGGCATGAAATAACTCTCATTCAAATCAGATGAAAAGTATTTTTGGTGAGGATATTACAGCTTTTCTACTTGAGACATTTAGGTTAATATAACCACCTCTTTTGACATATTGTACACATATATACACATAATATACATATTATATACACACACACACTTTACATCATAAGATTATATGTAGAAGGAGCAGGAGCAGGCCACATGGCCCATCGAGCCTGCTCAGCTCCTTAACTAGATCGTGATTAATCTTTGACCACAATGTTACACTTCTGTCCAATCCCTACATCTCTTTGTTCCTTTAGAGTTTAAAAAAAAATCTGCTTTGAATGTATTCAATAACAAGGATCCATAGCCATCAGGTAGAGGACGACAAAGATTTAAAAGGCCCCACTTCACGTCAGTTCTAAATGACTGATCCCTAACCCTAAGACGATGGCCATTAGTACTAAACTGTTCATAATTAAAACAGAAACAACAATACCCTCTTTCTGTTTATGGCTGTGTACAGCCTATTCAATTCAATGCATGCTATCTTTAACTTTTTTTAAATGTAGTCAAACTCACTATCTTACAGAAAATAATTTGTCAGTACGTGTGAGATACCTTTGCGGTTTCCTTTCTTCTCCTTCCCTCTTTTCTTGAGGGCGTGGTTCTGTCCAGGGGCAGTCATGCAACTGAGAACTCTCTGATAATCGTCCAAGTATGTATTAAGGGAGAGTTCTAACAATTAATATTTCGTAGACTTTTCAATTTGAAGGGAAGGCATAAGGTGGTCTTACGAATGCATATCCAACAAGTATTCAGGTCTAGAAATCAGTCAGTTCACACCTCTACCGATCTCAGTAGTGTTAACATTTTGATGTGAAGGTGTGTGTGGTGGACTGAGCTTGGCCAGAAAAATGCCAGTTTCACAGCAAACTCTAACATTTATGATAAAGTCCTTAGGAACCTCTCTGATGCAAGGAAATATGGAACATAAATAAAGTGAAAGTGAAACAGTATAAAATGAAATTTGTTGCATCTTAAATTTGGTACCTACTATTTTCACCAAGGACTGGGACAGGGTGGATATTTTGCAAATCTGTGGTTCATGGATGCAGCTGCACATGTAATTTTTATTATTGAGATATCAGAAACATGACTTGCTGATTTGACTATACTGATACCTCCTTTCTGTCAAGGTCAGTCCAACACTGGCAGAAAGGATGTGGAGGTGCCACTAACATGAAGTGATAAAGTGGTTTTGTTGGCAACCTTTCTTTGTAGGTCAAGTGTACAGATTGCAGTCTGCTATCTAACCTCATTTTTACACTGTTATCACCAGAGTCCACCCAAGTTGAAGTAGAACAGCAAAGTAAAAGTCTGGCTTTGTTCGACCATTAGATGGCTCTATTCAACTTTATTGCTTTCATCACACTTGTCAATTTTGAAAATATTATTCTGATGTTGAGTCTTCTTCCAAGGTTATAGTGTAACAGTCCTATGATAGAAATATCATAGAAATTTATTTTATCAGAAACCATTGTTACATTAATGCTTAAAGTTATTTATAGGGACTTAATTATCAAGTTAATTGTTTCGCAAAGGATTATTCAGTTAGTGTGGCATTATATGTTAAGCACTTCTAGCATGATTTACCTAAACAGCAATGATCAGCAAAGAAAAAACCCACTGTGTTATCTGATTTGAGATGTTTTGATGCACAACAACATAATAAAATGTAAGTCACAGGTCACATATTGTATTCAAGGGAGCATTTTTGATCTCATTATATGAATGAGAAGTATTAAAGGTTAGACACTAAAGATTGCTCATTGCATTTTTGTGGTATTTATTAGTCTGAAGCCCAGAAGCTTTTAGTAAAATGATAGCATGTTGATTCAAATTTTATGATGCCTCAAAATTCCTCAGATGTATTTGCTTTTAGAATATTTGTGCTTCACAGTTCATTGGGCAACTTGAACTATCAGGCTATCATTTAATTGCAGAAGCATTATTTAAGAGAATATGTAAAGCAGAGTACAACAATTGTCTTCAGTGTTCCAGCTAGCACAGGGAAATAACAGCCAGTAATGCTGTTTCTAATCACCAACCATTGACCCCACTTGAAAAGTCTCCACATTTGGATGCTTCAGATAAAGAATGAAACTGGAGTTTTCATGCTCTTGCGTGTTTTATTTAACTACAGAGTGAAATAGAACCTTTGATGAAACAGTTGGTAAAGTTTGTGTAAGTTTATCATGGTAAAGATTCATTTACATGAATATTATAGATATTTAATAACTGCAGTGGAAATCTTATTTCATGCATGAGTTGTCAGCCACATATTCAGCAGTAATAAACTTCTCATTACACAGCGATACATAAAATGATTTGCAAAATATTCTATGTATTTGTCAGAAGGATGTCAAAATATACTTTTTAAACGAGATTATAATGCTGGGAAAGCATTCTAATATTTAACATTAGCATTGTGCAGAGAATTATAAGTTTAAACATTATTGACTTCTATAAATGTAATGTCATGGCCTTTCTACAAAATAAAATAATACTAATTGTTCACAGTTCCTTTGACAATCACGTAATTGTCTTCTCCTGCCTCAATTCTAAAATGGGAGAAAAATGTTTAGCAGCTGTGAGAGAAGGAGCTGTAAGACTAAAGGAGGGTGGGGTGGTGGTGGTCTTGTGGTTTAGTGGCAGCATCTCTACCTTTGGACCAATGCAACTAATCCCAGGCCCCAAGAAGACTTTCCACATCAGGCAGATGTTCACCTGCACATCTGCCAATGTGGTATACTGCATCCGCTGTACCCGTTTTGGCTTCCTCTACATCGGGGAAACCAAGCGGAGGGTTGGGACCGCTTTGCAGAACACCTGAGCTCAGTTCGCAACAAACAACTGCACCTCCCAGTCGCGAACCATTTCAACTCCCCCTCCCATTCCTCAGATGACATGTCCATCCTGGGCCTCCTGCAATGCCACAGTGATGCCACCTGAAGGCTGCAGGAACAGCAAATCATATTCAGCCTGGGAACCCTGTAGCCCAATGGTATCAATGTGGATTTCACAAGCTTCAAAATCTCCCCTCCCCCAACCGCATCCCAAAACCAGCCCAGCTCATCTCTGCCTCCCTAACCTGTCCTTCCTCTCACCAATCCCCTCCTTCCACCTCAAGCCCCACCCCCATCTCCTATCTACCAACATCATCCCACCCCCTTGACCTATCTCCTCCCTACCCCCCTACCTACACTCACCTTTACTGGCTCCATCCCCGCCTCTTCGACTTGTCTGCCTCCTCTCCACCTATCCTCTCCTCTATCCGCCTCCCCCTCTCTCCCTATTTATTTCAGAACCCTCTTCCCCCCCCCCATTTCTGATGAAGGGTCTAGGCCCGAAACGTCAAGTTTTCCTACTCCTAAGATGCTGCTTGACCTGCTGTGTTCATCCAGCCCCACACTTGTTATCTCGGATTCTCCAGCATCTGCAGTACCTTTTATCTCTTATCTATGCCTGAGGGAGTCATGGCTGGACAAGGGGATGCCTGATCACTTAGGATTAGGGTATATAAAATACATAAGGGAGTTATGTAAACAACCATGTCAATTTCGAGCAGAGGCCACCAAGCAATTGCAAGTCTGGATTCTGATGAACTTAAAGAACACCACTGGATCCCTCAAGTAGAAGACCAAGGTGATGGCTAAAGTAAATACAGAACGGATGGGGGTCACCACAAGATGGCATGGACCAAATGATCCGTCATGTTGTGTGGCCCTAATACTGTACGATAGGGTTTAGTCTTTGACCAGATCCAGAATCTCAGATTAAGGCATTGGTGAGGCATTATGGGCCATCAGCAGCAGCAGAATTGTATCCACCCACAATTTGTGACCTCTTGGCATGAAGCATCTTAATTACCGGTTGAGAGCCAAAGCTTACAGTAACTAGTGAGGGAAATAAACTGGCTTCTTTCGGGTTTTAGGCATACTGTATTCTCTTGCAGCGATCTGAAGACTTTTGACACTGTCAAGCTATTGTTAGCCTGGAAACAGATAGTTGTTATCAGGTTGATAACCGCTGACATCCACAATTAGTTCCAACTCCACAAACCAAACCAATTAGCATTCCATTACTGGCTGAATCTCACTTTGTGGAAATGTTAGCACCAAGGTGTGTGTACAAACAGCCTACCCAACTGCTTGAACAAAGCAGCAGAGTAAACAACGCTTACAATGAGTTTCAGTACCTCAGTGTTAAAAAGTGTTCCAATTCCTTCCACAATCCTTGGTTTTAAAATTGACCTTTTCCAATTCCAATCCACAATCAAGCGTACTGAAAAATAAAAATGAACGGTATTTACAACTCAAGAAACTTGATACCTTCATTGGCCACTCCATTCACAATCTCAAGCATTCTCAACCTTTACCATTGATAAACAGTGATGACAGTATGTACCATCTATAGGATGTACTGCAACAACTCACCAAGACTCTTTCAGCAGTATTTTCCAAACTGACAACCTCTAAACACTGGGAAGACATGGCAGCACCAACACATGCACACTGATCTCCAAAACACATCATCCTTACTTAGAAATATTTTGAAGTCCCTTTACTTTCATTCGATCAAAGTCCTAAAACTCCCCCCTTGATAGCACTTTGGGGTACCCACAGTGATTCAAGAAGATGGCTAACATCACCTTCTCAAGAACAATTAGGGATGGGCAACAATACTATGCCCTAGATAAGGATTTTTAAAAATTAGGTAGTTGTTACTGAAATATGTATTAGCATGTAAAGTTTGATTTATCTAATTTTCATTTCAAATGGAGTATTGCAGCAAGGGCAAAGTAGGGTTCATACTTGGGCATGGAGCTAAAAGACAGACTAGAGAAACAATACAGAAATAAGGTTCCCTGCTGGAAATGTTACACCATTGAGAGGCAAGATTGTTCGGAATCAGCCTGAAACTGTGATCGTCTTTCTCTTAACATTAAAATAATTCACAGTCTAAAAGGTCAGGGTAGCTGCCTTTTGAGGAAACAATTCAAGGCAAATGTTTAAGGGTGATGCAATTTTAACTACTACATTTTGACAGCTATTACCATTCTAATCTGTAAGGTGGAACATTGGATGTGGTTGGCAGTTCCTACTAATATGCTGTTTACACTCAGCTGGAAAATGAAATTAGAGCCAGGGAGTATCTGACATCACAGTAAAGTTTGACTGAGTTAATAACTTTCATGGAAAAATTCCCTTTTATAGGAATTTCTCTTAGCACTGGATAAAACAATGACTGCCATCTTTAATCAACATAAACAACATAAAACGTCTGTCGTTTGTAGAAACAGTTCTTTGAAAAGTTCTATGAATTTGACTACGTTTTGAAACTCCTTAGTTTAATCATTTTACGACATTTTAATTTGGGTAATGGCCCATAGCTATATCTTGGTGTGGGGATGAAAGGGAGGCAGCTAGTGCAGGTGGGTGGTGCCCTGCAGTTATACTTTAGAGCCCAGAGGATCATTTATGCCTTTATAGGTCGACAAATATAGTATGCAAGTTCACAGAAACACCTGAAAAAACACCTTTACCTATATGATGGTGCTCCTAATACAGACGCTGAATCAGTACGGGCAACAATATCATAAAACTTGCATTTTTTGCCCTCAGAACATGCTCTGGCTACAAACACAATAAGGAACAATTTCTCCTCCATTGTTTTATCATTTTTATCAACTGGAATTGCTTAATTCTTTGTGAGGTATACTTTCTTTTCGGTTTGTTTGTTTGTGAGATGATGCCTTCTTTCAGGAATACACAGAATTAGGAGCAAGAGTGCATGAAATAACAGATCAGACATGCATGCATTGGATTCTTTGTCTTTTCACTTGATCTTGTATTCCTGTGGCCCAAACTTTACAGGCAACACATTCATTGGGGGGAATTACTCCTAGGCTGAAGTGTAAAATGAAGAATTAACCTCAGTCACAAAGCAAAGCAAGTGACATATGATTTGTTATCCCCATTTGTGTGACCACTTAAGATCAATTTTACAAAAGTCCAGGAAACAAATAATTTTAAGAGTTCAACTACTCATTATTCCCACAATGTACTCACTAAGACTGGGACCTACCATCATGTTTTTTCCCCCATTTACTTACATTTGCTCATGGGACATGGGTGTTGCTAGATAGGAAATAAATGGTGACCTATCTTAATTATTCGAGTGGGGGTGGTGATGAGCTGCCTTCTTGAAACATTGTATATCTACCCCTCCATAGATTGCAGAGCGCTGTTAACGAGGGTGTTCCAGGATTTTCATCTGACAACATTAAAGGAATGGTGATTTTGTTGTTAGTCAGATATGGTAACAGAAGACTCAAGTTTTCTTTATAAAGTAACATTCTGTATTTTCAAGCAAGTTTAGTTTACCAGAACAAACCTACTAGGCTGTCCAAGAAACTGTTACATGAGCAATGCTGGAAGAAGGAGAAAATTTGCTCTGCTGTTCACTTTGCATTCATCAGGACTAATGCACAAAAACCAAATTTCAAATGATCACAATGTTCATAATTTGTTGTGCGGAAGTAGATGCTGATTGGTAGGCATTTCAACACTGGTTAGCTGAGGCCATGGAGAAGGCAATAGGCTCCCTAAGCTCTTGATAAAAAGGTACGTGGTTGGAATATATTGCTTTTGCTTAAATAGACCTGATCCCTGTGTAAGAATGCATTTTACTTCAACCAAACTTAAATAAAACAGGTTATGATTCTTTTCATGCAGAGGGTGGTGCATATACGGAACAAGTTGCTAGAGGAAGTGGCGGAGACAGGGGCAATTGCAACATTTAAAAGGCATCTGGATGGGTACACAAATAGGAAACATTTGGAGGGATATGGGCCAAATGTTGGCAAATGGGACTAGGTCAGATTGGGATGTCTGGTTGGCATGGACGAGTTGGACAGAAGGGTCTGTTTCTATGCTGTATAACTCTAGGAGTCTATGACTAATCATTTCAGACTTGTTAGTGTAGCTTTTTAGCACACTCATGATTCTTCAGCCAGTGTTGCTCAACCACAGAACCACATCTAACAGCTGACATTTTATTGGAGGTTTTGCAAGGTCAGATCGGTGGAGTACAATCTGTATTCTGCCTACGCTGAACAATCAAAGGAACACGCTATTTGATTCGATCAGCCTGTCACTGGGGCATAAAAACTTATATAACTGGCACCAGAGAGGCATTGAAATTCAGAGACAAAGTTGTTCAACATTTTGTTGTACTGTTGATAATATCCTGTTAGTGGCAAATACCACTCATGTAGCCATTCCATAGTAGCAGTCTGAAAGGTCTCCCTTGACATGTTCAAATTGTTGAGATACTTTGCCTTTTCAGGATAATGTGGGATTGACTGGCCTGTCTTTGACCTTTGTGCATTTGTGTCTATTTTATACCAACTGTTGCTCAGTCAGCGATGAGGCAGCAGTCCATGGTGAAGTATGGAGGTAACAGCAGTTGATCCTGAAGGATTTCAGCGGCGATCAGGGTCAAAGCCTTGTAAGTGGTGGTAAAACCTGGCATTCCTGATTACGGTTAGCAGTGTCAGTCAGCAGCAAAGCAGCTGGTGAGCCTGAGTGAAACTTAGCTCAGCATGGGGAAGTGTGGGGGACAGCAAGCCAAAACCCATGGTTTAAGAAAAAATTGTAATGTTTGACTTTGAAAACTTATTTCTTTATTTTTCTTCTTCTGTTTCAAAAATTTTGTACCTAGATACCTTTGTACCTAAGATTGTGCCAGGAATGCTGGCATTTTAGACTTTTCACTGTAGTCTTCTATCCGGTACTTGAGTACATGTTACAATAAACCTAAATCAATACAAATTGTCCCAAGTATGTTCTGTACATAAAAAGCAGGACAAATCTAACCCGACCAATTACCACCCCATCAGTCTACTCTTGATCATCAGTAAAGTGATGAAAGGCATCATCAACAGCGCGACCAAGCAGCACCTGCTCAGTGACGTCCAGTTTGGGTTCCACCAGGGCCACTCAGCTCCTGATCTCATTACAGCCTTGGTTCATACATGGACAGAAGAGCTGAATTCCACAAAATAGAGGTGAAGTGAGAGTGACGGCCCTTGATATCAAGGCTGCATTTGACCAAGTGTGGCATCAAGGAGCCCATGCAAAACTGGAATCAATGGGTATCGGGGGAAAACTCTCGGGTGGTTGGAGTCATACTTGACATGTAGGAAGACAGCCGTAGTTGATGGAAGTCAGTCATCTCCACTCCAGGATATCTCCGCAGGAATTCCTCGAGGTATTGTCCTCGTCCCAACCATCTTCAGCTGCTTCAATTATCTTCCCTCCATCATAAGGTCAGAAGTGGGGATGTTTGCTGATGATTGCATAATGTTCAGCATTATTTGTGACTCCTCAGATACTGAAGCAGTCCATGTCCAAATGCAACAAGAACTGACAATACTTAGGCTTGGGCTGACAAGTGACATTCTTGCCACACAAATGCCAGGCTATGTCCAACACAAACAGGAAACAATCTAACCAGCACCCCTTGGCATTCAACGGTGTTACTATCACTGAATACCCCACAATCAACATCCTGAAGGTTACCATTGTCCAGAAACTCAACTGGACTCACCACACAAACACAATAGCTATAAGAGACAGTCAGAAGCTAAGAATACTGTGGTGAGTAACTCACCTCTTGACTCCTCAAAGGCTGTCCACCATCTACAAGGCACAAGTCAGGAGTGTGATGGAATATTCCCCGCTTGCCTGGATGAGTGCAGCCCCAACAACATTTAAGAAGCTTGACACCATCCAGGACAAAGTAGCCCACTTGATTGGCACTACATCCACAAGCATCCACGCCCTCCACACTGACACTCAGTAGCGTTAGCGTGTACTATCTACAAGATGCACTGCAGGAATTCACCAAAGATCCTCAGTCAGCACCTTTCAAATCCATGACTGCTTCCATCTAGAAGGACAAGGGCAGCAGATATATGGGAACACTACCACCTTCAAGTTCCCCTCCAAGCCACTCACCAACCTGACCTGGAAATATATCGCTGTTCCTTCATTGTCACTGAGTCAAAATCCTGGAATTTCCTCCCCAATGGCATGGTATGTCAACCCACAGTAGCTGGACTGCAGTCGTTCAAGAAGGCAGCTCACGACCACCTTCTCAAGAGCAACTATGGACGGGCAATAAATGCTGACCAGCCAGCGACACCAGGTCCCACAAATGAATTTTAAAAAATGTTCCCTGGCCTACAGACAGCAGGAACTGCCGATGCCAAAGAATCTGAGATAACAAGGTGTAGAGCTGGATAGACACAGCAGGCCAAGCAGCATCAGAGGAGCAGGAAGGCTGACGATTCTGGCCTAGAGTATTAATAGCCTGATGCAAATCTCACAACAGAATATACCAACATTTTTTATTAAAGAAAATACACTACAACAAAATACTGCAAAAGTCTTATCCAGACAATGCTTACAAATCACATGTAGACTTTGCCAATGATCAGACCAGGACAGGGCTGTGTCAACTTCTTGTTGCTGATCAATTTAACTCCCTCGAGCTAGCTAAATTTTTACTGTGAGGCACATTGTTTTATACTCCTGCTGTACAAAGAAAACCTGTACATTTAAAGTCTTGATAGTGTCCAGTATCCAGCAAATGATCCAACTTGACCACTGGGAAATACCACAAATATTTCACATTTTCTGCATTGTTTAATTAACTCATTAAAATTTGTTTGCATCTCCTCGGAAATACCAGGATCTCTTTTCCTTTCCTTTAATGAACTTTGATTAAATTTAGCTTCTTCTTGCTGTTCACCAATATTACACCACCAAATCAACTGTATAATATTTACATAGCACAATTCCACGACAATCACAAATTCAGCCAATACACTATTATATTTGATACACTGTTTTAAATACAAGTCCACATTTTAGTCACTGTTTATTTTAGATAAAATTTCTGCTTTTTCATAGTTACTTTGACAGTTCAGTCCATTACTGCTGAGGTTGATGAAAATGAGTGTGTACATTCCTTCAGCAAAAACTCAAACTCTTTAAAAATCTGTGAACTTCCTGATCATTTGGTCATCACCGTGTTTCATATTTCTCCTGTTTTCTCCCTCTCCTCATTTGTTTAACTTTAGCTAACACAGCAAATTTTGGATTAATATCTACATCCCCAGGAGAGGGAGATGGAGAGGGAGATGACTAGAGAGTCACTAGCACCTCGGCAAGTGAGTGAGACAAGGACCCAGAGATATAGACAGTCACTAGCCCTTAAATAAAATGGAAAGAAGAAAAGAACAGTGAAGGAGCTATGTAGAACTCAGGAGTGGTAGCAGCAAGGTTAAAAGGTGCAACAAGAATGGAGAGGTCTCAGAAACTGACAGACCAGTGGCTGAACTGCTTCAAATGGCAAGTGAAGAGAGCAGTTCGGTAATCGTTATATATTTCTCTTTTGCCTCTTGTGACTAGATATTGATTTAGGGGAGAGGAGCAGAGCTTAAAAACATTACGTAGATAATTAATATTTCAGAACTTCAAAATTGAATTTCTTCACTTGCTGGATTTAAGGGGTTTTGGTTATTTGACATAAATAAGAAGGACACTGTTCTAGTTTATACTTAGGTATGAGTTAGGATAGAACAAAAGCAAGGGCCCATTCTATTTAGTTGGGATATGTCTAGGGGAACTCAGGCCTGTGAGCTGCACATCCTATGGGAAAGCTGGTGGTCTGGATGACCATGTGTGCAGGAGGTGCCCTGGGGCATGAGCAACTCATGCCTTAGGTTTTGGAACTGGAGGCATTACAGTGCAATCAAAAGGCTGAGAGATTCATGGGTTGCAAATTTCAAGATATGGTCAGCCTGAACTGTGAAAAAGTGCAGATAAGTGTGAACGGGTGACTGCCAGACAGAAGAACAGGATGAGGCAGGTAGTATGGGAGTCCCCTTTGTAAATCTCATTCAAACATCAATTTTTTGGACTTGGAATATGGGATGGTTTCTTTCCGGAGGCCATCCAGAATCAGGGTTATGGCACTGTGAGTAGTGTAGCTGTTCAAAGGGGTGGGAAGAAGTGTAGAAGGGCATTAGTGGTTGAGGATTTGATAGTGAGGGGAGTTGACAAGCACTTCTGCAGCTGTAGACATGACAGGGAGTTATTGTGGTTGGTCAGTGGAAAGGGTGGAATGGATGGATGAGTGGGAAGATGGACAGATTTGGGGTGGAGAGATTTTGAAGCTGGGTATGCAGGTGAAGGGTTATTGTGGTTGGTCAATGGGAAGTGCGGACTGGATAGGTGAGTTAGAAGATGGACATGTGGTGGGGGGGGTGGGTGGAGGAGAGATTTTAAAGCTAGTGAAGTCAATATTCAGGGCATTAGCTGCAAGCTTATATGAGGTGTTCCTCCAGTTTGTGTCTGGCCTGAGTCGGACAGTGGAAGAGGCCAGAGAGGGACATATCACCAGGTAAGCGCGAGTTAAAGTGGGTGGCAACCGGAAGGTCTGGTTGGTGTGTGCAAAGCAGAGATGTTCTGCAAACTGGTCCCTGAGTCTGCATTTGGTCTCCCCGATATAGAGGGGGCCACATCGGGAGCAACAGATACAGTTGATGAGGTTAGATGAAATGCAGGTGACTCTGCTGGATTTGGAAAGATTGTCTGGGGCCTTGGACTGAGGTGAGAGGGGAGGTGTGGGGCCAAGTGTAGAGACAGGTGTAGCACCTCCTGCGGTTGCAGAGAAAGTTACAGGGTGTCTTGGAGGGGTTGGTGGGGAGTGTGGAACCGACAAGGGAGTCGCAGAGTGAATGGTCCCTGCGTAAAGTGGACAGGGGTGGGGAGGAAAATATCTTTTTGGTGGTAGGGCCCGATTGTAGATGGCAGAAATGTCGGAGGATGATGCGTTGTATTTGGAAGTTGGTGGGGTCGTATGTGAGGACCAAGGATAGATCCTTATTGTTGTTGGGGGAAAGAGGGTTTGAGGGCTGAATCAGGGAAAATGGGGGAAGGGGTGGTCGAGGAAATCTTTAATAACAGAGGCAAACACACTGTTGGGTGTGTACTATAGACCTCCTAACAGTCAGAGGGGGATAGAGGATCAAATATGTAAATCAAATTTCAGAGAAGTGTAAGAATAATAAAGCACTAATGAGTGAGGATTTTAGCTTCCTAAATATTAACTGGGATAATGTTTGTGCGCAGGGCAGAGAGGGAACAAATTCTTAATTTGCAGGAGAACGTTTTTAGCCAATATGTAGAAAGCCTAATAAGTGAAGGGAAATTCGAGACGTAATATCCAGAAACGAGTCTTGGCAGGTGGATGATATATCAGTTGGGGAACATTTTGGAGATAGTGACCATAACTCAATTAGAGTTAACTGTTCTGAGGAAGGGTCACTCAACCCAAAATGTTAACTCTGATTTCTCTCCACAGATGTTGCCAGATCGGCTGAGATTTTCCAGCAATTTCTGTTTTTGTTTCTGAATTACAGCATCCGCATTTCTTTTGGTATTTATGACTCAAATAGATTTAGGATAGTTATGGGAAAGGATGGACTAGGAATAAAAGTTGTAAACTAGGGAAAGGTTCATTTTACTAAGACATAATTTGGTTCAAATGGGCTAGGTGTAGCTACATGCAGATAAAACTGCCAGAGCAGTGGAAGGTATTCAAGAAGGAAACTACAAGAGTACAGGGCGAATATGTTTCAGTGAAGACAAAGGTTGAGACCAAGACTCAAGAGCGTTGGATGTCAAGGGACATAAAGGTTAGGATTTAAAAATAACTTATGAAGTCAAGAGCTCAATACAGCAGAGTCCCTGGAGGTGAAAAATAAAGTTCAGGGGAGCTTGAAAAGGAAATGAGGAAATCTATAAATGCATAAGAAATGTTGAAAAGATATAAGCTAGTCATCCCCTTAAGCTTGCTCTGCCAATCAATATGATCTTTCATCTCAATGCCACATTCTTGTTTTATCTCTATAATCCCTTAATCCCCTTTTATTTAAAAATGTATCAATCTCTTTCTTAAATATATTCAGTGACCCAGCCTCCACAGCCCTCGATGGCAGCGAATTCCACAGGTTGACCATCTCAAAGTGAAAAAATGATCCTCATCTCATTCAGAAATGGTCTGCCCTATATACGGAGATTGTGACCCTTTGTTCTCGACTTCCCTACACTATGGAAAACATCCCCCTTACATCTAGTCTGTCTGGCCCTGTTAGAACATGATATTCTTCTAAATGTCAGTGAATATAGGCCAATCAGATCAACCTCTCCTCCATATGACAGTACTGCATCCCTGGTATTAACCTAGAGAATCTCCACTTCACTCACTTTATGGCTAGTATATCTTTTCTTAGGTAAGGAGAACAAAACTGCACACAATACTCCAGGAGTGGTCTCGGGGCTAGGTCCTGTTTAATTATAGAAAGGCATCCCTATTTCTGAACTTAAATCCACATGCAATAAAGGCCAAAACGCTATTTGCCCTCTTAATTGCTTGTTTCACCTGCAATCTACCTTCATTGACATCAAATCCACATTTTCCAACTGAGCATTGATGAGTAGAATAAAGGAAACCCCAAGAGAGTTATTTTTAAATATGTAAAAGAGCATAAGAATAACCAGTGAAAGAGTAGGGTCCATTAGGGACCATAGAGGTAATGTGCATGTGGATCCAGAAAATGTGGGCACAGTCCTCAATGAATACTTTGTGTCAATGGAAAATAAATTTACCTGTGTGCTCCCTCCACAATAAATGCTTTCAGTTTTGTCAGATTTGGTTTTGCACAGAATTGCATATTAAACCTCACAGCTAGCGGATTGGTGACGTTCATTTTGTCAGGCTACCCTATACGAATGACAGTGGATGAATAACAGAATGTATGTTTGTACAGGGATGTTCAAAGAGTCTAATTTCAAATGATTTGCACAGTCCAATAACCATTCAAACTGAGATTCAATCCTATTATCATATTTGAATTGAAGAAGGAAATCATCCAGTCAAACTAGCTTATCCAAATGACAGCCATAAAAGTGACATTCTTGACTATGATTCCATTTACAACAGTTTGACTTTACCAGGCTTAAACAAGCTGCATCCTGTCAGGAAATTTAAAAATGCCTCACATTGTTGTGCTGTGACATTTAAAATGATAATTACATTTGCAACTGATTCTTTGAAAACTGGCTGGTTATCAAAACTACATTCAAAAAATATGGGATGACAGATCTGAGGAAGTAGCTCCTCTATTAAGTAACAATACTGTAAACAGAAATAACATAGGGTAGTGCACTGACAATGGCAGAAATAACTAGAAATGCTGTCGCAACTTGCAAACAAGATGCTGCAACTATATACAAAGTACAGAAAGTTGCTTCGATCTCAAACCTGACTCCAACCTCCTTTTCCAGATTTTTGTGTAATTAGTCTGGGATTGGGCCAATACATTGCTCGCAGGAGGCTATCAATACTAGAAATATTTCAAGGAGGCTATACACCTCCATTCCACATTGTGTTTTATTACATGGGGCTGGGATTCTCAGAACTCAGGAATCCCAGCAGGAATACGAATGTGAGTGAGGATGGATTCAATTAGTAATTGCTTTTAGTGTATGTCTCATTGGCAATGAGGGGCAGGAGTGCTAACCTAGACCTACACGTGACTAACCCTCTTCTACACCATGCACAATGGCTACTTTGCTCTCCATCACAATTTATCAGTGTGATGTTGGAATCATTCTCATGATTTTTGATTCATTCCTTCAATGCAGGATTAGGACATATTTTATCATTATAATAGAGTATTAACTTGGATTACTAGTCCAATGATATTACCACTGAAACATCCCTTGATATTATCAAAGAATGATATCTTATAGCCCTCAAGGCCAACAAGTGAGCACGGCTTCCCATTTCCTAGAGAAAAAAATTAGAAAAGAAATAGATGGAATGGACAGACTCTGGTTGAGCAGTCCTACTCCACCGCCATCTTGGAGTTGCCATTCATGAAAAGGCAATTAGGTGATTATTAACCAATCAGAGATTTAGAAAAGGACATGACCACATGTTGAACAGACCCAGAGCTGGAAAAGGAGTATAAAATAAAGAGCTGCAATTGTGCATCAAGAAAAGGAGAAGCAAAACCTCAGATAGCAGAATGAGAAATGGTATTGCAGTGAACTCAAAACTGCAAATGAATCTCCAGATAAATTGAATGCTTGCCACTGCCTTTGTAAAGTATTACATTTTCTACTTATTGTGATTAATTTGATACATTTTATGAAGCTTATGACAATGCACTTGTACCCAGTCTGGTTTGTGGCTAGTCTGAACTAGAAATCTCCTTTACTGTTAGCTCTCCCAACTCAGTCTCACAATTGTTATTAACCGGAAATCATTTTGTCCCCTTTAACCAGGAGTCAAATTCCCTCCTATGTTCATATCCACTCTCTCTGTATTCCACAATGTTGCACTTAACTGACAATCTATTTCCAAGCTGCTTCCTCACCTGACAAACAGCTATTGGAAAGCCTATTAATTTTTTTTTTTAAGAAAGGTCTTCTGTCAGGCAGGACATATTGGTCTTTTCTTCCCAAGTTCCTAATGGAAATTATTTCCTGTTACTCTCTACCCAATTCTTGAGTAAATATTAAAGCCTTTCTTTCTGATGTCAATTTTTTGCAGAATGTTTCAAAGTGACTTATGTCATCAAATATCTGAGCAACCTTAGCATTCCCATTCAGCCAAAAAGAAAATATAGAGAGAGGGTTTAATCAATTCAATCTTGTTCTTGGTATTTATAAACAAAAGTAGCTTAGAGGCTGAGAATAGTGAACTATTGAAAAAGTTAGCTGATTGCTGAAGGACACTGCTGCTAGACCGAGTCTGACAGGGATACTGGTCAATACCGATGAGTGGCGCGTTGCCCTGCGAACAGTGTGTGGGGTAAGATGGGGGATGCATGCAGACAGCTGGTGGTGATGGGAAATAGACATGATATCGCCACCAGGGATGAAATGCCAACTAATGCAGCAAGTTTGGTAAGATACAGAGAGAAGTCTCACTCCAAACCTGACACCACTAGCAGCTATTGAAAAAAGAAAACCCATAAGACTCAGTCTTATTTTGGTTTCCTCAGTTGGGTGCACTTGCTCTGTACATGAACAGATGCAAACAGATCTTCTGCTCTTTTCCTTCACACTGCACAATCTCGAAAAGAGGTCTCGTTCTTAAAACTTATTTGTAGAAAGATAGTGATTGCAAACTTTTCCTTTTGAGTTCTTCACCCTCTACATTTCTCCCTCCATAACTGATCTTCTCTTTTCCTCACTTGTATCCTCTGTCCTTCTATAATCTTCCGCCGTGACTACTGACCTTTTCGCTATTATTCAGATTCCTGTTACACTTACCCCATTGCACCCTACTCATCTAATACTCACTACAGCCTGAAGAACTTGCCCCTGTTTGGATATCTTGGAATAGACTAGCATAATTAGTGCTGGTGCCATGTTTAAAAGGCTGTTGAGAGTTCTTCATGGTCTATCACATTTGTTTTGAACATGGCAGAGAAGGGGAAACTATCACCCGACTTTGTGGGCAGGACATAGGGGCCCTGTAGATGGGGTGATGCAGACAGGGTGCTATTCATATCCTTTAGCACTAGCAGTGGAATGTATGGCACCAGGTGCTGCCAGCCTGGTCAGAGATTTCCACTTGGGTCACTGCAGCCCTAACCATCTGCAGGAATACTCAGCCATGTAGGAAGAGGATCAACAACCTTCTCCACTTTGCCAGGGAAAGAAATCTTTTCTCTGCTACTTCACATTTACTCTATCTCTGCTAGGCATATACCTCCCACAAAGGATCATGCTCTACCACTCTCACTATTGCATCTTTCCTCACCCACTCAACCACAAAGTCTCCCCAGACTGCTTGCTTCCCCCCCCATGGTCTTTGCGTCCCCTACTCACTCACTCAAGGTGCATCACCACCCTGTCACCATTTGCACCAGCACTAACAGCTGTGTTACCCACCTCTAGCTCCTTCAATCCTTCACTTTTACTCAATCCAGGAGATAAGGTCCCACGACAGGGCCCAAAGAGCCACAATGTGTAATGGGGGTGATCAAAGTTTGGCTGCTCATCAAATACAAGGCAAGGATCCTGCTCTTGCCCACCCCAAGAGGCTGCGTGACTGTGTCCAAACTCCCCACTGACATCGAGATGTGGCCATGTGATTGGAGCACAGTCAGTGTGTTTGTTGCAGGTATACCACTGAAGATTCTAAAGACTATGGAACAGTCCCGGTGGGATGAAGAGTAGTTAATGTAACCCCACTATTTGAAAAAAAAAGTGGGAGAGAGAAAGAACACAGAATTATAGACTGGTTAGGCTGATATCAGTAGTAGGGAATATGCTAGAGTCCTGCAGGGATTGGATCTGGGTCCACTGTTGTTTATTATTTTCAGAATTGATTCGGATATAGGAAACATGGTTAGCAAGTTTGCAGATAACACCAAAATTGATAGAACAAAAACCAAAGTTGCTGGAAAAGCTCAACAGGCCTGGTAGCATCTGTGAAGAAAAAAAAAATAGGAGTTAATGTTTCAGGTCCGGTGACCCTTCCTCAGAACTGATGATGGCTAGGAAAACATCAGTTTATATGCAGAGAATAGGGAGGGGGGTTGGGATAGGGAGTAAACGATAGGATAGAGCCCAAAGAGAGAGAAGAACAGTTGAACAGACATAGGAGTTTATAATGATCAGGCTGGGAGGGTGAATAGTTGTAAATGGGGACTGTTAGTGACTAACAACAGGGGTTGTGTAATGGCAGGCTATGTGGTAACAAGGCCTGGTGTGTGGGACAGGGGGGTTGGGACATGGGACAGTTTAAGCCCCAAAATTATTGAACTCAATATTGAGTCCGGAGGGCTGCAGGATCCCCAAACAGAAAATGAGGTGTTGTTCTTCCAGCTTGCGTTGAGCTTCAGTGGATCACTGCAGCAAGCCTGGGACAGAGATGTTGGCCAGGGTGGGTGGTGTGTTAACATGGCAGGCAACGGGTGGTCCAAGTTCTTTTTTGCAAGCAGAACGAAGATGCTCTGCGAAGCCATCACCCAGTCTATGCTTCGTTTCCCCAGTATAGAGGAGACCACATTGTGAGCAGCGAATGCAGTAGTTTACATTCTGGGAAGTTCAGGTGAAGTGTTGCTTCACCTGGAAGGTATGTTTGGGCCCCTGGATAGTGGGGAGGAAGGAGGTAAATGGGCAGGTGTTGCACCTTTGCCAGTTGCGGGGGGGGGGGGGGTGCGGGGAAGGAGGGGAAAAAGGGCTGTTGGGATGAAGGAAATGTGGACCAGGGTGTCCTGGAGGCAATGGTCTCTGCAGAAGGGAGGAGGGGAATGTGTGTCTGGTAGTGGCATTTTGCTGGAGGCGGTGGAAATGGCATCTGACAGTCTTCTGGATGTGGATGCTGGTGGGACAGTAGGTAAGGACAAGGGGAACCCTATCGCTGTTGCGGGAGGGAAGAGAAGGTGTGAGGCAGAAGTGCAGGAGATAGGTCAGACCTGATTGAGGGTTGTTGGTGTAGTAGACAGTGAAGGTTATCTAAGATTACAAAGGGATCTTGATTTATTGGGCCAAAATGTACTGAGGAGTGAAACAGAGTTCAAGTGTGAGGTGTTGCATTTTGGTAGGACGAACAAGGACTTAAACAGTTGATTGTAGGGCATTGGGCAGCGTTATAGAACAGACAGACCTCAGGGTTCACACACATAGTTCATTGAAAGTTGCATCACAGGTAGACGGAGTGGAAAATAAGGCATTCGGCACTCTTACCTTCATTTCTGAGACGATTGAGTTTAGGAGTTGGAATGCAATGTTGCGGCTGTCCAGGACATTAGAGAGGCCACTTTTGGAGTACTGTGTACAGTTCTGGTTGCTCTACTATAGGAAGGATATTAGTAAATTCAAAAGGGTGCAGAAAAGATTTAAGGATATTATTGGGACTGGAGGGTTTGAGTTATACGGAGAGGCTGGATCAGGTCGGACGTTTTTCACTGTAGCATATGAGGTTGAGGGATGACCCTTACCGAGGTTCATAAAATACGATGGGCATGGATAAAGTGAATTTTATCTTAGGTGGGGGTGGGCTGGGCGGGAGTTAAAATTATGCTCTCTAATTTTTAAAGTGAGAGGAGAAAGACTTGAAAGGG
Organism: Ginglymostoma cirratum; assembly: GCA_024137785.1. NCBI lineage: Eukaryota > Metazoa > Chordata > Chondrichthyes > Orectolobiformes > Ginglymostomatidae > Ginglymostoma > Ginglymostoma cirratum. Next base: position 28,344,410 of record JAHRHZ010000016.1, on the reverse strand, counting down.
ATCTGAGGGGCAACATTTTCACACAGAGGGTGGTGTTTATATGGAATGAACTGCCAAAGGAAGTGATAAATGTTGTAACCATACATGCATCTAAAAGACATTTGGACAAAAGAAAAGAAAGGACTGTAGGAAATCAGCCATGGATGTCTAAGGAAATAAGGGAGGCTATTAAATTGAAAGATAAGGCATACAAAGTGGCAAAGACAGTGGGAAACTAGAAGATTGGGAAAACTTTAAAGGTCAACAGAAAGCCACAAAAAAGCTATAAAGCAAAGAAAGATAGATTACGAGAGTAAACTAGCTCAGCATATAAAGACAGATAGTAAAAGTTTCTACAAATATATCAAATGAAAAACAGTGGCTAAGGTAAACATTGGACCTTTAGAGGATGAGAAGGGGGATTTAGTAATGAGAAATGAGGAAATAGCCAAGGCATTGAACAGGTATTTTGTATCAGTCTTCACAGTGGAGGACATAAATAACATGTCAGTAATTGATGATAAGGAGACTAAGGTAGGGGAGAACCTAGACATCATTACCTCTTTCATGATAATGTTGGGCAAGCTAATGGATCGAAAGGTAAAGAAATCTCCTGGCCACCAAAAGAGATGGCCAGAGAAATAACGAATGCACTCATGGTAATTTTAACAAAATTCACTGGATTCTGGGCAGTTCGAGCAGATTGGAAAAGAGCAAATGTGACGCCTCTGTTTAAAAAAAGGTAGACAAAGGATGGAGAACTATAGGCCAGTTAGCTTAACCTCTGTAATGGGGAAAATGCTTGAATCTATCAAAAAAGAAATAGCAAGACATCTACATAGAAATTGTCCCGTTGGGCAGACGCAGCATGGATTCATGAAGGGTCGATCATGTTTAAGCAATTCACTGGAATTCTATAAAGACATTATGAACACAGTGGACAATGGGGACCCAGTAGATGTGGTGTGTCTGGATTTCCAAAAGGCATTTGACAAGGTGCCGCACAAAAGGCTGCTGCATAAGATAACGGTGTACAGCATTATAGACAATGTGTTAGTATGGATTGAGGTTTGGTTAACTAACAGAAAGCAAAATGTGGGGATAAATGAGCGTTTTTCTGGTTGGCGAACAGTGACAGTGGTGTTCCTCAGGTTAGTGTTGGGACTGCAATTGTTTACAATTTACACAGATGATATGGAGTTGGGGACCACGTATAGTGTGTCAAAGTTTGCGGACAACACTAAGATGAGTGGTAGAGCAAAGTGTGCAGAGGACACTGAAAGTTTGCAGAGGGATATAGATAGTTTAAGTGACTGGGTGAAGGTCTAGCAAATGCAATTCAATGTTGATAAATGTGAAGTCATACATTTTGGTAACAAGTACAGTAAAAAGGACTATTTGAACAGTAAAAAAGATTGCAGCATGCTGCCGTGCAGAGGGACCTAGGTATCCTTGTGCATGAATTGCACAAGGTTGGTTTGCAGGTACAACAGGTAATTAAGAAGGCAATTGGAATTTTCTCCTCCATTGCTAGAGGGCTTGAGTTTAAAAGCAGGGAGGTTATGTTCCAGCTGTATAATGGCCCGGGGAGTCCACACCTGGAGTACTGCATTCAGTTTTGTTCTCCTTACTTGAGGAAAGGATGTATTGGCACTGGAGGGGGTGCAGAGGAGATTCACTAGGTTGATTCCAGAGTTGAGAGGGTTGGCTTATGAGGAGAGACTGAGTAGACTGTGATTATATTCATTGGAATTTAGAAGAATGACGGGGGATCTTTTGTAGAAACATATAAGATTATGGAGGGAATAAATAAGAAAGAAGCAGGGAGGTTGTTTCCACTGATGGGTGACACTAGAACAAGAGGGAATAGCCTCAAAATTAGAGGGAGCAGATTTAGGACTGAATTGAAGAGGAATTTCTTCACCCAAAGGGTTGTGAATCTGTGGAATTCTTAGCCCAGTCAAGTAGATTAGGCTTCCTCACTGAATGCTTTTAAGGCTAAGATAGATAATTTTTTGAACTGTAAAGGAATTAGAAGTTATAGTGGGAGTGCGGGCAAGTGGAACTGAGGCTGTGAAAAGATCCGCCATGATCTTACTGAATGGTGGAACAGGCTCAAAGGCCAGATGGCCTACTCCTGTTCCTGGTTCTGATGTTCTTATGTACATGAATAGGAAAGGTTTAGAAGGATATGGGGCAAATTAGACTCATTCAGTTTGGGACTCGTGGTTGGCATGGACAAGTTGGACTGAAAAATCTTTTTCCTTGCTGTATGACTCTATGACTCTAACAGCAGATGGCAAGCAGGAGTCACCAGGTGCTGCTTTGAGTTTAATGTTAAGAAGTCTCAGTGATATGTTTTATCCATTGCATGGTTGGAGAGGAAGCTGCATATTAATGAGCTGAGGTTTGATGTTAATGAAGGTGATAACAAGCAATAATTCCTGTTACAAGGCACCTTACCGTTCCCTAGCAAGAAACTGCTCTCAGCATCTCAATTCACTGTTGGAAAATGCAACTAATTGTTCCTGACAAAAAGAGACAACACAGTGGGTTTAGCACTGCTACCTCACAGCACCAGGGGCCTGGGTTCAATTCCACCCTTGGGCAACTGTGTGGAGTTTGTGCATTCACCCCACGTCTGTGTGGGTTTCCTCCCACAGTCCAAAGATGTGTAGCTTAGGTGAATTGGCCATGCTAAATTGCCCGTAGTGTTCAGGAATGTGTACGTTGCGGGGGTTAGCCATGGGACATGCAGAGTTAGAGGGATGGGGAGGGTCTCGGTGGGATGCTTCTCAGATGGTTGGTGTGGACTCAGTGGGCCGAATGGCCTACTTCCACACTATAGGGATTCTATGACTGTGAGCCTGGCCCAAATTCTCATGATAGTCTCCCAAATTTCTCATCATATCACATGTCATTTAGGGATAAGATGCCATCTTTCATGTCAAGATGTTTGTTTTGGTTTTGAATTGATGTAAAATATTTATTACAGGGATTATTATTTTGGAACTGTGAATAGGTAGGTCATGCCCATTTAAATATAAAGGGAACCTATTGTGATTATATTTTAAATTAAGGATGCTGGTGTGGATTTACTTTGACGGTTACTTGTGCATCTCTTAAAACACAGCAGGAATATGTCATGATGGGGAACGGAGATTCAACCTTGACAAACTACAACTTGCAGCTTCTATCGTGTCTCATTGTCGCGCATTTTGAACTTTACAAGGCACTTTGTTTTAATTAGATTACAGATAAAGAGTGCAATTTAAAGTAATGGCACACTGTTCTGTTTTAAATCAAGTTCGGAGTGCTGCTGTCTTAATTTCGCTACTGTCAAAGACCAAGTTCAGGATCTGCTTCAAAAATTACTTCATGAGCCAATAAAACTGAGACAAAAGTTAGTCATGGAACTGGAGATTCCCCAAAAATTCGAAAACCATCTGAAGGCTTTGAATGCCCAGATAAATCAGTTACCCTCTAAAGAAATAAGATCTCCGTTCTGAAAGAATTTACTGCCTTTGAAAGAATTAGAATATTGTCCAATCAGATGTAGTGCGGTAAGAGGGATGTGTGGGTTTAGAATTTAGATTTAAAGTAGTGACAAATGGGTGCTTCTGTGAATGTTTTTTTTCAAAACTAGGTTGGACAATTTTAAAGTCACCTAACCTAGTATGTGTCAGTCATTGTGGACCCCTGGAGAGGAAAATTGCTCATTCCATTGTTTATGATAGGAGGTGCAAAATTTGAATGCTTTTAGCTTGTTTTCTGTATAGATTAAGCAAGGATTGCTTTTGGTTTGGTAAACCCAGAGACTGAAAATTTTTAGGACAGTTCAGGCAGACCTGAATGTTGTCAGAAGCAAGCTATAACACATCTTATAGAAAGGTTTTCCTTCTTGGAAATTTTTAAACTTTAAAATCAAAAGAATCCCCACAGTGTAGAAACAGGCCATTCGGCCCAACACCAACCATCCGAAGAGCACCCACCCAGAACCATCCCCGCAACACTGCATTTCCCATGGCTAACGCACCTAACCTACACATCCCTGGACACTATGGCAAATATAGCACAGCCAATCCACCTAATCTGCATATCTTTTGGACTGTAGGAGGAAGCAAGAGCACCCAGCAGAAACCCACGTAGACATGGGGAAAATGTGCAAACTCTACACAGACAGTCGTACAAGGGTGGAATCGAACCTGGGTCCCTGGCGCTGTGAGGCAGCAGTGCTAATCACTGAGCCACCGTGCCAGTTACCTCAGTAGAGAAGATTAGTTTGTGTAATTACCAGACCACTAATATTTGGTTAAAAATCAACAGGTTATAAGAAGCTGGGAAAGTCTAAGCTCTCAGTTCAGGATTATTCATGCAGGAAGACTCCACAGTTCACAGGAGAGAAACAAGAGGGGAATCAGTTAAGTAGAACTTAATGTCTGAAAGAGGTATAATTTCCCGGATTGAATTGTTCAGCTTGTTTAGTTTTGTTTTAGCCTTAAGTATAATAAACATCTGTTCTGTTGTTTAAGAAATTCTGCAGCATCATGTGACTATCGATGAATGACCACAATGACAACTAAAATTTAATGATTCCTATAATCAGACCAGTTTTCATTTTGGCACGCTACTTGCCCATTAGTACAATCAACTGGAATCATAACCATGGCACGTACAATTGTTTGTCATTCCACAATGCCCTTTATACCCTTTGTTTTAATCTGGGCAAGTGACATTAGACTCAGAAAATTGGACAAGAGGGATAGTAAAGTGCGCAGCTAATTCTAAAGCTAAGACAACCTATGGCCTACAGACCAGTAAGCCTGACGTCAGTGGTGGGAAAGTTGCTGGAGAAGGTACTGAGGGATAGAATCTATTTATATTTGGAAAAGAATGGGCTTATCAGTGATAGGCAACATGGTTTTGTGCAGGGGAGATCATGCCTTACTAACTTAATAGAGTTCTTTGAGGAAGTGACCAAGTTGATAGATGAAGGAAGGGCTGTAGATGTCATCTACATGGACTTTAGTAAGGCGTTTGATAAGGTTCCCCATCGTAAACTAATGGAGAAAGTGAAGTCACACGGTGTGCAGGGTGTTCTAGCTAGGTGGATAAAGAACTGGTTGAGCAACAGGAGACAGAGAGTAGTAGTTGAAGGGAGTTTCTTGAAATGGAGAAAGGTAACCAGTGGTGTTCCACAGGGATCAGTGCTGGGGCCACTGTTGTTTGTGATATACATAAATGATCTGGAAGAGGGCATAAGTGGTCTGATCAGTAAGTTTGCAGATGACACGAAGATTGGGGGAGTAGCAGAAAGCATAGGGGATTGTCAAAGAATACAGGAGAATATAGATAGACTGGAGAGTTGGGCGGAGAAGTGGCAGATGGAGTTCAATCCGGGCAAGTGTGAGGTGATGCATTTTGGGAGGTCTAATTCTAGAGCAAACTATAGTGTAAACGGAAGAGCCTTGGGAAAAGTTGATGAGCAGAGAGATCTGGGAGTTCAGGTCCATTGTACCCTGAAGGTGGCTGCACAGGTGGATAGAGTGGTCAAGAAGGCATATGGTATGCTTGCCTTCATCGGACGGGGTATTGAGTACAAGAGCTGGCAGGTCATGTTAAAATTGTACAAGACTTTGGTTCGGCCGCATTTAGAATACTGTGTACAGTTCTGGTCGCCACATTACCAAAAGGATGTGGAAGCTTTGGAGAGGGTACAGAGAAGGTTTACGAGGATGTTGCCTGGTGTGGAAGGTGCTAGCTATGAAGAGAGGTTGAGTAGGTTAGGATTGTTTTCATTAGAAAAAAGGAGATTGAGGGGGGACCTGATTGAGGTCTTCAAAATCATGAAGGGTACAGACAGGGTTGATAGAGATAAGCTTTTTCCCAGGGTGAGGGATTCAATAACGAGGGGTCACGCGTTCAAGGTGAGAGGAGAAAAGTTTAAGGGGGATACACGCGGAAAGTACTTTACACAGAGGGTGGGAGGTGCCTGGAACGCGTTGCCAGCAGAGGTAGTAGAGGCAGGCACGGTAGATTCATTTATGGTGCGTCTGGACAGATGCATGAGTAGGTGGGGAGCAGAGGGATACAGATCCTTAGGAATTGGGCGATAGGTTTAGACAGTGGATTTGGATCGGCGCAGGCTTGGAGGGCCGAAGGGCCTGTTCCTGGGCTGTAAGTTTTCTTTGTTCTTTGTTCTTAACAGCCCAGTAAATTGATAAGATTAAAAAGGGGGCCAATTTTTGTTTGAGGATTATGTCAATAGGAATTTGCATTCATTTGAGTAAATAAAAATCCTCTACTTTAACTGGGAGTGGATAGTGACTGAATATTAATGAGGGATGGGTGATGGAATTGAAGGACTTATGATTTACAGAATATGGTATGTAGCAACGTACTGTTTGTCAACTGCATGAAATCTGGACAATTTTATGGTAAATTTTGGTTAGGTTGAATAAGCAAGGATCTGGCAAATTAAGTATAGATGTGAAAATATCCATTTTGGCATGAAAAATTTAAGAAAAGCATTTACCTGAACTGTAAGAGATGGCAATGCCCCGAGATGCAAAGTGTTATGGGTGTCCTAGTGCATGAATCGCAAACTGCTTGCTGTACCTGGATACTGACAATTAGGAAAGCTAATAGAATGTTCTTTGTATATTGTGGGAATATTGAATATAAGAGTAGAAAGATTATGCGCCTGTTAGACAGGGCATTGGTGAGACCACATCTGGTGTAATGTGTACATTATTGGTCACCTTAATTAAGGATGGAAAAATGTTGGAAGCAGTTCAGAGAATGTTTACCAGACTAATACCTGGTTTAAGTGGGTTCTCCTGATGGAAGATTGGATAGGCTATGTTGCTATCCGCTGGAGTTAAGAAGAGTAAGTGGTACCTTGACTGAAACCTGTAACATTGTAAGGGGTCTTGACAGTGAACATACGGAAGGGATGTTTCCTCTTGTGAGAAAGTCTAGAAGGAGGAATCACTGTTTACAAATAAGGGAGATGTCCTTTTTAAGATGGGGAGAGGAGAAATATTTTCTCAGACTCCTACATCTTTAGAACCCTTTTTCTTAGAAGGTGGTACAGTGGTTTTAAGGTAGGTATATAGATTCCTTAAAAGCAAGGTGTGTGTGTATGTTTCTGTATATGGGGAAGTGGTGGGGGTGGACATGGTGTGGTGATGGCACAAGATGTTTATTTGGGGTATTGTTATTGAGGCATCATTAGAGCAAACTTGCGTTGTTGCTTCACAAAAGATTTGTATTGCTGCGTGGATTTTATTTTTAAAAGAACTATCATTCTTTAAATGATTACTATCACCCTTTAAGAGTACTAGGAATTCGGCCATTCACACATATTTCCACCACTCCCATGAACAGAAATGTGTGCAACTCCTTTCATGTGCTCTGCCTCTGTATCCAATTGCCATGCCAACCCCTAATCTCTGTGGATTGATGGCTGTGACAGAGACATTTATCTTCTGGAAAGTAAATATATCCCAGTGAGAAAAAGGAAAACAATAACAACATGAAGACCACTGATTTAGAATATAGAGATTAAAAGAAACAGAAGGCCAAGATACAAACTAAAAGGATCTGAAGAATGCTGAGGGAAAACACATATCTGAAACTGACAAGAAAAAAAATACAAGACAGGTTATAAAATAAAAGGAGCAGGGTAACTTTACACTGAAGTTCAATAAATGATGGATGTGTTTCACCAATTCTTTTCTTTGAATTCTTTCTTGAGGATTACAGATGAACTTCAAATCACTGTCAATTTAGCTCAGTAATCTATAAAATATTTTTACACATTAAGAAGTTCAAAACATTAGGTGTCCCCAGGATGTTTGTGGTAGTTGAAATACAATTTGACTTCTTGAGGATATCTTGGGAAATAGACAGTGCTACAGTATTACAATTATATAGTTACGTGCTGAAATAAATTGGTTTTGTATTTGACAATGAGAGTGGCTCTTGTAACTGTGATTCAAAAAGTGGTCTGTAAACCAAGGAGAACATTTGAAAAAGCATCATATAATAACCCTTTGGCAAAACTAAAACCTATAGGTTTAAGGAGCTGGTTCCAGCATGTTTACAAATTGGCCAAGAAATAAAATATAAATCTTTTATGAATGGTGGTTTTCATAATGCAATGTGCTATGCTGATTCCCAAGAGTTGGCATCAGGACTCTTTCTATTTTCTGTTTTTTAAAGTTTGCAGATTCCACACAATGGAAAATGTATTGAACTTTAGGAGAACGTAGACTAATGAAATGTGAAGACACATGGCAGGTAAAATTTAATGTGGATTATGTGTACAAAGTGTGAAACATTGCATTTGTAAGAGAGGATAGGCAATGTGAAGTAAACATACCATTCAAAAGTGTGATGGAGGAGGAAAGAGGGTTTTAAGTTCAGAGACATCCGTGAAGCTTGTAGGGAATGCCAATTATATCTGTTGTGCTTGAGAGCATTTGATTTGTGCAGAAGCCTTGAAGTCAATACTATGTCATTCAACACATTCCATATCACATTGCTGTAGACTTTTGTAAATTGAAATAACTCTAAAAGCACCTTGTACAATTGTAGCAACAGCCTCCAGAAATCAATTGGCAATGAACCTGTAAGTATGATGATTCCTTTGTTAGAGCACTGATAGGAGTCCTTTCTGCTGCTGAACATTTAAACATACATAGTTGAGTACAGAGATAGCATTGGTTGAAGAATTCAGCTTGAAAATGGCAGCACTGTTGTCAGATCAGTTCTATACACTGTACACATGATTTACCTAATCTACACACTTCTGGCAAATATCCCATCCATTGCTTATCACAATTGTCCACTGTGACTTGACCCAAGGACCCATGTGTACTATTTCTGTTTCTTTGGACACCAAAACAAAGGCATAGTAGCTGGACAATCCAAATTCTGTGCTCTTGAGCTATGCAGTGTGATTTCAGGAGCAATTGGCCAGACAGTGGCTCACAAAATGAATTTAAGTGAGACTTCACTAAGTCAGACATTGAAAACAATCCAGTGACAGTATATTATAAAATTTGGAAAAGATTTGCTAATAACTACTCAGAGTTTCAAAAATGAATGGAGTATAAAAATGCAATAATCATCATTTAACTAAATAGCAAATTGATTTGACGACACAAAAAGAAAAACTGATGACTGTGAAAAGCTTCTGTGGAACAGTAGTTAGTGTAGTTCTGGATAGATTCGTAGCATTCGTCAATTGTATGGGGGATGGTTAATATTATGATGTAGTATTTGATGATTTGAAGCTATGTGATCAATAACATTCAAAAGAATACCAAGAAACGGTCAATGAATTGTAATTAAAGAAGGTGTTAGCCAAGAGAAAAGTCTCTACACGTAATAATATCTCCTGAGCGAGACAGAACAGAATGAAAGTTTTGGATGAATTTATTCACTAAAAACACCACCTTCATGTCAAGGGCTGTCACTCTCACCTCATCTCTAGAATTTAGCTCTTTTGTCCATGTTTCAATCAAGGCTGTAATGACGCCCAGTTTGGGTTCTGCCAGGGCCACTCAGCTCCTGACTTCATTACAGCCTTGGGTCATACATGGGCAAAAGAGCTGAATTCGAAAGGTGAGGTGAGAGCGACTGCCCTCGATGTAAAGGTTGCATTCGACCGAGGGTGACATCACAGAGTCCTAGCAAAACTGGAATTAATGGGTATCAGAGGACAACTCTCCGGTGGTTAGAGTTATATCTTACACACAGGAAGATGGTCGTGGTTGTCAGAAGTCAGTCATCTCAGCTCCAGGGCATCTCTGCAGGAGTTCCTTAGGGTAGTGTCCTCTGCCAAACCATCTTCAGCTGCTTCATTAATTATCTTCCCTCCATCATAAGGTCAGAAGTGGGGATGTTCGCCAATGATTGCACAATGTTCAGCACCATTCATGACTCCTCAGATACTGAAGCAATCTGTGTCCAAATGCAACAAGATCTGGACAATACCCAGGCTTGGGCTGACAAGTGCCAAGTAACATTCACGCCACACAAATGCCATGCTATAACCATCACCAATAAGAGATAATCTAACTGCAGTTCCTTGACATTCAATGGTGTTAACGTCACTGAGTTCCCTCACTATCAACATCCCGGGAGTTATCATTGATTCTATGAGAAATTGAACTGGGCTCACCACATAAACACAGTGGCTAAGACAGCAGGTCAGAAGCTAGGAATACTCGTAGAATCACAGAATCCCTACAGTGCGAAAACAGGCCCTTTGGCCCAACAAGTCCACACTGCCCCTCAGAGTATCCCACCCAGACCCATCTCTCATAACCCACCTAATCTACACATCCCTGAACACTATGGGCAATTTAGCATGGCCAATCCACCTAGCTTGCACATCTTTGGACTGTGGGAGGAAACTGGAGCACCCGGAGGAAACCCACGCAGACAGACACAGGGAGAATGTGCAAACTCCACACAGTCACCCGAGGGTGGAACTGAACCCAGATCTTTGGCACTGTGGCACCCCTTGATGGTTGGCTTGTCTAAATACTGCAGCCAGTAGCTCACCTCCTGACTCTGAAAAGGCTGTCCACCATCTACAAAGGCACAAGTCAGGAGTGTGCCAGAATACTCCCCACTTTCCTGGATGAGTACAATCCCAACAACCCTCAAGAAGCTTGACACCACCCACTCCCTCCACCACCAATGCTCAGTAGCAGCAGTGTGTACTATCTACAAGATGCACTGCAGAAATTCACCAAAGATCCTCAGTCAGCACCTTCCAAACTCATGACCACTTCCATCTAGAAGGACAAGGGCAGCAGACATAATGGGAACACCACCACCTTCAAGTTCCCCTCTAAGCTTCTCACCATCCTGGCTTGGAAATATATCATCGTTCCTTCATTGTCGCTGGATCAAAATATTAGAATTCCCTCCCTAATAGCATTGTGGGTCAACCCACAGCAGACAGACTGCAGCGGTTCAAGAAGGCAGCTCACCATCACCTTCTCAAGGGCAACTAGGTACGGGCAATAAATGCTGACCAGCCAGCAATGTCCATATACCACAAAATGATTAAAAGAAAATCCTCAAATATTACAAGAACCATGCAAGCCACTTGAACCCTTTATAATGACAATAGGTTTTATGCTTAAAATGACAAACAATTGGCGAGGGTGTTTAGATGTCATGCAGCTAAGTACAGGTAGACTGTGTGGCTGGTGGTTAAATAGTGACTAGGGTGGGGGAAACGAGGTTGGACATGTGAGGGAGTGTCAGCCGTACTAGCTATGTGTTGTGGGCAGTGTGGCTTTATGGCTGCTGTGACATTAGACTGTCTGTGAGCAGCAACGCTGGATTGCCAAAGCTTGTCTGACTGCACCGAGACTTTTTTTGAGGATGGTGTGGTGCAAGGGATATTCTTTTCCTCCTGTTGGACCAGTGAGATCCAGTATTGAGCGGTCCTGGAGGAACCCAATGGAATATCAGAGAACAGGTTATTCCTTTGAGACTATTGCTTGATAGCACCATCAGCAATTTCTTCTATCACTTTGCTGATGACGGAGTGTAGATTAACAATGAGGTAATTGCGAGGTTGGATTTGTCCTGCTATGTTTGTACAGGATATACCTACATAATTTTCTAAATTGTCAGGTAGATACAGTGCTGCAACTGGACTGGAAGAGCTTGGCTTAGTGAGCAGCTAATTCCAGAGCACAAGTCTTCAGAATTATTGACAGAATTTCATGAAGGCCCATAGTTTTTGCAGAGATCAATCACCAGTCAGATCTTTGGCTGACACTAAATGATTGCACTTATACAGAGACTGATGATTATATTCTTCAATTTTATAATAATAATTTTAGTTAACATAAAGGCTTTGTACTTTTTCACACTCCAGGCATATTTGGGGGAAAAATAAAAATCAATATTTAATTATGCTCCTGTGAAGAAAACTTGATGAATTTTACAATGGTAGAGTAGGCATCCATCAAATATCTAGTGAACAAATTGCTTCCATTTCAGGTTTGATAGACTGAAAATTAAAACCTAAACTTTGACAGATGAATATAAAATTTGATGGGTTTATGAACCGAAATCTTTACTGATGTATCCTGGTCACTGTGAAATTCTCCACAGGGATCCATTTCATCCCACTTTAAAATTAAGCATAGAAAACAGTTCAGAATATAAAGCAAAATTTTCAAATGCAGCCACAACTGTTTCTCTGAACAGGAGAGCTATCTTTACCAGTACTTAGCTCATTTGCTCTGCAGCACAGACAAACTGTCTTCTTCTATAACTACAAAGACTCTTTAATGAGCAAATTCAAATCTTCTTGTCTGAGCTGTTGACAGGATTATCGTCTTGTTGAATAAGAGTAAGTAATAATGCACTCTAACTGGTTAATGATCTTCTGAAAATGAAATGCAAGCCATGTAGAATATCATAACCATCAATCAGTAACAAGATGATTCTGAGAGATGGGATGCCAAAAATGTTTTAAGCGATAAGAATAAATTATACTATTGTTAACTGTTTGGTTAGCTTTTTACTAATTGAATCTGATATTTATTTGACAGTATTAAACAACTGAAGAAATCTGTTCAGTTGCAATTTGTTGCTTGTAGGTACCTAAAGATCTTAAGACAGATGACAGTGACACAGGAAGAAATAAACGTTTGTAAATTTATTTCCTTTCATAACCTCAACAGAATTTTTCCAAATGGTGGATGTCTTCAGAACTTTAGAACTGTTAACAATGTCAGTAACGGCAAAAGGCAGCTAACATCATTGTAGGATTCCAATGGAAAGAATTTTAAAAGTCTGCCACTTCCTATTATTTTCAGGAGTTTGATAATTCATGAACTCTCTTCATATTAGCAATAAGAGTCTTGAATTCAGCAACCGGTGAACATACATGTCCTAGAATTAACGACTAATGGTACAGCTGCAGACGAATCAGATAGTGACCTATTAATAAAGAATTTTTGAATAAATGTGTTGATTTAAGGGTATGTTTTCTGATCTTGCAATTAAAGCATAGTGCTTCACTGGCTTCTTATCAGGGTTTTTAAAAATATTTACAGAGATTGGAGCCATGTAGCTAGGTATGCATATGTCCTTACAAAAGTTCTAATTTTTTAAAAATATGTTTCAGTCCATAGAAATGATACAAGTTCCATAACCAACCATTGGAGTTAATAAGTGTGGATGCAAGAAAAGCATGGTATGAGATAAAGAAATAGCATATATTTCCATCAGAGATAAAAGGT
>JAHRHZ010000016.1:28218189-28330742 GCA_024137785.1 Ginglymostoma cirratum | reverse complement strand
GTCAAGTTTTCCTGCTCCTATGATGCTGCTTGGCCTGCTGTGTTCATCCAGCCCCACGCCTTGTTATCTAGCATATATTTCCATAGTGCTTTTCAAAGCTTTAGAACGTTCAAACTACCTTACAGTCAACTAAATACTCTGAAACGTAGTTACTGTTGTGCCATAGAGTGATAAAACAGCTAATTTGCGCATGGCTAGTTTCCACAAATACCACTGAGACTAATTACTACAACATTTGTTTTAGTTCAGGAGTCGGGATTAAGTATTAGCTTGAGCAACAGGACAACTGTCTGGTCCCTCATGAAATAATGCCTCCTAGGACAGCTGAGGTTCACTTTCTGCCTCGTTTAAAAGTCATGCCTTCAGCAATGGAACTCTCCCTCTGTAATGAACTGCCAGTTATGTGCAAGGCTTGAACCTACAATTCTGAATTGGATGCAAGAGTGAAACCACAGAGTCCAAAGCTGCTGGAATTACACAGCAATACAGAATCTAATTCCTTGACTTGACAGTTTGGGTGAAGGGACTTTTCTTATTCAGCAGAATGTTATTTAGTCTTGTGGTGTGACGCTGCACTACGCTTTTGGGTTCAACACAGTCTGGTTGAGGAGAGGTAAAGGCAAGAACTGTCTTCTGGCTTAGACTTCAAAGTAACACTACTTATTATGCGTTAATACTTTATATTGCTATATTTGGTAATCATAGATATACCTGGCTTTGATCTTATAGTTTCTGTAGATAAAGAGTAATCCATCTTTTATCCTCTTAAAGCTGTCTCTTATTCAGGGGTTTTGAAGAACACCTACATTGCAGTATTTATATTCAGTAATTTGTACCTATATGACATAATCACAACCAATGTTATACCACATACCAGCTCTTGTTGCACAGTGGTAGTATCCCGACCTCGGAGCCAGGACCGAGGGCTGTGTAATAACAGGTTGATTAGAAAATGCCTATAATAAAACTAATTCCTTATCAGGCAAGACAGCTTCCATTATCTGAAAGAACTGTGGATGCGGAAGACCAGGAACAAAAACAGAATTAGTTGGAAAAGCTCAGCAGGTCTGGCAGCATCTGTGAAGAAAAATAAATCAGAGTCAATGTTGTGGGCCCGGTGACCCTTTCTCTGAAACGTTAACACTGATTTTTTTTTATTCACACATGCTGCCTGGCCTGCTGAGCTTTTCCAGCAACTTCTGTTTTTGTTCCAGCTTCCATTATCCTACCTTTTCTCTTGTATAAATCGTGATGCTCATTGAATAAAGGTGTGCACCTTAGCTCACAATCTGCATTTGCTTACCACAAGCCTTGCTATTTTGTAGCTTTTCTGAGTGGTATGATAGTCAAATAAAGAGTATTAAATCCTTAGAGAAATCAAAAGCATTGAAATGTCAAATGCAATATATGCCCAATGGTATTTTTAACTGGCTGCAGATGATAAATTAGAAATTAATTATGATCACAGATCCTTAATCAATTTTATATCTACCAAGTTGCAATATAGCTTACAGCCAAGTCTTACAAACCTACAACTCTAAAGAGAGTTGTAGGTCAAACTATATTCTATTATTTAATTACAGTGATAGTGTACCTGCAGTTCAAAACCATCTGAGCCTGAAATTTCATATTGTCTGCAATTTTCATGAACCCAAAAATTTTTGCAAATCACTTCAGTGACCACAGATTGGTGCAGAATCATTTCTGCCAGTTTATCAAGTCAAAAAAAGAAAAGCCTTGCAAATTCTAATAACTTGATCCAACCTGTAATACAGGTTGCTGAATCTGCATGCATCCAATTTAAAATTATTTAAATAGGGGTCCATCTGAATGAAACTGTAAAGACTTCTTAATTTTAAACAGCAATTTGAGCAGTGAAAGATTACTTCTTGGAGTGACTACTTTTGAGGCTGCCTCAAACAAATTCAGTCCTAGAACTGCTTTTGATTTGATGTGCGAGTCAGTGTTGACTCATTAGTGTTATCCCTAATCTCCCAAGCTACAGTGCAAAATTCTTAGAAATGGAGATATTATTCCTTAAGGGCATAGTTTTGTGAGCCAGTGCCAAGTGGGAATAAAAATAGCAGGTGAAGCTGGTCACAAGAATAATTAGGCAACATTTTAAGGATGGTGAATCCCACCAGATATTTCTCTGAGATAACAAGCATGGGGCTGGATGAACACAGCAGGTCAAGCAGCATCATAGGAGCAGGAAAACTTGACGTTTCGGGCCTAAACCCTTCATCAGATATTTCTCTGGAACTCTCTTTTCCATGGTGAATTAGTGGCTGACACTGCTGACTGCATTTTCAGTTATGTTATCTCTCTATCTGCTGCTGTGGGAACTTCCCGTCCCTGCTGAAGCATGGGTCCACTGTGCATGAGTAGGGATGCCAAGTGGCAAAGGATAGGTGAAAGAAAACCACACTTTCTTTGTTGCCATGAACAGAAACACAGTTCCTATAACAGTTCAATCCTTCTAAGTGTGTTCAAGGTCATGTTTTATTCATTTTACATTCAAGTTCTCCACCACCAACTCACCTTTGTACTGCTCATTACACCCAAGCCCCTTTCCCCCAGTGCTGCTCAACCTCCCAATTATTGTATGTGCAACTCTACTGAGCCCCCCGACTCCCCCAAATCTGGTGGCTTTTCAGCCACCATCCTCTGGTCTCATTAAAAGAGGGTCTTGTATTAGACAAGAAGTACTTGATTGGATCTTAAAAACTAGTTGCAGGTTACAATGATATGATAGACAATATTACAAACACCATGGGAGGGGGTGTGCACCTGGATGTTAGGTCTTATTCCTCCTCAGCTGTTTGCTATCAAGTACATAAGGCAGCATTTCAAAGGGTGGCACTTAAAGCATTCCTCAGTATTAAGCCTTTTCCATATAAATCTAATTCCACATTGTTTTTTTTTCCCTCATTATTCTGTTATATATAAATGAGTTACATTTACCAATACCCCATCTCCCTGACCACCCAACTACAGTCATAGGAACATGAGTAGGACAATGAGCCCTCAGGCCTGTTCCACCATTGAATGCGATTGTGGCTGTGATCTAGCTTCATAGCTCCCTGATTGTATTATCGGTGAAACCAACAAGCTCACTTCTTCAGTTTTCCTAATTCAGGATTGTTTCTTCTTGGACATGATCTCTGTTGTGGTTCAATTTAAAAGAAAACACAGTTTACAAAAAAAAAATCACAGCAGGCCAAGCAGCATCATAGGAGCAGGAAAGCTTGACGTTTCGGGCCTACACCCTTCATCAGAAATGGGGGAGGGGAAGAGAGTTCTGAAATAAATAGGGAGAGAGGGGAGACGGATAGAAGATGGATAGAGGAGAGGATTAGAGGAGAGGATAGGTGGAGAGGAAGCAGACAAGTCAAAGAGGTAGGGATGGAGCCAGTAAAGGTGAGTGTAGGTGGGGGGGGTAGGGAGGGGATAGGTCAGTCCAGGGAGGACGGACAGGTCAAGGGGGTGGGATGATGTTAGTAGATAGGAGATGGGGGTGGGGCTTGAGGTGGGAGGAGGGGATAGGTGAGAGGAAGAACAGGTTAGGGAGGCGGGGATGAGCTGGGCTGGTTTTGGGATGCTGTTGGGGGAGGGGAGATTTTGAAGCTTGTGAAATCCACATTGATACCATTGGGCTGCAGGGTTCCCAGGCTGAATATGATTTGCTGTTCCTGCAGCCTTCAGGTGGCATCATTGTGGCATTGCAGGAGGCCCAGGATGGACATGTCGTCTGAGGAATGGGAGGGGGAGTTGAAATGGTTCGCGACTGGGAGGTGCAGTTGTTTGTTGCGAACTGAGCCTGGACTGACCTATCTCCTCCCTACCCCCCCACCTACACTCACCTTTACTGGCTCCATCCCCGCCTCTTTGACTTGTCTGCTTCCTCTCCACCTATCCTCTCTTCTATCCGCCTCCCCCTCTATCCCTATTTATTTCAGAACCCTCTTCCCCTCCCCCATTTCTGATGAAGGGTCTAGGCCCGAAACGTCAAGCTTTCCTGCTCCTATGATGCTGCTTGGCTTGCTGTGTTCGTCCAGCTCCACACCTTGTTATCACGGATTCTCCAGCATCTGCAGTACCTATTATCTCTTAAAAAAAAATCACCATCAGTTCACTCTAATTGAACACCAGAGAAGCAAACTGTCTCTTTCAGCTCCACAAGTTCAACTTAACTGCTTCTTTCAATTCCCAACCTTGAGAGTTTAAAAGCCTGTCCCTTGATTAAGCTCAATTGTGCGACTAGTCTTTCTCAGCTTCAAATTAGCCCATCATGGTCCTAACCAAACACTTCTGCCCTGGAATTTCAAACAAAAATCTTTATGTCAAGAGTAACTGTAGTGATTGTAAAGAGGTCAGCCACTGGACCTGATTGGGAACATTAATCTGGTCCAATCAAGGAGCCCTGGCACACAGATAAGAACATGAGCGTCAGACATCCTGTTCGTTCTGAGAGCTGGCTGTTTGGGAGCTGGATCAGTGTTGAGGACGTTTTCTGTGTAAATAAAGTGTGACTTGGTGATGGGATACCAATCTCTGTGGAGATTTTTCACCAGCAGCGAGAGAAAAGCTCGCTTCTGAAGAGATTCTCTCACAACAGTCATCTTTGAGTTGGGCTAAGCATTTCTGATGTCACGCTGTAATTTTGGAAGCTTGGCTTGTTGAATCCTGCCATCAAAGACTGGGTCCAGTATTTGCAAAGAATGCATTATTTTTCCAGACAAAATGACATTAGGGCAGATGAAAAACAACGAGTAATTCTCCCAACAGCTTGCAGACCGACACCCTAACTTTCCCTGAGGCACCAGATACTGAAACCTTTCAAGAGTTGACAGATTTAGTTAAGAAATATTATGACCCTAAGACTCTTCTAATTATGAGACGCTATCGGTTTTATTTGGCAATTCAAAAAATCAGGGGAATCCATATTGGGATTTTTGACGAAGGATAAGAAAACTGGAGGAGGAGTGTAGCTTTGATTTCACCCTTAATGAGATGCTGAGAGACCGTTTAGTATGTGGGGTTAATAACGTAACCATGCAAAAGCACCTATAAACTGAAGGCCAACTGGGCTTCAAACTGGCACTAAAACTGGCTTGGTCATTAGAAAATCCGGCAAGTGGAGCATATGAGTTGCAGCGCATTCCAATGGAAATGGACACCTTCGCCAGGCCGACTGAGCTTGGGGAACACCACTCGAGTAATGGCAATTGCATAGCCTCATTCAGGACATACCCTGAACAGAGAAAATCTAGGTCAGCCCACAGCAAAACTCCAAAACAGAGCCAAGCCTCAACTAAATGGTTAAAATTATCTTCAGGATCCAAGCCAGCAGGTCATTGTACAAATTCAGTTCTAGTCTCTTATGAGAAGCAGCTGGTTCAGTTACCACTGCTTGTACTAAAAGGCTTGGGCCCAAGCTTGTTGGGGTGAAATTGGTTGATAAAGAGTCACCTTGAGTAGTTCAATATTACTTGATTGGAAAATGGGCTGCCTGAGTGAAGTTCCAATTAAATACCCTGAAGTTTTTCAGGAAGGTCTAGGGACTTATCAAAGGGGCCAAGGCCACCGTGCATGTTGACAGGAAGCAAACCCAAGATTCTACAAGGCCCACCCAGTGGCATTTGCCTTACAGACAAAAGTAGAGGCAGAAATCAGGAGGCTGGAGAGTGAAGAAATCATCACACCAGTGCAGTTTATGGAATGGGCGGCACATGTCACCTTTGCGGGGATTTTAAACAATCCCTCACGTTGAGGATTTATACACAAAGCTGGCAGGGGGCTATCCTTCACGAAGCTGGACCTGAGCCATGCAAACTTGCAATTGTGTTTAAAGGAGGGTTCCCGGAAGTATGTTACAATTAATACCCATAAGGGTTTGTATCCAAGTGCGAGGCTTCCATTTGGGGTATTATCAACCTGTGCAATTTTTCAGCGGATGGTGGAAAACAATTTACTAGGTCTACCCCAGGTCGCCACTTATCTAGGTGTCATGCTAATAACAGGGAAGACCAATAAGGAGCACTTAGAGAACTTGGATATAGTCCTTAGATGTTTCTCCCAGTTGGGTGTATGCCTTAGAAGGGAAAAAAGGGGGAAAAAAAAATCAGGCACTCGTAGTAATCTGCTTGGGCTACAGAGTGGACAAGACCAGGTTACACCTGTTGGAAGATAAAGGGAGGTCATTCAAAGGTCTCCCAGCTCTTGGTGTCAAAAAGGACAAAAATTATCGCCATCAGCTCCCCCACATTTGTGGGAATGGCTGGGTAAGCCCCGGACTCAGTTACACATCGACTATGCAGGTCCTTTCAATGGGCTCAATATTCTTAGTCATTGTGGACACCCACTCAAAATGGCTGGACGTACATAGAGTTCATTCATCAAACGCAGGCATAATGATAGAAAAACTGCACACACCTTTTGCAATACACAGACTCCCAGAAGTGTTGGTCACAGAAAATAGGCCATCATTTATCAGCAGAGAATTTGAATGTTTCCTAAAGTCGAATGGTAATCACCATATAAAGACAGCTGTGTATCATCCATCATCCAATGGTTTGGCAGAAAGACCCGTTCAAACTTTGAAGGCAGGCTTAAAGAAACAGCCTACAACTTCACTAGATACTAAACCACCTTGGCTCCTGTTTGGTTAAAGGACAATCCTTCGTGAAATTACAGGGATAGCTCCATTAGGGCTGCTAATGTGGGAAAGACTCCATACCAGGTTAAATCTGATCTTCATAGACCCGTTTTGGGGGATGGGGGTAGTGGGGAAGTGGTGAAACGGCATCAGGAATACCAATACCGGACATAAGGCTCTGCTAAGTGAGGACAGACAGTTTACCTTCAGGGGATAAAGTCTGGTATAGGAACCACGGGAATAGCCCTACATGGATAAGGGGCATGGTCGACATGTGGTCAGGTCCAGTGATGTTTGAGTAGGTGCGACAGTCCTGGACAAGACATGGACTATATGAAAGCTGCAAACTTGTAAACAGTGTGGGAGTAAAATGTGCCCAGTGCCTTTACTGCCTTTCCAACTGTTCTGGAACCCAGGGGTTCTCTCTCTCCATCAAGCATTGAAGATACCTTGGAATCTGAGATGGACATGGTGGATATTGCTGCCTTGATGCCTTTGCTGCCAGAACAGGAGAGTGAATTTCTTTTGAGACACTCCAGGTGCAAGAGGCGAGATACTGTGCATTACATGCCATCTGCATCAGAGGCAGAGTTGGCAGAACCTGACCTGGTGCTAAAATGCCCAAGAGGACCTTCAAAAACAAAACGGCCTATGTCCTCGGACTTAGAGGAGGAGGATGTTGTGATAGTAACGAGGTCAGCCAGGTAGACCTCACAATGTAAGTTTCCTGATTGGACCAGATTAACAGCCCCAATCAGAGGGTCCCAGCTGACAGATATAAACAGGAGTGTCAGAGGCTCTGAGGAAGCTGGATCAGTGTCAAGGACTCTACACATGTAAATAAAGGGTGACTTCAGGACAGGGTACCATCAGCTCTGGAGTTACTTTAGTAACCTATTTTTGAACAGTTTGAAACAACCTCCATTATTTTACAAAAAAAAACTGTGTTAGATATCCAAGTTCCGCCAGGACCTCTGTAATCTGAGAGACAAAAAAAGTTTCTAAGCTATAGTGTTTTTCCGCAAAACAAAAAGGAAATGCTGACCTTTCAAACAGAAAGCAAACTAACCAATGCAAACAAATCCCCATCATGGTAATGGTAGAATGGGGCAAATAGCAGGCTCTGAGCTGACCAACTGAGGTAGAGTACAATTCTGGAACAACTGATAGCGCATAGCACCTCATGGATGCTCAACATTGAGTTGCTATGTCTGTTTAAAGCCTTCTAGTTTAGCATGGTGATAGTGCCACACCTCAGAATGAAGAATATTGTAAAGACAGTTCTTTTTCTTTTAATTTTAGCTTGGGTAAAGGACTATTTTACGACAAATGGCTGAGCACGGAATTTCTGTACTTACAAAAAGCCAGGTCCTGAAGCTCATTGTGAGTTGTGCTTATATAATTGTTTTTATTCATTCAGGGGCTGAGGGCGTTGCTGGCTAGGCAGAATTTATTGCTCATCCCTATTTGCCCAGATGGCAATTGAGAGTCAACCATATTGCTGTGGGTCTGGAGTCACATGTGGGCCAGACCAGGTGTCGATGGCAGTTTCTTCCCTAAAAGACATTTGTGAACCAGATGGGTTTTTCCAACAATCAACAATGGATTCACGGTCATCATTAGATTCTTAATTCCAGATATTTATTGGATTCAAATTCCAATATCTGCTGTGATGGGAATCGAACCTTTACAAATAGTGGAAGAAGGAGGTATATAGAAGGCACAGCATCAGCCATCTGTTCAAAGTGAAATTCAACCAGCAATAAACAGCTGATTGGCTTGGGCAATTGTGGCCAGTTGTAGAGGTCAAAAGTCATCAGACTGACAACAACTCTCTGGTTCCTAGGTAGGTTGTGGGTATGACAACATAGGGAAAATCCCTATGGCCTCCTGAGGGAGAGGTGCTATGTCTCTCACTGCAGTAAAAATAGCTGAAATCTGAAGAAAGTCTATTATTTTCTTCCGCTTGTTGCTGTAAACTGTGACCTTTGGCTCGTAACGGGGGAATTTTGCAGTTAGTGTGCCAATCTCCTGTGTCACCTGCAAAGAAGTGAAAAGAACTTGAGGGAAAAAAGAAGAGTTCAAAGAACAGAGTCTTGATAAGCAAAACGATCATCTCAGTAACCCCAATGGGCTGCTGCTATTGAACTGTGGGTGTGTTATGCGTAGTGCGTATGGAACAAGGAGTGTACCAGTTGATCAAATATTCCAGGTGATCAAGAGGTCCATGTAATCAATGTAAAAACACACACTAAGTAATATAAACACAATGCAGGGGGTAGACATATCGCCGTTATACTTCATTTACAGCATATATCACTTAAATAATATTGCAATTTGGCCTTAACTTACTGGTAGAGAGCCTTCTCACTTGCACCCTCAACTGACTACTCAGACGTCACAGAGGTGGCAATAATATAGTAAACTTTCAGTGTTTCAGGTGTATAATTTTTGCCAGTTTTGCGAGAGTCCGGTTCATAAGGTGCCAATTAAAACAATGCTTGCTGCAGTTCTTTTTAAGAACAGTATCCTGGTCTGTGTCTTCTGTTAACCTGCGTCAATCTGACAGATAAAGTTAGGGACTTTACACGTTTTGATAATTTGTTAATTTATGGTGGCTTGAGAAGCAGTGTACATCCCCAAGTGGATTGTAACAAGGGATTAGTCACACACCTGTGAAATGCTCAGAGAAAATGAGGATTTGGTTATGGTACTGATAAGTGATAAGGAGAAGGAAAGCAGATGGTTCTCTACTGAAATAAGAAATGGCACAGCAAATTTCAAAGGATTTGTTCAATGTGGCAGAACTGTCCCTGACAGCCTTAAGTAACCTTTCAAACTCCAGGGTGATTGAATTGGCATGTAAACTAGAGAAGCAGGAAAGGGAACTTGAATAGAAAAAAAACAAAGGGAAATGGCATTGCAATTCTAATTCTAGTTTCTACAAAAAGAGGAGAACCTGAGGGTACAGGAATAGATTTAAATTATAGACTTGAAATAGAACGACGTCACAGTTGCTAATGCAGCTTCTGGTGAATTGAATCATAACTTAAAAGTCCAGAACAGAAATGTCTAAGCTTGCACAGGCCCTACCAAAATTTTGAGGAAAAGGAGGCGGACACATTCTTCATGTTATTTGAGAAAATAGCAAGATAAATGATTTGAACAAAAGAAGACTGGACACAGGACACTGATAATGCAGAGTAAGGTGACAGGTGAAGCACAGTGAATTTATGCTTTGCTGTCAGAGAACATTTCACAGCACTGTGTTTAAGAAGAAACTGTAGCTAGATTTGAATTGTACCTCAGGCATGTAGGCAAAAGTTCCAGAATTTAAGGAACCAGCCTGGACAAAACTACCTGAATGTGAAAGTGCTCAAACAAAGTAATTTCAACTGGTAATTTCAACTGGTGAATCAGAAGTTGAAATCACAAATGATGCTCTTCGAGAAATTATTCTTTTAGAAGAATTTAACAACTCACTGCCTTCCCTAATAAGAACTAAAATTGAGGGCCGAAGCTTGCAATTGCTAGACAGGCAGCAACAATTACTGATAATTATGAGCTGATTCATGGAATTCAAACTTTTTCTTGTCATTCCCATAAATTTGAGAAAAGATAGAAAAGTGAGAGTGTGAAAAGAAGACAAGTAGCTTGGGGAAAGAACGGATAGCTGGAAGTGCTCCAAGATTTCCTCCTCAGATCAGAAGGAAGGGTGCTGAGGTTGATGTGAAAATTCAGTGCCGAGATATTTCCATTGTGTGGGGAAAAAAAGAAAGGCTGAAGCACTTATAGCAATCGTCAGCGAGATACGCCAAGTCGATGATCCATCTAGGCCTCCCTAGTGGTCCCCAGCATCTCGAATGCCAGTCTTCAGCCAATTCAATTCACTCCTTGTGATATCAAGAAATGGTTGGAGGCAGGGGGTACTGTAAAGGCTATGGGCTCTGACAACATTCCCACAATAGTATTGAAGATTTGTTCTCCAGAACCTACTGCGCCCCTGGCCAAGCTCTCCCAGTGTAGTGACAAGACTGGCATCTATCCAATATTGTGAAAATTACCCAGATATATGTCCTGTACACAAAAAGGCAGGACAAACCAACCTAGCCTATTACTGTATCATCAGTCTACTCTTGATATCAGTAAAGTGACAGAAAACGTCACCAACAATGCTATCAAGGAATAATCTGTTCAGTGATGCCCAGTTTGAGTTCTGCTAGGGCCAATCAGCTCCTGACCTCAATATAACTTTGGCGCAAACATGCAAAAAAAGAACTGAATTCCGCAGACGATGGGACAGTGGTAGCCCTTGGCATCAAGGCTGCACTTGACCAAACGTGGCATCAGGGTGCCTTAGCAAAAGGGACTCAATCAGAACTAGGGGGCAAACTCTCCATGCCTGGCACATAGGAATATGGTTTTGTTTGTTGGAGGTTAGTCATCTCAGTTTCAGGACACCTCACAGGAGATCCACAAGAGTAGTGTTCTAGGCCCAACTCTCTTCAGCTGCTTCGTCAATGTCCTTCCCTTTACAATAAGGTTAAAGTAGGGATGTTTGCCAACGATTGAATGTTCAGCACTATTTGCGACTCCTCAGATACTCAAGCAGTCCATTTACAAATGCAATAAGGTCTGGACAATATCCAGGCTTGGGCTGACAAGTGGTAAATCACATTCACACCACAAAACTGCCAAGAAATGACCATCTCCAATTAGAGAAAATATAACCACTGCTCCTTGGCATTCAATGACATTACTCTCACTCAATCCTCCACTATCAACATCTTTGGGGTTACCATTGACCAGAAGCTCAAATTAGACTCACCGTATAGATACAGTTGTTAGAAGAGCAGGTCAGAGACTAGGAATATTGCAATGAACAACTCACCTCCTGACTCCCCAAAGTCTGTCCATAATTAACAAGGCCCAAGTCATGAGTGTGATGGAATACTCCCCACTTACCTGGATGGGTGCAGCTCCAACAATACTCAAGAAGCTTGACACTATCCAGGGCAAAGCAATCCAATTGACTGGCATCATACCCACAAACATCCACTTTCTCCACCACTGATGCTCAGTAGCAGCAGTGTGTACTATCTTCAAAATGCACAGCAGAAATTCACCGAAGATCCTTAGATAGCATGTTCCAAAGCCACAACCACTTCCATCTGGAAAGACAAGGGCAGCAGATAATTGGCAACACCATCATCTGCAAGTTCCCCTCCAAGTCAAACATTATCCCAACTTAGAAATGTATCACCGTTCACTCCAAGGGCATTGTGGATCAACCAACAGCATGGCAGGTACAGTGCTTCAAGAAGGCAACTCACTGCCACCTTCTCAACAGCATCTGGGGGGGGATCGTGTATTTAAACAAAAGCCAGGTCACATTTGTCATACATGTTAGGAAACTCCATAAACTGGTGTGGGTATCAATGATACTGTTTTAATTACATGTTGAAGAGTCATTTAGTCAAGTGTTACTAGACTGCATAGTCAAAAACAAAAGCAGGACACCAGTGTATCATTACAATTATGAATATGACAATTTGATTTCCAGAGACTATTCCTTAAAGGACCATTACAACTTGGGTATTAGTGGAAAATTTAATTCAGTTTTTTGCTTGTTATGTTCTACCAATTTAGAAATAATCTGATCAGAGTTCCAACTTTACATCTAACATCTTCCAAGATATAATCAGCAGTTTGGGTATGAGACAGCTGAAATCAACTGTGTATCAATTGCAAACACAGGGAGCTTTGGAGAGATATCGTCAGCCTCTCAAAAACCATGATTAAGGCATATTAGTGAAAATACCCACAGAATTGAAATAAAGCATTAGATTTCTTACTATTTATTACCAGAAATTCTGCAAATGAATCAATTGGATTTAATTAATTTGAATTGATTTATGGTCCTGAGATTAGAGGTTCATTAAGATCAATTGTGAAGAAGTTCTTGAAACAAAAAATCAAATCCTCAATGTTGACTTAGGTTCCCATCTTACTAGAAAGATTCGCAGGAGCATAGATTGGGAAGTCTTACAAGTGGAAATACAAAAAAAAAAAAAAATGGGTAGAGAAACATTCCACAACAACGTTTCAAATGGGAAATGAAGAATTGGTATTATTGCGTTTGCCAAAATTCAGTGCCCCATTCAAGGTAGTTAGGAAGGTTAGTAAAGGGACTTATCTGATAGATGTTCCTAATTGGAGGAATAAAAATTGGTTCCGTTATGTTCACATGTTGAAATTGTATTATTGTTAAAGATTGGGAGTAGGAGTGTTGGAGGATGACAGAGACAGAGACAGAGACAGAGACTTCTCAAATACTGGGATTGTTAGAAACTATTCTCATTTAGAGACAGGGCAATGGGAGGATCTTGGAAGGCTACTTACTAGGTATAAAGTAATCTGCAGAGATACACCTGGATGTATTATGTTAGCTAGGCATGACACGGACATAGGAGAATCAATGCCATAAACAGCATTTTTTTATTATTTGTGCCCAGAAAGGAAACAACAATTTAATACTTGCTGTAAAATCACATTGTTGAATGTAGTCAAAGTAGCTGGTGTTCACCAATTGACCAGATGGATCAACTAGATTCTGTATAGATTATAGAAAGGGAAATGTGGTTATGAAAATAGATTCATAAGAAGTTCCACAGTTAGAAGCTTGTAACAATAGGGTTGGTGGTATCTCATTCCTTTTTTTAAAGGCTGATCTACTGACTGGCAAATTACATCAATGTTCCATTTTTTTCACACCAAGTTAGTTAAAGTAATGTTGAGGGATGCCATTTAGATTAAAGAATGGCATAGCTATGCTCAAAGGTGTGCAAATCAAGTCATAGTTAAGGTCCAAAACTTGTAGCTTATTTAAGCAATGCTGTAACATACATTAATTGTGAAAAGTGCTTTGTGAAATTGGAAGAACTGTTTAAACAAATATAGTTGACTGGCTTAGTAATAAATTCAGGCAAAAGTGAATTTATGAAAGCAAGAATATTTCAGCTGGGACAAATGGTAGGACGAGAATAAATGTCATAAGGACAGCAAAAGTGAAGGATCTCAGAATTCCCTGTTCCTAAAACTAAAAGGGGAATTGAGATTTTTAGGAACGTGTGGATTTTATTGGAAATTTCTACACAATGCCAATGCCAAACTGTACCTTTTTAATGGATTTAAGGAAATGAGCAAAAGTGGTATAGTCAGCAGAATGCGGGGCTGTCTTTGAGAAGCTAAAATCATTTTTAATAAATGTAGTAGTATTGGCTGCTGATTTTTCCAGAAATGTCAAAATTAAAAGGAGTGCACTGTAATCTCCTGTGCCTCCTGCGAATAGCGAAGAAACTGGAGAAACTTCTTTTTATGGTTGGTTCCTGCTGTCCTTGACTCTAATAATGATCCAAGTTTCTTTTGTTATTTCTGTATGATTCTGGCAACCCACAGTTTAAGTGTTTTCTGCCTTTCTCCAGCTTATACTGCAACCTTAATAGAACCTTCTAACTTTTTTTTTTCCCTTTAGACCAGGACAGCTTAAAGTTCTGATCTGTCCATTTTGTTGCTTTATTTCATGCTTTGTGACACCCCTAGGCCTGCAGCCTCAGTTTAAATTGCTTTGCAGCCCTTGAATTGAATTAGCTTTACTGTCATGTACACACATCAGTGCAATCAAAGTCACCTTCTTAGCCATAAAGGTACCTGGGTTCAAAATCTTAGGAATAAATTAGAAAAATAAAGAAATTTTAAAAAAAGTTCAGCATTACAAACAGACTACCCCAGGCCTCAGCTCCAATCTGTGCCAGGCCTTGCCTCCAGTCCATGCCAAACTCAACCTGGGGCTGCTTTTTCATTGCTGCCTCAGATGCTGGAGGACCTCACTACACCACATTGGACTCATTTGCCCCACGGTGACTTGACTCCACCATCCCCTTTTGCACTGATCTCCTCCTATGCACTGCACAAACCTGCTCTTCACAGAAGGTAAGTAGATTAAAGTAAGAATAAAAAAAGTGAGAGAAAAGACGAGAGAAAGTAAAAAAGTGTATGGAACAGATAAGCTCCAGGCAGGAGTCCACACGCTGTGCTAACTACTCTGCTGCCATCTTCAGTGTCGCTGAGTTCCCTTGCCTGGTGATGTCCAGCCACTTGATCTGAACTATAAGGACTTTCCTTACTCTTCTCATTCCCAGCCTGTAATATGGTGTCATTTTTATTTTAAAATGCAACTTCAAAGCTGCATCATGTTTTGAATCCAAAAACTGAGTGATGGTAGTGATAGAGAAGGAAAAGGAAACAAATCCTGATTCCAGTCCCACCACTTCATAGGACATCATAACCCATGTGTTCAAAGATCTGTGGGTTCAGAAGCAGCCTCTTTAGCTAAATGAAGACTCATAGCCAAGACTCAACTCTGAGCAGACATTACCTTCGAATCAAGGGGTAGCCAAAGATGACATCAAACTGAACATAGTTATTGTTAAAGCATCTGTTGATATATTGATCAAGTTCAAAAACACAGGATAGGGTATGTTGTGAAAGAAACTAAATTGAATTTAATCAGATAAAAATTGCACAATAAACGTCAAGGCTATGAATACAAATAATTACGTTATTGGCCACGTTTTTCCACTTGGGTCCTTTGAATCAAAAATCTGGATACTAAGAAAAAATTAACATGCTTGTTGTGAGGTTATAGTCTCAAAAGACCAATCTCTGTTTCTTGGGCAAAAGTACTTATCGCTCAGGATTTTGGGCATCGAGTTATTAGATCATATCGGCTAGACCCAAACTCCAGTGGTGACAGGAGATCCAGTCATTTGAGGACTGGAGCACATAAACTCACAACTGGCAGATTGTGGGGATAAAGCAAATGCCCTAGTGCAGCCTGCTGACAAAGTCTTGTTGTGCTTCATTTGAGAGACTAATAATGGAAGTTAAGGTATAGGGTCCCGACCCAAAACGTCAACTTTCCTGTTCCTCTGATGCTGCCTGGCCTGCTGTATTCCTCCAGCTCCACACTGTTATTTCTGACTCCAACATTTGCAGTTCTTGCTATCTCTGATGGAATTTAAGGTTATATTTCCAATCTCATTATGAATGGACATAAATACTCAAAGTCTTCAAACAATTTACACGGCAAATAGAAAGACTTGCTTAATAGGTTAGTGAGAGCAGTTACAAATATAATTCAGTGTGTCACTGCGAGTTTGTACTAATGGATGTTGTTGCTATAACATTATTTAGTACATTCTGCATGTATGACTAAACTTGGTAGCTTAGATCTTACCTTTCTTATCTTTGTCTGTAATGAGCTGATACAGCACAGAATTTCTTGCTGTTGCTCTCTGACTGAAGGTTTTTTGAGACGACAAAGGGTACTTTAAGTGCTGCAAAACAATTACAAAACAAAAAAGTGGCGAAAACACAAACGTCCCCTTTTGGCTGCAAGGAGGAGCTGTTTGAGCCTAATAAAGGTAAAGGAAGTCTTTGCTTCTATACTACAAGAGAAAGAGGGTGACATCCTTCAAGACAGGGAAAGATTAGCTTGCATTAACTTCCTTCTTTATGTCGTAATCACAAAGGGAAGTTTCTTTCATTCAGGATACAATCCAATCCAAACAATTTACAAAGCTTTTTGCCTGCAAATCTTGAAGGCATCCTATAGGCAATTTATCAGGATAGTGTGACTGAGCGTGAAGACTAAGTTATTTTGGTAGCACTTCTACCCTTCACCACCCCACAAGAAGAATTATGCTTTCACCTTTTGGCCTCTTCAACTGGGCCACCAGCTGATGCAAGGTAGTATGTGATTAAGATACATTTCTGTTTTAAATCAGCTTTGGGATCTGACTGATAGAGTTAATTTAACTAAATGCTAGCTTCAGATGACCACCTGAACGACCTAGTCTGAGGAGAGAAACTTACCTTTGGGAAACTATGGCCTAGTTGTCATTAATAGCAATAAAAAGCAGTATTAAAATCTCCCTTTTCACTTGGACATAAAAAGTAGTAATCAATAGGAATTCCTACCTTAGCTGACGTACGTTCCTCATGGGATTGGTAGGCTCTACAGATTGAACATGGTAAAAACATAGCAGGTAGCTGAATGGATTTTAACCTCACCTCTACATTCCTACACATCCCCAATAATCTCTCATCACCTTGGTAATCAAGAATCTGTGTCTGTCTTAAAAACAGTGAAAGATTTTGCATCCACTGCCTTTTGAGAGAGGGAATCCCAAAAGATGCTCAACCCTCTCAGAGAAAAATGTTTTGTCATATGTTTTAAATGGGTACTACCTTATTTTTAAACTATGATCCCTAGTTCCATATTCTTCCATAAGCTGAAACATCCTTTCAATATCCACCTGGTCAAGATCCCTCAGGATCTTTTGTTTTTCAATTAAGTCACCTGTAACTCTTCTCAACTCCAAAGGATACAGGTATAGCTTTTCCAGGCTATCCATGTAAGGCAATCTGCTTGTTGAATAACGGAGTCCCTTAAAAATGGAATTTTCCTAGTAATTACTACGTAACATGGGATTTCATTTAACAGGTCCTAACTTTACAAAATTCTGGCACATGAAACCAAAGGGAAGAATTGCAAAGTTTATACAGAGATTAGGAATGCCCAAGACAAACATCAATAATTCATCTTGTGCCAACATACTCTATTATCAGTGTGTTGTTTTTGAAAAGAATGGTAGACTAACCCTCCACTGAAGGGGAGTTTGGGGGTGATGATCATCCGATATCATTAGCGGCTGTCCCATGGCTCCTGGCCGAAATGGTTCAGATGTTTGATTGACACAGAAATAACTTGCACCTAGACATATAACAGTTAGCGTCAGGTTCACAGAAGAGTACTCAGGATAGTAAGCACCAGTGAAACCCCTCAGTGGCTAGGCCATACTGGGGCCAAAGAAGTTAGAGAAGCTATGTCTGTGCTGGAAAAGCTGTGAAGGGACCGAGGGAGTTAAGGAGCCAGGTTCTACGCTGGGGCAATTGTCTTGGGGCTAGGTCAAATCCACACTGGAGGATCTGCTCAGGGACCAAGAATAGAACTAACTGAGGGCACACAGGAATTTCTCCAGAGGCAGTTCTCATCAAACATTTGTTGCAGGCAACAGTCATCGTTGAACAGTCCTTACCAGGCAGATGGAAGACAGACCAGAACATGTGAAGGAAGACTGAAGGAAGAGTTCCCTAACACCCTGGTTAGACAGCAAATGCTGACCCCACCAATTTAAAGGAAGTGAAGTGAAGTGAAACGAAACAATCCCCACCGGCAGCCTGTTTGTCCTTCAGTATCAGTGAACCATTCCCAACTGTCACAGTTGTATACTTTCTTTATCTAATTAACATACATATCATGTCTAAACTACTGCTGCTTCACAAACTCAATATATTATCAGAAAATTACTTATAAATTGTCAACTACTTAACAGTGATTGCTAAAAACAATGTGCTCATTTGAGGTAAAGGCTAGTAAACTTTCTCTGAATTGCTTCCAATGAATTAACATCCTTCCATAAGTATGGGGACCAATATTTTAGATGCATATCACCAATGCCCTGCATAACTGAAACATAATCTCCTTACTCTTACATTCAAACATAACATATCTATTAGGCTTCTTGAATACTTGGTGTACCTGCATTTTAACCTTCTGCGATTCTTGCACTAGGGCACTCAGTTCTGTCTGCACCTCAGAGATTTGCAATCTCTCTCTATATAGGTAATATATGTTTCCTTTTTCTTGTTTCTACCAAAATAGAAAATTTCTCACATTGTACTCTATTTGCCAAATTTTTTCCCACACAACGTATCTATGTCCCTTTGTGGGCTTTTTAAGTCTTCTTCACAATTCATTTTCCTATCTTTGTATCTGAATAGAAATATTTGTTTTACAAGCGGTCAGTTGCATGAATTTTAATTTGCTGACTTTTGCTGATTAATGATTGGCTTTTTCTCAGAAATGTGACATAATTAAACACAGTATTGTATATCAGTGTGAACATGGCAATTTGGTGTGGTGTTGGTATGGAGAAGATGGACAATGTTTGATGGGTGGGACAGGACATCAGTCAGCATTAAGTTAGCTTAGTAACAAAAAGGATTTGGGTGTTGGGTACTGCGTCATTGGTTGGCATATAGTTATAAAAGGCCAGGGTGGTGGATACTGGGGCAGAGGATGGCTTAGTGACTATAATGGACCATAGACAAAGAAGCTTATTATCTATATGGTCATAGGTCGTAGACCTCCGAGATGCAAGGAGATCTGGCAGCCCACGTGCATGAATCACAGAAGGTTGGACTTCATGGACACCAAGTAATCAGGAAACATGACAGAAATGCTATGTTTCATTGCAAGAAAAATTGAATGCAAGATTAGGGAAGTTATACTTCAGTTATACAGGGCACCAGTGAGACTGCATCTGGAGTACTGGTCACTGTACTTACGGAAAGATGTTAATGGAGGTTGACGTGGATACTATGAGAGTCATAGAGATTGACAGGGATAGGATGATATGAAGGGTAAGTGGTGGCATGGATTGGCATCGATCAGCCATGGAGAATGTGCAGGAAGGGTGGGTGTGACGGCAGGAGGAATGTTTGTGGGTTTAATTAAAGTGCAGTACAAAGCTAGTGCACTGAGGCAGGCCTTGTGTCCAAACTACACCACAGCTAGCAGCCTCCGAACTCTGATTCCTTACACTGCAGAATGTAAATCCAACCTTCCACGGCAGGTTTGTGGGATCGGGAAATGGTCTGTCTCTGAGCTTCTGTGCCAGGAGCAGAAGTCCAGGCCTAAGGGCTTTGAATACCAGCTTGGCAACTGAACAGGCCCCATATAACCATAGTACCTTTCATATCGTGATTGCCAACACTCCCTTCTCATTAGCAGCAATATAATCCAAGTAGTGAGACAAGCTGAAGAATGGAAATAAAACCAAGTCTACTTGAGGTGATAGAGAGGTCATATGACATAAACTGCTCAAGGCAGTATAATGTGTCAAGTGTAAAAACTAAAGTGCACCAAATCTGTGGTCAAAGAAGTGTGAAGGACTGGCAAGAGACACCATTATTCAGTGTTTTTGCATATAAAGTACTATTGCTGTTGAGAGAAGAGAGCCTTGGTTTGAGGATTGTTCCACCAAATGAGTAGAGTGCCATACCTTAGGAAAGGTGCACCCAATGAAAAAAACCTCAAAATAGAAGGAAAAATCTATAAAGAAACAACAATATCCAAGATATTGAAGAGCCAGTCAGCAGACCACATTCCTAGCGAAAATTAAAGAATCAAAAAGGAGACGAAGTGTTGATGTGCTAAATTACAAGTAATCAGGTGATCTTGTGGCACAAAGATAGTGTCCTTATGCTTCTAAGGCAAGAGATCTAGGTTCATGTCTCAACTGCTCTGGGGATGTATCATGATATGTTGGAACAAGTTGGTTAAAAATAATTTATAAGTAATGCAATGATTGTAATGAGGTCAGCCAGGTGAATCTCTTGGAATACGAGTTCAATGACTGGGGTTGTTTACTTGGTCCAATATGGGAGCCCTAGCTGACAGACATAAACAAGAGTGGCAGGCATTCTGCTGACTCCAGGACCCAGCTCAGAGCTAGCTGATCTAGGTCACGTACAATGCACATGTAAATAAAGGGTGACTTGTGGATAGGGTAGCAGCTTTTTTGGAGTTATTTCAAGTAATTCACTAAGCACATTTAAAAAATGACAACTATTGCAGGGGTATTCGTGCTGTAGCTGTACTGAGAAACGCTCTAGCCATCAACAGTTTGACTCCAAAGATCAGGATTCCAATTACAAGTAAAATTACTGCAACACTGCCTTATAATGATGGAGCAATCATAGAGTTTGTATGTGACGCAAAACCAAGAATGTTCTCTACTGAGCAGAAAAGCATGCACAATTTGAAACTCATTTTCAAAGGTTGATGTAGTCTGTGCAAGGAACAAAAGCAACGGATTCCAAATGGAATTCTCAAGAGGTCAAGCATTTTAAACATAACACTTCATACTACTAACTGCAACAACTTTTTCATTTTGTTCAATATACCACAATGTCCTCATGTCGTACTTTATTCTCCATCTCTTTTCCCAATTAGTTTTTGTTTGAAACATCAAGTACCCTGAAATATTTAGTTCCCCTATCATGGTCACAATTGCAGCCACATCTCTGCAATGACTATCATTATCTTTGTTTTGCGCCATTATTTCATTTAAACCTGTTACAAATAATTTAGCTGATACATTCCATGAATTAGACTGTTAACCATTGTACAAGACTCATAATCACCATTTTTGTTCAATCGGTTAAACATTAAAACTTTCAGACTTTTGTGGCACAAAGGTCGTGTCTCTACCTCTGGGGCCGATAGGCCTGGGTTCAAGTAACTGCTGGTCCAGAAGTATTTCAGAACATGTCTGAACAGGTTCAGTAAAAATACCGCAATCATTGGAACTGTAGGCCAGTCAGAATCTGTGGTACTGAGAAAATTGAAGGGGAGGTTTGAGGAAGAATTTCTACTGAAAATTCATGTAAATAATTCACTCAAAAACATTTAATACCACAGGAAACACTCCTAGAGATCCAACAATTAATTAACAATGTTTTCTATGCTGCTTTTAGTAACAAAATATTCTACTGCATTAATATCATTAATCTCCTGAATGAAATGGCAAGGACACTTTAAAAGCAATAAGAAAAAATAAATCGAACCTGAAGCTTGTACTGCTCGTTGCTGAACATGAATAAATTTCAGCAGTGAATTTTGGCTGAGATAAAAGCATTGATTCTGTATAAGTCTGATTCCACTTCGGTAAATAAAGATTCTATCAATTCTGCTCTTAGTCTTGTGCTCATTCAATAGCACATGTTACAGTACCTGGCTTTAAAGACCAGCTGTTAATTTTATTGAAGAACCTCGACACTCACTTCTCCTCCATTTTATCCCCTTAATTTCAAACATACAATGTGTTTATACATTTATAATACATTTTACTTAGATTTTTTTAATATTGATATATGCAGAATGGCTTTTAATTGCAACATTCCAGACTCATGCACCCTATTATCTTTCCACTATTGCACTAATATTTGTAGTTTAATGTCTCAGTTGAAGGATGTTCCTCACTCCACTGCACTGATCATCAGTATATAGAGATAACAAGTTGTGGGGCTGGATGAACACAGCAGGCCGAGCAGCATCATAGGAGCAGGAAAGCTTGACATTTCGGGCCTAGACCCTTCATCAGAAATGGGGGAGGGGGAAAGAGGGTTCTGAAGTAAATAGGGAGAGAGGGGGAGGTGGAGGTGGAAAGAAGACAGACAAGTCAAAGAGGCGGGGATGGAGCCAGTAAAGGTGAGTGTAGGTGGGGAGGTAGGGAGGAGATAGGTCAGTCCAGGGAGGATGGACAGGTCAAGGGGGTGGGGGGTGGAAAGAGGTTAGTAGGTAGGAGATGGGGGTGCGGCTTGAGGTGGGAGGAGGGGATAGGTGAGAGGAAGAACTGGTTAGGGAGGCAGGGACGAGCTGGGCTGGTTTTGGGATGCGGTAAGGGGAGGGGAGATTTTGAAGCTTGTGAAATCCACATTGATACCATTGGGCTGCAGGGTTCCCAAGCTGAATACCAGTTGCTGTTCCTGCAGCCTTTGGGTGGCATCGTTATATATGTTGTTCTGAAGAAGGGTCACGAAACCTGAAACATTAATTCTGTTTTCTCTCCACAGCTGCTGCCTGATGTGCTGAGATTTTCCAGCAATTTCTGATTGTGAACCTGTGTGCCGTGTTTGGCTCCTGGGGAGTTTGGGAAACATGAGTCAGTGCAATTCCTGACTTCACCAAACAAAATCCATAACCTCTTCCCATGCTCACCACCTGCTCATCTACGAGAGGGATCAGTAAAAAAGGTTTAGATCTGCTGCCTCCATAGCCATGCCCAGCAAAATTTCAGAGGCGTGTGCCAAAGCTGCTTAAGAAGGCCTGTGTGAGTTACCAGGGGCATCAGTCCAATTCTACAGATGAAAATCGGAAATAAAATCAGTGCTGCAAATACTCAGCAGATCTGGCAGATCATTGGAGAGAGCAAGACAGTTGATGGCAGAATCTTCCCAGCCTCTGAACAATGTGGGCAATCGTGAATCAGTTGGCAAAATACAGCAAAAAAATAGAAAAGTGAGAATCTCAGCATTGAGAAAATATGTGTATTTTCCACCCATGGTTTAATGGCAAGGTACGATTCTCACTATTAAACAGTACAAGGCCTATTTGCATTCATTCCCATCTCATTATTGCCTAATCTCACCTCACCAAATGCAGTTTGCTATTTTACCAGGCGATAGAGATACGAGATGGAAACAAGTCAAACGTGAGAGTCTGAGAAATGCCTGGTGACTCCAGCTCACTGCTTGCTCCTCTGACCCTCCATCTTAGCTAACATTCTCCAACTCCTCAGGGCACACTCCATGGGCAGTGCCCACCTGCATCCTTCATCGAAAGAGATTGATATCAGACACAAACCAGTCTCACCACAGCATCATAGATTATGTACGACTGTGGAGTGGGCCACAGTGAATTCTGTAGGCCCAATGGGACCAACATGGGGAGTAGTAGTCAGTCAGTCAGGAACATGCAAAGATATCAGCCACGAGTCTGGTCACTCATCAATCCTTCCTGTCATGTCCTTCCAAGTCAGTCAAGGGATGGTGGGCCACACTCAGGCTTGGGAATCTTTTCACTGGAAGTGAGGGGGAGTTTCAGGCAAGGAGGGGGCATTATCAGGGCCCTCTGCTGTGTTAGGATATTGGGCAAGTTAATTGTGGGGATTAGAGGCAGCATGCGAGAATGAAGATTGCCCACCTTTACAATTAATTCAATTTGACATAAAAGGTGGGAGCCAGGTCGAATATGGAAGGGGATATAGCAGGAGAGGGGTCTGTGACGTTCCCTACCATCCTGGTTTCAATGGGAAACAGTGCATAACTATGTTTGACATGACTAGGTTGTGTACCTGTGGAGATGAGCAGTAAAATAAAAAGTTTGATGGGAAGATAAAAGCCAATGGGATTGACCAGGAGGGAAAGGCAGAATGGAACATGAATGTTTAGGAGTCCACCTGTATCGACGGGCTCAGCCTACAACGCACTCCATGAACCCGTGCTGCTGTCCATCGATAGCCAAATCACTCAGGATCATACAGAACAGAACCAGACTCTTCAGTCCAATTCCAAACTAAACTAGTCCCACCTGCCTGCTCCTGGCCCATATCTCTCCAAACCTTTCCTATTCATGTACTTATCCAAATATCTTTTAAACATTGTAATTGTACCTGCATCCACCACTTCCTCAAGTTCATTCCACGCAAGAACCACCCTGTGTAAGAAATTGCCACGTCTTTTTTAAAATCTCTCTCCTCTCACCTTAAAAATTGAGCCCCCTTGTCTTGAAATCCCCCATCCTAGGGAAAAGATAACTACCATTAATTCTATCTATACCCCTCATTATTTTATAAACTTCTGTAAGATTGCCTCTCAAACCTCCTACGTTTCAATGAAAAAAAAAGTCCCAGCCTTTCTTTATGACTCAGGCCTTCCATACCCGGCAACATCCTAGTAAATCTCTTCAGAACCCTCTCCAGTTTAATAATATCCTTCTCATAATGTGTGAAAAGGAAATGAAAAGTGGCTGCTATCACACCCAAAGTACTCAGAGTTTGTGATTTTCTTATCCGTGATGGAAAGGTTGTACTTGTGAGTGGTGAGGCTATTCAAGGAGTGATAGTATTAAACAGACATTTATACAGAACAGGTTAAACATGTTGTCCCAGGATTCTGTACTGACCTCATGCATTGACCAACCATCCCAACAAGTGAACCATCTCCTTCAACACAACAAATTAAACCTAGTAATGAAGCATAAATAATGTCAAATGAGCTATAAAGCTCCATTTCAGCTCCACAATTCAAAATCACTTTCCATGGTCCCATAGCCTGCACAATGTGCTCACCTCACACCTTGGACATAAAATGTCCACATCGTTATCCATTACACAACCTTGCCTTTCTTAGGTAATGTGGGAATTGGGGTAGGAGCAGAAGTTCTCAATACTGCTACCACATGTGCAATCTCGAACTGTATATGTGCCAAATGGCTGGATCAGCATGTGTCTGAGTCAGGTCAATGACAGAAAAGGCATCCCATTGCCTTCCCTGTTGGAGGCCTTCATGTCCTAATTGTTTAGAAAATGCTGCTCAGGCACTATTTGTGTGAATTGTGACTGCTGAATGCTCACATTACTGAGGAGTTGCTTTGTCTCTGATATTGGCCTTGTAGGCTCACTGGAACCATTCCCAAAAGGATCCAGCCACAGAGATTACTGCACAGAGGTGACCAGGTGAATGGATGAGAAACACATGCATCTGGAAGCTGAGGACAAGCATCGACTTCCAGTAGTTGTGTGGCAGGCTCCTATTGCCCTATGCGAAAGTGAAAACACAGGAGATCCACAGGTATTCATTTTCCATGGAATGCCATGTACATGAGTGAAGGACAGAGGCACGATATTCTATTTAGAGGTGGTGGTGTCAATGCCATACGATGATGCCCAGTGTATATGCAATTCAACACCTTCTTCCACTGGGGCCAACAACAGCCACACAATCTCATTTTCAGAGCAGGTTCGCATGTTGGTCAGGTCTGGGGTTTCATAGTACAGACAGGGAATGCCTCTTAATCCTTGGATGCTTTGCTCTGTAGCTGCAGGATGTAACAAGGGTATGTAATGGAGGATGGCGGCTATGACATTATGCTAAGTAGGAAAATAAGGATATTCATTAGAAGGAACAGTATTTCAGTCTCCTACATTACAGCAGCATCGGTCAAACCAATGCGGGCAGGGCTTCTTTGAAGGTCATTCAATGGAACAAAGTTGTGTGAAGATATCATTCACTGACTGCAAATGTTTTGATGCTACAGAGGCCACATCCCCTGTGTAATCTAAACTGCAAATGCAGCTTACTGGTTTGATCTTTTTACACTTTTCCAGTGTTTAATAAATGTTAAGATTACAGACTGATTCAGGTCTTCTCAACATCTGATGTTCCCTCATTCAGTCATCGCCTATGCTAATATGGGATTGACGGAAAGAATATCTATCGTTCAGACAGGTTTAGAAATTGCGTGGAGCCAAGGATGACTGAGCTCTCTACCTTCATTCTCATAGCTACAGCTAAAATGACAGTCACTCACACATTAAGGGTGAGCATCAATTGACAAATGTGATTATGTATTTACAATTAAGTTTCACTCGTGCCACCTTAAGTCTCCTCATAACCGTTTTCTTTTTTCTTTCTCCCTCATTATATCTAGCTGGATCCACAGATGAGATAGTGGGATCTGGCCCTATAATGAAGTCTGTTGGCCTGAGATTTTGGTAGGCACTAGAAAGGATGTTTGTTGCTAGAGAACCAAGACATGTTTGTCCTGCCAGAGGCAAGGGCATCCTCCTCAGCCTGAATTTCCACAAGTTTGGGAATTAAAGGCAAGTTGGAGGTGGAGGGGCCAGGAACCTCCAGAGTGTCCTGACAATACACTTCTGGTTTGCCAGTACGTGGTTCTGCCTCCAGCTGGAATCTTACTGTCTTCCTGAGAGGAAGAAGCACCTGGGCTGAGATAAAGGCTCACTGTCCCCCTGTATCTTTGCCATTGGTGCTGAGCATCAATGGCAACAGCAATGTGCCCGAGTCTCTTAACACAGCCATGCAGAGCCAGTACTATGCAGATAGCAGTATTGGACTCCTTCAACCATTGATCCAATGTCCA
The DNA here is from genome assembly GCA_024137785.1 of Ginglymostoma cirratum. Lineage (NCBI taxonomy): Eukaryota > Metazoa > Chordata > Chondrichthyes > Orectolobiformes > Ginglymostomatidae > Ginglymostoma > Ginglymostoma cirratum. Next base: position 28,304,229 of record JAHRHZ010000016.1, on the reverse strand, counting down.
GCCAGTCTCCAACAACCTGCCTGCGTCTGTCTGTGCATTTTAATGGAAGTCTCAGTGGTTTGCCACCACGGGATCATCTTCTGCCTGGGGCTAAGCAGGTACCTGTGCTCCATCAGTTCTCTGACTGGCAAAGACTGGAGGAATTCTGTCTTTGGCCACTTGCAGAGATGTGTCAGTGATGTGCTCTCCAGAATGTACTCCCAAGTCTAAGCTAGGCTATGATGTGAAGGTGCCGATGTTGGAGTGGGGTGGACAAAGTCAGAAGTCACACGACACCAAGTTATAGTCCAACAGGTTTATTTGAAATCATGAGCTTTTGGAACATAGCCCTTTTGTCAGGTGAAGTGAAACGAAGTGACTTCTGACTTTTAGCTAGGCTAAGCACCCACTGAGGTGTCAGTATCTGAGCTGGTGGAGGGTACAGGAGAAAACCTCGCCATTGCTTCCTCTAAGGACTGTGATTTTTTTTTCCCCTCAGTAGGGGAGGAGGAGATGGTGGTTGCTGTCTTCTGGGAAATTATTCCTTGAGTGCCCATAGTGCCTATAGAACATAAGAACCAGGAACAGGAGTAGGCCATCTGGCCTTTCAGCCTGTTCCACCATTCAATAAGATCATGGCTGATCTTTTCACAACCTCAGTTCCACTTACCCACCCTCCCACCATAACATCTAATTCCTTTACAGTTCAAAAAATTATCTATCTTAGCTTTAAAAACATTCAATGAGGAAGTTTCAACTACTGCACTGGGCAGGGAATTCCACAGGTTCACAACCCTTTGGGTGAAGAAATTCCTCCTCAAATCAGTCCTGAACCTGCTCCCCTAAAATCTGGGGCTATGCCCTCTTGTTCTAGTTTTACCCATCAGTGGGAATATCCTCCCTGCATTTACATTATCTATTCCCTTCATAATTTTATATGTTTCTGCAAAAGATCCCCCCTCATTCTTCTAAATTCCAATGAATTTAATCACAGTCTACTCAGTCTCTCCTCATAATCCAACCCTCTCAACTCTGGAGTCAACACAGAGAATGTCCTCTGCATGCCCTCCAGTACCAGTACATCCTTTCTCAAGGAAGGAGAACAAAACAGAATGCAATACTCCACGTGTAGCCTCACCAGCAACCTATACAGCTGCAGCAAAACCTTTTAAACTCAATCCCTCTAGCAATGAAGGACAAAATTCCATTTGCCTTCTTAATTGTTTGTTGTACCTGCAACCAACCTTCTGTGATTCATGCACAAGGACACCTAGGTCCCTCTGTGCTGAAGCATGCTTCAATTTTTTACCGTTCAAATAATAGTCCTTTTTCCTGTTATTCTGACCAAAATGGATGACCTCACACTTATCAACATTGTACTCCATCTGCCAGACCTTTGCCCATTCACTTAAACTATCTATATCCTTCTGCAAACTTTTAGTGTCCTCACACACTTTGCTCTACCAATCATCTTAGTGTCGTCCGCAAACTTTGACACACTATACGTGGTCCTCAACTCCATATCATCTGTGTAAATTGTAAACAATTGCAGTCCCAACACTAACCTGAGGAACACCACTGTCACTGTTCGCCAACCAGAAAAACACTCATTTATCCCCACTTTTTGCTTTCTGTTAGTTAACCAAACTTCAATCCATACTAACACATTGCCTATAATGCTGTACACCGTTATCTTATGCAGCAGCCTTCCGTGCGCCACCTTGTCGAATGCCTTTTGGAAATCCAGACACACCACATCTACTGGGTCGCCATTGTCCACTGTGCTCATAATGTCTTTATAGAATTCCAGTGATTTATTTAAACATGATCTGCCCTTTATGAATCCATGCTGCGTCTGCCCAGTGGGACAATTTCTATCTAGATGTCTTGGTAGTTCTTCTTTGATAGATTCAAGCACTTTCCCCACCACAGAAGTTAAGCTAACTGGCTTACAATACCCCATCTTTTGTCTACCTCCTTCCTTAAACAATGGTGTCAATATTGCTGGTTACCAATCTGCTGGAACTGCCCCAGAGTCCAGCAAATTATGAGTGCATTTGATATTTCTCAAGCCATCTCTTTTGGTACACAAGGATGCATTCCATCAGGGCCAGGAGACTGGTCTACCTTTAGCTCCGTTAGCTTGCCCAACATTACCTCTTTCATGATAATAATCGTGTCTAGCTCCTCACCTACCTTAGTCTCCTTGTCATCAATTACTGGTATGTTATTCATGTCCTTCTCCGTGAAGACTGACATTAAATACCTGTTCAATGTCTTGGCTATTTTATCTCTTCCCGTTATTAAATCCCCCTTCTCATCCTCTAAAAGTCCAATGTTTACCTTAGCTACTCTTTTTCATTTTATACATTTGTAGAAACTTTTACTATCTGTCTTTATATTCTGAGCTAGTTTACTCTCAATCTATTTTACTTTTGTTTACAGCTTTTTTGTGGCTTTCTGTTGACCTTTAAAGTTTTCCCAATCTTCTAGTTTCCCACTGTCTTTGCCACTTTGTATGCCTTATCTTTCAATTTGATAGTTTCCTTTATTTCCTTCGACATCTATGGCTGATTACCCCTTTTCCTACACTCCTTCCTTTTCACCAGTATATAAATTTTGTTGAGCACTTTGAAAAATTGCTTTTAAAAGTTCTGCACTGTTCCTTAACTGTCCCGCCATAAAGCCTTTGCTTCCAGTCTACTTTAGTCAACTCCTCCCTCATCCTATTGTAGTCTCCTTTGTTTCAGCACAGGACCCTGGTATTGGATTTTATTTTCTCACTTTCCATCGGAATTCTAAATTTAACCATACTGTGATCGTTCCTTCCAAGAGGATTTCTAGTGATTAGTGCTGCTGCCTCAGTGCTAGGGACCCAGGTTCGATTCCAGCCTTGGGCAAACTGTTGTATGTGGAGTTTGCACATTCTCCCCACGTCTTTGTGGGTTTCCTCCAGGTGCTCCGGTTTACTCCCACAGTCCAAAGATGTGCAGGCTAGGTGGACTGGCTATGCTAAACTGCCCACAGTGTTCAGGGATGTGTAGTTTAGGTGGGTTCTGAGGGATGGGTCTGGGTGGGATGCTCTGAGGGGCGGTGTGGACTTATTGGGCCAAACCAACACTGGAAGGAGTCTGTAATCTGTGATTAATTATTCCTGTTTCATTACATAGGACCAGATCTAGGATAGATTGCTCCCTTGTCGGTTCCATTACATAACGTTCAAGAAAACTGTCATGGATACATTCAATGAACACCTCCTCAGGGCTGCCTTGAGCAACCTGGTTCAACCAAACAACATGTAGGTTAAAACCGCACCCCCATGATAATAGCCATACGATTTTTACAGGCATTAGTTATTTTTTTGGTTATTGCCTGCCCCAATGTGATGTTATTATTTGGGGGCCTATAGACTACGCCAATCAGTGACTTCTTGTTGAGCATTGAAATCAGGGTAATTCTCAAGAACATAAGCACATGTTCACAGAGGTATAATGGCTGAGCAGCATAGCAGTTTACAATCAATTTTACTTGGTACATGTAGGACACAGTATTCCTATCCAAAAGGTCGTGATCCTCTCCGGAGAGTTCAAGAAATTTTACCAAAAGGTGACGGGGAGATGGATGCTGGGCAGCAAACCACCAATCTGGGCTCCTTCAGTCCTGGTGTGGGCTGTTCTCTCTTGCACCGAGAGAAAAGCAGGGATCGAGTGAGTCAAAAATGCTGGTAGTATGGGTTCAAGTGGAAAAACGGCACCGAGGTGTTCTGGGCGATTCAGTAAGTAGCGCAGAGGGCAGAAAAGGTAAATAGAGATAAAAAGGTACTGCAGATGCTGGAGAATCCGAGATAACAAGCATGGGGCTGGATGAACACAGCAGGTCAAGCAGCATCATAGGAGCAGGAAAACTTGATGTTTCGGGCCTAGACCCTTCATCAGAAATGGGGGAGGGGGAAGAGGGTTCTGAAATAAAAAGGGAGAGAGGGGGAGGCGGATAGAGGATGGATAGAGGAGAGGATAGGTGGAGAGGAGGCAGACAAGTCGAAGAGGCGGGGATGGAGCCAGTAAAGGTGAGTGTAGGTGGGGGGGTAGGGAGGAGATAGGTCAGTCCAGGGACGACGGACAGGTCAAGGGGGCGGGATGATGTTGGTAGATAGGAGATGGGGGTGTGGCTTGAGGTGAGAGGAAAAACAGGTTAGGGAGGTGGAGATGAGCTAGGCTGGTTTTGGGATGCGGTTGGGGGAGGGGAGAAGCTTGTTTGAAATCCACATTGATGCCATTAGGCTGCAGGGTTTTGAAATCCACATTGTTTGGATGGAATGTGGTGCTTGAGAGCCATTGAGGGAAGACTGTGCATGTGACGAATGGAAGTGGTAGAGCATGAGCCTTTGTGGGAGGTGTATGCTGCAGAGTTACAGTAATGTAAGATAACAGAGGGAAGCATTTAACACTCATGGAATGCATAAGGTCATTAATTTTGTCCGTGTACTGCTGGACATTCTTCTGATGTGGACACCACTCTAACACGGGTGACACCTTCACACGAGTCCAGCTAGGTCAGGTGGCATAGCCACTTTGCCAGTTCTGAGGAAGAAGGATGACCCTCCTCTCCACCAAGCCCGCCATGGCCCTATTAGAAAAGTTGTATGCTAATTTGCCGCAATTGACCATTGCTAGGACAATTCTTCACACTGAAACAGTGGAGGGCTAAGTCTGTTTGAACTAGTGCACAGCGGGTATTTAAATATGGCATTGGTGGAATGAATCCCGAAATGTTCTGGTAAGAGTGCGCATTTCCACTGCTGATGAATGCATGATAGCGTGACCATAGGGACATGATGCATACAGGTCACATTTGGAGTATTGTGAGAAGTTTTGGGCCCCATATCTCAGGCAGGATGTACTGGGCCTGGAACGGGTTCAGAGGAGGTTCACAAGAATGGAAAGCTTAACATATGAGGACCATTTAAAGACTCTGGGACTATACTCATCGGAGGTCAGAAGGTTGAGGGAGGAATCTGATTGAAACTTACAGAATACAAAATGGCCTGTTAAGAATGGATGTTGGGAAGATGCTTCCATTGGTAGGAGAGACTAGGACCAGAGGGCACAACCTTAGAGCAAAGGGAAGGCCTTTTAGAATAGAGATAAGGAGAAACTTCTTCAGCCAGAGAGTGGGGAATCTCTGGAATTCACTGCCACAGAAGGCTGTGGAGGCCAGGTCATAGAGTACATTTAAGACTGAGATAGATAGGTTCATGATTATTAAGGGGATCAAGGGTTACAGGGAGAAAGCAGGAGAATGGGGTTGAGGAACTTATCAGCCATGATTGAATGGTGGAGCTGACTCGATGGGCCGAATGGCCTAATTCATGCTCCTATGTCTTATGGTCATACATCGTAAAGTGAGCTGTGGAAAATTGTGCCAGATAATACGTTAGAACTCACTGTGGGAAATCCTCCATGAGACTACTCAGAATTGGCTGATTTTTGATAAAATTCGGTCCAAAGTTTCAGATCCAGGACCTTTCCTCAACAGCTCCTTGGTCTGCTGAGTATTTTCTATTTTCTGATCATCACCATGACCATAATGTGATGAACAAAAAAAAGAGAAAGTATTGCAGGTAAACAGGAATCAGGATGATGTTCATTGATTCTGCAGTTCAATCTTTCTGTTATGGACAGCCCGGTCAGAAGGCGGCTGTGTTGATATCCTCCTCTCTTCTTCCACCTCTTCCATAGCTAGTTACCACCTCCCTGGTTGCAAGGACTACACCTTCATTAGGGGGGGGGGGGGGGAAGGTTGTGCATTGGGCCATAATAGGACGTGTCATCCCCTATTGAATGCTACGGGGCATCTCCAATCCATCCAGACACCACAGACATAGTTGAAACACCTCAAAGATCTGCTCATGTTTCCTGTGGCAGCAAAGCTTTCGTTAATGCTGCCTGCGTGTGATTGTCCTTGTCACTCTCTGGTTTGTTACGGTGGCTCAAATATCATGACACAGTGGATTACTGCATCATAAGTGCTGTCAGGTACTGGGTATTGAATGGTATGATGCATGACTGGTGGTTGCTGACCTGCTGCATGTTGTATAATCATACGTGGTTAAAGTACAGAACGAAGCCATCTAGTCCACTCAATCTGTGCTGGTGCTCTGCAAAATCATCTAGCAAGACCCACTCCTCCACCTTTTCTCCATAGCCACGAAAAGCATTTTCTTTTCAAACAATAATCTAGTTCTGTTTTGATGGCCGTGACTGAATCTGCTTTTGGAGGTAGGGTATTCCAGATCCTAACCATTTATTGCATTTGTGTCTTTTCCTCATGGCGCCTTTGCCAGTCGTGGGAACAGAGTGTAAGCTTCTAGTTCTGGTGCATCTCACGTTGCTTTTCAGCATCTGCACAGAGGTGTCTTGGTGTCAATGGCACACTGCACCATTGGGAAGCCTGCAATGCTCACAAGCCACATCCATGGTAAGACAGAATGAAATGTATTAAGGTATTGTTAAATATAAATCCCCATGAAACTCCGTTGTACAGCAGTGGTTGGCAACTGACAGCTCCAGCCTGGCAAGTACAGGTGCATAGATATTCATGACCGTCAGCAGCACTGGCAGTACTATGGGGAGGTGATGGCCTAGTGGTATTATCACTGGACTGTTATTTCAGAGACCCAGATAATGTTCTGGGTACCCAGGTTCAAATCCCGCCATAGCAGATGGTGGAATTTGAATTGACTGAATATCTGGAACTAAGGGTCTAATGATGACCATGAATCCATTGTTGATTGTTGAGGAAAAACCCATCTGGTTCACTAATGCCCTTTAGGGAAGGAAACTGCCATCCTTACATGGTCTGGCCTGTATGTGACTCCAGACCCACAGCAATGTGGTTCATTCATAACTGCCCTCTGGGCAATGAATGCTGCCTAGCCAGCCATCAGTCCATGAACGAATAAAGGAGAAAGTGAATCCTTACCTTGTTGGAAGGTTGTAGCAGATTTAGATTTCAGTGAGGCCATTTTTCAGAGAAGCAGAAATACCTAATACATTGAGTTGAGTTATATTGGGCTGTGGGTGATGGGACTTGAAACAGAGATAGTAAAATAATGGGGAATCTCTTTGGGAATGCACCCTGATGCAGTTCTGCTATAACGGAAATTTCCCAGAGATGCTCTAAATGTAGCCAGTGCTCCATAGAAAAAGGAAGGCCATATGAATGATTAAGGCCACAGTTAAGGGCCATTAAGTAAGATTATTGGCATTTTGGTGGCAGGGAGGCAGCACCCACTTTGTGGGGAAGAGACCAGCCTTATGAAAGTGGCCTTCTTATGGCAACCTGGAAAGGGGATCATGAGCAGACTAGGCAGTCCACAAAGCCCCAAAAATTCCAGGGAGCAGATCCCCAACTGATGTTTGGCAACTTAATTTTTAGTCCACTTACTAGGAGGCACCTCTGAATTCTCCTGTTCTGGTTCAGCAGCATTAATCTCTCCAGGTGGCACTGCTAAGGCCTCACAGATGCTGAACCTCCAATTGGGTTGGCAGCATCAGGAACCCACCCAACATCCTGAATTGGACAATGAGTCTGGGTGTTCAATTAAGAGTCCAGGATGTCACTCTGCTAGCAAGCACAGGCTTAAGAATCCCTATTGATCCCAATGTCAGTGTTGTATTACTTGCTTAGGTTCAAGGAGATTTACTCCCTCAATACTCTGATAAAGTACCTGCTGAGATCTCTTTTCCCTTTCCTCCTTCTCCTTTTAACAACTCGTCAGACTCCGTGCAATCTCTGTTCCTTCCCCAAGTCATTCTGCAATTGCAGAATGTCTGGAAGCAAGTGGATTCTGCAGAATAGTTTAAGTCAGAACAACATTCTCCAGTGCATCACATCAATCACTGTAGACCTCAACAATTTTACATAACCCTGGAAATCGCCAAACACTATGACAATCACAGCAGCAGCCTCCAGGAGTCAAACAATACAGACACGTAGGCCAAAGTTTTCGAAATGATGGGGCAGAGTTTTACCATTATGGCAAAAATGATGGAACTGACCTGAATTTGCAAGTCCCATCCCTGAACAAGATACTTCCCATTTTCATGGGATTGGAAGTGAAGTCAGGTTCATGTTGTGCATGCATGTTTTATGTTGGCAGCTGGCAGCTGGCCATTTGAACCTACTTCTATTAACGTATAATTTCGGCAGCCTGCAGCATGGAGTGCAGACCTACTGAGAGCTTAGTGGAGTCATTTACATATCCAGAAAACCCTTTTGGAGGCATAAGGTATCCTTAAGCATACAATTCTGGGACACCTTTGGGAGAAACTCAGGTACCCCTGCACTGGGGGAGGTCAGGCGGTTGGGGTGGGGTGGTGGAAAATTATCAGGAATCCAGATGGGGAGTCAGGTATACTCAAGGATTGTTAACTGTAAAATCGATTGGTGTCTAAAAAGCACATGAACCCATTGGGATTGTAAAGCTTTCTAAAAAAAAAAAAAATGAAAAATTATCAAGAACCATTAAGAAGTGTCAAACTTGTCAAAAGCAGTCACAAAATGTCAAGAAATGTAAATCTTATCAAAAACCGTCAGGAACTGTCAAGAAATGCCAACCTTGTTGAGAAATGTCAGGAATTGTCAAAATAGAATGTATTCTGCAATACAGAAACTTTAACTAACAAAAGTTTATTTTTTTCCTCCTCTGAACTTGGATTATAATGGTTACTAAGGGAGTTGGCATGGTAGGTGATAGGGGAGAATATGAAACTAGAGGTTGGCATCAGATGGCACTAAGTTGACATAAGAAGTATAATGGATCAATGGGGATTGGTATGGGGCACAGATTGCGATAGGAATTTGAAGAGTGATGGGGGTGGAAGTGCATAGGGCGTTGTATTGCATGGATAGCGTGGGCAGAACTTGGTGTTTAAGGGTATAGGGAGTGAAGAGGCATGCGAGGGCTAGATAAATGTTTTATTTTAATTTTTGAACACAATGCTGGAGACTCAATGCAGGCTTTCTTCCTAGCCGGCCGCAGCAACTGGCAGCCATGTTGGCTTTTCTTTGGTATCTAGTCCACCAGCGCCGGCCAAATTGAGTGTAGGTGGCCACTTTTAAAAGGTCAGGATCAGGAATTCTGCCACTTCTGTGAATCCGACCTGGGAACAAAAGTCAGGGCTACAGGTTACCCATATTATTATGAAAAAGTAGTTGATGATCACTTTAAATAGCTGTGGAAACTTTGTTACAGGGAATTCTTCCTGGCGCTGGATTGACGTTCAGCCATTTGAAATTAACAGAGGGCAACACGCTGTCAGCTGCTACCATAATCTTGTGAACCTATGTACAACTGGCAAAACACTCCCCGCCTGCAATAGGGTTCTAACCAAAATAACATCCCATTCAAAGTTTAGCAAGCAAATAAATTGCAGGGTTGGGACCTACAGACAGATTTTGCTGAATGTATGGATGATGGTCTTGGGCAGGGGAGACCTGACTCCACAAACCCAGGTTTTATCTTTCTGTGGACAGAATTCATGGCTCAAACGGAATCGGTCCTTTCTTAACAGTCCCACTTGAACACTTGAGCAAGCACAGTGATAAAGCAGGATTCCTGGTCTAATCAATCACCCCTTCCTTATGCCAAAGGCACAGAATCAATATCCAGAACCCCAGCAATTGTCTCGGTTAAGTTAGCTACTTCAGTGCCATCTACAGATCAAAGCTGAGACCTTCCTGACTTGCCTGCAATAAAATCTGTCCTTGGGGAGGGCAACATATTTACTGTTTTTTTTTAGTATCATATCTTTGACCAGTACAAAATAACACTAATGGCTTGGAAGAGTTCCTCAGGTATGAAAGTTACATTTTCTTAGAAATGCCAGTCACTAAAACACTGAAGATAATAATTGCTCAAGTTTCCCCTGTATGTGGTAGCTGAATAGTAAGACTGAACACAACATTACACAGATGATGGAGTAATTTCATTTCTTAGCAATAATGAAAGCCATTTATTAAAACTAAAGGCCATTTTGTTGTTTCCCTTTTTATGCCTATTTCCTCTGTCTCATTTTCCCTTCCTTAGGATATGAACTCCACGTTGGGGTATGGACAGCTGGATTCTAGTACTTTGACTAGGCTTGTCAACTACGGAGAGCATTCTAGTCCAGCAAACCCGTTGCCCAAACAATCACTGTATTTGCAACCTGAGCTCACAACACAAACCAGTTATTCGAAGCAGCAACTCCACTTTCTTTTCCCCTTCTTCCTAATCCACTGATATTGATGCTAATTGTGGCACTCAGCTGTTATGTAACTGAAATCAATAACTGTGTGCAATCCAGTGAATAAACCCACATGTATGACATAAATTATTCTATTCCACAATTATGAACAGAGATTTTGGGAGGGCAACTAGAAGTGGTTCTGGTGATTACACTCTCTCCACTGCAGTTAATGGAATGTTCGGTGAAAACATATTTCACTTACAGTATATTAATGTATATCACATGTTTCTTGCTACAGTAAAGATAAGGTTTAAAGCTCAATGATCTCACAATTTATTTGATAAAATCAATAGTACTCAACAAAATTAAGTGGCCCAGAAATAATCGTGAGCAATTAAGTTTCTTTCGTTATTAAAATGGAATGTTTGCTGAATTGAATTAAAAGTGATCACTTTTGTTTCAGTAATGCTTTAAGTTCAGACTTTAATGATGACCTCATTGCAATTGCATCCGTGCCAACCATCTACATTTTAAATGGACATCAGCATTTTCAGGGGTGACGGTTACTCATTTAAATTGGTTTGTAACAATTGGTGATGCATTAGGTTTCATCCCCAGCACTTCTCCTTTCTTCAAACCTACTCGCAGTTCTTACCTTCTGTTCCTGCTGCAAAGATTGAATGCTACTGCACACAGTCAGTGGTTACTTTTTAAGAGATTATGAATTCGAGGTGGCAGGGAAAAAGAGGGGGCTAAAAGAGGAAGGATGGTTTAAAAAAAAGATAAAAATGCCAACATAAATTAAGTGTCACAATTAACTGGTCTGGATAAGCAACGTGCCAACATGAGATGAAATGTAAAGAATGATCCATGGAATGACAAATTAAATTTTGGCAAGGCCACTGCATCAGGGAAAACGTAAATCCACATTTGAAATGACTGAAGACAGAAGGTCATCTGGGGAGATGAAGACAGTGATATTACTTTTGATTTGATCGAGCAAAGGCTTAAGGACAAATTGGCTGAACAGCCTATTTCAATTCTGTAAACTTACCCCATTTCCTTGCATCCAAAGTACTTGTAAGATCACACACCGTTGCAGTTTCAGTGTAACTCCATGCCATTAGCTTATATTCAGATCTAATTTTGAAACTGTATCAGCTTTTAAACTGCTGGGTAGCAAGGTTTTTGAGAAGATTTGTAGCTTGGGTTGTTGATTTGCTCGCCAAGCTGGTAAGTTTGTTTGCACACGTTTTGTCACCGTGCTAGATAACATCATCAGTGTATCTCTGGTGGAGTATCGGTGTTCTGTCCCACTTGCTATTTGTGTCTTGGTTTGTCGGAGTGGTGGCATCACTTCTGGATTTGTTGCTTAGTGGTTAGTAAAATAGGGTCCAGCTCTACCTGTTTGTTAATGGAGTTCCGGTTTGAGTGCCAGGCCTGTAGGAATTCTCGCGCATGTCTTTGCTTGGCTTGTCCCACGTTGGCTACATTGTCCCAGTCAAATTGGTGTCCCTCCTTATCCTTTGAAACAAATCTGGAAGTGATACCACCCACCCCAACAAACCAAGACACAAACAACAAGCAGGACAGAACACGGATGCTTCACTGGAGGTGCACTGATGTTACCTAGCATGGTGACGAAATGTTTGCAAACAAAAACTTACCAGCTTGGCCAGCAAATCAATCACTGCTAGTTAGCTTTTGTTTGATCAGAGGTTGGGACAGTTCAGATAAGCAGTTCAGTTTTTGTGAGTAACTCAGCACAATAGTGGAAAGAGTTATGGGGTAATTGGAAAAGAGCAGGTAAGTGGAATTAATTACAGAGTTCTCTTAAAGAATTGGCATGACACAATGAGCAAATAGCAGCAAATCTGCTGCTAGATTCTATGAAGTTAAATCTCTATTGCCTGATGGTGAGACAGAAGTAGAGATATTGATAAACACTATTGGGGGAAAACAGCCCACAGGCCAGCAAAGAGGTAAGTCTTTGGAGGATGTGGAGTGGATGGGGCAGTACAGGATCAGTTGCAGATAACCAAACTTTCCTGTACCTCATGAATATAAACTTGAGAGAACCTCCATGTCCTGCCCACAAGGATTTACTGAAGATCCACAAAGAATCAGGTGAACTATTGAGAAGTGAGATCCAGTATACACCAACAGTATTCAGATTCGTACACCAGGCAGAGAGTCAGATTAGTGCCTCAGTCACTTTACAAATAATGCGATGAAGGGGCCAGAGGTACACTACTTGAATTTTTAAAAAATTTCCATTTATACCAGAACGAGGAAGTTAAAAACTCTTTGACTAGTACTTTTGCCTCCAGTCTCTAACTTGAGACCATTGAATCCATAATCTGGAATCCAAGGAAGTCTTACAGCTGAATCTGTTGGTAATGGGTATGTATCAGAATTATTAACAGCTACAGGCTTGTTCGGACAACACACACCTTATCTATAGAATGTATATCTGTGCTCCCAAACCAATCAAACAATATCACTAGCCATCTTCGATCTCTGAAGTGAAAATCAGCATTGTTATAATACTGGTGAAATTCATTTTTTTTGCTTTAAGACAAATCAAACACCACACAAAGAACAGATTAGCACCTCACGTATCTGATCTGATCTATTTTCATTTCTCAAATTTCACCTAAGAAAAGCCTATCCTTTGGCAATATGGATAGTTCTCATGAGTTTTGTTATGTTAGATACAAAATACAAGGAAACGTAGCAGTCAGGGGGTGAAAGCCAATCAGACAATAGGGAGTAGAAAGGATCCTCAAAAGTCAGCTCCAGGCTCTAATTCACTGGCTCCAATTCTTGGGATCCTACTTTAGAGTCCTTGAAAGCACTGAGGGCTGCTTTAGTGAATCTGAGACAGACTGGCAACAGTTATAGTGAAATTCAATGCTGGCCTCTCTGCCAATATTTGAAGGATTAGAACATTATGCAGCCCTACTGAAACACGTAATAACACAAGAAATATTTACATACCTTCTACTTAGCAGAGCATTCTCCAACAGGTAGTGTGTTCAGAGTGAATGCTTTATGATTTGGATGATTTGAAGAGAATGATGCCGATTGACTTCTGAAAGCTTCAGGCTACTATTTTTCATGGTTTGCAGGATTTAAACATTATCAGACCTGCCTCTCTCCTGATCAGCAAGCACACAGATCCTGGGCTCAGTACAAATGAGGAAATGAGTGTCTGCCTTTATAATGTATTTCTCTTTATGATGATAATTGCTATGTTCTTTTCAGCAAACCTCCAGTTTTTCCAGTAGTCACCCTACCCATTTCCACTGGCCACACAGCCTGATTAGGATTTCTTAGGGCTGACAAGACAAGCTTAGGGGTTGCTCGCAAGCATCATGTCACTACGGAACAGCTAAGTAGCACTGGCACAAATAGCTTTCATTTGGATGGAGTATGAAGAGTAGTTTCCTATATACTGTCATTAAGTCTTAGTGAAAAAGATTATGTATGCACAGTAAAACCATTGAGCTTTATAATTCGTTGTTCACAAATATTTCTGTCCCTTATTTGGATCTTGGGTGGGGACCAAGATGTTGTTGAGAGGAGATCAGTTTGGAACTGAATAGGAGACTCATTCTAGACTTGCTTGCCATGCTGAAAGCAGCTTGCCTGGTTCAGTAGGCCTCTTCTGAAATATCTTCATGGTACTGTGTGATCTAGAGTCCACTGGATAAAATACTTTCCAGTTGGTGTAGTCTTATCCTTCATTCTTATCCTCTGCATCAGTCATATAGTCAGTCATTCACTTTTTCACATTTTTCTTCTAATTTTAACCACAATTTTCTATTGTGATCCAACATAAATACAGTTGTAACTTGTCTAAATACCTTAAATCTGTAGCACCAACTTTCTTTTAAAAATCTATCATGCGAGGTGGGCATATTTGGCAAGACCAGCATTTGTTGCTCTTCCTTAAATACCCTTGAGAAGGCGGTGGTGAGCTGCCTTCTTGAACCACTGCAGTCCATGTGCTGTAGTTAGTCCAACAATGCCATTTGGGAGGGAATTCCAGGAATTTGGCCCAATGATAGTGAAGCAACAGCAACATATTTCCAAGTCAGGGTGGTGAGGTACATCCACACCATTGTCAGGATGGCAGTTCCAGCATTTTGATCCAGTAGTAGTTACATGATAGCAATGTTGTTCCAAATCAGGGTGGCTAATGGCTTTTAGGGCATCTTGCAGCTGGTGATGTTCCCATGCATCTGCTGCCCTTGACCTGCTAGGCGATAGAGGCTGTGGGTTTGAAAGATGCTGTTGAAGGAACCCTTGGGTTATTGCAGTGCATCACGCATGTAGCGCACACTGCTGCCACTTTGCATCACTGGTGGAGGGAGCAAATATCAGAGATGATGGATGGGTTTCAAATAACTGGCCTGCTTTATCCCAAGTGTTATAAAACTTCTTGACTGATGTTAGAGCTGTACTCATTGAGGCAAGAGAAGAGTATTCCCATGCACTCTTGATTTATGCTTGTGGGTGGTTGTCAGACTTTGGGAGACAGAAGGTGAATTACTCACCGAATCCCCAACATCTGATCTGATCTGCTCTAGTAGCTACAATATTTACATGGTTGATCCATTTTGGGTTAATGGTAATCTCTAGGATGTTGGTAGGAGGAGATTCAGTGAGAGTAATGCCTTATAACATTAAGGGTGATTGTTGGATTCTCTCTTTCTGATGATGATTATTACCTGACATTTGCGGGATGCAAATGCTACTTGCCATTTATTGGCACAAGCCAATTATTGCAGTTTAGAAGGGACTGATTCATATCTGCACATCTTTGGACAGTGGGAGGAAACTGAAACACTCAGGGGAAACCTGTGCAGACATGGTGAGAACATGCAAACACCACATAGACAGTCGCCCAAGGGTGGCATCGAACCCAGGTCCCTGGATCCATGAGAGAATAGAGCTAACCGCTGAACCACAATACTGCCCTGTCAGTGAATGTCACCACTTCTGACCTTGTGATGGAAGGAAGATAAATTTATGAAGCAGTTGAAAGTGTTTGGGCCTAGAACAGATCTTGAGGAACTCCTGCAGAGGGGTTCTGGCAGTGAGATGATTGACGTTCAACAACAACCATCCTCCTTTCGCTAGGTGTAACTGAACCGTGAGGAGTTTCCCTGATTCCCATTAGCTTCAATTTTGCCGGGGCCCCTTGATGTCACATTGAGTCAAATGATGCTTTGATGTCAAGTGCATTCACGGTCACCTCCATGTAATGCACTCTGCAGTACACGGTTTAGCACCCCTGTTATTAGATAGCATACTGTTTGAGTTAATATGGATAAAGCCATTGAAAATCCATCAGTAATATATTAGAAGCAATATCTGATATCCCTTTGTTTTTTGGATGTAACAATCTTATGATGCTGGGTATTTCTTGACTGTGACTGAAACTAAGTGATAAAGTTCACGCTGGCCAAAACAAGAATTAGGTTCTAAATGGTTTATGATTAATCCTCATTTAGAACAATTCCACATTTAAAAAAATTGTATTTGGCATTATATTAGTAAATCCCTGCTTTTTGAACAACTTGGTAGATTTGACAGCAATATTACTGTAAAGATTGTACTGGTGTATGTCAGCCGGAAACATACAGCAAGCACTTGGTCTGACTGAAAATCATAACAACTTAAAACCTGAAATTTACAAGCAGTTTCGGGTCCTGAAATTGATCTAGTCAATTTGTAAGTAGCTACTGTTGCACCAGTCCAGACTAGCAGTTAAATTTAACAACCCAACGCGGACCCAACAGAACTTGAGAGCGATACCGTAGAGATGTAGTCGTCTGTATGAATGAAATGACCTTCACCTTTGGCATTGCTTTATAACGAAATCACTTGCCTCTCCGTTGCCCTGTGTTCCTGATCTGGCGTGAGAAATTTACACCTAGAAAAAGTTTTTTTTTTAAATCTGCAAAATTTAACGTTGCAACGTTATAAATTACTGCAACCCTAAGCATATGTAAGCTGAGATAAAAAGGAGTTGGGGGGGTGGTGGTGGCGTAAAGACAAGACGATCTAATTCTCCGGCTGACTAAATCTGTTGCTATTAAACACACACGTTCCCTGTAAACTTGCTGTTGAATTCCGTGCAGCCAAATCTTTCACGTTCATAATCCTACCGGGTCTCCTCAGTCAGCTTCCACGTACCTACCTGCTGTACCATATCCGCGCTGAGACATTCTCCCACTACTCGATATGACACTCCAGGTTGATGCGATAGAGAAAAATAAATATCAAACCGTAACGAGCAATGCCAGAGCCGGGGGTTAGGGGTTAATTTCACATCACGGTTCTTCCTTCCGCGCCGATCGCTGCTTAATGCAAGCCCCCGATCTGAAAGCTGCTTTCCCCACGAGAAAACAATTATTTGATTTGGAAATTAAAGGGCACGGAAATTGTTTCCAATCAAACTTACCCGGGGCGGTGTTCAAAGCGTGAGGAGGATGTGAATCCCTGGGAACAGAGGCATATTTACAAACTGAGGAAAGAGCTAAGCTTTCGGTGCTGATCACAGACTACTGGAAACGATGCAGTCAGATTGAAACCCACAGCCAAGCGTGCAGCATGATGTGATGCACTAAAATCCTTTTCCAATCAGACATATTTCCCCGTCAGTACTGAATGAGGAACAGAACACAGTTTGACTTTTGCCAATAAACAATTGAAACGAAGAAAGCATTAGCAAACCGACGTATATATTCGGATTCATGGTTTGTACCAGACTGAATTTGCATTCAAAGGGCAATGAACTTTATGGGTCTTATGTTCGGAGACGGAGAGTTAAGACATAATGAAAAAAAAAATCCTACCTTAGCATAAGAGAACAAGTGTTGGTACAAATCCTTCCTGTATTTCTCCAGGCATATTCCTGTCTGGGAATGTTGGCACACGGTGAAGTTTTCCACAGTGGGAGAAGCCGGAGAAGGGATAGAAGCGGAATGAAGGCTGTACCCTTGCGGCTATATCCATCTGCAGGAATCAGTCAAAGCCCGCCGACTGCTTGTCAATAGGCAGAGCTGACTTTGCAGCTTAGTCTGAGCAGGTGAAGATCGGTGGGAATTGCATTAGCTCCTTCATAGACCTCTCCGAGCAGAACTCAACAAAAGACTTCTCTCTCTCTCTCTCTCTCTCTCTCCCCTTTATTAAAACACCATTAATCAGTCAGTCGTAGATACAGCAGGCCAGTACCCCAAGAACAGTCACTCTGAGCTCAAAACAGTCCCCTTTTTTTTCTGTCACGGACCGTCCAAATGTAAAAGGAAAAACGCACACGCCCCAAGTCTACCTGCTTTCCACTAATTAAAACAAACAAGGGCCTCAATTGTCAAATCAGAAAAGGCAAACTGTTTCAGTCATTTTCCCCCCTCATCTCTTGGAGTGGTTCCTGTCTCTTTCCGACAACCTCTGACAACTGTCTGCTGTGTGCTGAGCCCGAAGGGAAGAAGCCAGCGTATATGCATCAACCATCGCGTACACATTTGATGAAGAATTAGGGACACTTAATGTGGACAAGGGGAGAATACTAAGCAGTGCACTTGGCTTGAATCCTGAACGATTCCTGGTTTTACTGTGCTTCTGAAATAACCCGTCGTGCACAGCAGATACAAATTAGATTTTTCTTTTCATTTGCCCCAGGTTTGGCAATTTCAGCATTTTATTTTGGCAGGCATTGCTCATTTTTCTATTAAGATTTAAGAGGTTCTCAAAGGCCGAAAATAAACGTTCCAAGCTATCAGATATTTTCGCCATTTTTTCTTTTCAGAGCTTCTGATTGAAAATTTTTCTGTAAATATTTCAGTGTCAGTATGGGGAAGAACCACCAATTTTTTTTTTTGTTCTGTGAAAAGTTAGCTGTTAGCAGCCAGAACAACAGATAATTTGGTGATGGACGAGGAAATCAGGTATTTTGTTAGCTCCTTCATTGCTGATCAGTGACCCCTGCTGGATAATACACACGCAGAATGCTATGGAGTAAGGCGAATAATCAGGCTTGGGTGCGATTTACCACCAGCCCCTTTCTCTTGATCGAACTGTCCACTCCCTGGCTTCATGCATGGCGATTGGTCACTTGGGCAAACGACTTCGAATCTCTATTGCTGTGATTGGATCCACATTCAAACAGCGCTGTTTTGGGAAGAGTACAGAGAAAAATAAAATTTATGTTTGCAAGGAGCCAACGTGGAGTTATTATTAAAAGCAGGTACACGTTTGCTCCTTATCGAAATTAATCACAACCAAAATAAAGGTATTATTTGTAACTTCAAGAATGGGCTTTACTGATTGTACACAATGCAATGGATCAAACAAAAAATAACGTTTTTTTCACATCAATCTGATTTCTAAAAAATGAAGCAAAATAAAAATGCAGGCAGACAAGTGGTCACAGCCGAAAGACGTTTGCGAGATTGCATGCAAAATGGAATTCTGAATGGATAACCTGTGGACATGGAGAATGAGACTTGGAGACCACTATTAGGTAGCTTAATTGAGCCACAAAACTTAAAGCATCCGTTGCAGGATTTAGCAGACCCATCTGAAAAATAGCCTGTAAGCCAATATATCTCAGCCTTTAAAGAACCAGATATCTTAAACCATCAAGATTCCAGATGGATTCATGCTGGACCAGCAGAAAAGCCAAAATCGTCAGCTGAGGGTAGAACTAAAATGTATTGATGTATAATATTTAAATTTCATTTGAGATTTAAAAAATTATAGTTTTACACTAAATTTATCTCCAGATACTTCCAAGTCTTCCAAATCAAAAGTTTGTGGATATGTGCTAATGCAGTATTAACTAAAAAATATCAAAATACATTCCTGTTCAAGTGCATCAAAGTGGAATTCCAATCGAAAATGGGTGTCAATATATTCACATTCACAAAAAAGTTCGAAAATGTTGTACTTGCCGTCAGGCCAGCAACAGACCTGAAACTCTGTAAGATAAATGGCTGACAGCAGCAGGATTTTACTGTCTATTTTAATAGAAGCATTAGTAGCTGGAATACCTGCTGTAAAAAATGATTAAAACTACATAGACTTATGAAGTCCTGTGGTAATGACTACACAGAGTGGATGTTATGACAACTTTAAAACTAATGACTGTCATTCATTTAAAAACTAAGTGACACTGGTAAAAATTAATTTGTACTTTGGAGATGTTGTAAAACATCAAAAAATAGAGGTGAACGGATATGGTAGTTGGAGGACAGACTGTCTGCTGGTGGAGGAGACTCAACCTAGAGGTATACTGTACAAATTATAGCCAGACCATTTGGGAGTTAAATTAAAGAAAACTTAAGGACAACACACAAGGGCTGGTAAACATTTGAGACTCTCTTCTTGCAATTGATGCCAGATCAATCGTAAATTATAAATCTGGGAGAAAGATACATTTTCAAAAAGGTGTTTTATAGAGTTCGGTCACAACTTCACCCATGATTTCATTAAATGGTAGACCAGACTCCAGCAAATAAGTAGCTTGTTAATATTTTAATGTTCCTCAGATCATTGATTTCAATTCCGCAGTAGGGTTTGTTTTGTGCCTCCAATATTACAGCCAGAAATATCTGCAATCAACATGGTTTTTTAAGCCAGTCCATTGAATCGGTTACCAAGATTGCTATCGTACATGTCCTTCAAGGTACCATTTATTATGTGCAGGACCATGTCCTTTTAAGCTCTTTTATATTGAGGTCTAACTATAAGCAATCAGCTAATAAATGGAAATGCTCAAAATCAAAAAACATGTCTACCTTGGTCAGACTTCTCTTCTATATGGTAATCTGAACATGACAAGAAGATTATGAACTTGAAGGTATTATTACTGAAGATCTGACACAAATGTACCAAATAATTGAAGAAATGCTAACCTGTAGTGCAGACGCCATCAAGCAGTGCACAGGTCTCTTGAAGATAAGTATTAGGTGCCTGGATCAATCTGTTGGTGCATTTCAGTATGTCACAGTGAGTGTCACCTGGCTTATGCTGAACTGCTGTGAGAAGCATAACCTGGCACTACAGAATGGTGAGGCTGTGACCATTGACAATAGAAATACATGAGGGACTATACTGAGACTATAATTACATAGGTGCAAGGGAGTTAAGGATTATTAAGGATGAGATTGCGAAGTACTTGAAAGTAAATGGTATAATAGGGCTGAGTCAGCACGGCTTCATCATGGAGAGGTCATGCCTGACAAATCTGTTAGAATTTTTTGAGGATGTAATGAGCAAGTTAGACAAAGGAGAGCCAGTAAATGTGATCTTTCTGGATTTACACAAGGCCTTTAACAAGGTGCAGCACAGGAGGCTGCTAAATAAGATAAGAGCCCATGGTGTTAGGGGCAAAGTACTGGCATGGATAGAGGACTGGCTGACGAGCAGAAGGCAGAGAGTGGGGATAAAGAGGTCTTTTTCAGGATGGTAGCCAGTGACTAGTGGAGTTTTCAGGGGTCAGTGTTGGGACCACAACTATTCACATTACACATTAACAACCTGAATACAGGAACTAAGGGCATTGTTGCTCTGTTTGCAGATGATAAAAAATAGGTGGAGGAACAGGTAAAGTTTAGGAAGTGGGGGGGCTGCAGAAGGATTTGGACTGGCTGGGAGAGTGGACAAAGAAATGATAGATGGAATATAACATGAGAAAGTGTGAGATTTTGCACTTTGATAGGAAGAATAGAGATACAGACTATTTTCTAAATTGAGTAAAGCTTCAGAAATTTGACCCACAAAGGGATTTAGGAATCCAGTTCAGGATTCTCTTAAGGTAAAAATGAAGGTTTATTTGGCAATTAGGAAGGCATATGCAGTGTTAGCATTCATTTTGAGAGAGCTAGAATACAAGAGCAGGGCTGCACTTCTGAGGCTGTATAAGGTTCAAGACCACATTTAGAATATTGTGAGCAGTTTTGAGCCTCGTATCTAAGGAAGGATGTGCTGGCCTTGGAGGGGATACAGAGGAGGTTTACAAGAATGAATCTG
The DNA here is from genome assembly GCA_024137785.1 of Ginglymostoma cirratum. NCBI lineage: Eukaryota > Metazoa > Chordata > Chondrichthyes > Orectolobiformes > Ginglymostomatidae > Ginglymostoma > Ginglymostoma cirratum. The sequence continues at coordinate 28,282,972 of JAHRHZ010000016.1, read as the reverse complement.
GGGACGAAAAGCTTGTCATATGATGAGTATTTGAGAACTCCAGGTCTGTAGTCCATGGATTTTAGAAAGATGGGGATGGATCTGGCTGAAACTTACAGAATACTGAGAGGCCTTGATAGATTGGATGTGGAGAAGATGTTTCCACTCATTGGAGAGACTAAGACCTGAGGGTGCAGCCTCAAAGTGAAAGGACATACCTATAGAACTGAGATGAAGAGGAATTTCTTCAGCCAGAGGATGGTGAATCTGTCAAATTCATTGCCAGGGAAGGCTGTGGAAGTGAAGTCAGGGAGTATATTTAAGGCAGAGGTAGATAGGCTCTTGATTGATAAGGGGATCAGAGATAATGGGGAAAAGGCAGGAGATCGGGGTTGAGAAACCTATCAGCTATAATCGAATGGCAAGATAGACCCAGTTGGCCGAATGGCCTAATTCTGCTCCTTTAACTATGGTGTTATGGCCTTTAGAATTTTGAGAGATTCTACGAAAAAGACTCATGACACAGCATCTAGTTTCAGTCCTGCCAGGGTCTGTCAGCTCCTGACCTCATTGCTTTAATTCAAGCACGGACAAAGGAGCTGAAATCCACATGTGAGGTGAGAGTGGCTTCCCCTGGCATCAAGGCCACCTTCGACCAGGTGTTGCATCAAAGAGCCCAACAAAACTGGAATCAATGGAAATCAGCAGGGGAAGGGTTACGCCGTACCTTTGTTGGAATCATACCTGGCACATAGAAAGATGGTCGTGGTTGATGGAGGTTAATCATCTCAGCTCCAGGACAACTCTGCAGGAGTTCCTCAGGGTAGTGCTCCAGGCCCAACCATCTTCAGCAGCTTTATCAATGATCTTCCCTTCATCATAATTCAGGAGTGGGGTTGTTCGCTGATGATGACACAATGTTCAACATCATTTGCGTGAGTCAGATACTGAACAGTCCATACCGAAATGCAGCAAGATCTGGATATTATCCAAGCTTGGATTGACAAGTGATAAGCAACATTTGTGCCACTCAAGTGCTAGGGAATGACCATTTCCAGCAGAAAAGCAAATAACCACTACATGTTGATGTTGAATAGCATTACTATCATTGAATCTTCCTTTATCAACATCTTGGGGGGGGGATTACATTGACCAGAAAATGAACCGGACTAGCCATATAAACACTATGGCGATAAGAACAGGACTGAGGGCTAGGAAATCTGCAATGAGTAACTCACCACTTGATTCCCAAAACCTGTTCACCATCTACAAAGCACAAATCAAGAATGAGATGGTATACTTTCCACTTGCCTCAAAGAGTGCAGCTTCAACAACATTCAAGAAGCTTAACATCATCCAGGATAAAGACACCTACTTGGTTGATACTGTATCCACAAACATTCACTCCCTCCACCACTGATACTCAATGGCAGCAGTGTGTACCATCTACAAAATGACCAAAGTTCCATATATAGCACCTTCCAAATCCACACTCACTAACATCTTGAAGGACAATGGCAGCTGAGAACACCACCATCTGCAAGTTCATCTCTAAGCCACTCATTTGTCTGAAATATATCATTGCTCCTTCAGTGTTGCTAAGTTAAAATCCTGGAACTCTCTCCATAATAATATTGTGGGTCTACTTAAACCACACTGCAGTTGTTCAAGAATGCCGCTGGTTCTCTAGGACAATTTGGGATGAGTAATAAATGCTCTATAAGCCAGCATTGTCAACATTACATGTCTGAATAAAAAAAGTCTAACTTCAAACTTCATTTTGCCACTTGATGCTTCTTCATGGGGGTGCAAAAAACAGTCAGACATGTCATGGACCCTCCCAAACATTCCTCGATGCAGGTCATGGTACTCCTGCATTTCAACAGAGCCTCCAACAAGTAAACAAAGAAAACCTATTTTACAAACTTGTTCAGACTTAACTAACAGCAGCTTAACAATCTATTTACCGGTGAAGTCTAAGTGCACCTCATGTGTTTTTTAAATTATGTTTTACTTGTGTTCGTATATGGTGGTCCTTGCTGTCTTCTACGCTGGAGGCAGACTGCCAGTCATGCTGTTCAAAGGTCTTGGATTACCTTTGTAACTATCCATGAGCTGCCTGGCTGAGGCCTAGTGGATGTGGCATGCTAATGGGTTCTTGCAGAGAAGCTTCCTCTGTTGCAATAACTTGAGGCACTGCTGACATTGGCTAAAGGTTGAGGAGTTACTCACAATTTGCAGGGTCAGCTGGAGGGAAGCCCCCAGCTACTCTCTTTCCTCACAAAGCACATTGTATCTCCCTGCTCACCTAAGAAGGGCAAAGAGCTGGTGGAGTGCCCTGGTGCTCACTGTCTTCTTATTTTGTAACTATTGAAAAGAGCTCCTAGATAAAGTGATGGGGTATATGTGACGATATTTCTACTGCATCCAGGAATTGGTCTTCTGGATCTGGCTTTCCAGGAGATTCACCAATCTTTAACAAAGGAGATCATATTTGTTGATGAAAAGGAAATAGCAGCAATCAGTGCATAATTGTACTTCTCCCCTGTACAAGTCAAGTTGCACATACCCTCTGGAAGCTCACCTAGATCATCGTGCACATCATACTAACTTTCTTACATGAACCACCCTAATAACCATGCAACAGACACATAATCAGAGCTCAAGATTGATCTTTCCTCCTATGCTACCATTTTCAGTGGCTCCAGCTATAATGGCCTCCAGCAAATGCTCAGGCATGTATGTGGTTTTGTCACTAGGTTATACATCCATATGTAAGCATGAACCCATTCCCAACAATGTGAAAGCATCTGTACTGGTGAATGGTAAAGTGGAATAATTTGACTGTGCACTTTCTAAAGCCTCCACCTGAGGTGGACAACTGTTCCCTCATAGACAGAAGGTCTCTGTCCTTGTATTTGGCATGTGAGAGAGAACAGAAGGAGCAAAGGGTGTTGGCTTTCCAACCACTTGCCTCCAAAATTGTTAGTGTTCAGATCAAGGCGTGTGCAGAGGAGAGCAGAGGAATACCATCTTTCATGCTCCTCTATGGCTTCGTTGTGCTGTTTATGGGGAAACTCACCCTGCGGCAACTGTACTCTTTTGCCTCAACGTCTGTGATAAAGCAGCCACCCTGCTACCCTGCCAGTTCAGAAGCCTTGTCCTTGGTCGACTTTAGGATGGTTATAAATGGGTCCTTGATGCTGGTCCACACCATTTGCTCTGTAAGGTGTCTTCTGCTAGGGAAACACAGAGGAGAAATGTCAATTATTCCACAGGAACAAGCACAAGTCTCAAGTGGCTGCAACATCTTCTGCTAATATTTTGGCTAATGGTATCCCTGTTGGAGCTATCATGTATAGGTCACCGGTGCTAGGCTTCCAACCTTTGATAGAGCAACATCCATGCATTTCATACAGGATGATGCATGCTCACTTGTCACTCCTCAGAAGACGTACCCTCATTCTTACCTACTTTCTGACCCCTAGATAAATGGTATAAATTATTTACAATATGGAGCGGAGAAGACTGTTTACCTGCTTGTGTAATTATTGTCTTATTATCCGAATTACTGTATCGGCATGGTTGTTGACCTCCTCCATGATCTCTGTCCTCAACCTTTTGCCCTGTCTGCCTTACTGTCTTTTTGTACTCTCCCAATGGCAGACCTGCATTGTGGTTGGTAGTCTTAAAGGGGAAGGGCCAAGCTTGCTGTGTAAAAAGTTGGATAAACAGGTCTGAGGCAATGTTATGGTACTGGCAATCTTTTAAACATGGCGCCAGTGCCTCTGACCACATAAGCTGATGACAGAACTGCCAACTCATTGTCGATCAAAGAATGTTGGCCATCCAGCTTTCCAGTTATTAATTGGTCAGCCACCCATCCTGATATTAGAACAACGATCAGTACAGGAATGTGTGAGTCATCCACTTCTGACGCATTTTTGTATTCCTGCTGGGTGATTGTGGCAATTAACTCTGTTTCTCCCTCCACAGATGCTGCCTGACTTACTGAGTTTAAAAATATATTTTAGTTTGTGCCAGGAGAGGGTTAGTTAAATTTTTATATAATAAAATTCATGTCATATGTTCTTTGTTGCCTTTTAATATTGACAGCTTTACCTAGTCTCATCAGCAGTGGTATGGTTTGAATTCAGGAGAGCAAATTTGCTCACATACATTTGCAGAAGGTGGGCTAACTATTTGGCCAGAAAGATGCAGGTTGATTTGGAGGGCAGAACCAGCTTTCACTCTCCACAATTCTGTTGCTGACATTGAAATATAGATAATGGCATTCTGCTCATTTTGAAGCTGCTGCCTATTGTGCAGTGAATACAACATTAAAAAGAAACTATGTATTCACACCTTGTTAGCATGTTGCCTGGCGCAGGCTGTGTGATAATTACAGTAGTTAATGCACAGTTCAGTTATGAGCTTATTAAAAACAATTTTCCATCAAGGGCTTTCATTCACTTCTTCTAAAAAAAATTCAAAACGATCAGAAAATCCATAAAAATCTGGAATTAAGAATCTAATGATGATCATGAACCCATTTTGTCGATTGTTGGAAAAACCCATCTAGTTCACTCTTGTCCTTGAGGGAAAGAAACTGCCATCCTCACTTGGTCCAGCCTACAAGTGACCCCAGATGCACAGCAATATGGCTGACTCTTAAACAGCCCTCTGGGCAATTAGGGAAGAGCAATAAATGCTGGCCTGGCAATGATGCCCTTAGCCTGTAAATGAATTTTTAAGAAGTAGAATTTGACTGTAAAGGTGATAGTACATCACCTCTTCAACCGTCAAGGCCTTTCTTTCCAATGTATGTGTAGTTTATCGTTCTCTCGGCTGGTCCTGACTCTAAAGAAATGCTTGGATCAAGACACTGATAAAGAAGAAAATGGCTTGCATCCACAGCCAATGTGGCAAACAAGTGAATTATCAAGTACTGCAATATCCTAAACTCTTCAGAATTATGACTTCACTCAGCAACAACTCCAGCATCCCACAATAATCGTTTTAAATATTGTGCATTGTACGTCAAAGCCTCATTTAGTAACAAATTTACACAGTAAGATAGGTTACACATAATACACTTCATAATAATTGTATCCCCAAGGATACAAACGTTACTTTTGATTAAGGAAATTAGGTCACAATAATTGCCTTTCATTATGGTCCATTTTGAGTCTAACTGGCTTATGAAATGCAATGTATGGATTGAAACTCTAATCCAGCCCAAGGCACACTTTTGTTGTAAATGCTAAAAGGTTAGGTAGAAGTGTTCTGCTGGAATTGGGGAATTTATTAGGAATTTCACAAGCAGTATTTTGATTCACGTCTGCCCTCCTATGTTAAGGGGACCTAAAGATGAGAAATTGCTGAATTTCCTCTTGAAATTCCTCCCATTAAACCCAAGAAAATCTCTGGCTAGTAAGAAGAACCATAGATTCTGCCAGAAGCCTTCCTAAGGCATTAAATGCAGTTTTGGAAAGGTAATATATTCTCAAAAATCCTTCCAGTGATGGTCAAGAGAACTGCAAGTTAGCTGCAGTGCTTCTCAGAGACCCTTTGTGGCCTTTGTGTACTTCATTGGAATGTCATGGTGTTATTGACAATGTGAATGATAATGTGCCCTTACTGTATGCAAATAGGTGATTGGGGATTAAATTAGGCTGCACTTTTACCTACATTACAAGCTTAGAATCATAGAACCCTTATAGTGTGGAAGCAGGCCATTCGGCCCATTGAGCTCACAATGAATCGCCAAACCCATCCCTTACCCTATCCATGTAACCCCTGCATTCTCCATGGCTAATCCACCTAGCCTGCACATCTCTGGACATTAGGGGCAATTTAGCATGGCCAATCTACCTAACTTGCGCATCTTAGAACTGTGGGAGGAAACCGGAGCACCTGGAAGAAACCCACGCAGACGTGGGGCAAACGAGCAAACTCCATACAGAAAGTCACCCGAGGGTGGAATCGAACCGAGGCCCATGGCACTGTGAGGCAGCAGTGCTAACCACTGAGCTACCATGCTGCCCTCACAAATATAATCCCCTGATTCAATTGCAAGATTAACACCGGTTAAATCTTTGTGTATATGAAAAGGACTCTGACTGGGTGGGACAAAATTTTATCTTCTCTGTATGGGCAGTAAGAATAGCAGCAGAGTGTGGGACTCATTGCTCTACTCTGTCCACTTGCACTTTTTTTTCTCTCTGTTTCTCTGCTTTTTAAAAATGTTTTCAGTTATTGGCTATTATCAAGATATATCTAACCTTTTTTAAAAAGGCTTTGGAGGAAGGCTTCTCCCGGCCCAGAGATAAGGTGCCTGCTAGCAGCCTGGCATAGTAGTCTTGGTCTAGCATAGTGGTCTTGGCTTGGCGTGGCAGTCTTGGCCTGCCGTGGCGGACTTGGCCTGGCGTAGCAGTCATGGCCTGGTGTGGCAGTCTTGGCCTGGTGTGGCAGACTTGGCCTGGCATGGCTGACTTTGCCTGGTGTGGCAGACTTGGCCTAGCATTGCAGTCTTGGCCTGGCATGGCAGACTTGGCCTGGCATGGCAGTCTTGGCCTAGCACGGTAGTCTTGGCCTGGCGTGGCAGACTTGGCCTGGTGTGGCATTCTTAGCCTGGTGTTGCAGTCTTGGCCTGGCATGGCAATCTTGGCCTAGCCTGCCAGGCTTGGCCTAGCGTGGCAATCTTGCCCTGGCATGGCAGTCTTGGCCAGGAGTGGCAGTCTTGGCCTAGCATGGCAGTCTTGGCCTGGAGTGGCAGTCTTGGCCTGGTGTGGCAGACTTGGCCTGGCATGGCAGTCTCGGCCTAGCGTGGCAGTCTTGGCCTGCCATGGCGGACTTGGCCTAGCGTGGCAGTCTTGGCCTAGCATGGCAGGCTTGGCCTGGTGTGGCAGTCTTGGCCTGGAGTGGCAGACTTGGCCTGGTATGGCAGTCTTGGCCTAGCATGGCAGGCTTGGCCTGGTGTGGCAGTCTTGGCCTAGCATGGCAGGCTTGGCCTGGAGTGGCAGTCTTGGCCTGAATTGGTATTCTTGGCCTGGCTTGGGAGACTTGGCCTGGTATGGTAGCCTTGGCCTGGCATGGCAGACTTGGCCTGGCATGGTTGACTTTGCCTGGTGTGGCAGACTTGGCCTAGAATGGCAGACTTGGCCTGGCATGGCAATCTTGGCCTGGTGTGGCAGTCTTGGCCTGGCATAGCAGTCTTGGCCTAGCGTGGCGGGCTTGGCCAGGTGTTGCAGTCTTGGCCTGGTGTGGCAGACTTAGCCTGGTATGGCAGTCATGGCCTAGCATGGCAGTCTTGGCCTGGAGTGGCAGTCTTGGCCTGGTGTGGCAGTCTTGGCCTGGAGTGGCAGTCTTGTCCTGGCTTGGTAGCCTTGGCCTGGCATGGCAGACTTGGCCTGGCATGGTATACCTGGCCTGGTGTGGCAGACTGGGCCTAGAATGGCAGACTTGGCCTGGCATAGCAGTCTTGGCCTGGTGTGGCAGTCTTGGCCTGGCATAGCAGTCTTGGCCTAGCATGGCGGGCTTGGCCTGGTGTTGCAGTCTTGGCCTGGCGTGGCAGACTTAGCCTGGTATGGCAGTCTTGGCCTGGAGTGGCAGTCTTGGCCTGGTGTGGCAGTCTTGGCCTGGAGTGGCAGTCTTGTCCTGGCTCAGTAGCCTTGGCCTGGCATGGCAGACTTGGCCTGGCATGGTATACCTGGCCTGGTGTGGCAGACTGGGCCAGTTCCAACAGTCCAGCAGGTAGTCTTGTCTGTTAGTGAAAGTCTTGGAATGGAATGGCGGTATCCTCCTGTGTGCACCTTCCAGGTTTTCCATCGTACCTTAATCGGCTTTCTCTGAGCGCAGGAGCCATTAACTGAACTGTCAGGAGCTTTGACTTAATTTTACCTTTGTTTTATGATTATGAATGCCTTCTATCATTAATATGAATGCCCATGGTAGGGCGACTTATAAAACTTTTCACTGTGTTTTTCATTTAAAAGTATACGTGACAATAAATTTCTGTTGTATTCTAACCCCGTGAGGGGATTGCTCATCCGCTATCGGACATGTTTAAATTTCATTCTAAATGGGATGAAATTGAGGGTGGGGTACTTCTTTCACAGGTGGATGCTCATGTCACTACATTATTGCCCCTGCTCTAAAGGTGGAATTTATTCCATACTTTGCATGTTTGATACATGTAAAAATGATACAGTGACTTCAGATCTCTTTGACTGGATTGCTGGTTTTCTCATGTCTCAATTGGCGTACATTGAGGTTAGCAGCCACTGGTGGCTTCTGGTCGGGGTAGAGTGCTGCTACATTTCTTCCTTCCTATGCTGAGTGCGAAGATCTCTCTAACTAGCAGACATAGAGGATAAACCATTATTGAGTCTTAACAAGCAGAGGTATTTGTTTTACACAAGATGTAGTCTATTGCACCATAGCAATAGACATGAGTTATGTTGACTAGTTAGGTATACTTATAAACACTATCGGGAGTCAGATGAAATGTTTGTTTCCACCAAGAGCTTGTACTAGACTGTTTCTTCTCCATTCAGAAATTGCAGTTTTGTATGATAACGTGGTACTTAATGCAGCTTCAGCATTAACCCTTTCACAATAATTACTTTAAAAGACAGCAATATCCATATACAACGCACAACCAGGATTTTTCAGCTAGGGTTATAAAACTATTTCTGACATTCATCAGACAAAAGAAAAGCTACATATTTACCTTTAGAGGAGTTCTTGTGTGAATCTTTTGGATCAGCAGCCTTTCCAGCTGAAGCTGGGGCAATGAAAGAACCCCTGCAGTCAACAGTGGTGTGGACCAACCATGTCCCTTTTAAATCAACATTAGCTGTCATATTCCAGGATTTTAAGGTCTTAAAGGTCCATTTACAGATGCTGAGAGAAGGTAATTGTGTAAAAATGTGGGAGAGGGATTACGATAGCGGGTGAGGGTGAACAGTGCCAGATGCATGGGTGTAAAGGTGGCAGGTGAGTGAAAGTCGGTGTGTAAGGTGAGTTAAGGGGTTCAGGTGCCAGGTGGTTGGAGGATAATGTGACATGGGTTAGATCCAGAGAATGTGGTTGGAGGTGGGGAGGTGGGCCGGGGCGGTTCGGAGGGGGTTACGTTGTCAGGGGGTGCGGGGGGCATTGGTAATGGTGGTGGGTTGGCTGAAGTCCACTCCATATCAGGATGGTAGATGGGTTCAATACACTTTAGATGCCGTTGGTTTCAGGCTTCCATGGTGGACTCAGTGTGGGTGACTAGTGGAGGGTTAGTATAAATCTGAGGGAGCCCGATTTATAGGTCGTCAACAATTACAAAAAGTTTTAATTACTCCAGCTTTATCTGAGTAGGTATTAAGGTAAATCAGTCAGAACCCTCAAAAATCCCTGGCTCTAACTCAGAGTTGGAGAGGGTTCCAGACACTGACTAATTTCTCTCCAGATGTTTCAACACACAGAAAACTGCTGTAGAGTCAGTGCATTGAGAATTCTGCATAGTTCTGAGTCTCCGACTATGCAGTAACTGGAAGATCTGGGCCAGCATTCCCATTCAGCTGGATATGTGTGTGCCCATGTAGTAATCTGGGAGATGCCACAGAGATCAGTCAAAAATGTTGTCGCCTAAGTTGCCATGTGCATATGATCATTATGGCTCTATCCATTTTACTAATGTCACACACTGTCTGTGGTTGGAGACAAGGAGTTTTACTCCAGCTTTTGGACTAAGCAGATGTTTTTGTTTCTGCTCCCTGAGGTCCTATTAATTTTGCCTGACCAAATGTAGTTGTCAGGCAAACTTGTTATCAAAGAACAATGCCTCTTCTGAAGATAATATATGATGGGTACATCCTTTATTTTTAACGAATCAGTCAATAGACACTAAGACAAAACAACAACAAAGAAAGATTGGTTGTGGTGACCACCCAAATAACCTTTACCAGTACAACATAAAGGCAGAGGTGGCAACTACCAGATAGTGTCAGCAGTGATCATCTGGAAAAATACTATAAAGCTCATCTGAATTTCTAAGCCTCCATGTGCCCGTTCATGAGTAGTGTCCCAATCAATCTCAGCAATGGTTAACTCCATGACTGTCTCTCAGACAATTTTGGCTGATTTTGTAATTTCTAGGCACATGGAAATCAATATGGTAAAGCAAAGCCAAAAGACATAAAAATATAGATGACCATTTAAAAATAAATGTCTAATACATTAATTTCCTGTTAATTACTCACTGCACATACAACTAACAGGGAACAGAATGGAGGGATTATTGTTTACAACTGCTCATTGTTTATTGGAACAACCTCCATACATTAGCATAGATCAGACCCAAACAATCATTAGTTTTCTCATGTCCTATCATTTTATGTTCAAGTTTATTTATCAAAAGTCAAAGCTCAGTTCAGATGGCTCTGAATGTTTTGCTTTGAACTGAACCAGCAAATGTAATATTCACATTGAATAATAACAGGATAATTTTTGGAAACTTCAGCCACATTTGAAAGTACTGATCATTCTATCAGTTGCAGAAGTTAGGGTTGAGTCAGTTAAAGGTCTGTAAAGTTAGTCCTATACTATAAAGATGGCTTCAGAAAATAGTCATTTCTGTTTCTCAGTGATGTAAATTTTAGTATGACTAGAATCTTGTTAGGAAGAAGAAGCCTTTAATGACTTGGATTTGACACTTCCATGAACTATTACTCTATAAATATAACCAGAACCTTTTGAATATATGTTCCCATCTATACTTGGAAAACATTTAATATTTAATTGCAAGAACATGGCTATTTACAAGTAACGTAGGCATGTGCAGGCTATTTATCTGAGGGTTTCAATCATAGACAGACAGTGGAGATAAAGTACCCTGTCTCTTACTACAACCAGTAATCCGAGATAACCAAGTTGAAAGCTGTAAATACATTTTATCATATAGGAAATTGTGGAATTATGCCTAACATAATTGATGTTGCACCATCTGACCAAAGATGCCTCTTCTGAATGCATCAGTTATTTCCTTTGTTTATAGACGTGATGGTTAACGTCTGATATAAATTGAATCCATTAATCTCCAGGCTGATGTATGGCCTTGACTTTCTGGCCATGTGACAGTATATTTAAAACTGGGGGAATGGCTTGCTTGTAAATTATAAAGTGGTTGGCCTACCCACCATATTCCATCCCTACCTTGACTTGTCTCCCATATATGGTGGGTGGGAAAGGTGTCAGACAGCCCACAGCCTACCCTTTCTTAGGCCTTTATTAGGAGACGTTCAATCTCTGTTGGTAGTCCAGCAGTTTTTGTTGCACAACTGTTGTTGGGCTGGAAGAGGGTACCTTTCTTTGAGGGTACCCTACCTTCCCCTATGTTCATTAAAGCAATCACACACTCCTCAAGATCATACTCTCCACTTTAAAACTCCCCAGTGTCCTATCAAAGCTGGCGTCCAGCGCACCCTATCCTCACCCTCATGCTGCAGTCTTTCAGTCAGGCCCATCCAAAATCCTGAACTTTGCTTTAAGTCCCGGGTCCATCAGACTTCCTCCTCAAAGACTGCCCATGGTCTCAGCACTGGCCTGTGCACAATCTTCAGTCTTCTAGGGGAAGCACTTCCTCCAAGATGGGGGCAGGTGTTTCACTATGAAACAGCTGCTTCAAGCATAACCTGGGCAGCTGGGCTTCGGATGGCCTGGCTAAAAAATGACTTTTCAGTTGGGGCAGGAGACGGGGAATATGGTACCCCATAAGGTCCAGTTCAACATTACTTTACAATTTGCTTAATAAGAATATAGGGTTACCTCTCAAGCTCTATGTGAGCAAACATTAAGGGATAAGGGTAGCTTTGAATTTCTAAGTGAACAAATAAAAAACTTGGCTTTCTATATTGTTTTAATTTGCAAATCCAAGGTGAGTTGAAATGTATATGGTCTGATTTACATTTCCTCCTTCGTACTTTTTAAGATGTGCTAATTCTGTGGAGACTTTAGTAGGGGATTAGTCAAGGCAACTCAAAATCTTTAGGGAAGGACTTGCTTAACAAGGTTGGATGTTATGGAAAAGAATCACATCATTTTACAGCAAAAGGTCCTATTCAGCATATCATTCCTCTGAAGGGACTTGAGAAAGGCTAACCACGTGCTCCAATTCCCTGGCGTTTTTTTCCAATGGTTAAAGTATTTACCCACTCCACTTGCAAATGTTAGTATGGACTGTATTGTTACTACTAAAACCAGTAAGGCATCCGTCATCTTAACAATCAAATGGAAAACAAACATCTAAATTTTCCCTACATTCTTTCAGCAACTAACATGAATTTCTAGTCTGTAGTTACTGACTCAGTGGAAGCAATGTTTTCTTTTTATACTCATTAATACCTTTACTAATTCAGAATGCCAATTTAAATGATCCCATTCTCATGAAAAGAGCCTTAGCTTCTTTAAACTCTCCTCATGAATGAAACTTTTCATCAGTGCCATTAATATGGTGATCATTTTCTGTATCTTTTGCATGGTTTTGTGTCTTTCCTAAAATAAGTCATCAAAACTTGGCACAAAGCCAAAACATTGGATCTATTTTTCAGACCTAATATTGTCTCCTAAAGATCCAATGTCGTAGGCAGCAGGCATGGATGAGTGAATCAGGAAGTTCATTATAACACCCAGATAAGGATTTTACACTAGATGTAGGACGATTTTCTGAAACTGAACCCGATTCACTACATGATAAACTTGCCTAGCAACTCAAGGGAAAGCTGGAGAAGGAGCAAGATGGACCTTGTGTTCACAGCTACTAGAGGTCTTTGAAAGAAATAATTCAAGAGACCTTCATCTGAAAACCCTCAATGCACAATATGATCTTTCTACATTTCAAAGTAACTATACAGTATTGCATACTGCCAAATTTTAAGGAATCATTTAAAGGTGAAAATATGCTTGATAATGCTTATAAATTATGAGGCTTTCTTGAACGGGAAATGTTTACTGTACACAAGCCCCACTCCAGAGACTTGAATACATAATCCAGGCTGACACCTTGAGTGAGTGCTGCACTTTTTGAGTTAGTAAATCAAGGCAAAATCCGCCCTCTCAGCTGTACATAAAAGATGCAATGGGACTATTTGAAAAAGAGTGTGAAAGGTCGAGTGCTTTGGAAAATATTCATCCATCAAACAACGCCATTAAACAAATCATTTGATTGCATTCTGCTGAAGTTGGTTTGACCAGGAAAATTGCTGAAATGCTTTGGTTGCTAAGTTTCTGAAAATTAAGAAATTGGCATTTATTTGCTTGATTCACCATCCCAAAGAATCTTTGAAGCTTTATGATGTTCCCTGGTGGTGGAAATTCTCTAATAGACTTCTGAGGATCCATTGTGATTCCTGTAGCCTGGATTCAGATTAAGGCTAATGAAGCCTGACCAAACTATTGAATATATACAGCAAACGTACTGCCCAGCATACTATTGAGAGCATCAGAAAAAGAACATTTAGATATCATTAAAGAAATTGAAGACTAGAAGTTAGAAGTTTTAAACTATTTGCCGGTTCAAGAAGATAGCTCCAAAAATTCAAGAAGAACAAGAAATGAATAGAAAATATATCCAGGTAAAGAAAGTCTGTTTGGAAAGGTAGCCAGACTATGCACCTAATAGGCCCAAACCATGCTAGTACTTCAAGCAGCATGTCGTTTCACAATCATTAGTGACTTGTTCAGCTTCATCAGAGTCATTTGAGCATTACAAACTAGGGTAAGAGTTCAATTGTCAGTGTGGTGGCCAGTGCATAATTTTGAACAGATTTCTCTTGTTTCACTGCTGTCAGCCAGCAGTCACCCTACTTACAAGCAAAGTTATTCTTGGTTATGCGAACTTTCACTTCTTATGCAATGTTAACCTTTCATTCTAAAGCACTCTCACGGCTATCCTAACTCTCTGTTTATGTTCCTCTTTTATGGATCAATGTATTATCATCCATGTGATATTTACGCTGTCAATGCCTTTCAGTTTATTTGAGATTATTCTTCGAAAACCTTTTGGGGTGTATCAAAAAGATAACTTGTTAAAGCATTATGTTCTGACAGGTCTGATAAATATAGTCTGCATCTTCATCCTGAGGTAGTTGCCAAAATCCATGGTTCATATCCAGCTTGGAGATAGGGTACACCTAATTACTTTTGCAAGACTTTCATCAACTGAAACCTGTGGAGAATCTAACATTCTACTGTTTTATTTAATTTACACAGATTCTTACCGAACCAATGCCCTGTCTTGCTAATAATACATAGTTTGCAATGGTACCCACTGCATACAGCAATGCATTAACTTTAATCCTTTAATCCATCTCTTTAATCCTCCGTATTCTATTGCTCACAAATCTTCCCTTCCAAATATCCTACTCCTGCACCTGGTGCCATCCCTCGATCATCTGGATTGGCTCTGAGAGTGGTAGATTAGCCTTCATTTCTCGCCTGATCTTCAGATTTGCTTCATCATTTGTGGACGGATTTGTTCTCTGCTCCAGGTCAATGCTGACTACTTTTTGTTCTCCAAGTCTGTTTTCCAGCTTTTTGCTGTGCTTGCAATGTCCACTGACTTTCTGGTGAGTCTTGAAAAATCCTTTCATTTTCCCCTTGGCCATTTTCCCCTTGATCTCAATTGAGTTGATGCATTCAATATTTCTTCTTGCCTTTCTGCTGTCACCATGTTGTATTGTTTGGTCACTAAATCCTACGCAGTCTCCTGAAGTATTACCATTGGATTACATGGAATTTTTTGCAAGAATACTTTTATACTGCTTGATATATAAATCATTCTCTCTGAAATAACTCTGCAGAGGCCAGTATCACATCACCCAAGTCACCCTTTATTTGGAAGTAGAGAGTCCTTGACACTAACCCAGCTTCCCCAGAGTCAGCTGTCAGAGTGAACAGGATATCTGACAAGAAATAAAAGGTACTGCAGATGCTGGAGAATCCGAGATAACAAGCGTGGAGCTGGATGAACACAGCAGGTCAAGCAGCATCATAGGAGCAGGATATCTGACAATCCTGTTCTTATCTTTAACTCAGGGCTCCCTGCTTGGACCAGATTAACAGCCCCAATCGGGATTTATATTCTATGAAGTCCACATGGCTGATCTTGTTACAATCAGTATATCCCTCCCACGGAGTCCGAGGATGTAGGAAGGTTCATTTTTTGCAGCTCCTCCTGGGATGTTTTAAGAGTAGGTTCCTTGAACTCTTCCTCTGATATGGGTGGTGTGTAACGCACAGTACTTTCCTTCTTGCACTCAGAGCATCTTTTCTTCAGGTGACGACATCAACCATCAACCTTCTTCAGAAAGAAGGGTCTAGGCCCGAAACTTCAGCCTTCCTGTTCCTCTGATGCTGCTCGGCCTTCTGTGTTCATCCAGCTCTACACCTTGTTATCTCAGATTCTCCAGCATCTGCAGTTCCTGCTATCTTGCTTATTGGAGTCTAGGCATTGGCATTGGCATTCCTGTTGCCATTTGACTCTCCTCCCTAGGTGAGGAAGGTCAGATTTAACCTGAAGCGGAGTTTTCTCCCCTTTATCATCACATCTGGAGCTACATCTGCAGTTACATGAGGGGTGGTCCTATAATCAAATAGAAACCAGGACCATTTGGTATCTGGTGAAGCTGTAGGCTGCTCCAAAATTTGGACTGCTTTTTCTGTAGACCATTGGATGATGGATGGCATGGAGCTGTCCTTATATGCCAAATGCCATTAAACTTTAGGAAATACTCAAATTCCCTGCTGGTAAACTATAGCCCATTATCTGTGACCGTTTTCTGGGAGACTGTATATTGCCAAAGATGTGTGCAATTTTTCTATCATCGCCCCTGTGTTTGACAAGTGAACTCTATGCATGTCCATTCACTTTGAATGGGCATCCACAATAACTAGGAACGTTGATCCCATGAATGGACCTGTTTAGTCGACGTGTAGCGGAGTCCAGGGTTTGCCTGACCATTCCCATTGTAATTTATGTCCTTGTTTGCATTATGAACACTGCCCCACCAGTGAGGCTATGTCTGCATCCAATCCTGGTCACCAGATAAGCTTCTCAACAACATCTTCATTTTGGAAACCTCTTTGGAGGGCAGCCAGTACCTGGTAGTGACATTTGCTTGGAACAATCACTCATGCTCCCTACAACATTATGCCATCCTGTACTGTGAGCTGGTCTCTCCGACTGCAAAAAAGGTTTAAACTCAATACCAGCTGTTTCAGTTTTCCTTTTTCAAATTTACATCTGTACAGGTATTGGTGGAATGTCCTGACTCCAAATATGACCACAAACATTCCTTTTCTTTCTGGGTGTTCTTACGCCATGCGTTAGCCAAAGTCCTCGATGCATAAGCTATTAGGTATTCCTCTCCATTGGGTCACTTATGAGTGATACTATCCCAATATCAAATGGGGAGGCATTGCATGTCAATACCAGATCTCACTTGGGATCATAGTGTGCCAACACCTTTGAGAATGATTGCTCTTTCTTCACATACCTGAAAGCTGTAGTTTGGCTACACAACCATTTTTCCCTTCTAAGGTATACACTCGCCTTTGAGAATCACCTAAGGACTATGTCCAAGTTCTCTAAGTGCTCCTTATTAGTCTTCCCTGTTACTAGCGGGTCATCGAGATAAATGGCAATCCTCATCTAACCACAAAGGCACGTATGCATGACTCATGTCCAGCCTTGTGAAGGACAGCCCTTCTGCCAGGTTTGCCAACTGTGGACTTGATGGGCCAAATTGCCTGCTCCACACTGTAGGGATTCCACGATTTGCGAGCATTTGGCCCATATCCCTCTAAACCCTTCCTATCCATGTACCCATCCAGGTGCCTCTTAAATGTTGTAATTGTACCTATCTCCACGACCACCTCTGGTAGCTCATTTCATACATGTACCACTCTCTACATAAAAAAGTTGCCGCTTGGGTCCCTTTCCCCTCTCACTTGAAAGCTCCTCCCTCTAGTTTTGAATTCCCGTATCCTGCGGAAAAAGGCCTTGGCTGTTCATCCTATCCATGCCCCTCATTATTTTGTAAACCTCTGTAAAGACACCCCTCAGCTTCCGACACTCCAAGGAAAAAAGCCCCAGAGTCTGTGCAAGGGATTGGGTATTTATCCAGCTGTGGCAAATGGTTTACCAATTGTATAAAATCCCCACAAAGGCAAACTGAAGCATTGGGTTTCATAAGTGGTACGATCAGTGCTGTCCATTCTGCAATCTGGACTGGTTTGATGATTCCTTGCTTTCCAGTCTTCTGATTTCTGCCTCCACTTTTGCCCATAAGGCAAATGGCACTGGGTGGACGTTGTGGAATCATGGAATTCCTTCCTGGTCAATGTGCAATGTGGCCTTGGCTCCCTTGATAGTCCCAAGACCTTCCTGAGAAACCTCCAGGTATTTAATTAGGACTTCACTCAGGTAGCCATTTTCTAGTTGAAAAACATGTTGAGCCAGTCTAGCTGAATCTTTCTCAACCAATTTCACCCCATTAAGCTTGGGCCTGGGCCTTTTACTACAATCAGTGATAACTGAACCAGCTGCTTCTCATAAGAGAGTGGAACCAAAGTTATACTCTTAATTTGTAAAAGTACCGCAGTAAAGGTTGTCAGTCTAGCTGAGGTCTTATGTAAACTTAAGGATTGGAGGCCAGAGCAAATTTGATGGTTCCGCGATCACTGAAATGGCCGCACCAGTATTGACCTCCATTAGGACTAGGTGACCAATTAACCAGACATTTATTTTGATTGGTTTTCATTTGGATGTTGCTAAGCAATTTGACTGTTCAAAACCAGATGTAGGTGGATTTTCCAGGGTACGAACTCTCCTTATGAGGAGAGTATAACTGGCTTATGAGTTCTCTTAAGCAAGTTAGGTCAAGGGGTATTCTTTTGCTGTATCAAGTCTGCATATTAGCAGCAACTGCAAGGGCTTGGCAGCCCAGACCCTGAAGAAAATTTTAGCTATTTGGCCGAGGCTTGGCTTTGTTTTGGGGTTTTGCTGTGGGCTGATTTATAGTCCCTCTTTCAGATATGTCCTGAGTGAGGCTGTGCAATTGCATTCACTCAAGAGGTGATCCCAAGCTCAGTCAGCCTGGCGAGGGTGTCCACTTCCATAGGAATATTCTGCAACTCATATGCTTCACTTACTGCATTTTCCAATGATAAAGCCAGTTGTAGCGCCTGTTTGAAGTCCATTGGGTTTCAGCTAGTAAGTGCTTTTACATCATTATGTCATTAATCTCATATACCAAATGGTCTCTCAGCATCTCATTAAGGGTTAAACCAAAGTCACACTCCTCTGCCAGTCATCTTAACTTAGTCAAAAATCCCAATACAGATTCCCCTGGTTCATGAATTGCTGAGTAAAACTGATAGCATGTAAGAATTAGAGGATGCTTGGGGTCATAAGTGTCCTTAACCGAATTCATCAACTCTTGAAAGGTTTTAGTATCTAGTGCCTCACAAAACGATAGGCTCCTAATAACCGATAAAGATGCAGGTCCACATGCTGCAAGGAGAATTACTCGTTGCTTTTCATCTACTCCAATGTCATTTGCCTGGAAAAAAAAATACATTTTTTCCACATACTGGGCCCAGTCTTTGTCAGGATTGAATGAGTTAAGCTTCCCAAAAAAACTGCTTGATGCCAGAAATGATTACCCCAACTCCAAGATGACAGTTGCGAGCAAGTTTCTTCAGTAACGTACTTTTCTCTCATTGCCACTGAAATAACCCTACAGAAGCTGTTATCCTGTCACCAAGTCACTCTTTGTTTACACATGGAGGGTCCTTGACACTGATCCAGCTCCCTCAGAGCCAGCTCTCAGAGTGAACAGAATCTCTGACACTCCTTGTCTGTTAGCCAGGGCTCCCTGTTTGATCCAGATTAACAGCCCCAGTCAAGGAATTCATATTCTATAAGGTCCACCTAGCTGACCTTTTACAATCACTGCAGTCACAAGTCCCTGGTAGTTTCTGCTCGCTTCCAATTGTCTCTGCATAACTGTGTTGTACTGACATCATCATCGTTCACCATTATCCACATTGCTACTGCTAATCCCATTACTCTACAAAGAGATTCTTCACATGAACCACTGCCAGTTCCAGCCTAACACCTTAGTTAATTTAAGGAGATTTCATCCAGAGAGTGACTTTCAAGCATAAATTATCAAAACAGTGTAGACCAAAGTCAGAAGACTGAAAGAAACAGAAGAAACCACTATGCTTGCCTGAAGAGATCAGTTTCATCCATCTATTTGTTTCCCAATCAAATGCATGGAAAACTATTTGGAGGTGACTGTTACCCTGAGTTATGCCGATCAACATCCCTCTGCTTCTGTCATTTGTTCATCCAATCATTGTTGTCTCTGCTACCTAGAGATAGCAAAAACTGCAGATGCTGGAGTCAGAGACAACTTTCCTGCTCCTCTGATGCTGCCTGACCTGCTGCGTTCCTCTAGCTCCGCACTGTGTTGTCTCTCTGTTATCTGTTGTATGCCTTTTAGCTTATGTACCATATCTAAAGAATTTATTCATAATCACCCATGAATTTGACTCACATCCCACTTCTGGGTAAATTATGGCTCCTAGACCAAAATCATCTACTTTGAAGTCACCAGCTTTTTTTAAAAATAAATGATTGCATTTCTATGGTAAGATGCATTTTCAGAATAACTTTGCTTCAAGCCTAAATCATGTGCTGTACTTAATTTGGAAATGGTTGTCATAATTGTGCAAAGGGAGTTTTACGTTGCATCTAAGTTGTGTTGTAACTGGCTTGAGGGACAGTCCTAAAAATGTTTGGCAATATTTGTCACAGACTTAGCACCTAAACTCTCCGGGCAGGTATTAGTCTAGAAGATATAATCGTCCTGCTTCAAACATACAGATCCAGCTTCAATTACTTCAATGGGACTTAACTACATTCCTAATCCCAGTTTCTATGAAGAATTAGAGGTGGGTGCAGAAAAAGAGGTAAACTATACAATTTAATTGAAACTGTTAAAGTTCTAAATAAAAATGTTGGCCTAAGTGTGGCATTGTGTCAATTTCAATTCTTGGTCTCCAAATTTAGGAGACGGGTAAAACCACCTACTGACTCAAAAAATGTTCTCAGTACTGATTTTACCAACTGTAGTGGGCACAACATTAAATGCTTTAAATTATAAAGGTGTAATTTTCTAGAAACAATTGGACAAATTTTGGAACTGTGGTGCATTTTGTTATTCAGATACTATTGTCATTTCCTAGGACCAGATCCAGCACAGCTTCAACCCTGGTAGGACTGGAAATGTACTGTTTCAGAAAGTTATCCTGCGCGTATTTCAGGAATTTCTTCCCCTCCGTACCCCACACTCTACAATTTTTCCAAGTCTACCCTCGGGTAATTAAACTCACCAGTTATCTCAATCTTACTTTTCCTGCCTAAAATGCTCTCTTCTACTTCTTTCACACCATTTGAAATTCTGTAATAAATACACAATGAAGTCACTGCTCCCTTACTGTTTCTCACTTCCAACCAGACAAATTCTAATTCAGGAACTGCATCTTGTTCAAGGACAATGATACTATCTTTGACCAAGACTGCTATACATCCTCCCTTTTTACCCTCCCTGTTTTGACTAAAAGCCTTATAACACAGAATGTTAAGTATCCTGTCCAATTCTGGCTTCAGCCACATTTCTGTCAAAGCTAGTACATCATTTTTGCCAAAGCAATTTCTGCTACCAGTTCTCCAGTTTTGTTCATGATACTCCATGTATGTCCATACGTAAAATTTAACCCTGTCTTTATCTCTTCCTTGCCATTGGAAAGTGACCGTTTCTTGTTCACTTTCAACGATTAAGCCTTCCCTCACTTCTTTTCCCTGTTCCCCATCTTGCTTTCGCCTTCTCTGGTACTTCCAAAACTAGGTCCATTAGTCAACTTACTTCATTGCCTTACAAGTTTTAATCCACACCCACTACATTATTTACTCCCTGAGCCAGGAGATTAGTTCCACTTCTGCTCAGGTGAAGCACATCCCTTCTGAACAGCTTTCTCCTTTCCCAAAAGTGACCCCAGCGTCCCAGAAATCTAAACCGTTCCCTTCCGCACCATCTCTAAAGCCACGATTTCCCTTCCTGATATGCTTTTGCATAAACGGTGCTGCATGTAGTACAATTAGTATTTCTGACATTACTACCCTGTAGGTCCTTTGTTTCAATCTACTCCCTAACTTCTGATACTGATCGTGCAAGTACTCCAAGCCATCCCTCCCTATGTTGTTAGCATCCACATGAACCACAGCCACTGGTTGTTCACCCTCCCTTTCTAGAAGTTTATCCAGCTGCTTTCTTTTGTCCCAAGCCCTTGCACCCAGAAGACAACAGACTATACAGGACTCACAATCTTGGCTATAAACTAGACTATCTATCAATTTAACTATTGAGTCATCCACTACTACTACCTTTCTAATTTGCCTACCAGCCTCTTTCTTTTCTCAGATTAGCCTCGAGCACCATGGTACCCTGCATTTCCCTCGAGACATCCACCCTCGATTAAATCGTGTTGCTCACTAAATAGGCATCTAAAATTTCATACCTGTAAGACAGCTCCAAGGACTACGGCATTTACTGAATTTCCCAATGACTGTCAGAAGGAATTGCTTAGCAAGATTCCATGATTTAAACCTTTTACAGTAACAAATAAAGTATAACCAACATCCACCAAATGTTACTTCAATAACTAATTAGCTCACTGCAGAATACGTACTCTCCATTAACTATACAATGCCACCAACAGCCTTACACAACATTATACTTTATTCTGCACTTTTAGCAGAAAGGTAGTCTTGAATTTAAAGTCTCAAATTTCTCCTAGTTTCAACAGGGTCTCCTCTCTCTCCCATGATGAATTATCCAGTGTCCTTTTAAACAAAGCCAGCTTCACTCAAACTTCTAAACACATTTGAATTGAATTCTAGTAGCAAGATTCTGGCAATTCCTTTATTTTTTAAATCTCTATCAGCATCACATACACAAACAGAGAGTCTATCCTCATTGGCACTATGCTTGTTGGTTAATAAAGAAAAAACAGTCCTTTTCCTCTGCTTGGCATCTGTTTTTGGTCATCTTTCTCCAAATCTCTCAGCCTAACTGGCTCTGAGAGTCTGAGGCTGTGTACAGCAAGACTAGCAGCCTTTTTCATTGTGACCAGGTATCAAAATTATTTCTTACTTCCAAAAGGTTTTGTCCCGGGTTTCTGCCCCTTGACTAACAGTGGGCTGAGTAGCCTTTTCTGTGCTATGACTATAATAACCACGTCACATGGATTTGCTTCCGGGTGGATTTTGTAGAAGGTCACATTCCCTGTCCCAGGATGTTTTAAATCAAAAGAGACAGCTTAAAAAATGACTCTGTCATGAAATCATGCATTTGTAACACAGGCATTCAAGGTCTTGGTTTAACACCTCGAAAAGACAGTACATGTAACAGTATAGTGCTCTCTGCATACTTTGCTGGAGAGCAAGCCTAGATTGACATTTTATGTGAACCGCATATTTACATTTTATGTGGTCTTTTTTTCATTCATTCTCTGGGCGTGACACTTTGGGAAAGGTCTGCATTCATAGTCCATTCCTAACTAACTTTGAGAAGGTGGTGGTAAGCTGCCTTCCTGAACCAAGTTAGTTTGAAAGTGCATCCACAATTCTAATTAGGAGCGCAGTTTCAGGACTTTGACCCAGTGAGGAAGCAATGGTAATATATTTCTAAATCAGGATGCTAAGAAATTTGGAGGAAAATTTGGAGATAGTGGCAAATCCATGCATCCTGGTACCCTTGTACATTTCAGTGGTAAAGGATGTGCCCATTATGTTATCAAACTATGTGTGTGTACAGTCACATAACAATCTGGAACCAACAATGGATTCTTTGTATCGTGCAAATGCCATATCTTTGCAGCCAGACAAGGTATTGTTAAAAGAATTGAACGTTGAGAAAACTTGATGCACGCAATGACATAATTTTAAAGAATTACTGTAGTGCATCTTTTAGTTGGCGCACATTGTTGACACATTACCCTGATGCTGGAGAGTGGGGAGAAAGAAATCAGCTGAGTTGTTTGTCACAGAATTCCCAGCCTCTGACTTGCTCCTGTACCCACACCGTTTATGTGGTTGGTCCACTTTAGTTTCCAGTCATTAGTAACGTCCAGGATGCTGATGGTGGGGAGATTCAGGGATGGTAATGCTATTGAATGTCGACAGAACTTGGCCAGGTTTTATTGAATGAGAGAAATTATTGCTTCATTATCTGAGGAACTGAAAACAAAACAGAACACCATGCATTCATCAGCACACATCCCCATTACTGACCTTGTGATGAAGTGAATGTCATTGTTGAAGTAGCTGAAAGTGGTTGATCTCGGATACTGCCCTTAGGAATGCTACCCATGAGATGAATGCCCTACAACAAACACAATTACCTTGCTTTGTACAAGTGGGATTTATAGTAAAAGCTTGTTTAAAACAACTGAGTTTGTTTATATAAGTTTACTGCATTTGACAAGATACTTCATTGCATTGAAATATTTTGACAGGTTTCTGAAAGATGTGAAAATACTGAATATCAGGGACTTCGATACTAGTGAAAGGCGCTAACATATCTCAAAACCTACATACGTGAGTCGTAAATTAAAAATCCAAACACAGATAGTGCTGTCTGTAAGAAACTAAACAGATGTACAGTGTTAGAAAATTTCAGTTCAGTCTGTTGATATTTATTGGCATACTGATCAGTCAGAATGGGTAAAGGTTTACTCTTTGTGAACTACAATGGGGTTTAGGATCTCTTTCACCTTTAAACTGTAATAGGTAAGCGGTGAGTGATAATAGTGCTCCATTCATGGAATCCCTATAGTGCAGAAAGCACTATTCAGCCCATTGAGTCTGCACCGATCCTCTGAAGATTATCCAACTCATATACATCTCCCCACCCTATCCCCATAACCCTGCATTTCCCATGGCGAATCCGCCTAGCCTGCACATCCCTGGACACTATGGGACAATTTAGCAAGGGTAATCCACCTAACCTGAACAGATTTGGATTGTGGGAGGAAACCCATGCAGACATGGGGGGAACATGCAAACTCCACACAGACAGTTGTCCGAGGTTAGAATTGAACCTATGTCCCTCATGGTGTAAGGCAGCATAGCTAAAAACTAAGCCACTGTGCCATTCCATTAATTCAAAGTGAATTGCTCTGGTGGGAAAAGATGCTTTAAGCCCAGTCACTGTCATTTCAGACACAGGAGTGACGGATGCTTAAGCTTTGCATGTTCATTTAGAAATATATGTAAAATTGCAGATGTTGAAGGCTGAACAATGATATTTAGCTGAGAAGGGTTTGCATCAGGATGCCTCTCAGACTGATAATGACGATGACTGAAACCACTACGCAGCTCTCACATACCTGATCAGGAAGGAAACTGTACAAGTTAACTTTCCTTAGCACTATACAATGTTATTGTCCAGTCTGAATGAGTGCTACTCATTTCCCTAACACTCATCAGAACAGACAATGTTGCCGCTCTTAAATATTGAAACAGCAGATGATACTAAATTGTTCAAATACCGGTTAACAGTGACTTCTATTGCACAACAGGAAAGGCAAAAATTGCCAAACAAAGACGTATTTGCATATGCCACTAAACAGGGAATGCTTATCTTTGTAACAAAAAAAATCTTCATTCAATGAGTAATGTGTTTACTAATTCATGTCTCCTGGGAACATATTTCAATTAAGTTCTTATATAACAAGCAGACTACTGTCAATGTTGGAGATATGAAATAAAATCAAAAAATGTAGGAAACTTGATCCTGGGACTTGAAGTGTTAACTCTGTTTCTCTTACCACAGATGCTTCCAGACCTGCTGAGCTTTTATTACACTTTCTGTTTTTAAATCAATTAGGTTTGGAGAAGCTGCATCGCTGTATCATTATGAAAGTGAAATTTTCCCTGGCCAATTGTACTCATCGTTCTCATCCTCTTTGGAAAACTACTGCTGCTCTCTCAGCTCCTCAATATCCTTAATATCCTCTCTGCTCCAGTGGTGTAGAGTGCAGCATGTCAAGATTATGGTGGCATACTTTATCTACAGGGCAAGCCCCAGATCGATCCAAGGATTGGAACCTCATCTTGAGGACCCCTATCATCTGTCCTGTAATGGCCCAGGTGGAAGAATGGGGTCCATTATGTCTGACTTCAGCTTCAATTAGTTTGTTCTGTGAAAGGGTCATCAACCATAGTGGAGAGAATAACTCCCAAATATTATCCATATATGGCATTTAGCCCTTGCAATGACAAAGGAACTTGAGTGTTGTCAAAATATAGGCATCATGGCAGGATAATTCCTAGGATACCTAGCGCATTCTCTAAGTTGAGACAGTGGTTGGCGTTGATCAAGTGGATCAATTTCTTGTTAATTAGTTTGGTTTGTAGCAATATGGGTATTCTCAAAGTGGTGTGTGTAGGTTTACAGTACTCTGAACCTGGGGGAAGCCAGTAATATTGGAAAATCCGGCTGCCCAAGCTGTAGTATTGACTTTGTTGTGGAGAAAAGCGTTGTAATGGTGTGATCTTGCACAAGTTGCATTTACGATATCCTTGATCTGTGGGTTGAGGAAAAGGAGATCCCACACAGGTCCACAACAGATCCTTGGAAGGAATTATTGTATAGAGATTAAGTGGTGCCATTACTTTGATGGCCACTGGGACAGGATGGCCACCCACTCCTTCAGAGCATACAAATGACATGGTTCTGTTGTGGTATTCCAGGGGATCCTCAGTTTGCATCTGCATTGAGCATTGCTTTGGGGGAAATGACAGCAAGGACACGTCACTCTGGACCTTCTAAACCTTCTTGGCAACCTGAGGGGAGCTTCCATTGTGGATTCTCCATCTGGAAGCTGGGTGGCAGGAGGTTGATGTTGTTACCTGGGTTCGATGATGCCCTTTGTATCTCTTCAATGCATCTGCTTTGTCTTTGCATGACTGTGACAGTGGCAATAGCACGTCCCGTTGCTGGATCCATTCAGGATGGATGCATTGAATCTGTGAGAGGAATATCAGAAACAGAACCGCTTCTCAACGATGTGATTCCTGAGCAGTCTTACCAAACAGAAGTGAGATGACAATGCAGGAGGCATTCCAGAAGGACTATCACATTCTTCTCCATCAACTTTGAGATATTACAAGTTATGCAGATATATGAAGCATACACAAACACTTTGGGATATTATAATTATGGTAGGAGCATTCCCTCCTTGGAGCATCGTCCCAACCCCAGTAACCAAGAAATGCAGCATTGAACACAGGGTCCATGTTCTCAAGTATTTATAGTTCACTGGGAGAGGTAAATAGCTCTAAGCCCTTGTGAAGCAATTAGAACTTTGGAGTGTGTTTGAGAATTGACAGCTGCTGGGAACACTTCTGAGTTTGCCTGTGATCACTTCTGCTTCACAGAGATTACTGGAATTAATTTGCTGTGATCAATGATATTGCCAAGATTAATTGTGGCCATAATTTGTCATGTACATTGTTGGAGCTGTATGTGTAGAGTCATTTAATGCCAAATTTGTGTCTTCTTTGAATCTATACATGCCTGATTAATGCAATTAGCCCATAAGGGGCCTTACATCAACCACAAGTGCAGTCCATACACACAATAAAAACAAAACAAGCTTACTCTGCCTGCTGTGAGTGTGCTGGCAGCCAATACTCCTCCTCATTGTACAATTCGATTTGGTGAAAGACGGCATGCTGTCCTGGTCATGCTGCCGAAAGTATTCCAGACTCTGTCTGAAAGGCAAGAATCGCCCCTTCCCATCTCCTTCATGTACATCTTGGTGTCGTTGTCCCTATCAGCCCTATCAGCTTTGATGCTCCTCACTTTCCCATCCAACACTTTTCTTTAATGATCAATATACCCTACTTCCCCCCTCAGCCCCAGTCTATTGGATAGTCATGCCCAATGTCACTATGTCCATTATCACTGTACACTGACCCCCAGTAAAGACAGGTGCTGGTGACTTATGAAAGCCAGCCTTCTGCTGTACCTTGTGTCCCCATGCATTATCGGATATCACCCCTATATTTAGAGTTGCCCCATTCACAGTCATTATCTCTTCTGTGTACCATCATATTGGCTTCAATTCCACACTTGAGTTTCTCACATACAAGTCACTGGTCTCTGATAACCTTTGACGCTTATAACCAAACCTCCTGACTGACTATGGCCAACCCTTCTGGATTTGTGAAGAAGCTCCAACTAAGTGTTGCCCAGGCCGATAATGATGTCCCTGGAGCTTCCCGACTGACATTCCAGTAAGCTGTTCTGAAGGAGGGTCACTGGACCTGAAATGTTGACTCTGCTTCTCTCCACAATGCTGCCAAACCTGCTGAGTTTCTTCAGAAATCTATGTTTTTATTTCAGATTTTGTCTCAGCATCCTCAGTTCCTGGGTTTTTTTCTCCTATAATCCCTGGACTGGTTAGGCTTGAGCTGAAGGACTCACTATGGCCAAATACCAGAGTAGATGGACACAGATCCCTGGACTCTGATTGCACTAATTTCCCAACTGACCATGGTCAACTACCTGGACTGAGATTGGATGACAACTCAGTTTGGCAATACCCATTGACTGATTATAGTCTCCCTTTGCCCTACTGGAGGCTACTTCCCAGACATGGGCATTTGGGGAAGCACATGCATTGTGTTTACAGTGTAAAGTGTTGTCACATACTCTATGTATGCCATGGAAGTAGCACAGTGACATACAGTAAAATGTCCAACCCCTTAATTGTTCATTGCTGGCAACCATGACAGGCTGCCGGGTTTTCTGCTTGCATTAAAAATAAGGCAGCGTTCAATTAAGTGAAAAGTTAGTGAGTACTAAGAAAGTATGCTGAGAGCCCTGAGGTGTGTCCTGCACAGATGCACAAGGCTGGTGTTCCTGTGTGCAGATAAACCTAGTAGAACCATAGCAATGTAAAATATTGGTGAGTTGTAAAGTGCAATGTTGATTTGTTCAGTGACTTTTGAGTTAATCTGAGATCAGCCATAATGCTTTGTTGAGGCTGGTGTTTTTCTGATACTGACGTCCATAGATGGAAGTTGGAAGTTGGGCGTAAGATATAAGAGCAGAATTAGGCTTCTTGGATCATATACTCTGCTTTTTGATCATGGCTGATATATTTCTCAACTCCATTCTTCTGCCTTCTCCCCATAACCTTTGATCTCCTTACTAATCATGAACCTATTTATTTCTATCGTAGATTCACCCGATGACTTGGCCTCCACAACTCTCTGCAGCAATGAGCTCCACAGATTAACCACCCTCTGGCTGAAGAAATTCCTCCCCATCTCAGTTCTAAAAGATCATCCCTTCACTCTGAGGCTCTGCCCTCAGGTCCTAGTCTCTCCTACTAGTGGAAACATCTTCTCCACATCCACTCTATCCAGGCCTCTTGGTATTCTGTAAGTTTCAATCAGATTCCCTCTTCATCCTTCTAAACTCCATCAAGTACAGACCTGGAGTCCTCTACCGCTCCTCATGTAACAAGTCCTTCTTCCCTGTGATTATTCTAATGAGCCACCTCTGGACACCCTCCAAAGCCAGTACATGCTTCCTTAGAAATGAGGCCCAAAACTGCTCACAATATTCTATATGCAGTTTGACCACAGCCTTGTATAGTCTCAGCAGTACGTCCTGCTTGTGTATTATCACCTTCTTAAAATGAATGCTAACATTGCATTTGCCTTTTTAACTGTACGTTAGCACTAAGAGAACTCTGAACTAGGACTCCTAAATCCCTTTGTGCTTTAAGTATTGGAGGATGAAGGTTACCGTGGAAGCCCAGAGAAGCAACCAGCCAGTCAAATCCATCAGGCAACTGCTCAGACTTTGAAGGTATGAGTTGTCTCGATTGGGTTTCTCACCAGTTCCTGGGAGAACTGCACACTGCATTCAACTGAAGCAAGCTTTGTTAATAATGAGCTGCAAATACATGAAAATAAGGTACTCAACACTAAATTATCATCTAGCCACTAAAGCCTAAAGGAGAATTCCTGACATTTTTTTCTCAGTGTTGAGAATCTAATTTTATCATTCTCAGCTTATATGTTTCACACATGTCTTGTCATTGGTCATGCTGCTGAAGGGCTGGGTAAAGTCTACCTTGTGGGAAAGATTAGGGCAAATTATATTCATGTAGCCCTACTTGAAGTGGGTCTGCAAAATATGTTGAAACTTTGAGGGGGCAGACTGTAGCACAGACTTGTGTGGCCCTTGAAATGGTCTTCATTGGTATAATTGAGGAAAACCAAATTTTGTATGTAGCTAGTGGCCCACAGATTATCTGCTCCTGGGGATTTGAAATTTTGAAAATAGATTTTTCTTCCATTTTGCTTTCATCTTTATCATATCCAACAAAAAATGTAGGGAAGGTGTGATTTCAAAAGTCATTCCAAAATTTACATTAAGCTTCTTTAGGGACAACAAGAACAGTTGTGACCATAGAATTGGGTTTATACTTCAAACATTGTACAGTCATAGAAACCTTACTGTGCAAAAGCAGGGCATTCAACCCATCAAGTCCACACCAACCCTCCAAAGGGTATCTCACCCAGACCCACCTCCCACTTTATCACCCAGCACTTCCAATGGCTAATCAACCCAGCCTACACATCCCTGGACACTATAGACAATTTAGCATGGCCAATCCACTGCACATCTTTGAACTGTGGGAGGAAACCAGAGCACGTGGAGAAAACACACACAGACACAGGCAGAATGTGCAAACTCCATACACACAGTCACCCAAGGGTGGAATTGAACCCAGGTCCCTGGTGCTATGAATCAGCTAACCACTGAGCCACTGTGCCACCCTCAGTGTTTGCCTTTATTCCATTAGCCTTATTTACTGACTTGAACATTCATTTCTGGAAAGATATGAGACTAGTCATGGATGCTCTCAATTTAAAAAGACATCTGCTGCCTAGTTATGCCATTTCTTAAAGGTTAATGTGAAAATAATAAGGCTGTGAAGACTAAAATTGCATTCAAACTTTGTACCACCAAACCTTTCCAATCTACCTATATCAGATAATGCATCATAGACTGGAATTTAACTTCTTCCCCAGAAGTGGGTGGGAAGGGAGAGAGGTATATAGAATTAAGAGGGTTGACGGTGCTGGAGAATGGAAGCCCATTTTCTTCTTGGATCCTTTCAATTAAGTCAGCAACAGACAAGTTCAAGAATGTCCCTACACTCTGAGATCACCAGAGAATCTAGGATGTCATCCTGCTGCCGCTACTTTCATACCAGCAATGGGAGGGATATCTACCACATGGGAAGGCTGCCCAAAAAAACTGGCAGCCTCCATGTAGATTTGCGAGTTCATACACATCGATGAAATGTTTTAGAACTGGAGAAATGGTGAGAAAATACTGTCCTTAACATCCCAGCTGTATCCTCCTAGAGGTGCTTTACAAACCATTATGTGGTGGAATGCAAGAATAATTGCCATCCTACTGATGGAGGTATAGAGGGTCTCCACTTGAGCACTAAACTCTCTGCCTGTGCCAATTAATGGGGATGTGGGGTCCTCAGTAACTTGCACTGATCTGGGCAATGCTTGTCTAATGAGATCCGTGACTCTGGTCTGTGGAGGTTTTGCTGCAACAAGAACCAAAAAAGAAAGATTATTTTTATTCTTTTCTTACCTGGATGCTGTGATCTGATCTGAAATAAAGAAATCCAAGTAGCAATTAATGTATTTGACAAACAAACAACTTAGGCTTGGTGCAGCCCAGTAATTGCTCTTGGTGAGGTAATTGAGGTTAGAGTTATGGTAAGGGTTAGCTCGAACATTCTGCCCTGAAGGTGAGAGATCATGCCTGTCCTTCCTGTAAATTATAAGTCAGGAACTTCACAAACACAAACCAAAGAAAGTCACAAGATGTTGAGACATTAAGGCTGACATTCAAAGATACTGAAAAAGCAAGCATCAAGGGGATGTTGGTGAATAAACAATTAAAATATTTCACTGTTTGCAATAGGGCTTACCTTTAACAGCACTCATCTTAACAAGAGAAAGCGTTGGTTCAGGTTTGGAGTTATTAATTGTGTTGATGAACTGGGTGCAAAGTTCTGCCATGGATCAATCTGTCACAGAGTATATTGGAGCTCTACACATGTGGCAGCCCAGGCCTTGACAAAGATGGAGTTTGTCTTGGAGCTGAGAACATCTTCCTTTTTGAGCCTTGAGGTCTCCAGACTTGCAGCTGCACCTCTTGAGGAAAAGGGCATTTCTGTTTTTTTTCCATTGAAAGTCTGGAAATTAACAAACTGAAATATTGTGAATGCACGGACTACACACACCCATTTGGCTGTCTGCTGATGTTATTTACTACCAGCACATGGCTCTCACTCAGCTGTGATGATCTGGATGGCTCTGGTCTTGCAAGACCCATGGCTCAGCTAATCTGAGGGGGCTGTGCTGCAACAATCCAAGGATTAAGAAACATTGTTATTTCCTTCTTACTCAGGATGCTGCACACTGATTTGAAACAACAAATAGTATGAGTGTGTAAATATGTTACATTGAGCCCAGCTCCTGGAGGGGCAAGTAAGATGCTGTAGCTCCCCCATGCTTTTTTAGAAGGGATGGATTACACTTGCGGCCTCCTGCATTTCATATTTCAGGGCCTTCACCTTCTGTGTGAGAACTTTCCTGCCTACCTCCATCTGCTTAAGGCGTGGTTTCCTTTACTGCCACTCAAGTTCAACCACTTTCGTGGTGAGGGTATTTAATTCACGCCTGCCTGGAAACAGTTTTCTGAGTTGTGGGCAGCCTTCAGCTTTTCATAAACCACTCGGGGCTGTAGCAAACAGATGTTATACCGAATAGATCAACAATCTTGTGTTGTGACAGGAACTACAGAAAGAAATCCACTTTCACTAACAAATACAACCAATGAAAAAGCAAACATACCTGGGGTGTATTGTTAAAATTCAGATTCAGATAATCTGACAGGGAAAATCACACCCTGCCTTAATAGATGTTACTTCCTGTGACTCACTAACTACATCCTCAAGAAACAAAAGAGAAATAGAGTGCTGCATGATCCAAATTTTCTCTGACTATCAGCAATGCCAACAAAGCTTCCAGGATGATAGGAAAGGGAGAAATGTGAGAATGCTGGCTAGGCCGAAGCTTCTGCCAAAGCTTGCTGTGCAAAATCCTGTTGTAGACAAAAATTTCAATTGATTTGACCTCATAAATAGCTAAGGACTGCAAGTCCAGGTGTGTTCTACAATACCTTTCAAGTGGTACAGCTTGCCCAAGTTAACTTGTCACCAAATTTCTAAACAGAATCTACGCGGCTGTTAAAAATCACAAGGACCATTAAGTTTCATACTTCAGGCTATACTGAAATCATCAGCCACATAAATCATCAATAAGTTAATAAGGGCAGTGCCAAACAATGGAACTCAATACCAACATCAGTCAATACTTTCAGGACAGGGGAGAAAATTGGAAAACAAAATGTAATCATTCTTATTTTGGTTTATATGTTTTCTTTAATGTTCTTTTTTGTTAATTTGAGGCAGTGGCTAATGATGTTTGCAAATCAATTCCCATATGTTCTTAGACATGGAAACATCAAATGATAGAGCCAGGCAGGGTGTTTGCATAGATAACTGTCATGACCCACTACTCCTGGGATCATCGCAAAAGTTAAAGATTTAATCAAGTTACACAAAGTTCCCAATTTATTCATTGGCAGGGGAATTGAGTTTAAGAGCCGCGAGGTTATGCTGTAGCTCGATAAAACCCTCGTTAGACCACAATTGGAATATTGTGTTCAGTTCTGGTCGCCTGATTATAGGAAGGATGTGGAAGCTGTAGGTGAGAGGAGATTTACCAGGATGCTGCCTGGACTGGAGGGCAGGTCTTATGAGGAATGGTTGAGGGAGCCAGGTCTTTTCTCACTGGAGTGAAGAAGGATGAGAAGTGACTTGATAGAGGTGTACAAAATGATGAGAGGCATAGATAGAGTGGAGAGCCAGAGACTTTTTCCCAGGACGGAAATGGCTATTATGAGGGGGTATAATTTTAAGGTGATTGGAGGGAAGGGAGATGTCAGAGGTAGGTTCTTTACACACAGAGTGGTGGGTAAGTGGAATGCACTGCCAGCATTGGTAGTGGAATCAGACACATTAGGGACATTTAAACAACTCTTGGATAGGCACATGGATGATAGTAAAATGTAGGGTATACTGGGTAGTTTGATCTTAGAGTAGGATAATAGATCGGCACAACATCATGGGCCAAAGGGTCTGTACTGTGCTGTACTGTTCTATGTTCTATGTACTTGTCTGATGGACTCAGACCAACAAAATGCATGGGCCAGCTATCTGTACTTAACAGGAAGCTACTACTTATTAGAAATAAATTAATTCTAACCACAGGCAAACACTAATAAGAATTATCAACATTTACCTCTATGAACACACATCACTCTATTAATACAGACAAACAAACAAATGTGTACATCATGGGTGGAGGAAAAACTACTGGGGACAACAGTTCAATAGCACCATTCCACAGGATTCAATGAGGTCTGTTGTTTGCTTCTTCCAAGACCTTTTGACCTCTGATCATTGTCGCCAAATTCTTTCAGTTCTTTGCTGAATAAATTGTTTAGTTTGTCAGTCACTGATCTGATGTTGGGTGAATCTTGCTTCGCATAAACTTCCATGATACTGTTAGGTCTCAAACATCTTCCCCCATAACCAAATGTGTAAATACAACTCCCAATGAGTTTCGTAACTTGTTTTTTACGAGCAGCAATGCATTCCACTGTCCTTGGTTTACAGCAGTATGTCTTTTCCATTTTGTTCCCAAGACTAAAATAAAGAAAAATCAAAAGTTGCGAGCATTTGGCAATCGCCCGTATGGAGTACTTGCTCTGAATGCTAGAATGGTTGCTGCCAGATGGGATTAGTGCCATCAACTCTCTGCAAGTAGGTTTTGGCTTCATCTAGACATGTGCTGCTGATAGTTTTTTTAAATTATTCACAGGATGTTGAAGTCACTGATCTGGCCAGCATTTATTGCCCATCCCTAATCACCCAGAGGGCATTCAAGAGTCACATAACCATAGAGATGTGCAGCACAGAAATAGACCCTTGGTCTAACTCATCCATGCCGAACCAGAAATCCTAAATTAATCTAGTCCCATTTGCCAACATTTGGCCCATATCCCTGTAAACCCTTCTTATTCATATACCCATCCAGATGCCTTTTAAATATTGTAATTGTACCAGCCTTCACCACTTTCTCTGGCAGCTCTTTCCAAACATGCACCATCCTCTGTGTGAAAAAGTTGCCCCTTAGGTCCCTTTTAAATATTTCCCCTCTCACCTTAAACCTATTCCCTCTAGTTTTGGACTCCCCCACCCCTGGGAAAAGACCTTGTCTATTTACCCAATCCATGACCCTCATGAATTTATAAATCTGTGTTAGGTCACCCCTCAGCCTTTGATGTTCTAGAGAAAATAGCCCCAGCCTATTCAGTCTCTCCCTATATCTCAAACGCTCCAACCCTGGCAATATCCTTATAAATCTTTTCAGAGCCCTTTTCAAGTTTCACAACGTCCTTCCCATAGCAAGGAGACCAGAATTGCACGTAGTATTCCAAAAGTGGCCTAGCCAATGTCCTGTGCAGTTGCAACATGACTTCCCAACTCAATACTCAATGCACTGACCAATAAGGGCAAGCATACTAAACACCTTATTCACTGTCATATCTACCCGTGACTCTACTTTCAAGGAACTATGAACCTGCACTCCAAAGTCTCTTTGGTCAGCAACACTCCCCAGGACTTTACCATTAAGAGTCAACTACATTGTTGTGGGTCTGGAGTCACATGTCGGCCTGATTGGCAGATTTCCTTTCCTAAAGGACATTAATGAACCAAATGCGTTTTCCTGACAATCAACAATGGTATCATGGTCATCATTAGATTCTTAATTCCAGATAATTTGGAATTTTTTTTTAATTGAATTCAAATTCCACATCAAATATACCAGAATTTCAACCCAGGTCCCCAGAATCTTACCTGGGATTTACCAGTCCAATGATAATGCCATTAGGTTATCACTTGCCCCAAGCAATGTGCACACTGATATTATCCTTAGTTCACGCTGAGACAGCCCCAATTGGATTTGATGGCAATTAGATTTTAGAAGTGATAACCAGTTTCCTGATGGTCCCTTGGCCTCTTCTTGTGCTTCCATCTGGCTCTTCTTGCAACTCAGTCTGGAGTGGGGGTAGGAAGTGGGAAAAGAGAGAAAGCTCCATTTACCGAGACTTATCAGAATTGTGGTGCAAAGGATTATACACATTCAGAAGCAATGTTTACAATCACAGTTGGCAGTGCATCATAGTGACAGGCTGTGACAGCATACCTAGTGGTCACTTTCACAATAAACGCAGACAACCCACTTAACTCCAAAGGTTTCTGGTGTATCTAAAAACCCAGTATACAAAGTGGGAGTGGGGTGGGAGTGGGGTTGTGGTGTGTGGGGCAGTAGTTCAGGCCTTTGAGGAGGACAAATCTCCAGAAAACAGACATGAATATAGCTAAAGCTATTAAGCAGTATGCATGAGAGAAATTTCATGGAGTCAACATTTGTATTTGTGACAGGAATTTACATTTCTCTGAGATTTTGGTTTCACTTCAGGGCTTCAATAGCCAATAATTTCCATCAAAAGACTGAGAACCAATTTCATACAGCTCCCTGGAGAGAACTAGGGATTGAGATTTGCTTCACAAATTTCTTCAGGGAGAAAGAATGCTGAGAAACAATGAGGGAAAAGTTACTCGTGCTCCAGCAGCTCAAGAGAGTAGCTTGACTGCATTCATTGATAAAAACAATGAACATATCTGCTGTATTAGCACATCAAGAGCCTTTCCTTCTTTTGCTAAATAACATATGAATTGCATTTGACAACTGTCAAACCTCTCGTTAATTATGATTTAAGACCTGGACTTTCTTTTTTATTGCGCCTAGATACACACGTAATCTGTCTTAAAATAATTATGCTTTAAAAATGCAAAATTTTAAACTTAAATAAATTATTTTCATAACTATGCTATGTCTATGTTTACTTGACATTTAGCATTCATCTATCAAACCCTTTGTTCAAGTGAACCTCTGGGCACAAAACAGCCCTCACCTCCAACTCTCAAGTGTCAGAATTCTTCAATGACACTTATTCGGAAATCTCACAACATTCTGCCCAGGTTTTCAGATGCAGTAGAAATATCTGGTCTTTGACTTGTGATTATTTTGATGTTCAGAAGAAACTTCCCTACTGAGACATGTTGTATGGCACTTGTTCAGTGGCCCACTACACTATATGAGCTGCTGCTTATGATGAAGGTTGCTGCCACCTTCTTCTTTAAATGTCAGGAACTACAGTGCCTGTTATGATTTTGTACAAGTCATCTTCCTCACTGAAGTGGGCAATTTCCTCCTTGCAGCACCTTAAATTGCTGAATATTTATCACCCCTTCTCAGTGCAGGCTTCTGGAGACCACATTGAATCATAGAATCCTTATAATGTGGAAAGACGCCACACGGGCCATCAAGTTTGCACCGCCCCCCCGCCGTCCAAAGAGCATCCCAAACAGACCCAGACCCAGCTCCCCACCCTACCACTGTAACCCCACATATACCATGGTTAATCTGCCTCGCCTGCCTACCTAATCTGCACATCTTTGGACTGTGGGAGGAAACTGGAGCACCTGGTGGAAACCCACGCAGACGCAGGGAGAATGTGCAAATTCCACACAGTCATCAGAGACAGGACCTGAACTTCGGTCCTGGCCCTGTGAGACAGCAGTGCTAATCACTGAGCCACTGTGCCACCCTCTTCAATCTGTGTCAGCAGATCTTTTATTCTTGATCCCCCTATACATCTGTGCTGAACCAGGTAAACGTTTTGCTTCAGTACATTTAAAACTTTGGTTTCCACATTCTTATTCACCTTCAGCAATTGCATTATTGGCAAAACCAATGTGTTCACTTCCTTAATTCTGCTAATTGAGGATTGTATCTAGCTGGACACGAACTCTGTCACAATTACTGAGCATTACTCCTGGGAAGATAAAGAAGTCAAATATTCTGCTTGACCTTGCTTCTTCCAAGTGACCTCAGCATCTAACATTTGTCAGTTTATTGTTCACCAAGCTGTGTTGCACTCCAGTTATATCAGTTATAGATTTACCATTTCGCTCAAGTGAGTCTAAGCTGTTCATTGGCTGTGTCATGGTTTGTTTCTCCAAGCATACTTTGCTGGCTCTTGCAGTGTGAGCTATCTTCAGTATTAATAGAAGTGGAAAACATTTGATCCATTCCAGTCGAGTCACAGATTCCCATCACATTGACAATACAGAATAGATTTTTTTTTTACCAAATTAACAAATCTCAATGAATTCTGTTATTTTGTTTAGGTTCTGCCATGAATCTAAAGGACCTATGAACTGGTTATGATCTATGACACTGGTCATGCTTTGACAAGTTAATCTTTGACTAGTTATTTCTTAACTTTGTATAGTTTTATTCCATCAGCTTTTTGAAGAACTTTAAGGTCAAGACCACCACTTCCTATGCTAGAATGAGAATTTTTGTTTGTAAGTATATAAGTTTTCTAATATCTGAAATACCGTATATTGAAGAGTTGGTTGAAGCATACGTTTAAGTGCTATGTGTCCTGTACCATGTTGTTGCACCATTGTCAGCTTTAGACACTGTCTTCTTAACCATGGCTTACTATCTAATAATCAAGACACTTATCTCAGCGTTTCACTTGAAATTGATGAGATGATCATTGATATAATTATCAGCTTACCAAATGTATGCTTGGATCACCTTTTTCCCATTGCAACCCTTTAGTTTTTCTTCTATCATAAACTGTTGCATTTCATTAACCTATATGTGTAGGTAGTATTTGATCTTGTTCTTCTGAAATGGTATTCTCATTCTGCACATTTTCTGAAAGTGACCTATTATGTAACAGATAAAGTGTTCACTTTCAATAGCTGGGAATGTCTGTGTCTGCAAGGTTTCTTTGTTCCTCAGTGCTTGGCAAAGATTTTCATATATGATGCTTGTCTTATTCACACTATCAGTATCTCACATGAGTGATTAGAATTTTGTACCTTAAGAATTGAATTGCCTCTGTTGATCACTTGTGCTAAGGTTGATCTTCTTGTCTTAGGATTTATTTGTGCTACGTCTGGACTTTTGCTTCACTTGTCATCTAAGCATCTTTCTCTACAGTCAGGTCTTCTTTGGACAGTAGTAAATTTGACAAAGACAGATTGGCAATTCCTACAATTCTGTCTTTCAGAAATCTGATTTTAAGCCACCATAGTTACATTTCTCCACTAATCCATAGAGGTCATGAATGAAATCGTATATGGATTCTTGTGGATGATGAACTCTTCTATTAAATCTTATCCTTTCAAAAATTTTGTTAGAATGGTGTTTGAAGTAATTCTTAAAAACTTCCAGTTCCTCTTTAAAATAATCCATTGCTTCTTTAAGCCCTTTTACAATCCATAATATTACCAGTATAAGCCAGAATAGAAATGGTTATCAAGAATTAATATGCACGGCATAAGGCAACTTCAGCAGATAAATTGATTCCTTGTTCTCTGGAAATATACAGGCACAGTCTCTAGAATATCTGTGTCATTTGGGCCTGCTTTTCATGTTGACATTCCCAGTTGGTTAATGGTGCCTGGTTGTAGCTTATTATATATGGAAATTTTTAGAAAGAGCCAAGAGATGTTTCTGGCATAACGTAAACTGGTCTCAAGCTGTGAGGTGGACAAAATGGGATGTAATCATTCTGACATCTGGGTTCTTGTCCTGTAACATTGAATGGAGTGGTTCAAATTAGTAATTGAAAAGGTAATCTCTATGCCTCCAGAAATAGATTATGTCAACAATGCTCAGTGAAATGGTAAAGGGGGCAGTGTAATTTTTCTGATAATCTCAAGTATGTACCTACAGTTAGTAGATGTACTTACAATTAGAAGGTATAAAATGTTATGATATGACTGGATAATGTAATTTTGTGTACTAACCTGGAATGTAGACTATATGAACACTGTTGAATAGAGATATGTGTAATTAAATGTTGGAACCTTTTGACTGGAAATGATGATCTGTAGAAATAGTTGACTGGAAGTTTGTTATCTGTAAAAACAGTATAAAACCATTGCCACTAAAACAAAGGTTTGAATTGTATACTGTCTTTGATAATGTACATTGCCATGCATGCATGAATAAACATTTAAACAAAGAGACCTGAGTCTTATCCAGTCTAAAGGAGGAAAAATAGGTTAAATGAGTGCCATGTCTCTGAGAGAAAAGACAATTTTAACCTATTTTTCCTCCTTTAGACTGGATAAGACAGTGGCTGTAAGAGCAGGTCAGAGGCTAGAAATACTGCGGTGGGTCATCTCCCGATTCCCCAAAGTCTGTCCACCATCTAAAAAAAGCACAAGTCAAGAGTGTGATGGAATATGGTCCACTTGCCTGGATGTGTGCAGCTCCAAGAATACTCATGAAGCATGACACCACCCAAGAAAAGCAGTCCACTTGATTGGCACTACATCCACTCCCTCCACCATTGACGCTCCGTAGCAGCAGGGTCCACTATGTACAAAGTGCACTGAAGAAATTCGCCGAAGGTGCTGAGACAACACCTTCCAAATCCATGACTATTTCCCTCTAGAAGGACAAGGGTAACAGATATATGGGAACACCACCACCATCAAGTCTCCCTTCAAGTCATTCACCATTCTGACTTGGAAAAATATTACCTTCCTTCACTGTTGCGAGGTCAAAACCCTGGAAATCACTCCCTAAGAGCATTTTGAGCAGACCTACACCACATGGACTAACTACAGTTCTAGAAGGCAGCTTATCACCACCTTCTCAAGGGCCACTAGGGACAGGTAATAAATGCTGGGGCAGTCAGCAATGCCCGCGTCCTATGGAAGAATATAAGATTGCCACAGATTGTGCATCTTTTCCATCTATCTAACTAATGAATTATATCTAAATTGTTACTTTGTAACAAACTTAAGTAAACTATCTGAATTGGTCACTATGGGTACAATTATCAGATCTTACAGATTGGGATCAGGAGTGAGACATCCACAAGAGATGAGACATAATTGGTTGAATGTGAGACACAGAGAAACAGCAGTCTTAGATTGTCATTAAACTCATGTAAAGTAGTTATTATGTGAAATCACGTGTCACCGTGGCATTGAGATACGCCGGGGTTCGACTGATAAAGTCTGAGTGAGAAAAGGAACATGCCTAGAGCAAGAGATATCCAGCAAGCTGCAGCACAAGATGAAGGAGATAGACTTTATGAAGAAAAGAACATATTGAGAAAAGGTCTGAATAATTTAGCCTACAGTGTGTGCTTTAAAACTGAATAAAATGTATAAGAAACTTTGGGGATATGTGAACAGAATTTGTTATGAAAAGAGAATATTGATTTTTATGGAAAAGTATGGGGAGTTCCAGGAACTCAAACAGAATCAAGCACAAATCAGTCAACAGCAAGCAGCTGCTATCTGCCATCTGAAAGCTATAATGTGGAGGCGCTGGTGTTGGACTGGGGTGGACAAGGTCAGAAATCACATGACACCAGGTTATAGTCCAACAGGTTGATTTGAAAACACAAGCTTTCGGAGCATAGCCCCTTTGTCAGGTAAAATGAGTAAGAAACAAACAGAACAGAGAATTTAGAAGTAAAAGTAAAAGTGATCAAGGACATTCAGCCTTGGATCTTCGTGTAAACATCCTCCAAGGCGGACATCGGAATACAGAGCAATGCAGACTTGCCAAGCAGAAGCTGATGGTGAAGTTCGGTACCCATGAGGATGGCCTCAACTGGGATCTTGGGTTCATGTCGTAGTAAAGGTGACCACACACCACTATACACTCTCACAAACACACACACACACACACACACACACACTCTCTCTCTCTCCCACACACACACATGCACACACACATACAAGCACACTCCCTCTCTCTCTCTCTCCCACACACACATATTTTCTCTGTCTCTGCTCCCCCCCACACACATATACTATCTCTCTCTCTCAACACACACACACACACACACACACACACTCTCCCACACACACACACACTCTCTCTCTCTCACACACACACACACACACACACACACACTCTCTCTGTCTCTCTCTCTTTCCCACAGGTGCACACACACATGCATATATATAAATCTATGGGGCAAGTTTATATTTGTAGATACATTCTATCTTGTTCAAAAAGCACATAATTTATAGACAGCCAATATGGCGTTTTATAAATTACTACTTTAGAAATAAAACCAGTCTGACTCCAAACCAAAACACAAACATTCTAAACAAGGCCTCACAACTCATATGTATTGTCTGACCTAAAATGTCACCTCTTCTTTATACTGATAAAACCTTTAGTTCTCTCAAGACAGTGACTTGAAAGAAATTTGGGGATTTACGTACATATATATTAATCAATTGAAACCTTCTAACTGATTAAAGATTTAACAGCATCTTAGGTTTGTTTAATATATCCTCATCAGTTGTGTGACCCTTTGGTCTTTTACTTATCAATTCTGTGTTCTGTGTGCCTCTTTTTCACCTGTCGAAGGGGCTACTCTCCAGAAGCTTGTGTCTTCAAATAAACCTGTTCAACTATAACCTGGCGCGGTGTGATTTCTGACCTTGCTACCTGAAAGTCAGAGCAAATGACCTAGGGCTCTGCTGGAGCACAGTTTGAGAGTACTTCTCCCTCTGCTCCACCTCTCTTAATTTGTGAGGCTTCCACAGCCACCTAAGACAGAGCAAAGACAGAGGGAGCTGACAATTGGCCATCTAGCACTGTTAAAAAGGTCACCACATTATACAACTTTGTTCGCCCCACTGAAGTTAAAGAAATCCCACCCCCATTGAAAATCTGGTGTTTCCAAAGATAGATTCCATGACTATTATTATGAAAGAATATTTTGCATTTGAGTTATAAAATTTTGAAAGGTGCTGCTCTGCATCAAAGATTCAGAACAATTGGTTTGAAAATGAAGTTAATAATTTTGGAAACCATATATATTAATATGAAAAGTGGGAACATGTGTTTAACAAACCTGACTGTACATACACAAGGTGAGTACTTGGCAAGGTTGACTGTTTCCTTCTGATAAGTAAACAATTAATCTGTTTCTTGTGCAAAGACCATGTCTTTATTTTGTTCTTTTTAAAATTTCAGATTTAAATGAGAAAGAACTGTTTCAAAACCAATGTTTAATGGACTGCTGAATGTCTTGTAAAGCAAGTAACCTGACACGAAGCTAGTTTGGGTAGCAGGCAAATTGATGCTGAAGGTTTATGTACAGATGCAGCCGGATTGCAATGAGAAGTTGATTGTTCTATGAACCAGCGACCAGTTATCGATAACAAAAGCTCTTTGCCTGCCATCAGCTGTGCAATTGGTTGTCAGGTAACTGACCATCTTGGGTTGGGATCAAGATAGAGGGAAATGTTTTGATCTTCACCAGCACAGGAGCTGTCTGCCTATTCCTTGAGGAGTCAAAACACCTTTTGAACATGAAATAAAGTTCATCATTCCTTCAACAGTCGTAAGCTGTGAATCTTAACTGATAAGTCAGAGACCTTTTACAAATTAAACTGCCACCTCATATCTCTTGCAAAACATTGGAAGCATCCAGAGAAAGACAACCTTTTGATCAGCATAAGAACCATAAAGATCATCTCAGCAATGCATGCATTGAAACCACAGAACTGCCTGACCAGTTTTCCTCTGTTCATAACCTATGTTTCCCTCTCTTGTCTGTCTGTGTATATGTGTAAGGGGGAGTTTATAAGGGGATTCGAGTTTTAATTTGTGGTGTTATATACAAACAGTTTATAACTGCTTACCTGTCACTAGAATCTAATTATCTGTTAAGTATAGAAATCTGGGTTTGTGCTTTTCATCAACCTGGGTCTGCAAATCAAGTAAATTGGGAAGTCTGCGGACTGTCAAAGAAGTGTGGGGCTTGATTTCCAGTGCAATATACCAGTGAGGCATGACATTTTGCTCCTTCAGAAGCAAGTCATTTCATTGTGAAAACATTTGCAGTGTTAGGGCTAAAGGCTCTCAATGTTTAGCAGTTCACAGAAGACGCACGCATACATGGGCAGACTTTTTGCTATTAAGCTCTTCTAGTGGTAGGGTGAAGCCTCTCCATGTTCAGTAGTTCATATAAAGGTGCATTCATAGGCATCAAGCACATTGCAACAGAGTTATTAGTGTTAGAGGTGAAGACAGATTGGTCACACTAGCTCACCCAATTTGAGGCAGCCACATGGCTCATTAACATAAGCCTGACCATGGCAGGCACATCTAACCTAAAAAGGGAGTCAGTTTCAATTAATCTAAATGTAGGTGCAACCTAAATGCATCATCAATAGAAAAGGTTCAGAGAAAGATGGGCTGGATTCAAAGGAAAGGAAAGGACATAGCTCTCAGGCACAGTGGAAGGAATGTAGGGAATAGATGCAGCATACTCAGATTGAAAGGGAAGAGTCAAGGTGATAGGATCAATGAAGGATGGAAGCTGGATTTTGGTCAGGATGGGAGTTGACAGAATGGGGTTATTTGGTATGATAGTGATGGGGAAGATCAATGAACCTGAATGATGCAGGGTGAAGAGGTGAGGCTAAACATGATGATTCCATGCTTTCACTCACAAGTTGGATGTAAATGTGGCAGGTTTGTGCAGGGCAGACCCTATTACAATCCCTACACATTACTTCTTGGCCCAGTGTTAGCCAGTTGAAGTATAATGCTTAATGCTATCGTCAGTCAAGGAGTTAGTGGCTTGTGAACGATGAGCAATGCTTAGTTACTACAACGTCTATCTGTGGGAGATAGTAGGAACTGCAGATGCTGGAGAATCTGAGACAACAAGGTGTAGAGCTGGATGAACACAGCAGGCCAAGCAGCATCAGAGGAGCAGGAAAGCTGACCCGAAATGTCAGCTTTCCTGCTACTATGATGCTGCTTGGCCTGCTGTGTTCATCCACCTCTACACCTTGTTGTCTATCTGTAGGATTTCTGAAGAGGTTGTCCATCTCTCAAATGGGTATGG
This sequence comes from Ginglymostoma cirratum, assembly GCA_024137785.1. Taxonomy (NCBI): domain Eukaryota; kingdom Metazoa; phylum Chordata; class Chondrichthyes; order Orectolobiformes; family Ginglymostomatidae; genus Ginglymostoma; species Ginglymostoma cirratum. The sequence goes on along the minus strand of JAHRHZ010000016.1, from coordinate 28,238,633 downwards.
CTTTACCAGGTCCAACAGTGACCAAGACACGAGGATGGACATTTTAGGAGAGCAAATGCAGATCTATCTACTGAAGTGCAAGAAACTTTACAGTGATGCGTCACCCGTACTTTCAGCAGCGGGAGTTGGTGACGACGCGAGCCAGGAAGTGAACTATTATATTCGGGCATTGGCTAAACCTGAAACACTACACATGTAGTGTCTCCCACCCATCATCCTCCTCTAACCAAAAAAAAAAGTGCTGTGTGGAGGGTCGGTAAGATAAGGCTTTTTTTCATTCTTCTGGAAATCTAGAGTAGAGGGAATGGAAGCTAGGGCAGTTGCATGCTCCTTTTGCAGGATGTGGGAGGTAAGGGTCACTGTGGGTGTCCCCTCTGACTTCACTTGCAAGAAGTGCACCCAATTCCAGCTCCTCAAAAACCACGTTAGGGAACTGGAGCTGGAGCTGGAGCTGGATGAACTCCGGATCATTCGGTAGACTGAGGGGGTAATAGAGAGGAGTTATAAGGAGGTGGTCACACCCAAGGTACAGGAAAAAGGTAGCTGGGTGACTGTTAGGCAGGGGAAAGGGAATAGGCAGACAGTGCACGGATCCCCTGTGGCCGTTCCCCTCAATAATAAGTATACCATTTTGGATATTGTTGCGGGGTGGACCTAGCAGGGGAAAGCCATAGCGGACAGGTCTCTGGCACTGAGCCTGGCCCTGTGGTACAGAAGGGAAGGGGGGAGAAACTTGGGTAACTCAGGGAGAGGAACGGTTGTTGGAAGTTCTGGGATTTAGATGCTTTAAAAGAAATAGGGAGGGTGGTAAAAGAGGCAGCAGAGTGGCATTGCTAGTCAGGGCGAGTATAGCAGCTACTGAAAGGCAGTTTGAGAATGATATGTCTGCAGTGTCAGTTTGGGTTGAGGTCAGGAACAAGAAAGTAGCAGTCACTTTGTTGGGGGTTTTTTACAGACCCCCTAATAGTTGCAGAGAAATAGAGGAGCGGATTGGGAGGCAGATACTGGAAAGGTGCAGAAGTCACAGGGTTGTAGTCCAGGGTGACTTCAACTTTCCAAATATTGATTGGAAACATTTTAGTTGTAATAGTTTAGGTGGAGCGGATTTTGTCCAGTGCATTCAGGAAGGATTCCTGACACAGTATACAGATAGACCAACACAAGGAGAGGCCACTTTGGATTTGGTGCTTGGCAATGAACCAGGCCAAGTGTTAGATCTGTTGGTAGGAGAGCATTTTGGCGGTAGCGATCATAACTCTTACTTTTACAACAGTCATGGAAAAGGATGGGTACATACAGCAGGGTAAGGTTTATAATTGGGGGAAGGGTAATTACAATTCTGTTAGGCAAGAACTGGGTAACATAAAATGGGAACAGATGCTGTCAGTGAAGAGCACTATAGAAATGTGGAGATTGTTTAAGGAATGCATGCTGCGTGTGCTCGATATGTTTGTCCCTAGCAGGCAGGGAAGATGCGATCGAGTGAGGGAGCCTTGGTTCTCAAGAGAGGTTGAACGACTGGTTAAGAGGAAGAAGGATGCTTATATAAAGTTGAGGAAACAAGGATCGGAAAAGGTTCTAGGGGGATACAAGTTAGCCAGGAAGGAGCTGAAGAAAGGGCTTGGGAGAGTTATAAGGGGGCATGAGAAAACCTTGGCAGATAGGATCAGGGAAAACCCCAAGTCTTTTTACACGTATATGCAGAACAAGAGAATGACCAGAGAAAGGGTAGGGCCAATCAAGGATTGTAAAGGGAATTTGTGTTCAGAGCCTAAAGAGATAGGAGAGATCCTTAATGAATACTTTTTTTCCGTATTCACAACTGAGAGGGACCTATTGTAGGAGAGGACAGTGTGAAACAGGCAGGTAGGCTAGAGGAGGTGGATGTTAGTAAAGAAAATGTGCTAGGAACTCTGAGGAAGTTTAAGATAGATAAGACCCCCGGGCCTGATGGGATTTATCCAAGGATTCTATGGGAAGCGAGGGACGAGATCGCAGGGCCTTTGGCGATGAACTTTTCATCCTCACTGTCCACAGGTATAGTGCCGGAAGATTGGAAAGAGGCAAACTTCATTCCCTTGTTCAAAAAAGGGAATAGGGATAACCCCGGAAACTACAGGCCAGTTAATCTTACTTCAGTGGACTTACTTCAAATTATTGGAAAGGGCTCTGACAGATAGGATTTATGATCACTTGGAAAGGCACAGTTTGATTTGTGATAGTCACCATGGATTTGTGATGGGTAGATCATGCGTCACAAACCTTATGAATTCTTTGAAGAGGTGACCAAACACGTGGATGAAGGTGGAGCAGTGGATGTGGTATACATGGATTTAAGTAAGGCGTTTGATAAGGTTCCCCGTGGTAGGCTCATTCAGAAGGTAAGGAGGCATGGGATAGGGGGAAATGTGGCAGATTGGATTCAGAATTGGCTGACCCTTGGAAGACAAAGGGTGGTAGTGAACGGAAAATATTCAACATGGTGCTCAGTTACGAGTGGTGTACCACAAGGATCTGTTCTGGGTCCTCTTCTATTTGTGATTTTTGTAAATGATTTGGATGTAGGAGTGGAAGGGTGGATTAGTAAGCTCGCGGACAATACGAAGGTGGGTCATGTTGTGGATAGTGCAGAGGGCTTTTCTACGTTATGAAGGGACATTGATAGGACGCAGAGCTGGGCTGAGAAGTGGCAGATGGAGTTTAACCCTGAAAAGTGTGAGGTGATTCATTTTGGAAGGACGAATTTGAAAGCAGAATACAGGGTTAATGGAAAGATTCTTGGCAGTGGGGAAGAGCAGAGGGATCTTGGAGTTCATGTCCACAGTTCCCTGAAAGCTGCCACCCAGGTGGTTAGAGTTGTTAAGAAGGCGTATGGTGTGTTAGCTTTCATTAATAGAGGGATTGAGTTCAAGAGCCGTGAAGTTATGCTCCAGTTATACAAAAGCCTGTTTCGGCCACATCTGGAGTATTGTGTCCAGTTCTGGTTGGCTCATTACAAGAAAGATGTGGAAGTGTTGGAAAAGGTGCAGAGGAGATTTACCAGAATGTTTCCTGGAATGGAGGGAAGGTCTTACGAGGAAAGGTTGAGAGAGCTCGGGCTTTTCTCTTTAGAACGACGAATGATGAGAGTTGACCTGATAGAGGTGTACAAAATAATCAGAGGTATAGATAGAGTAGACAGCCAGAGACTTTTTCCTAGGGTGGAGGTAGCTATTACAAGGGGGCATAGTTTTAAAGTGAGTGGAGGTAGATATAGGAGAGACGTCCGAGGTAGATTCTTTACTTAGAGAGCAGCAGGGGCGTGGAATGCATTGCCGGAACGGGTAGTGGAGTCGGCCTCATTAGGTGTAGTTAAGCAGCTATTAGATAGGCATATAGATGATAGTATAAGGTAGGGGTGGAAGTTAGATAGGCTTTAGATTTAGGGTAAAAGCTTGGAACAACATCGTGGGCTGAAGGGCCTGTACCGTGCTGTACTGTTCTATGTTCTATGTTCTATGTTCTATACCACTTATGTGCGCTCAGTAAATGTTTTTCTTACTTTCTCTCCCACAAGGCTAACTGCAATCCTTGCATCTGCAGGCTGGGGTGGAAGGACCCTGCTCTGTAGTTGGTCCTATTGGCTGAGAAGACTTGGCTGATCATACCCAGAGGATTTTGAGTCTAGAGACATCAGATCTGATGAGCATGTCCTGCCCTGATGCATCAATAGTATTTGCTTAGCTATCTTCGTATGAGATCCACATTCTAATCATTTTCTAGGTGACGACGTTTGTTCTAAATTCCTGATTGGATTAATTTGTGATGATAGAACCATACCAATGTTGTGGCACAGAAAGTAGCCTTTCAACCATTCGTGTTTGTATTAGCTGAAATATTTCTCAGCCCTCAATCTAATCCCCACTTCCATCATTTTGTAGCCTTGCAGTTTAATACTTCAGGAGCAGATGCACTTACCTTTTAAACAAGTTGAGTGTTTCTGCCTCCAGCACTAAACTGGGCAGCCAACACAAGACACCAATCACCCTCTGGTTAAAAAGTCTTTTCTCCAAGCTAGAACTGATTTATTTGGAATAAATAGTCATTCTTGCTAAGTATAAAAACCGAGTTTGTGCTTTCTGTCAACCTGAGCCAAAAAGATGGGTAGATTGGAGAATTCTACAAACTCTTAAAAAAACTTTAACATTTATGATGATTCTGGGAACAGGAGAGTGAGGCAAAACAAGATGTATGATATGACATGAAAAGGTAAATGCAGAAACATATTTCAAATTAAAACACAAAAGGAAGCTAATTATTTACAGATTCACACCATAAAATTTAAAACTTAGGAGTGGTTTCAAAAAGTTCTTTCTCATAAAAAGTAATCATTCCCTGAAATAAACTAGACTCCTGTATATGGAAACTAGCATTATCTAAAACTGAATTTGTTGCTGCAAAATGGAAATGTTAGTACTTTTCCAGGTAGTTGAATGAGAAAGGGCCCTTTTTCCTTCTTATATCCGTAGTTGTCTACAAGACCAATCTCCTTATCTGGAATGCTTAACTGTCTCATGTTACTATGCGTACATTCATTAGATCAAGCATAATTTTGGTGTTACCTCTGTTATTCATTTGGTAAACTTTTGAAAGGTAAAAAATCAACATGGCTGCTAATTAACGATGCAGATACATGATATTCTGAAACAGATAGTTCATTCAATTCTGCTGGAAGCAAGTTCTACACGTGCAATAATTAAAATGAAAAAAAAATCAAATAATCTGGCTCAAGAGATGCCCTGTCACATACCGTAGGTATTAGTGAACTACATAACTTCCCATGGACATGTTCACTGATAGTTGCCGACTGAACCAAATTCTCAGATCCGTCATCCTAGTGGGTAAATTCAGAAATAGGAGTCCCGGTGTAGAAAGAGGGAGTTTCCCAATTAAGACTGAGATAAGGAGGATATGTTTCTCTCATAGGGCTGTTAGTCTCGGGAATTCTCTTCCCCACAGAGCAGTGAAGTCTGAATCACTTATTCAAGGTTTTCTGATAGTCATGGCTGCAAAGGGTATTGGAGAAAATATAGGATGTTGGAAATAAGGCCACTAGCGGATCAGTCACAATCTCACTAAATGGTTGTGCTGGCTTGGAGACCAATGGCCTACTCCTTCACCTTCTTGTGATCCTGCGAACAATACAGTGTAGTAGATAAGATTCATTTAATATTTTCACTTGTACCTAGGAACAGTGGAAAGTGGCTATTGTCACCATGTTCTGGCATCATCTTGAACTATGGAATAAATTATTGAATATATTACATTAGTGGTGAAATACTGAATAAATTAATATTGAATTGATATTACTAAAACTGAAACAGCTTTAGAAGTTCATCTTTCCCTCTCCGTGGATATTATCGTCTCAGCTCCTGCAGTCGCCACCGTCCAACATCATCCCTGGGATCCTGGCAATGTGCTCCTTTTCTGCTGCTACTGGTGCCATCACTTCCATATCCGTCGCCTCTGAGCTGTAGAACCAAATTTAATACGTGTCTCTGTTATAAGCTAGTTTATTTTTCCAATAATTTTTATTATTAGCCTGGGGAGTTGCATCTGCCTCAAAACTGCTACCTGTTTGTAGTCTGAATGTTGTAGATTCTTTCTTTCTGAAGAATTGCATTTCTTGTTTTCCATTAACTAGACTGTGAAAGGCACTCTGGGTGGACCAAAGCCAAATGGAGGCATATGCGATATCTGCATTGGGCGTGTTAACTCCTGCCCTTGAGTTAATGCCTTGAAGTTAATGGCAAATTGCAGATTTCAACAAGTGATCTGCCATATGGCAGTTCCTTAATGCCTGGAAGTGCCATATGGGAAAACATCAAATATTTCAGAAGCCAGCTGCAGTGAATACACACAGCATCCTTTAGATTAGTTAAGTGTGCTAAGTATAAACAGAACACAGGTATGCACATCTTTGATAATCTTTAGAGAGTCATGAACATTCACAGTCATACGACAGTATCAGTCAAAGACTATGCAGCTGTAGCAACAGATGCAATGTGTGGATTTTGATAATATTTGACTGCCGCACACCATTAAACATTCTGTGATGTGATCATTGTATCCTGTCCTCTTGGGAATCATACAGTCACTGCCCAGGCTGACCAACTACTTATGGTTATTTAGGGAATGGTCTGTGGTGCTGAACTAAAACAGATTTTTTGGTCTAAAACTCCCAAAATAATAGGGATGGGATTAGGTTGCTTACCGTTCACAAGGCTGCTCAATCGTGTGAAGAGCCAAAGGACAGATTTCAGGGCTAGAAATTTGTGCATCCTGTTTTTTGGGTGCAGGGCTTGTCAGCCTGTAAGTGCTAATGCTAGTTCAGATTGAAGCACATAAACTTGGTGCACTCAACACATCTGCATGATTGCAGCATGTGCTTTCTTCTGTGTGCTGCTGGATACCTATGTGCTCTGTAAGGGGCTGAGTAGCATTGTGAAACAAATCACATAACACAGCCAGCTTATTTACTGAAGGCTGTTAAAAGAAAGCTACACCGAATTTAAATCATGTCAACTTTCACGTAGAGTCATAGAGTTGTACAGCACAGAAACAAACTCATCAGTTCAACCATGCCAGAGATAAAAGGTACTGCAGATGCTGGAGAATCCGGGATAACAAGCCGTGGGGCTGGATGAACACAGCAGGCCAAGCAGCATCATAGGAGCAGGAAAACTTGACGTTTCGGGCCTAGACCCTTCAAGGGTCTAGGCCCGAAATGTCAAGTTTTCCAGTTCAACCATGCCAACCAGATATGTTAAATTAATCTAGTTCCATTTGCCAGCATTTGGCCCATATCCTGCTAAATCCTTCCTACTACGCCTTTTAAATGTTGTAATTATACCAGCCTCCACCACTTCTTCTGGCAGTTCATACCATACACGCACCACCCTCTGCATGAAAATACTCCCCTTAGGCCCCTTTTAAATCTTTTCCCTCTCACCTTAAACCTGTGCCCTCTACTTTTGGATTCCCCTACCCTTGGGAAATGACATTAGCTGTTCAGCCCATCCATGCCCTCCTGATTTTATAAACCTCTATAAAGTTACCCCTCAATGAATGGATCATGTAGACTGAGACAAGAACAGGTCAAAACGGTTCCAGCAGGTGATGCCCACACTCAACCAAGACATTTTAAAAAAACTATCAGTGCTTCCAGCCTCATACCCAACTATCGTTGCCTTCATGTACATCTAGTTATTCAGCTGTGGAAGAAACATTGTGCAAATACAGAACTACACAATTACTCACAGATAGCAAGAACTGCAGATGCTGGAGTCAGAGATAGCACAGTGTGGCACTGGAGGGACACAGCAGGCCAGGCAACATCAAAGGAGCAGGAAAGTTGATGCTTTGGATCGGGACCCTTCTTCAGAAATTCTGAAGAAGAGTCCGGACCCGAAACATCAACTACACACTTACTGACATTTTGTCCTTTCTCTTACAGGATAAGGTGGCAGGGTAGAGAGGTACAATCTTGGTAGAATGCCCACGTGCCATAAGCTGTGGACAGAGGGGGTGATTCTCTGCACATGGGCCTGGCAACCACAGCGAGGATGGCAATATGTTCCTGCCCTATGCCCCTTCTCAACTCCTAGATCACCAGTCTTCTCCTATTTGACATGATAAGCAAGCTACTGATGGCATTAATATGGAGTTCCTATTCAAACCCATTTCCCTCACACCAAATCTCCTTCCTGATTTTCTGCCTTTGGACTACCGTTACCTGTCACCTTCCCAGCCACAGGAGCTCCAGGTAGAAACAAGGGGGAAATAAATCAGAACTGAGAAAAGGAACCTCTCACTTGTACTGCAGATGACCATGCATGAGTTATCCACACATGAATAGGCTGCAGCCAGGCCACAGGAAAATTATATTTTATTTACCAACACATTAAAGCCGAATGCCTGTTGAGGCCATTGTCTGAATAGATCACCTACTCCTTTGCCTTATCTATAAGGTTGCAACGGCAAATCCAAGAAATCACAGCGATAGCTTTAAAAACACTCCCAAATGTAACACAAAATAATATTAGCAAAACATCTTTAATATGACCTTACTTGCCATTTGGGTAGCTGGGCTTTTAAGAAATGCAAATGCAGTGCACACCTTGCAGTTTTATGCCTGCAGATTGAAGGGAGATGGATAAATGCAGGATATCCTGGGTTGTGTCAACCACCTGGGGTGTGTGATGCCAGAATAACATGCATTCACAGTGTTATAACACATAACGAAGATTTCTGCTTGTGTCCTTTCCCAAACAGAATGCAATGTTAGCCATGCAGAAAGTGGCTTCTGGTCCTCTGTCCATAGGAAAACAGTACTTGGTCCCTGTGTTCCCACCTCCAGCACGATTATGGCAGTGAATTTTGTACATTCAAAGATATGGGTAGGATTTGGAATGGCCGTATTTTTGATCTCTACGTCAAATAAATTTATTGAAACATAAACAAAAATCTTTTTCCTTGATTTCCAATTTGGCTGTTTTCTCACAGCCTTCACATCTTGTGCACCAGATTCCTCATAAAATAGCTGTAATAGAGATTTGGGGAAGGGTCTGACTCCACTCAATTTTAAAAATTTAACACTTCCAAGTCAGCAACCTTTTCTCTAGACAAAAACAATCTTCAATATGTGCATTTGATGTCCTGTAGGTTTTGGGGCAAAAATTCTCGAAAATTTTGGACACTATAATGGGGCAAGAGAATAGTCAGATCACCTGCATTGACCAGCCAGGACTGATCAAATGGCCTTTCCCTTTTATACTTGCTTTGTGAGTTCTTCAATTGGACATTAATAAGAACTGTCTGTGTATTTTGTGAGTGGTTTGTCCAAATTATTCCTACTTTGAATTAGTTTTGACAAGAGGGCTCATGTTGGTCAGCGGTAGTGTGCCCATCTCTGAGCTCGGAGGTCCAGATTCAAGTACCACCTGCTCCACATGTGCCATAGCATCTCTGAACAGGTTGTTTTAAAAATACCTACAGTCACTCCAAACCTATTTCTCACAGGACAGTGATTAGCTGGGATGGTGGCTCACTTGAACCCAATGGCCTTCCCACGTCTGCCAGAATTATTATCTGGACAGGAAGGCCCATGGTTTAATTTCATGACTTGGCCTTAATTGAGATCCTTGTATGACCTATTAATGATCATTTAAGGATCTCACCTCACCATAGCAGGTCCTAACCAGGCTTCAAGTGGGCTTTTCAATATGTACGACAGCTAAGCAAGATTGTCAATTCTGGGGATGGGGTGAAAAAGGATCAATGATCAAGATGGGGTCCCAATGATAGCCCAGTCCTATCCTTGCTGCCAGCCTCTCTCCCTATAATCTCCATCCCACAAATACCCTCCTCATATTATTTACCAAGGCTTGGGTCACTCTACAATCCTAAAATTCTTGTGCTTGGTCTTGCAGTAGCAGCTAAGGCCTAGCTAGTAGTGCCACCCTCTGACTAGTCAACCACTTCTGTTGCTGGACTCTTGATTCCAAGGGAAGGAGCTGTGATGGCCATACTAATGCCTGATTGCCTTGTAGTTCCGTGGGCCTTCTTAAATAAGGCTAAATAGGTTCTTATAGGCTTTTCATGTGACATCTGCCCATTGTGTTCACGTCAGCTGACAAGAGTGATGCAGCCTAATACATCTTCCATGTTCTTGCTTTAGCCTGTAGGTTTTATTCAGAAGCATATCCAAATGTCTTTTAAATACAATGAGGGACCACATCTACCAGCCTTTCAAGCACCGAGTGCCGAGTTCCTATCCACCACTGCTTGAGAAAGTTACTTCTTAAACCATCTCTGCCAATAACCTTCCCCCAACACCTTTAAATCTATACTTCCTAGTTATTGCTTTCACTGGTAATGGAAATAGGTCCTCCCTGTCAACTCTATCTAAGCCCTCAGTTTGGAGACTCATGTGGTGAGATCGTTGTATCTGAAACAGAAGGCCTAGGTTCAAGCCCCACTTGCTCCAGAGGTGTGCAATAACATCTCTGAACAGAATAATTAGAAAATATCTAACTAGGTTGTCATAATTTAGTAGAACCCAATGAAATCTTTCACCAAGCCTTGTTGACAGCGTAATTTATAACAGGTTGTGTGACCACAGCTTCTCTTCATGTAAAAGGACAGTCTAAAAACGTGACCTTATCATCTTGCAAACCCTGGTTTAGAGACTAATAGCTTGACACATAGCTTTGCATCAGAAAGTCATTCAAAAATAGACTGAAGTATAGTGAATGAAGGAAATATAATATCTGATATTATCAATATCTTTAAGTGTAACTCCACACAATATGATTGTATAAATCACTCAGAGATAGTAAGAACTGCTGATGCTGGAGTCTGATTTGTATGTTGAGCCTTATTGACTTGTTTAAATAGTTTCAGAAGATGCACTATTTGTTTCTTCTTATGCACAATCACAAATTAACATAATTTGCATGAAAATGACTATGCAACAGTTTGGAAATTTATTAGCTTGTTATTAAAAAGATATGTTTGAATTTAAACTTGATGTGAATTCAATGGAACTACACAAATTCTGAACAAGGTCAGAGGGTGGGGAGTGGGGAGTGGGTAGAATCTTAGCGATCTATTCCCTGGTGCAATAATGGATCATTGCTGGGTAGACAGCTTTCCCTCTGAGAGTGAAGGACTTACTGAATCCTGTACTAGCAATGCAGAAAGTCCTGGCTCAGCTAATGGTGAAGATCAATAAATACCATGAAGATGTGTATGATGAGCTGATCTAACATTTCCAGCTAATGATTAGTCCCCTAAAGTTGCTAGTGGCTTATACAGTAGTAAGTCAATCTCCATTGACTGGGATAAAATCTAGTCCCATGTTTTCCAAATGCTTTGCAAAATGGCTACTGTCTTGCAACCTTTCTTCTGCTTTTACAATAATATAATAACACTGGAAATATAAATATAGTAAGCTACAAGAGTGCAAAGTATTTATAAAAAGGGGAACACAAACATTGAGCAAACAATGAAACCTCCTGTACCTTTCAAGATGCCGAGCTGATTGAGTGATTTTCCCTAGTCGCAATAGCATGAGTGCCTTTGTACTTAGTGTACATGACCTGCACCTTTGTTTAGTATTCACATCGCATATGGATCGAACTTTCTCTTTACAGTGCAGAATCCTTGAATGCCTGCAGGACTAACTCTCCAGTTCAATCAAGTGAGCGTGATAGTCAGTGCACAAGTGCAGCTTACTGGATGAAGGCAAAGTTCACAGTGCAGCCACTCAGGTTAAACAAACATAATTTTGAAGCAGTATATTTTTAAAACTAGTTTTCTTGCTAACATTAACTGAGCCAATAAATGTGAAAGGCTTACAAACCTGTTTGGAAACTTGCTTTTCTTTCTTCCCTCAGCTTTTCTCAATTCCCCCTTTTGCTGTTAGTTTCATGGGATTTATTGTTAAAAATACACTGTTTTCATTCCAAATTATTTTGGTAATTTCTGTTTTGTGGATGTGATAAAGCATATCATTTATCATAATGACAAGGCAGACAAACAGTGATATTATTTCTCATTAAGCATCTTGTGATGTTTAGTCAAGCTGAATACAAATTATTGTAGTTTTGAATTGATGAGTACATTATTATTGGATATGAAAGTGAAGTTTCTCCACATGTTGTGTGGTAGCGATGGCTTAGTTGAAGTCATCATAGTTCCAGAGGGCCACTGGGCTGCTTTCTTATTAGAGAGAGACAACTTTGTGGTGGTTTAACGTAAGAGTCACCAGATCTCAGACAAGGGACAGGATTGAGAAGGTGGAATCTTCATGGTAACCTCAGTCGGTATGTAAATTGAAACCGTGCCAATGGCATCATTCTGCACCACAAACCAGCTGTCCAGCCAACTGAGCTAACCAATCCCCAGGTTAAACTTTTGACAAGATGAAGATTTATTAAAATCTCTTGATCAAAATTCCTTTGATCCTGAGTTGGTAAGTTCAAAGGACTAGAAATTTGTTTGCATCACAAGTTACTAATGTAGCTGGATTGCATTCATCCAAATCAAAGAGAATAAGAAACAAAATTAATACACACATGACATCTGAATAATTGTTTCGCAAGCATATTTACCTCCAACGCTGCTTTCTGCTTCTCATCACTGCTGGTGAGCTCTATATACAGCTGGAAACTCCTGTCTGACAATGGTACATAGTACGGTAGAGGCAGTTTGCTCTTTCTTAAAGTAACCTGTCTCTTTGAGGGAAGCTACACAAAGAAGATTTCTGCAATTAGTACTTGTAGAAACTGAACACCAGAGTTACCTTAGGAGATGCAGTCTACCTTTTAAGTCTAAACTAGATTAAAGCAGTCTAAGCCTCATCAAACTTGTACTCCCTGCCGAGACCGATAGCTAATCAATAGTGCACTTAGTATTGGGCTGAAAGCTATCTGGTAAATGAGCAAAGGGAACAGAAATTAAAATGATTGAAAATCATTTTTAATAACATGTAAAACTATTTTCTTGTTATTTTGGGGTGCAGTAGTCAAAATGTAGGAATTCCTTAAAAACCATTCAAAATCTGTTTACAACCAATGAATGACAATTCACCCAAAAATATTCCAGTTTAACGCTTAGCGCCTCTTCAAAGGCCTGCAAAAATGAAGCTAGCAGAAACTCCAAATTCTGATTAATTCACTATGGTTTTATCAGCGGGGCTTACTTTTAGATAAGTATTTTAAAATCAAATGTGAAAGATCACAGGACTTCAATTTGAGCTAAATACAATTGAGATTAAAACTTCATGATCGTTAGTGTGATGTTATCTTATGTCAATGTATCAAGTGAATTGCTCTGTTAAAGTCCACTTAATTGAATTGAAACTCCAGACCATAGATTAGGCAGGTGCATCAGTGTGGGAGTTTGACTGTTGGATGTTAGGAACACATAAATATAGGTAGCAAACTCAGCTTGACCTTTGACTGAATTCCAGCAGTTAATAGGTAAGAAAGTTGAATTCTTATGTAGAAATCTAATTATAATTACAGTTTGTAGTCAGCATTTAACTGAAATCAACAACAACAGAAATTGTTGGTGAAAAGCAGCAGGTCTAGCAGTATCTATGCTTCCCACCCACAGATGCTGCCAGAGCTGCTGAGTTTCACCAGCAATTTCTGCTTTTGTTTTAGATCTCCAGCATTTGCAGTTCTCTGTTTAATTCAATATAATTGGAATCAACAGTTTGAATTCTGAAGTCTCCAACTTAAGCAGGATTTTGACAAGACCTCCTTTGCAAGACCTGTTCCAGTTATGTGATCAAATCGATTCCTCAGTAAGTTGGTCAGATAGGTAATAAAAACCAAAAGAACTGTGGATGCTGTAAATCAGGAACAAAAACAATGTTGCTGGAAAAGCTCAGCAGGTCTGGCAGCATCTGTGGAGGAGAAAACAGAGTTAACGTTTCAGGTCTGGTGACCCTTCCTCAGAACTGGTTGTGGCTGGGAAAACGTCAGTTAATTTGCAGAAAATAGGGAGGTGGGTGGGGTGGGGAGTAAACGATAGGATAGAGCCCAAAGAGAGAGAAAGACAGTTGGACAGACAAAGGAGTTGCTAACGATCAGGCTGGGAGGGTGAATAGTTGTTAATGGGGGCTGTTAGTGACTAACAACAGGGGGTGTGTAATGGCAGGCTATGTGGTAACAAGGCCTGGTGTGTGGGGTGGGGGGCTGGGACATGGGAGAGTTTAGGCCCTAAAATTATTGAACTCAATACTGAGTCCAGAGGGCTGCAGGATCCTCAAGTGGAAAATGAGGTGTTGTTCCTCCAGCTTGCTCTGGCCTTCTCTGGATCACTGTACCAAGCCGGAGACAGAGATGTTGGCCAGGGAGCAAGGTGGTGCATTGAAGTGGCAGGCAACAGTTAGTTCAGGGTCTTTTTTGCGAGCAGAACGTAGATGTTCTGCAAAGTGGTCGCCAAGTCTACGCTTCGTTTCCCCGATGTAGAGGAGACCACATTGTGAGCAGCGAATGTAGTAGACTAGGTTCTTTGAAGTTCAGGTGAAGTGTTGCTTCACCTGGAAGGTATGTTTGGGCCCTTGGATACTGGTGCCACTAATATCCATTACAAACCCACCGACTCCTACAGCTACCTGGGCTATACATCCTCACACCCCACTTCCTGTAAAGACTCCATCAACACCTCCCCACAGCCCTACGACACCTTCCCCTGTAACCGGCGAAGGTGCAACACCTGCGCATTTACCTCCTCCCTTCCCAGTATTCAAGGGCCCAAACCTATCTTCCAGGTGAAGCAACACTTCACCTGAACTTCAAAGAACCTAGTCTACTGCATTCGCTGCTCACAATGTGATCTCCTCTACATCGGGGAAACGAAGCGTAGACTTGGCGACCACTTTGCAGAACATCTACGTTCTGCTCGCAAAAAAGACCCTGAACTAACTGTTGCCTGCCACTTCAATGCACCACATTGCTCCCTGGCCAACATCTCTGTCTCTGGCTTGGTACAGTGTTCCAGAGAAGCCCAGAGCAAGCTGGAGGAACAACACCTCATTTTCCGCTTGGGGACCCTACAGCCCTCCGGACTCAAAATTGAGTTCAATAATTTTAGGGCCTAAACTGTCTCATGTCCCAGCCCCCCACCCCACACACCAGGCCTTGTTACCACATAGCCTGCCACTACACATCCCCTGTTGTTAGTCAATAACAGTCCTCATTAACAACTATTCACCCTCCCAGCCTGATCGTTAGCAACTCCTTTGTCTGTCCAACTGTCTTTCTCTCTCTTTGGGCTCTATCCTATCGTTTACTCCCCACCCCACCCACCTCCCTATTTTTTGCATATTAACTGACGTTTTCCCTGCCACCATCAGTTCTGAGGAAGGGTCACCGGACCCGAAACGTTAACTCTGTTTTCTCCTCCACAGACGCTGCCAGACCTGCTGAGCTTTTCCAGCAACTTTGTTTTTGGTCAGATAGGTGTTTTGTGTTAGGACCATATAAAGCAGTCAACTTCATGAAATTAAGCACCTCAGCTAACTTACAACAGAATGCTAGATTTGGCTGAATAAGGAAGGAAGTATGGAAGTGGAAAGGGTCTCCTTTGTGTTGTTTTCTAAATTGTTCAGGCTCTAACTATTAATTCTTTCTCAGCTACAGAAGAAGAAACTAGTTCATTGATGAGTATCTTGTAAATCACTAGGGGTTATTCTATTCTTAAGTTTCAACACAATGTAGGTACTAATGGCAAAGTTAATAAAATAACACAACTGAATAAAATAATTAAGTAGTTACTTGGAACATACTAAGGATGGCAAGATGTGAAATGTGCTTCCGTTGTTGCAGGTGGGAGCTCCTAGATGCTAGTTTTGTCCAGGGCAGCCAGTTCTTGTGGTTGAAGTTGAAACAGCTTTGGCTCAGATTTGATGAGCTGAAGGCTGAACAACCAACATTGACACATCAGAAATTACCTGGATTCTTCAGGAAGTCGTCATGTCTCCTAGGATTGGGTTATCTGATATGGTGAGTTTTCGATTGTGGGTGAACTAGACAAGATGACCCAGAGGGCAGTGTGTAAGAGCTGTAGGAGCTAGATGCATCTTTGTGATAAGGTCATGGAGCTGGTCCCCAGTGGACATCAACAGCAGGAGGTGATTAGTTTGAAGACAGAACTTGTAGATAATTGCTGTCCAACAATATAATAGTATAATTAGAGCCTGGTATTTCTAGATTACTGTGAATAATTGTATTTAGTATTAAAATTCAATAAATAGAGGAAGTCTAAGCCTTAAGACAGTTACCTTACCTTATTCTCAACCAGTTTGCCTTGAACCCAAACTCTTAGATGTGAGCATAACGCCACACAGCAAAAGATGGTGGAGCACTCAAGTCTCAGCCTTTACAATTGGCCAAAAAGTCAGAGGTTCTTTTCCTTGGCTGGATGACAACTGATGTTGTTGAGTTGATTAGGAAATGGTTAGGAAGCCATCCAGATTTGGAGTGGATGGCTGCGGAGGGGGGGTGGGGGGTGCGGGGGGGAAGTGGAAAGTAATATATTGGCTGAATAATCAGAGGGATTGACACCTTCCTCTGTAGCAGAGAGTGAGAATCCAGATGGCTGGTTGTCAGCCCAGTGCCAAAGTTTGGGACATCTGCTCAGGGCCAGGGAGGAATTTGAATGGGAATGGGATGATCCAGTCTTTGTGGTCGATATAGCGTCAGTGATGAAAGCAAAAGAAAGAAAGATGCTCTGCATAGTCAGTATGGGCGTCAAGGTGCAAAGTAGATGAAGAATCTCAAAAATCATAAGCTCTAGATTCGAAAACACAAATTGCTTGAGAAACTCAGCAGGTCAGGTAACAGTTGTGGAAATAAACCAGAATCAACGTTTCAGGTCCAGTGACTGTTTTTCAGAACTTACTATGGTGAGAGAATGATGATTTATATTCTGAGGACAGGTGTAGGAAGGTAGGGGGAGGGTGGGTAAGGGACTAACCTACAGGTGGTGGATGGAGACCAGAGAGAGAGGACAGCAGTTGGCAAACCAAAGAATGGATAATGGTGAGCCAAAAAGAAAGAAAAGTTGCTAACGGGGACCATTAGTGGGTGAAAATGGGTTAGCTGTGATGAAAGCAGCCCATGTGATGAGAAGGCCTGGGGTATGGGGGTGGGTAAAGGACGTGGAAGGAGGTTCAGGCACTAATCTCTGAATTGCAACCTGAGCAAACTGCAAATTGGCATAGGAAACATCAAATTAGAGTGATGAATTCATGGCTCGAAGACTGTGCTACATATTTTGCTACATGGGGTAAATTAAAGATTACAGCCAAGGGCCAGAGTCAAAGGTATTAATTTGAGAAATGGTAAACAGGTTGTGACATCATATTGCTGGAATTGGTGGAAACATATACACTGAAAGTTTTACGTTCATATATTTCATCATAGATTCCTATGGCTGTGTATACAAGCCTCAGGAACTCAGAAGTCTCATCCCGGATGAGACCTGATCACTCATCATCAGCTTCACGTGGGTTTGCTAGCTCAGATGGTTAGAGCATGGTGCCAATAATGCCAAGGTCATGGGTTCAATTCCTATACTGACCAAGTCTGCAGACTTCTAGCCACAAGTTTTTTTAATTTCTGTTCCTATGTCTTATGGTCGTATCAAGGATTACAGGGAGAAAGTGGGAGAATGGGGTTGAGAAACTAATCAACCATGACTGAACGGCAGAGCAGGCACAATGGGCTGAAAGGCCTAATTTTTGCTCCTATGTCTTCTGGTCTTGTGGTCTAAATTTTAAGAGTAGTATACTGGTATTTGCTTCTGTCAACCTTAACCAATAATGGGCGATATAACAAGGCGTGGGGCTGGATGAACACAGCAGGCTAAGCAGCATCATAGGAGCAGGAAAACTTGACGTTTCGGGCCTAAACCCTTCATCAGAAATGGGGGAGGGGAAGAGGGTTCTGAAATAAATAGGGAGAGAGGGGGAGGCGGATAGAGGATGGATAGAGGAGAGGATAGGTGGAGAGGAGGCAGACAAGTCGAAGAGGCGGGGATGGAGCCAGTAAAGGTGAGTGTAGGTGGGGGTGGGGCTTGAGGTGGGAGGAGGGGATAGGTGAGAGGAAAAACAGGTTAGGGAGGTGGAGATGAGCTGGGCTGGTTCACCATTTTTCTGAAACAGATAATCTCAACTTCTACAAACACTTGGGACTGTTTGATGACGTTGTTTTGATAAGATTACCCATGTGAAACACGTCAACACCACTGTCTGTCTCTTCTACATCAATTGATTCTGATTTGTCAATTTCTTCATCTATATGCCCTTAATGGGAAACTGGGTGGTCTTTATTGTGGCTTGAAAATACTCCTCCCTGACGCAGTTAGAGACTGTGTGACTGAACCCAGCCAAAGCAGTGGAAGTTCACTGGTAGTGTCAGTTCATAAATTGGATGGATCAACAAGACTACAGAAAAATAAATACAGATACAAAAACAGACAAATGTGGCATAGTCAGCAGGATGACAAGCAGCCTTTAAAAAGCTGAAGACAATTCTAAAAAATGAAGCAGCGTTGGCTGTCCCTGATTTTATCAAACTCGTTCAAAATGGCAATTGAAGCTCATTACTTGGGAGTAGCTGCAGTCTCATTGAAAGATGATGAGCCAGAAATTTAGAAGACAATGAGATACCTGTCCAAGAAATAAAGTAATATCAGGGAAGTACTCTATAGTAGCAAGGGAGACTTTGAGATTTTTATTTGTTTTTCAACATTTTCAGGTCTATGCTCGACAGAGTTGCAATGAAAGATTATACTGGCTGTAATCTGCTAACATTCAGTAAAACGTTTAAATCTGGAAATGCAAGACAGTTCAGATGGAGTTTATTGATTCAAATATTCCAGATAAAAATTGTTCACATTGCTGTTAAAAATTTTGTGACAGATATGCTTTCTCCAGAATGCAACAATAATAAAATAAAATAGGAATTTAAGGGATAGATGGTATAAGATTGCAAAAGACTTGTAAAAGGGGTGAATGAGGAAGAATAGATGTAAATCTCATGTTTTGTTGTCTATATGTTATATGCCTTGTAATGAAATGGCATCTCATCTCTTCTAAAGATGGAGGAATGTAAAAATTACATTTTGTTTTATTTTTGGATTATTAACTAAAAAAACTAAACTGAAGAAGAAGATATTTACAGTTTTGAAAATAAGTTACTAGAATGCATTTTGAATTGTACTTATAATGTTGTCTTATTCCAGTAGTGAGGGAGAAGGCCAAATGAAATGGCACTGCCTCTGTGTGTTCAGGGCAGTTTTGACACAAAAGTCAATATCCGGAATTTTTTTAAAAACCGGAGCAGTTCTTCTGGGCTGAGGAGGGCTCTGCATAGTAACACTTGATTGGTTGATAGGCAGGTGAACACACTCTGCGTGTGTGGTCAATAAAAAGAAGCTTTTAGGCTGAAATCTATTCCTCACCATCTTGTGTGGAAACATAACATAAAACCCTAGTAGCTATTCTCACTCACCATTTTACTAAAAAACTGCCCTCTGTGCAAATTCCTTTGTTGAAAGAAAAGAGTAAAAGAATCACTTCCAGAAACACTGAAAGGATAAATCTGCAGCCTTGCATAAATGAGCAAAGAATTGGATGGAATCAGCAGTAAGCCAAAAGAACACAACACATTAACATTTGTGACTGAGACCGGTGCCAGAGCAGTGCTTAGAGTTATAGAGTCATACAGCTTGGAAAAAGACCCCTCGGTCCAATTCACCCTCGCCGACCAGACATCCCAATCTCACTTACTCCTGTTTGCCAGCATTTGGCCCATATCCCTCTAAACCCTTGTATTCATATGCCCATCCAAATGCCTTTTAAATGCTGTAACTGTATTAATCTCCACCACTTCCTTTGGCAGCTCATTCCATACATACACCATGATCTGCATGAAAAGTTACCCCTAAGGTGTTTTTAAAACCTTTCCCCTCTCACCTTAAACCTATGTCCTCTAGCTTTTGACTCCCTCACCCTAGGAAAAATAGCTTGTCTATTTACTCTACTCATGCCCCTCATGAACTTATAAATTGCTATAAGGTCACCCTTCAGTTACAAATACTCTAGAGTTAAAAAAGAGCTCTCGCTTAGTCAGCCTCGCTATAGCTCAAACCCTCCAGTTCTGGAAAAGTCCTTGTAAATCCTTTCTGTACCCTCTTAAGTTTAACAACATTCTTTCTACAGAAGGGCAACCAGAATTGTACACACAATTGGCCTTACCAATGTCCTATACTCAATGTTCTAACCAATGAAGGCAAGCATGCCATACACCTTATCCATGCTGTCTACTTGTGACTCCACTTTCAAGGAACTATGACCTGCACACCAAGGTCTCTTTGTTTGGCAACACTCCTCAGGGCCCTACCATTATCTGTAAAAGTCCTGCCCTGGTTTGCCTTACCAAAATGCAACACCTGATATTTATCTAAGTTAAACCCCATCTGCCACTCCTCAGCCCATTGGCCCATCTGATCAAGGCCCCCTTATACTCTGAGATAATCAACTTCACTGTCCCCTATACCACCTCTCTTGGTGTTATCTGCAAACTTACTAATCATACCACTTTTTAAAAATCAAAGTCATTTATATAAATGACAAAAAGTAGTTGATCCAGCATTGATCCTTGTGGCACATTACTGGTCACAGGCTTTAGTCTGAAAAACAACCCTCCAACACCATTCTCTGTCTCCTACCTAAAAGCCAATTTTGTATCCAATTGGCTAGCTCCCATGTGATCTAACCTTACTAACCAGTCTACCATGTGGAACTTGTCCAAAAGCTTTGCTGCAATGTATGTCACTCTGTATTCATCAATCTTCTGTCACTCTGTATTCATCAATCTTCT
>JAHRHZ010000016.1:28189620-28218179 GCA_024137785.1 Ginglymostoma cirratum | reverse complement strand
ACTCTGTATTCATCAATCTTCTGTCACTCTGTATTCATCAATCTTCTTTGTCACCTCTTCAAAAACCTCAATCGAGTTCCACACACAAAGTCATACTGACTATGCTTAATCAGTCCTCACCTTTCCAAATACGTGTAAATCCTGTCCCTCAGAATCCCCTCCAACAACTTACCCACCACTGACATCAAGCTTACTGGTCTATAGTTTCCTAGCTTTTCTTTACAACCTTTCTTAAATAATGACAACATTAGCCAATTTCCAGTCTTCTGACACCTCACCCATAGCTATGAATGAAACAACTATCTCAGTAAGGGGCCCAGTAATCTCTTCCCTAGCTTTCCATGAAGTTCTGGGAAACACTTTTTTTGATCTTATTTTCATTTCCCATGCAGAATACCTGTATCTCGGCTTGTATCTTTGTGTTTTTGCATGTATTTGTATGAGTTTTCTTTTAAAAGAGTTCGCGTTTAAGGCATACAGTAGCAAATTAGCACTTCAGGCGTATTTCATTTTACTTTTTGGTTAAAAACAGTTTGATGATAGTAACCAGCTATCTTATTGTTATTGGAAAAAAATTACTGCATCCCTCGCAGTAAAAATGTACCTTGAAATGTGCAAGCCTATAAGACTGATTTTTTGTTCTGGAACTCCAACAAGTTTCAGTTAGGCCAAGGAACACCTGGTCCTGCAGCTGCAGTTGATGTTTCCCTATATGCAAATTCCTGGGAACAGCCCACAAAGCACAGAGTCTTGCATCATGGAGCTACTCAGGTGAGCCTCAACAATAACCACTGCATAAAAGTGCATTGCAGAGAAAGTGGGCAATGATCTCGTTCACTACAGACTGCTTGAATGAAATGTATGGAATGTCTCTATGTTTTGATGCTTGTTTGGAATGCCAGTGACAAGACATCCAACAAATTACATTAATAGTCTGTTCAGAAAACCATTCAATATGATCCACCATCTCCATTCCCACATGCATATAGCTTATCGCTTGTATTCAGAGTTTAAATGTCTTCAGTTATACTTAAATTATTTCTTTTCAAGAGATCATCTCACCTTCCATTTCACTTCTCTCAAGCATTGTGATAGCACATTATGAAATGCTTTCTTTCTAAAAATAATTATTCCTTAAAATAAAATGTATATTATACAATTCAGTTAGATTTCTTTTCAGGCAAATGGTGACAAATCAAAACACTACTCCAAGGTTATTAAGTTCCTATTTAGAATAACTTTTTCATGAACAAATCATCCATCTACATAATTCAACGAAATTGCCTAATCTTCCCAAATTTAAAGTGAATGAAATCAGTCTTTCAGAGATGCAGGAATTGCACAAGAGTGTGCAAGCAGATTTGCAAGAGGGTTTCTTAACAATTCAGAGTTGTTTTGTTTTCTGCATATGTTAGCGTGTTTCTGTAGTCTTAATTGGCACAGATACACTAAGGGAGGAACAAGGTAAGTGCATGGGGCGGAAAGGATTCAAAACAAACGTTGATGGTATTAAATTAAGAAGAACAGGAGGGTGGTTCACATCAATCATAAACACCAGCATGAACTTGTGCTGCCAATGGTACTTAATGATATGTGTACTAGTTAAAATATTTACTACATTGTTTTCTTTTGGTAATTGATGAGGAGCTCATTTTTCGTATAAAATACGAGAAAGGCTAACAGTGTTTGTCATTATTTATGGGCAAATTGGAAAGAACTGGCAACTGTGCATCCGCAATTAAATGTGGAAATAATCCAAGCTGACGTGTTTCTTCAAAGACTGTGCAAAAATCACAGTGCACCATTTGACTCAGCATTTAAATACATCGAGCTGCATGAAGTTCGCATAGCTCATATGACACAAAACCTGGAAGTATTGTGACTCAGGGAGGCTAGTGATAATGTCAAAAGGACATAACAGACTAGTGGAATATAACTGACATGTCGCAACAAAATTTAATTCAGAGAAGTGTAAAGTGATACCTCTTCATAGGAATAACGAGGAGAGGCAGTACAATTTAAAATACTCAGTTCTAAACAGTAGGAGGGAGCAGGGGCTTGTCAGGGATACTGCAAATAAATCACTGAAAATACACTCCAGTGGAGAAATCAGCTCACAAAACCTGAACCTTAGGTTTTACAAATGTTGACAGAAAATTAAAAAAGCTAGAAGAGGGTATGATGAACTTTTAGGTTAGACTGGTTCAGAATTGTGTCAAGCTCTGGACATCGTACAGTCAGCGTTTGTGAAGGTATTGGGAAAGGTGTAGAAAAGATAGATGGTAATGATTACAGGGATGTGAAACTTCAGTTACTCAGACTGGAGAAGTTGATACTCTTCTCTGCAGAGACAGCAGAATGTGAAAGCACAATAACGTGGTACTCAGTCTGTCATATCTTTACTGGTACTTTTGTAGAGCAAGCCAATTAATTTGACTCCCTGTTCTTCCCTCATTGCCTTGCAAGTTTTCTCTTTAGAACTTCGCTTTTGAACCTGCCCCCACCACCATTTCCGACGGTGCATTGCAGATCACTGTTTGAAATAAAGCAGCATTGCTGAATCAAATGTTTCAGCAATCATTTTCTGATAGATAATGCAACAAATAGCTTTGAAAATCGAGCTGTTGCAGCATTTTTTGTGAAAGCACATTTCTCACCAATATTTGGCTGTTTTTAACATTCAACAATAATAGATGTATTTAAACTGATTGTACCACAGCAAAGGGAGGGGAAGTCTAGTCTATTTGTCATGTATTAGCCTCTAATGGTTGTCAGTTTTGAATACAAGATTACATATTAATGATGAGGTAACAGATGAAGATGAAATTCGATAGTGCTGGTCAAAGTCATAACGGAGTAAATAGACAGTGTAAATAGAAAAAAAAAATCCCTTTGCCAGAATGGTTGAGAACCAGAGGATGTTAATTTAAGAAAATTATTTGAGAAAGTAGAGGTAATGTTTGGTCTTTTTGAATCTATGCAATGCTTAGAGTAATGATGCTCCCTCAGTGGTGTTTTGGACTGAGAGAAAACCACAGGACATTGACCGTGAATTGTAAATTGTTTATTGTATTCAACTTCATTCACTTCATAATAAATTCAGGGTAGCATGGGACTTGGAATGAAAGGTGAATGCAGTGGCATTCACAGAAAACTGATTGTCTTCTCCTTGGTAGAAAGTAACAATACATCCATACAGTGCTGTTTTGGCAAATTAAACATTGTTCTGGTTAATGATGACTTTGATGCTGGAGATGGCCAATTGTGTTTTTTTAGTTATGGATAATGATTGTTTTGCACATATTATTGTAAATGTTACCAAATATTAAGTTATAGGTTGGCCCAAGATTTTCATTATTGAGGGGAGGGAATATATGAATTACAGTTGGTAACTGTAATTGTATTTGTAATTATAATTATATTGGACACAATTATAATTTTCATGGACTCTGTGATTTAGTGACCCGAAAGCCTGGAAGCAGTACTAACAGGAAGAAAGCTAATATATGGCTCGCTTGTGGGTAGAGAGAAAGTAGCTGCAACAAGGAAAAAATTAAGAAGGTACTATTACAACAAACTGTGTGCACAATACATTTGAAATGGACAGAAAGCTGAAGACGGTCCTTTAGCAGCAATTGTGATTTGGACAATGCAATTGCTATAATAAGACAATAGATATAGGAACATATTTAGGCCATATGGCCCATTGAGTCTGCTTTGCATACCAACATGGCTGATATGTTTCTCCCAGTAACACTTCATCCCTTATTAATGACAAACCTATCTTTCCCTGTCTTAAAAACACTTAATGACTTGGTCTCCATAGCCATCTGAGACGATGAGTTCCACAGATTCCACATTCTGCCTGAAGAAATATTTCCTCATCTCAGTTCTAAATCTTAGTTTTTTGAGAGATGACCATCATTTTAATGAGGTTTATTAAATAAGTCAACTAAAGAAGTCTCTGGCTAATCAGCGTCAAAAAAAACCTCATCAATTTAACAAAGGAGATTCAGCAAGAGTATGCTTTTTATGGTGATGACTGTCTTTGGGAAACTCAGAAGGAGTGAAGCTACTACTGGTGGTGACTCAAGGGCCAAATCCATTGAGTGGGAAAGGCAGAAAATCTGATGCAATGGAACCCAAATCGGAAAGACTGTGAAATTGAATATGATGCTATATGTGTGGGGAGTATTGCAGTGTTTGACATGCTGTGATACAGACTTCATTATATCTGTAATTCCATGTGTAATTTATAGCTCATAATAAACATAACTTAACTGTTATGGTAATTCAAGTTTAATTTAGATTGATTCTGATTTGTGTTAAAGTAAACCTTATTAAAATTCTACTTGGTAATTTATTCCTGGAGGGGTCATTTGGTAAATTTGGTTATTTGGGTTCTTTCATCTCGATTACAATAATTTCAAGACAGGGGAATGCTCTTATAGGATTCCGAATCTATGAGAAAAAGTAGTTTGATCACAGGCAATCCAGTAAGTCTAGAGGTACAAAAGTATCAATATCGAGTGTAAATATTGCTTTCTAAGACTTTAAGAGACAGAGAAATGTTATAAATTAGTATCGCTCATTGTTTTTGGAACAATCCTTAAATTATATAGGGATATTAGAGTGATTCATGATTTCAGCAGACAACTTGGCTAGTCATTTAATAACTGTGCATCTGTGAAACATTACCAATTAGATGATTTTTACATCATTTACAGAACATTTCCTTATTGCCATTTAGAAAATAAATCATTTGAAAATGATTTATTGTAGAATCAATGATCCCTCAAGATGAACCAATATCTTTTTATTGCCAATGGAATATGGGCGTCACTGGCAAGGCCATCCTAAATTGTTCTTGAGAGGATGGTGGTGAGCCACCTACTTGATCCATTGCAATCCTTTAGGTATTGTTATACTGCTGTTTGACAGTGTGTTTCAGACTTTTAAAGGAGCACCAAGGAAATTGTGCCATTTTTCTAATTAGGGTGGTGTTCCTATGCAGCTATTGACCTTATTCTTTTAGATGATGGAGGTAATAGGTTGCAAATTTGTGGGAGGTGGCAGAGTAGTGGCAATGCCACTGGACTAGCGATCCAGAGGCTATTGATCAGAGACTTGCATTTGAATTCCAACACAGTAGCTGGCACAATTTAAGTTCCATCACTAAATCTGGAATATGAAACAGGTTTCAGTAACGGTGACCATGACAAATGGAAACCCGAGATAACAAGGTGTAGAGCTGGATGAACACAGCAGGCCAAGCAGCATCATGGGAGCAGGAAAGCTTGACGTTTCGGGCCTAGACCCTTCATCAGAAAACTCTATTATCTCTGATACAACTGGAAACCCATCTGGTTCACTATTATCTATTGGGAAAGAAAATATGTCCTCCTTACAGATTCGCCCACATGTGTTTCTAAACCCATGGTACTGTGCTTGACATTTAACTACCCTTTGAAATGGTCTACCAAGCCACACTGTTCAAGGGCAATTATGGATGGGCAACACATATTGGTTTTGTTAATGGTGCCAATACCATAGGAATGAAGAAATAAAGCTCTCCCATTAACCCTGGAGTTTAGCTGTTTTATTTCTGTTTAGAGAAAGTCTTTAATAACATCTGGAGCTGAATGATCTTGACAGAATCCAAACTGAATGTTGGATATCAAATTCTATTTGATAGGTCTGTGAGAAAAAAAACATTAATTAGCGAGATTAGATTAATGTTAGGCATAGTTAACATCGATTTATTTAAAAATATTTTAATCCCAGGTGACATTCCACCACATTTCACAGTCACTTTGGAGGTAAAGCTAAGTTATGCTAATGAAGTCCATTGAGTATATTCGCGTCATTTAATTTATTGATGATGTGAGACATAATAGCATTGAAATGTTATTTATATGATAACAACAGTCCTTCCTTTTACTACATTTAGGTTTGATGAATAAATCTGCAGATACATTGATCTTTTAATGTTGAAAATTCCCACAGGTGTCCGGGGTCATTCAAAACAGATAGATAGGTGGATGAGATAGCGGGAACTGCAGATGCTGGAGAATATGAGATAACAAGGTACAGAGCTGGATGAACACAGCAGGCCAACAGCATCAGAGGAGCAGGAAGGCTGACGTTTCGGGCCTCAGCCCTTCTTCAGAAATAGATAGGTAGATTGTGTGGTGAGGAAGAGATACAGGATGCTTTATTTCATTAACCAGGGCGCATAATATGGGAGCAAGGAAGTCTTCTGACAACTTTATAAGGTATTGGTCAGGCCACAGGTGGAATACTGGTCATCACATTATATGAAGGATGTAATTGCAGTGGAGAGGATGCAGAGGAGATTCATCAGGACCTTGCATAGGAAGAAAAGTCTCAGTTATGAGGAGAGATTGGATAGGCTGGGTTTGTTTTCCTTGGAGCAGAGGAGGCTAAGGAATCTAGTTGTGGTATACAAAACTTTGTGAGACTTAGACAGAGTAGATCATGAGAATCTCTTGCCTCTGGTAGACGTGTCTAAGACTAGAGGGGCATAAGTTTAAGGTGGAGTGAGTGGTTTAGAGGAGATCTGAGAAAAAATATTTCCACCCAGAGGGTGGTAGAAATATGGAACATGCTGCCTGAGACGGGTGGTGGAGGCAAGTACTCTTACAATATTCAAGAAGCATCTGGATGAGTGCCTAAAATGCCAATACATAGAAGGCTATGAATCAGGTGCCGGTACATGGGATTGGTATAATTTAGTGTTTATTGGTCGGTAGAGACACAGTGGGCTGAAGGTTCTGTTTCTATGTGGTATGACTCTATGACTCCATGATGCCAGCCACGCTCTCTGCTTCCATGTGTAAATCCTCTTTTTGATCCCTATTCAGCCTTACTCCTCTTTTTGCTACTCTTTTGTATAGAAAAATATAAACTATGTGCTTTTTGAACAAAATAGAATGTATTTGTCATTACAAATCTGCAAATGCAAATTCAACCCATGGATTTATATGTGTATGCGCGCGCGAGTGTGTGTGTGTGAGAGAGAGAGAGAGAGAGAGGGAGTGTGTGTGTGTGTGTTTGTATGAGAGAGAGAATGTGTGTTTTTGTTTGAGAGAGAATGTGTGTGTGTGTGTGTGCATGCTTGAGAGAGACAGCGTGTCAGTGTGTGTCTTTAAGAGCACTCTCTTGACCTTTCTCTCCAACAGCATTGCAATACACTAGCTCAGGGTTGCACCACTCTGCAGTTCCACTTCATCCTCCGGCTCATTCGTCATGCTAACAAGAAACATTTTCTTTTCCTTTCAGGCATCAAGGCCCACAAGGTTCAACAGCCCATGACCCTCTCGAACTTTCCACTCCTCCTCTTCCCTCTGACTCCATCCCCACTCCCAACCCCACCTCCTGTTGTGTATTCACCATCCCTCCTAACTTTCCGCTCTCCAATGCTGAACACTTTGTACTCAGCAAAGGCCTCAGCTTTATCCCTCTTCAACCCCCCTTAACGAATTTCCAGCATGACATGACGCTGAAATCTTCTTCCACCCTCTTCACCTCTATGCCTATTTCTTTGGACAAAAGTCCTCTCCCCACCCCACAGTCTCCTTCAGCATCCACCCCCCCAACCCACCCCCCCCCCCCCCACACACATACAGCTCACTTCTACCTCCTTCCAAAAATTCACAAACATGACTGTCTGGTCAGACCCATTGTTTCAGTCCGCTCCTGCCCCACAGAACTCATCTCTTCTTACTTTGACTCAGTTTTCTCTCCCCGGTCCAATCCCTCCCCACATACATCCTTGATTCCTCTGACGCTTTATACTGGTTTCAAAACTTCCAGTTTGCAGGCTCCAGCCGCCTCCTCTTTACCATGGACGTGTAATCCCTTTACATGTCCATTCCCCACCAGGGGGGTCTTAGGGCTCTCCGCTTCTTCCTGGAGCAAAGACCTGAACCGTCCCCACCCACCACCATCCTCCTCCACTTGCCTGAGCTTGCCCTCACCCTCAACAACTTCTCTTTTAACTCATCTCATTTTCCTCAGGTCAGAGGGGTGGCCATGGGTACCCACATGGACCCTAGTTATGTCTGTCTCTTTGCGGTGTACATGGAACATTCCTTCTTCCAGTCCTATTCCTGCCCCCACCCACAACTCTTTCTCTGATACATCGATGATATCATTTGTGCTGCTTCCCTCTCTTATCCGGAATTGGAAAATTTCATCGAATTCGCTTCCAATTTCCACCCTGCCCTCACTTTCACCTGGTTTTTTCCTGACTCCTCCCTTCCCTTCTTTGACAGCTCTGTTTCCATTTCTGGACTATACATCCTCACACCCTGCTTCCTGTAAAGACTCCATTCCATTCTCTCAGTTCCTCCATCTCTGTTGCATATGTTTAGATCAGGAAAAGGGAGCCTCCGACACATCCACCTTCTTCCACAACCGAGGATTCCCCAGCGCTGTTGTCGACAGGGCCCTCAATCGTGTCCGACCCATCTCCTGCACTTCCGCCCTCACCCCTTCTCTTCCTTCCCACAACAGTGATAGTGTTCTCCTCGTCCTTACCTACTGTCCTACCAGCATCTACATCCCGAAGATCATCAGCCGCCATTTCTGCCACCTCCAGCGAGATGCCACTACCAGACACATATTCCCCTCCCCTCCCTTGTCCGCCTTCCGCAGGGACCGTTCCCTCTGGGATACCCTGGTCCACTCTTCCTTCACTCTCAACACACCTCCCAAAGCTCCATGGCACCTTCCCCTGCAACTGGCAAAGGTGTGACACCTGTCCATTTACCTCCTCCCTCCCCACTATTCAAGGGTCCAAACATACATTCCATGCGAAGCTTCACTTCACCTGCACTTCACAGAATCAAGTCTACTGCATTCGCTGTTCACAATGTGGTCTCCTCTACATTGGGGAAACGAAGAGTAGACTGGGTGACTGCTTCATAGAACATCTAGAACAGCCAGAGGAACAATGCCTCATTTTCTTCTTGGGGACCCCCTGCAGCCCTCCGGACTCAATATCGCGTTCAATAATTTTAGGGCCTAAACTCTCCCATGTCCTAGCCCCTGACCCCACACACCAGGCCTTGTTATCACATAGTCTGCCATTACACACCCCCTGTCACTATTCACTAATAGTTCCAGTTAACAACTATTCACCCTCCTAGCTGGATCGTTATCAGTTCCTTTGTCTATTCATCTGCTCTTCTCTCTCTTCAGGCTCTATCCTATCGTTTATTCCCTATCACATCCACGTCCCTATTTTCTGCATATAAGCTGAAGTTTCCCCTGCTACCATCAGTTCTGAAGAAGGGTCACCGGACCCGAAACATTAACTGCTTTTTTTCTTCACAGATGCTGCCAGACCTGCTGAGCTTTTCCAGCAAATCTTGTTTTTGCTCCTGTTGGACTGCAACTTGGTGTCATGTGATTCTCGACCTTGGTTCAATTTGGCAGCGAATGCTGCAAGATTCTTGGGTTAATATCTCTGTTCTGCTGTCTCATTAACACCCATGCCATATAATCAATCAAGGTAACCAGTTTGCATACCTGTCTGCCTGGCCTGAATTAATTCCCAGCATGCTGTTGAGTTAGCCTGTTTTCCCAGCATGCCATTCAGCTGGCAAATATTACTTTCAGTGTCTCAAAAGAGCTGTTATTTTATTGAAAAGGGACATTACATTTTCTATTGAAGGCAGCCTATCATTTGGTCAAGTTTCTCTTGTCAATCTGTTGTTCAAGTCTTTCCTGCACAGCTCAATTCTTGAACAATTGATTTTTCTTGCTCTGGATTGACTAATGTCCTGTTATCCTGAACCTTACAATGCAGTGATCATTGCCCCCTAAATCTTCCCTCACTTACACTTAATCCATGTAGCTCACCTCATTTCCAAGAACAGGGTCCAATAGTGCATCCTTTCTTGCTGGACTGAACTGTAGGAAACTTTCCTGAATGCAACCTGGAAATATTTGTCCCTCACTGCCCTTAAACTACTAGTGTCCTAGTCTATATTTTGGTAATTAAAGCTCTCCACTGTAACTATTCTACATCATTGTCATTGCTCTGTAATTTCCCCATAGATTGGTTCCTCTGCATCCTTCCCACTGGTGGTCCGTAGACTACAAGTAGTACTGTCACAGGTCAAATCCCATTCCCATTCCACACTGCTCCCTCACAGGATAACTTCTGCTCTGTGATGCTTCCTTACAGTATTGCTCCCACTCTGCATTGCTCCCTCTCAGAGGACTGATCCTAATCCCACTCCACACTGTATACTCACAGAATAAATCCTAATCTGGCACTGTGCTTTTCTCTCTCAGGGCTGATTCTAATCCTGATTTGTACTGCTCCCTCTCAGGACCAATCCTGATCCTGCTCCACACTGCACTCTCATAGAACTGATCTTGCTGCCCTCTGCACTGTTCTCTCACAGAGCCGATCCTGATCCTGTTCCATTCTGTGCCCTCACAGATCCAGTCCCGTTCTGACTCCCAGACCGTATGCAAATATTCTTCGTCCACATGCAGATGGGAAGTTTTGGTACCAAATTTGTGGGAATGTGGTGGGGGGAGGGGTGTGCTGATCTGGAGCGGACACATTGGGTTGAATGGCGTGATTTTTGTGTCTCTGAGATAATGCAGGAAGTCACTATGCTAATTGTTTATTTGGGGTTCCTCCAATGGCCCTCCTGTTCCTCCTAGAAACAGATGTCAGAACAGAACATGGCTAAAAGAGATCCCAGTTAGTCGATAACATTAAATCTTAAAAACATGCCTGAAAACCTTCTTGTCTTTTAAAAGCACAAAATATTTTAAAATAGTCCAGGAATTTTAAAGGCTAATTAAAAGTTTATAAATATTGAAATATAAATGTTTAAGAAGTGCAATATCTTAAAAATAATTACAATCAACTATTAAGAATGCTACGTAAAAAGTTATGTGTGTCCCTCTGGTGTTCTGGTCATGGCATTGCCCTAATGGCTAACTAGTAGCACCTCAATGCATTTTCTTCAGAGGTGGTTTCTGCTGTCAGGAGTTGCAGGGCATTAAACAAGAGTAAGGAAGAGAATACTTCCCCACTGTAAACCTATGCCCCATCCATATGATGATGGTGATGCAAGCTGCAATGAGCATCTGTCCCAAGAAAAATGCCCCTCTGTAGGCTTTTAGGGAAGAACACCTTTATTAGACCTCAAGTCGACTTCCTTGAGGATTTCGTTGTCTCGTCAGACCACAAACAACCAGAAAGGGAGAAGAAATCAGCCATGATCATTATTGAATGGCAGAGCAGGTTTGAAGGGCTGAATGGCCTCCTCCTGTTCCAATATTTTCTTTGTTCCTAAAATCTAAGCCTTATTTTTAAAATGACGTGACGTTCACACCTACTGCTTCATCTAAATTTCAAGCCCACTACTGGAAGTCCTGCAGCAGCAATATTTATGCCCGAAGTGCATGACCAACAATCTGTTCCAATGGATTTCAGTAGCAATTTCAATAAATTCCATAGTTTCACAATATAAAGCCTTTATAAACAGCATGGCACTTTGCCAAACCAAATACATGCTTGAGAACATTGATGTGAAATCTTTTATCAGTGGTACATTAATATGTAACTTCATTTAGCTTGTACTTAAAATTGAAAAATGCAATTTAAAAATGTAATAGTGTTTCAAGCCAAAGTTTATCTCTTGGAGAGATTGTTTGGAGTAACAAAGAAGAAATAGAGTCTTCAGGTGTGGACACAAGCAACCACTTGGCACATTTTATTGAAAGGACAAGGGTCTTCTCTGAGTATCCGGTTGAAGATTATTCTTCAATTAACAGCATCAAAACAGATTATCTGGTTATTTATGGTACTGTGATTAACGGGGCCTCAGCAGGTGTAGCTTAGATAGAATCATTGAGTCTTGGTGTTGTACAGCAGCAAAACAGATCCTAAGGTCCAACTTGTCCATGTAAATCAGATATCCTAAATTAATCTGGTCCCATTTGCCATGATTTGGCCCCTCCTATTCATGCACTGACCAATAAAGGCAAGTGTACCAAATTCTTTTTCACTACCCTGTCTATTGATTTGCCTTACCAAAATGCAACACCTGTCACGTTTATCTAAATTAAACTCTATCTGCCACTCCTCAACCCATCTGGTCAAGGTCCTGTTGTACTCTGAGATAACCTTCTTCACTGTTCGTGATCTAATTATGGTTCAGGATAGTTTACATATAGAATAACAGATACCCAAGAGTGAGTTACAGACTGGAATCGAATTGAGGGTTCAGGGTGGTTTATATATAGAATCACAGACATCCAGAGTGAGGTACAAATTGTTTGCAGTGCTTGATTACATATTGACAATGTCTACACCTCTCATAGCTTTCCATTTTTAATAGATTTACCAGCATGTCTAGTTTCTGCTAACAACTCCTGTCCAACTCCCATCACCCACAGAATGGCTCACAATCACCCTTTATGCTCCATCCCCTTAATGGCCTTGCTCTCCTGGCATTACTCCTAACCCTTTTCCCTTCCTACTGGAGTACTCCCAATTCTGTGGTCAGCACCCTTCCATGACCTACGGTGTTGCTCACAAGTAACATTGCGCCACTTCCACCTGGTACCCCAGCTGTTTTCAAAACTCCTATTCTCCCCACCATCAAACCCCTGCATCTTTACTCTCAAACCCATCACCGCTAGCACTCCCAGCTTCTCAGTTCTACTAATATTGAAGAACAGCTGGGCATGAAAGTGGGAGGGAGAGACCGGAATCCGGAGGTGCATTTTATGCAATGTGGAAGAGACAGGAAGTCTTGGGTGAGGTTGTTTGTGTGTTGAGCAAAATACCTGAAGACAGGAGGAGGGGAAGCATGGTCAGTGTATTGGGTGGTGGTGGTCGGTGTGTGTGCACTGAGGAGAGCTGGGGTTCATATGGAGGGAAGGGTAAGAAAGGGATGGGTAAGCTGAGCCAGAGCAGTAGGAGAATAGAAGTTAGAATTAATAGTCGCTAAAGAAATCATTAGTGATGAAAACACAGCAAAAACACTTCCCCCTCATTAACCTGAAAGCAGACGTTTGGGGTAAGTATTCAACTGGAGAAGCTGTGGATTCACTAGAATTAGACTCAACCAAACCACAGTTTCAATAGGTGGCTCTGTGTAACACTTCCTGCTTATAATCCAAAATATTAGCAGGATCATGAAAGGCCATTTTCACATTCTGTATCTGCATTGAAAATCAAGATGAAGTGAGCTTTTGCCTTTCTGCTCCATGGGAGTTTAAAGTCCTCATCCTAGGACAACAATGTTACAGTTTGAGAGGTGAATCTCCCCAGTCAAACTCTCAACTGCCAATGACCCCAGAGTGGGTGCACTCGGTCACCCATACGCTTCTGACTAGAAACAAAAATCCCTTGGAGGTCACTTCATCAGGTAAGTGAAAAATGATAATAACAATAGAATTTCACTCGCAACTGTGGCCTCCCACTTATTCCTCAGTGCTCGCATCCCTGTACAGACGAGAGTCAAGCTCAACAGGGTCTTCTTTGACCACTGATTCCTTCAAGTCTGTTCCCTTGGCTATAGTTTCACTAGATAACAGAAAAAGTAAATTATTTTGAATCAACCTGTTTAGACATGTTGCAATACATCTTTAGTCCTGGTGAGACTTGAACCTGAGGCTTTTGGGTCAGAGGCAGGGATGCTACCACTGCACCACAACACCAAACGTTTTTGTACTTTTTTAATATCAACCTATTTGGACAGAAGGTGACATACCTCTGGGGCAGGTGAGACTTGAATACAGAACTTCTAGTCTCGAGGTAGAGACATTTCACTGGGCTACAATACACCTTCGATGAAAGGAATCCACAAGAACCAGAAGAAATGTTTGTTTTTGCAGAGAATGAATTGTCACTTTAAGAGCATTACTGTTTTAGAACAGGCTAAGTTAGTCCGTCAGTGGCTGTAAGCATTTAAACGGTTACCAGCCAGCACAGGTTCATGAAAGCTTTAACAGATCTGTAAAACTGCTTAGCTAGGGAAACAAATGCAGAGATGCCTGTGTGGGCTACATTAGTCACACCTGGAGGGAAGGAAGCAGACCTACATTGGGATTTAGCCAAAGAGTTCCATCAATAAGTTAGACTCTTAAGGGAAAAGGATAGAAAATTTATCGCAAAACCCCAAAACAGACTAGGTGACTGGAAAAATAAAATGGGAGTACTTAACAGTCAGATGAGCATTACTGCAGTGGGCCATAAGCATCAGCTGCAAGAGTTAAAATTTGGCCATAGCTTGAATTTATTTCAACGTCAAGAATATTGGAAAAGTGTATACATCGTAAGTCTATTGCAGAAGGGATTTAAGGCCATTAAAGCATTTCAAGAAAATAAAATTATTTAAAAATCAGATTATATTTTCATGGAGGAAAGAGCATAAATGTGCTGTTCTGTTGGGGGAGAAAATATCCAAATTATTCCGAGAGGAAGGGAAAAGAA
Source organism: Ginglymostoma cirratum (assembly GCA_024137785.1). Classification (NCBI taxonomy): domain Eukaryota; kingdom Metazoa; phylum Chordata; class Chondrichthyes; order Orectolobiformes; family Ginglymostomatidae; genus Ginglymostoma; species Ginglymostoma cirratum. The sequence goes on along the minus strand of JAHRHZ010000016.1, from coordinate 28,203,682 downwards.
CAAATCCACTTTCTACTCAAAAAAGCAGGAAGCTTCCCAACAGGAGGCAAGAAAGTGAGACCTCCACTTCAACTGCTAAAAGCAGGAAGACCATTCTGAAAACGAACTTCTGAAATATTTATGAAAATATACAAACATTGAACTGTTGAAAGGCATCTTAGGGCTTTATTAGGAGAATATTTATACTTTAATGTTGTACATTAAGAAAAATGGGAAAACGTAAATGAATTTCTAGCAGATACACAATTAGAGTAGATCTTAAAAGCACATTTCATGGAGAAAACAGTTTTGAAAATACAGAGATAACAAGGTGTAGAGCTGGATGAACACAACAGGCCAAGCCGCATCAGAGGAGCAGGAAACCTGACATTTCAGGTCTGGACCCTTCCTCAGAAATAGGGAAGGGGAAGGGGACTCTGAAATAAATAGAGACAGGAGGGGAGGCGATGATGGAAGATGGATAAAGGAGCAGATAGATGGAGAGAAGACGGACAGGTCAAGGAGGTGGGGATGGAGCCAGTAAAGTTGAGTGTAGGTGGGGAGTTGGGATCGGGGCTGGTCAGTCGAGGGAAGACGGACAGTTCAAGGAGGTGGGGATGAGGCTGATAGGTAGGAGATGGGGGTGGGGGTTGGTCAGTGAGGTGGAAGGAGCAGATAGGTGGAAGAAAAGACGGACAGGTCAAGGAGACGGGGACGAGCTGGGCTGGTTTTGGGATGAAGTTGGGGGTGGGGAGATTTTTTTAAGCTTGTGAAGTTCACATTGAGACGATTGGGCTGCAGGGTTCCCAAGCAAAATATGAGGTGCTATTCCTGCAGCCTTCGGGTGGCATCGTTGTGGCACTGGAGGATGCCCAGGATGGACATGTCGTCCAAGGATTGGGAGGGGGAGTTGAAGTGGTTCGCGACTGGGAGGTGCAGTCGTTTTTCATGAACTGGGCGTAGGTGCTCCACAAAGTGGTCTCCAAGCCTCCGCTTGGTTTCTCCAGTGTAGAGGAGGCCACATCGGGAGCAGTGGTTACAATATGCCACGTTAGCAGACGTGCAGGTGAACATCTGTTTAATGTGGAAGGTTTTCTTGGAGCCCGGGATGGGGATGAGGGGGGACGTGTAGGGGCAGGTGTAGCACTTCCTGCAGTTGCAGGGAAAAGTGCCAGGGGTGGTGGGGCTAGTGGGAAGGGTGGAGCAGACAAGGGAGTCACGGAGAGAGCGGTCCCTCAGGAAGGCCGATAAGGGTGGGAAGGGAAAAGTGTCCTTGGCAGTGGGGTCAGATTGCAGGTGGCGGAAGTGGTGGAGGATAATGCATTGAATCTGGAGGTTGGTGGGGTGGTACGTGAGGATGAGGGGAATTCTGTCTTTGTTGTTATTGTGGTGAGGGAGTGTGAGGGATGAGTTGCGGGAAATGCGAGAGATGTGGCCGAGGGCATTTTCAACCACTGTGGAGGGAAAATTGCGGTCCTTGAGAAACGAGGACAGTTGGGATATAGATCAGGAAAATACAGAGTTGCTTTAAAGCTGAGTACCAAGTCAGGTGCAGAACAAATTAATAGACACTTATATTCAATATTTCCTATTGCTGATGACATTGTAAATCACCAACAAAATAAAAGAAGTTGCAGATACTTTTTATGAATTGATAAAAGCTTTCAATAATCAATTTAAGCTCAAATAGAATTTTCGAATGAGCAAGATTTACAGAAGAATGCGACATCTATGAGAATCTATAGATAGTTTCATTCATAATGTCTACAGTTGTAACGTATGAATTTGGAGCCTTGTAATCAGAATTTATATGAGTTGGAATTGTTGTCGCATTTTTGATCAGTCTTTATCAGATCTATTACCATCTGAAGAAGAACAGTGGGACCTAAGGGTGCAGGTACGTAATTCTTTGAAGTTTGCATCCACATAGACAAGGTGGTTAAAAAGGCGTTTAACATGCTTGCCTTCATTGCTCAGTCCTTTGAGTATAGAAGTTGGGAAGTCATGTTGAGGTTGTACAGAACATTGGCGAGGCCTCTTCTGGAATACGGTGTCCTGTTCTGGTCGCCCAGTTATATGAAGGATATTATTAAACTAGAGAGGGTTCAGAAGAGCTTAACTAGGATGTGCAGAGGACTGTGAAACTTTGCAGAGGAACATAGATACATTGAGTGAGTGGGCAAAGGTCTGGCAGATGGAATACAATGTAAATAAATGTGAAGTCATACATTTTGGTCGGAGTAATAGTAAAAAGGACTATTACTTGAATGGTAAAAAGTTGTAGCATGCTGCTATGCAGAGGGACCTGGGTGTCCTAGTGCATGAATCACAGAAGGTTGGTCTGCAGGTACAACAAGTAATTAGGAAGGCAAACGGAATTTTGTCTTTCATTGCTAGAGGGATTGAGTTTAAAAACAGAGAGGTTATGTTGCAGCTGTACAAGGTGCTGGTGAGGCCACACTTGGAGTACTGTGTGCAGTTTTGGTCTCCTTACTTGAGAAAGGATGTACTGGCACTGGAGGGGGTGCAGAGGAGGTTCACTAGGTTGATTCTGGAATTGAGGGGGTTGGCTTATGAGGAGAGACTGAGTAGATTGGGATTATATTCATTGGAATTCAGAAGATTGAGGGGGGATCTTATAGAAACATATAAAATTATGAAGGGAGTAGATAAGATAGAAGTAGAGACGATGTTTCCACTGGCAGGTGAAGCTAGGACAAGAGGGCATAACCTCAAGATTAAAGGGAGCAGATTTAGGATTGAATTGAGAAGGAACTTCTTTACCCAGAGGGTTGTTAATCTATGGAATTCCTTGCCCAGTGAAGTAGTTGACGCTACTTCAGTAAACGTCTTTAAAGCTAATATAGTTTTTTTTGAACAATAAAGGAATTAAGGGATACGGTGAGAGTGCGGTTAAGTGGATCTGAGTCCACAAAAAGATCAGCCATGATCTTATTGAATGGCGGAGCAGACTTGAAGGGCCGGACGGCCTACTCCTGCTCCTAGTTCTTATGTTCTTATGTTCTTGCCAGGTATAGAGACAACAAGGTGCAGAGCTGGATGAGCACAGAAGGCCAAGCAGCATCAGAGGAGCAAGAAAGCTGATGTTTCGGGCCTAGACCCTTCAGAAAGGGTCAGGTATGGAGGGTATTGTTGCCAGGTATGGAGGGTTTGAGTAATAAAGAAAGGCTGGATAGGCTGGGACTCTTTTCATTGGAGTGTAGGAGGTTGACAGGCAACCTGAAAGAAGTTTATAAAATAATGAGAGGTATAGACAGAGGAAATGATAGTCCTCTTTCCCCTAGGATGGGAGATTTCAAGACTAGAGGCATTTTTAAGGTGAGAGGAGAGACATTTAAAAAAGACATGAGAGGCAATTTTTTTACTCAGAGGGTGGTTCACATGTGGAATGAGCTTCCTAAGGAGGTGGTTAATGTAGGTATATTTACAACGTTTAAAAGACATTAAAAGGTTTGGAGGGGTATGGGCCAGGAGCAAGTGGGACTAGTTTAGATTAGGATTATGTTTGGCACAGACTGGTTGGATCCAAGGGTTTGTTTCCATGGTGTATGAATCAATAACTCTATAACTCTGAGACATAACTTTGGAGAAAGCTGTTCAAATTGTGCTGTAAGCTAAGACCAGGAGGAACTACAGACAAATTCTGTGAAGATAAGAATAACCTTACCTCAGAAAAGCAGTACACAACAGAAAGGGTGCACCAGTTATCAGAAACTAACAGGCAGAATCAGCATTGTGATACAAAATAACCTCACAGATAAAATCAGTGTTTAACTATGTGAAAACAATGTCAAATCTTAAAAGTGACATGTTACAGCAGAAGCGCTATTTGGTACAAGCATGAAGATCTCTAAACGCTACATCACCAACCTCTATTAGAAGAAACAACCACATTTGAAAATATACCTCCATTACAGGAGAATACTGACGCATTCCTAGAGGAAACTGAAGATCCATCTGAACAGAGTTTGCCAGAACTTATTTTCATCCATGGACATCTCACTCACTTAAGCTTGATACAGAAATGAGTGTTACTGTCCAATCAGACCAAATATCCATTGATGGAGCATGAGAAGGTGCAGCCTACACAGTTAAAGCTACATGGTGCAGGTAGAATAACTCTTAACGCTAAAAGTATATTATAAGTTGCAACAAAGTAACATAACCTCAAAAGTTAAAAAAAAATGGAATTCATAATCAAAAGTGTCACTTTTAAGCCTGTATGGATGCATTGATCTTAACATCCTGAAAATAGCAAACGTGTTCGGCTGGTTCCAAGAGCATAACTGGCTCAGAAACAAAATGCTTTCAACCAACGATTCTAAAGGAAACCAGTAAAAGACTTCAGAGTGTTTCTAATATTAATGGTGAACCTAAAAAGTAGACTGAAAAAGCAGAAATCAGTTACACTGATGTCTGAAATCTGTTTCATCATAAGGAGACAATCTCCTGTTGAGATTGCTTATGTAGGCGTAAGAAAATTGTTAATCTTGACAGCAGAAAGGATGTTACAGATTTCACAGAACTAGTGTAAATGTTTTACAATCCTGAAATCAGGAAAGAACCTTCAGATAACAATCCCCTTCAAAGCTTGTTAGAAATATCAACTATTGAGAACAAGAATGAGCGGTGTAATTTACCAAACTTTCAACTCAAACTATCCAGAGAGCACACAGTTAGCTGAACAGACTGATAAAACAGAACAGTCAATGCCAGTGAAAGACTTCATGATGATTGAAGTCTCAACTTTCCGGAAAATGATTGAAAGTCTGAAAAGGTCTATATCATCAGTCAAACAAATACAAAGTGTGACTGAAGATCTTCAACATTGCAGATTACAACTTGAGGGAGAAAAGCTGCATATCCAATAAATGGTCCAAAAAAAAAATCTGACTAGTCTGATTGTCCAGGATACAACTAAAAAGAGGTTCCTGCTCCTCTGATGCTGCTTGGCCTGCTGTGTTCATCCAGCTCTACACCTTGTTATCTTAGAAACAGATTGCCTGATTCAGAAATCCAAGATATTGATTGGAAGAAAGCATTTGTTTCAAGAGCTTGGCTCTCTTTCATGTTAGACACCATGTGATTAAATATCCCAGATAAGCTAATGGGCCAACATCTATATCTACAAGGATTTATATCCTTTGCAAATGATACCCACACACTAAAAAGATTCTACAACAGAAAATGAACCAAAGATCGGAATCAGGTTCAACAATCCTCAAGCTAAAGATGTATCAGTCTTCCAATTCTGAAACTTAAATTTGCTTAGTTAGAGACTTGGTGGCAGCAGGGGTAAGGATAAATGTACTATCATTAAATATGTTTAGGTAATTGGCTAATTAAGGGGGGGTGGGGAAGTATGAGGGAGATGTTGTCTAAGGTAATGACACTGAATGAGTGAACCTTTCAGCTATGCTGATCTCTGTCTAGTATGATGATAACACACAACCTCTGGGTAAAGAATCAATCAAGAGTCTAACGTGGTCTCGTGAATAGTGACTAATTGGTCTTCTCTCCTTCTTGTTTTCAATAGCTAATATGTCTAAGAGTTAATGTAACCTGTATAGCTATTCAAATCAACCTGTTTGTACTTATTATGACACATCCCCAGAGTAAGTGAGACTTCAACTTGGACGTTTTGACCACTGCAACACAGGACCTAATGTAAATAGTAAGTGGATACTGTAGTGTAATAAGGTACAGCTTGTTAACTTAAGAAAATGCTCCTTCTGCTGAGACTTATTTGTCATCATCCTTCACCACCTACTACTAAACAGCCTCTGAAACTCAGGACAGGAAGGAGGATTGTTGGAAGCATTTTACCCCAGTCAGAGCGGTTGGCACCCAGGCACCATCTTTGAAATAGAATGTAAACTAGACACGGGAATAACTGTTTCAGGTAAAAACAAAGCAAGTTACTGCAGATGCTGGAGTTCTGAAATAAAACCAGAAAATAAATGAGAAACACGGCAGGTCGGACTGCATCTATAGAGGAAGAAAAAGTTACTATTTCAAGTCTAATATGACTGGCAGTTCTAAAGAACAGTCATATTAGACTCAAAATGTGAACTCTTTATTTGTTGGCAGCAGTTGCTTCATTACTGACAGACATACTCACTGGAGGAGGAGATGCCACAAATATTCTCTTATTCAAGATGGGACAGCCCAGTACCTAAGTGCAAAAGATAAGACTGAAGCATTTATAATGACCTTCAGCACAAATGCTGAGTGGATGATCCACCTTTGTCTATTCCAAAGGGACCAAGCATCACAAATGCCAGTCTTTAGCCAATTTGATTCACTCCACTTGGTATCAAGAAATGACTGAAGGCATTGGATGCTGCAAAGGTTATGAGTCCTGACAAGATTCTGACATTAGTTCTGAAGATATGCTCCAAAAGTGGCCACACACATAGACAAGCCATAGTACTATAGTTATGACACTGGCACCTACCTGACAATGTAGAAAACTATACAGGAATGTCCTGTACTCAAAAAGTAGGTGAAATCCAACTCAGACAATTTTACGAAATGACATTTGTTTAGTAATAACCTGCTCATCACGTGTTCACATTTTGCCAGGGTCATTCAACTCCTGACTTAATTACAGCCTTAGCTCAAACATGGACAAAAGAGCAGTGAGGGGTGAATGACTGCCCTTGACATCAAGTCTACATTTGACTGAATGTGGTATCACTCAGGAGCCCTATCAAAGCTGGAGTCAGTGGGAATCAGGGGAATGCACTCGCTGGAAGGTGGTTGTGGTCACTGGAGGTCAATTATCTCAACATAAGAAACCTCAGTATGGTGACCTAAGCTCAACATCATCTTAAACCACTTCATCAATGGCCTTCCCTCCATCATAAGGTCAGAAATGAGTATGTTCAACACCATTCAAGATTCCTCAGATGCTGACGGAGTCTACATCTAAATACAGCAAGACCTGGACAACATTCAGGCTTGTGCTGACAAGTGGTAGGTAACATCTGTGCCATAGAGATGTCAGGCAATGACCACCTCCAGCCAGAGAGAATCTAACCATCATCCCTTAACATTTCAGCAGGTCTGGCAGCATCTGCGAAGGAGAAAGCAGAGTTAATGTTTCGGGTCCGGTGACCCTTCCTCAGGACTCAGAACTTGGGTCACCGGACCCGAAACATTAATTCTGTTTTCTCTTTCACAGGTGCTGCTAGACCTGCTGAGCTTTTCCAGCAATTTTGTTTTTGTTCCTGATTTACAGCATCCGCAGTTCTTTTGGTTTTTATTACCCCTTAACATTTAATGCTGTTACCATCATTGAATCCCCTACTGTCAATGTGGATTAGAAACTGGACTGGTCTAGCTATATAAATACAATGGTTACAAGAGCATCCAGAGACTGGGAATCTTGTAGTGTGTAACTCCCTCCGATTCCCAAATCTTGTCACAAACTACAAGGCACAAGTCAGGAGTGTGATGGAATACTCCCCACTTGTCTGGAGGTGCAGCTTGAACAGTACTCAAGAAGCTTGATACCATCCAAAACAAAACAGCCAGCTTGAATGGTACCACATCAACAGACATTCACCCTCTTCATCACCAATGCACAGTTGCAGAAGCGTGTACCATCTGGAACATACACTTCAGCAAGTCACCAAGGTTCCTCAGGTAGCAACTTTTGAACTGACAATCATTATCCTCAAGAAGAAAATCGACAGTCAATGCATGGGAATATCACTACCATCTGCCAGTGCCCCCCCAAGCCACCCACTCTCCTGACATTGAAATATTTTGCTTCTCCTTCACTCTTGCTGAGAAAAAGAATGATATCACTTGCATTTACCCTGTCTGTACATTTAGGCATTTTGTAAGTTTCAAAGAGACGACTTCTCATTCTTCAAGACTCTTTAGAATACACGGCCTGTTTGCCCAATCTCTCTTCATAGGCCTGTTTGTCATTAAGTCTGGTGAAATTTGTTAAACGTCATCTGTGGCAATAATATTTCTCCTCAGATAAGGAGATCAAAACTGCACACTGTAATCCAGGTATGGGCTAACCAAGCTCCTATACAATTGAAGCAAGACTCCTGCACTCAAACCCTCTTGCAGTAAAAGCTAACATTTCATTAGCCTTTAGTGATCTATTGACAAGGATACATAGGTCTCTTTGTACGTTGATAATTTTCAACCACTTTCCATTTAAGAAATAATCTGTACACCTGTTTCTCCTACTGCACTTTTAGATTATCCACTTTTTTTCTCAATATATTCCATCTGCCACCTTCTTTCTCATGACTAAAACAGTCCAAATCCTCCTGAAGCTGCTTTATTTCTTCTTCACAGCACATATTCCCACTTAGTGTTGTATCAGCCACAAACTTGGAAATATTACATTAAGCCACCTTTTCTAAATCAATCTGCCAATGTGAGAATAACCCATTTATTCCTAAGCTTTGTTTTGTGTCTGTTAGCCAAATCATTAATCCATGCCAGTACCTTACTTTCTCGCTCATGCGCTTTAATTTTCTTAATCAATCTCCTGTGGAGGCCTTTATCAAGAATATTTTGAAACTCTAAGTTTTTGACTTTCATTGGCTCTCCTTTCCCAATTTAGTTAGTAATATCTTCAAAAAATCCTCATATGCTCATCAAAGGCTTTTTATTCACAAATCCATGCTGCCTGTTCCCAGTTGGATCACTATTGACAGATATCTGTTATTCCTTTACATAAGATTTTTCTTTCACAATGTAAAGCTAACAAGTCTGCTTTCTCTATTTTCTCTCTCATTCCCTTCTTAAATAGCAGGCAACATTTGCTACATTCTAATCCATAGCAATCATCCTAAATTGTATAGATTTTTGGAAGATAATCACTAATGCATTGAGTATCTCTATAGCTACCTCCTTCAACACTCTGGGATGCGATCATTAGGTCCTGCAGATTCATTAACATTCAACCCCTTTAATTTCTCCAGTTCAATTCTTACTGGTGCTAATTTCCTTCAACTCCTCATTCTCTCTAGTAACTTGGATCTCTAGTTTTGAGAGATTTCTGGTATTTTTCTCAGTGAAAACAGACACAAGTAACCATTTAGCTTCTCTACCAATTCTCTATTCTCCGTTATAAATTCTCCTAGCTCTGTAATGGAGCCACATTCATTTTAGACAGAATGGTTTCTTTTTATAGAAACTTTTACATTTTGTTTTTATATTATTTGCTAGATTGTATTCATATTTTATTCTTCCCTTCTTTTTCAGTTCCATAGTCCTTCTTCATTGGAGCACCAGTTCCTTAGATAGTTCCTTAGGTCTTAAGGATATTAGTTGGCTCCTTAGTTTTTCTATGAACAGTCAATTTTTTAATGTCTTTTCCCAATCTATCTCGACCAATTTGTTCCTCCTAACTTCATAACTTCCTTCACACAAATTTAACACCTTTGCTTCAGAATGAACTACCTCACTTTCAAATATAACATAAAATTCTATCATATTGTGATCACTCATCCCTAATATTTTTATAATATGATTTTATACTATTCCCTTTTAGTACATGTTACTAAATCTAAAATAGTATGTCTTCTATATGACTTTTCAACACACAATTCTAGAAAACCATTCCTAAGACATTCCATAAACTTATCCTCCACAGCTTTAGCACTCAGTTGGTTTACCAAGCCCATTCACAGATTGTAGTCATCCGTGACAATTGCGTTGCTAATTCTATTTGCTTCTCTCATCTCCTGATTAATAACATGCCCCATACTATAATTACTATTTGGTGGCCTGTAATTAACTCCAACCAATGTCTGCTGCCACTTGCAGTTTTTAGTGCCACTCAGATTCCACACACTGTTTTTCTGATCTGAGATCCTCCATTACTAATGTAGTGATCCCACAATTTATTATTAATGCAACTCCACCTTCTTTTCCTTCTGTACTTCTTAATAAATGAGTACCTTTGAATGTTCAATTCCCAGTCCTTATCACCACGCTGCCATGTTTCTGTAATAGCAATTAAATCTTCTCTATGTATCTCTACTTGTGCCTTCAGATCACCTGTCTTTTTGCAAATGCTGTGCACCTTCGATTAGAGAGCCTTAATGTTGTTTTTGTAATATCATTCCACTTTTGAAGCATAATCAATGCTCTTCTGTGTACTGAGATAACAAGGTGTGGAGCTGGATGAACACAGCATGCCAAGTAGCATTATAGGAGCAGGAAAGCTTGACGTTTCGGGCCTAGACCCTTCATCTGAACGTCAAGCTTTCCTGCTCCTATGATGCTGCTTGGCCTGCTGTGTTCATCCAGCTCCACACCTTGTTATCTCGGATTCTCTAGCATCTGCAGTACCTATTATCTCTTCTGTGTACCACCTGTCTTATAGTGTCCCTAGAATATTTTTGACTTTTTCACTCTCTTCCTATTTGGGTTAGCTCACAGGTTTCCAGTTCCTTGACAAGCTAAATTAAACCCAACCCTACAGCATTAGAAAATGTCCCTGCCAGGATATCAGTGCCAGTTCCATTAAGGTGTAACCTATTTGGTTTGTACAGGGCCCAACCACCTCAGAACTGATCCCAATTTGTCAGAATCTGATTCCTTCCTTCCTGCATCAGTTCTCCAGCCACCCAGTCAATCTATCACACCTCTTTTTCTTATGCTCACAAACATACAGCACTGGGAGTAATCCTGAGACTACTGCTCTTGACATCATGTTTTCTAATTTCCTTCTTAACTCCTTGAAATCAGCCTGTAAGACTTCAGCCCTCTTCCTTAATGTATCGTTGGCACACACGTAGTCCCTAATGTTTGGCTGCTTCTCCCTTCCCAAAAGGATGTCCTGCAGCTGTTGTATGACATTCTTGATTCTGGCACAAGGGAGACAACACACCATCCTGGAGTCACATGTACTGTTATAGAAACACCTGCATGATCCCCTGGCTGTGGAATCCCTTGTTATTATTGTTCTTCTATTCTTCTTTCTCCTTGTCAGTATACCTGAGTCACACTTGGTGCCATGGGCTTGGCTCTAGCTGTGCTCTCTTGAGGAACTATCACCCTCTCCAGTTTGCAAAATGGAATACCAATTAACATGTCCAATAGACTCATGGCTGTCCTGCACTCCTGCCCTATTTTCTTAGTCTGCCTGGTAGTCACCCAATATTTCTCTGTCTGTATGCTTCTAATTTGCAGAATGCCTCCTTCCGTCTACAAACCTCTGGCTTATGATGTGCAACAGTGACTCCAGTGCTGTTCAATTTCCGAAATCTGGCACTCAAGTTTGTGCAATGATTACACTTCCTGTAGATGTGGTTGTCTGGGACACATGGTATGTTTATGACTTCACAAATAGTACGAGATGCACATTCCACTTGGCCCTTCTGACTTGACACCGCATAGCTCTAAAAGCTATTGTTAACCTTAGAATAAGTTTATTATTACTATGAGAACTCAATTAGTTATTTCTCTGACAGAGAAAAAGAAATCAACAGACTTAAACACAAACTAAATACGAACTTGCACTTTAAAGATTAGAGATGCTGACCAACTAATCAACTGCTTTCCCTGCATTCATAATGCCACACTGCTGTTGATCTCAGTAGAGGCAGGTCTCTTGATTTGTGCCTTATTTTCTCTCCCATTCATCTCACAATTTGGAGACTTTATTTCTTGGAATAAAACTTAATTAAAGCACCCCTTTTCCTTTCTGCCCCAAATTCCCATGTTGACCCAAATTCCTATTCACCCACTTTGCGTCAGTATCACTCAATGAAGTCTCTCTCACTCTGTGGTTAATCTCTTATTACGTATTTCTGGTAAGCCCTGTAAACGAGTATTAGAGGAAGGCTTGGTGTCAGCAAATACACCCAAACACAGGCAATGCTAAAAAAAGGTTTAATCAGTTAGGAGGGATTAAAAAGGAAGTGTAGGAGAAACTCAGCATGTATAGCAACATCTGTAGAGAGAAAAACAGAGTTAATGTCTAAAATCCAGTAAGCCTTCACCAGAAATTTGTCAGTTCTTGCATTATTTATAACTTACAATATTAATAACGGTACTTACAATTAAGAAGGTACATAAGGATGTACAAGTAGACTACTGAAGTAAAGTATAACAAGTAGAGAGAAACCTGGTGAGAGATTTGGGATAATGGGATCCCTGTAACTGATCAGATGACTCTGGCATCAGTCAAGAGAAGAGAGCCGCCTAGAATGAGCATGTGAAGCGAGAGATCTGAGCCACTATCCTAGAGAGCTATAGTTGATAGCTTGAAATATCTACTGTGATTTTAAGGAGTAGTGCAGTACATAAGGAATTGGAGAGTATTCTTTGAGCAATAAACAGTGAGCAGCCTCAGAGGCAATGTGTTAGCAGACACCTGCGTGCCAAGCTATCGCAGACCAGCATCTCACTGTGCAGGTAGCAATATTAGATTAAACCACAAGGTAAAATAAGGTTGTTGGCTTGCTTGCTGAGCTGGCTGGTTATCGTACAGACGTTTCATTACTATGCTAGGTGACATCATCAGTGCAGCCTCCGATGAAGCAATGTTGTCCTACTCTGCTTGGTATTTAAATGATCCAGTCTGTTAAGTTGGGTTGTGTCATTTCTGGCTCTGTTCTGCATGTCCAAGTGCACTGGGATGAGGGAAAGCTCGTCATGTCGTTTTGCTGCTAGCTGATGTTTGTGTATCCTAATGGCTAATTTCCTTCTGATCTGGCCGATATCATGTTTGCAGCAGTCATTGCAAAGTATTTTGTAGACTGCATTGGTCCTGCATATCATGGATATGGGGTCTTTGGTCCTTGTGAGTGGCTGTGAGAGAAAAGCACTCATAGAAAGACAGAAACATCATAATCCTACCAGCGGACAAAGGGTGCATGACCGTCATTATGAACAAATTGGACTACATTGAGAAAGCACATGTACTGTTTGCAGATACACACACTTACCAACAGGTGGCATATATCTAACACCGCAGCTAGCAAATAGGATCAACCAAACACTGAGGCGACTAAAAATGCAGGACAAATAACCAAGATTGACTACATAAAAATGAAACCAGAAGGCTTGAACACCCTCCGCTTCTATGGACTCCCCAAAGTACACAAACCAGACATCCCCCTCAGACCCATTGTCTCCCTACTAAGCACTCCTACACACAAACTAGCCAAGGACCCACAACAGAGACTGAAACACCTGGTTGATGGATCACCCCACTCCATCCACTCAACCCAGGAATTCCTTAATAACCTCAAGGACATTAAAATCAACAGCGACAAGGTTATGGTATCCTTTGATGTCACAGCACTAGTCATACCCATTGACATACCACTAGCCAAAGAAACACTTGCCACATTACTGGATACAGCAGAAACACCGACTCCAAACAGTTCCATCAGCAAGGACAACATACTCAGACTACTGGACCTATGCCTCACCACACATTTCATCTTTAACGGCCAAGTATACAAACAAATCAATGGCACACCTATGGGGTCTCCTATCTCAGGACTTATTACAGAGGTAGTCATGCAAAGACTGGAACGCACTACCCTCCACCTCATACAGCCAAAACTGTGGATCCAATATGCAGATGACATGTTTGTCATTATTAAACACACCAAATTAGAAGAGACACACCATCACAACATTTTCACCGGGATCAAATTTACAGGAGAAGAGGAAGACAACAATCAACTTCTGTTTCTAGTTGTCATAGAACTAATGACCAACAGGGAGTTCCAAACCACAGTATAGGAAGGCAACCTACACTGACCAAATTCTTAATTTCCACAGCACTCACTCCAATGTCCATAAACAAAGCTGTGTAAGGGCACTATTCAAAGAGGCCGCAACCCACTGCAACATGCCAGAGCTACACAGGAAGGAGGAAGAGCACCTACACAAGGTCTTTGGTAACAACAGATATCCCAACAACTTCATCTGCAGGTGCCTACTAGATAGACAACGCCAAAAGGACACAATACACTGATCACACTACCCTATATCAAGAACATATCAGAACTGACAATGAGACATCGGCAAGACTGGAAGGAAATTAGCCATCAGGATATAT
>JAHRHZ010000016.1:28166033-28189610 GCA_024137785.1 Ginglymostoma cirratum | reverse complement strand
TAGTGGTTCAGTTCTGTCTGCAAGACAAATGATCAAGTAAATGTTAAAAGAAACGGATTGCCCCTGTTTCAGCTTAATGCCACATTGTGTGTTTACATGCTTCAGTTATTGTAATAACTGTCTTACTGTGTTTCCAAGGAGAAAATAGTTTGCCACATTGAATGCTGTTGCACCTTCAAAGCCATATTAAGATTTAAGAGATTGTTAGAATCAACATAGTATCACATCAATAACAATAGGTTCAAGGTACTCTTTCATTTATGCAAAAAAACTATTATTGATTATTGTAGAACAGATACTGTAATTTATTTCTGAGAGAATGGTTTCAGAATTGAAGCTAGGTTTCCACAACATACAAACAAGAAATCTTGTTCTCCCAATCATTAAATAGGTAAAGAAACTGCTCAGTATAACTCAAAGCCATTACTGCACAAACCAGACGTCCTGGTTTTCATCGCTATCTAGCAAAACCAGTTGAATGTGGACTTCTGAAAAACAGATGTGATAAAGATCAGGTTCAATTGTGACGTTAGATGAGCAGTAATGATTGAACTTCCAGCAAGATTTAGTAAGGCTATATTGAGCCTTTCATTCACATTTGTTAGAAATAGCTTATTCAACACTCATAATTATTCAAAACTCCAAGTACAATTACAGATGAATGGAAGAACAACACAATTTGTAAAAGTGTGAAATTGTGGTGTGAGGGTTATGACATACGTATGGCAAGTGTCAGAAATATCACCAAAATTGTAGCTTTCCAGTGACAATTAACTAAACTGACTTAAGCAGTTGGAGATATGTCAGACTGGGTTGACATACGTGGTGAGAGAACCTACTAGTGGGAAAAACCTACTTGATGTTGTCACACCACTCTACCTGTAGCAGATATTGTATTGGTAGGAGAGAACATTGCTTAATTCTTGTGGAGAAAATAAAAAAGTATCATTTTCATGCTGAGAATATTGTGTTGTACTGTGCAAAAAAGAATATATTCATAGCAAATTGATCTGCTCAAAACTGGGCATCCATGAAATGTTATGGGCCATCAGCAGCAGCAGAATTGTATTCAAGCACAATTGTCATTGTCTGTTATACTGTACTCTATAATTTCAATCAAGTCAGGTCAATTTTGGTTGCAATAAAGAATTCAGGAGGGCGTGTAAGGAGCAGCAGCAGGTATGCCCAAAAAATAAGTGGAAACCTGCTGAAGTTAGAAAACAGGATTGCATTCATTGCTAAAGATCCAAGGCAACATTTGATAGACAGACTAAGTGACCGGATGACCAACAGATCAGATCAAAGCGGACCTCTCACATCCCTTCATGGCAATGGATGATTAAACAATTAACTGGAGGAGGGGAGCAACAAGTGTCTGTATCCTTAACATTAGGGGAGCCCAGAATGTCAGTGCAAAAGATAAGACAAAGCACTTGCAAGCATCTTCAGCCAGAATTGGCAATGGATTATTCATTTTGGCCTCCTCCTGAGGTCCCCAGCATTACAGATGCCAGTCTTCAATCACTTTGATTCGCTCCCTGTGATATCAAGGAACATCTGAAGGTACTAGGTACTACAAATACTAAAGGCCCTGATAGCATTCCGGCAGCTGTACTGGAGAATTGCACTCCAGAGGTTGCTCTGTCAAGCCAAGCTGTTCCTGTATGTCTACAAAACTGGCATCTACCCAACAATATGGAAAGTTGGCCAGTTGTGTTCTGTTAACAATAAGTGGGACAAATCCAGCCTGGCCATTACGCCTCATCAACCAGTTCTTAATTATCAGCAAAGTAATTGAAGAGATCATAAGCAGAGCTATCAAGCAACACTGCTCAGCAACAACCTGCTCACCGATGCTCACTTTGAATTCTGTCACTCAGCTCCAAACCTCATTACAGGATCAAACATGAACTACACACCTTAGAAGTGAGGTGACAATGACATCCCTTGAGTAGAATTTAGCCAGGATTGGCATCAAGACTCCCTGGATAAACTGTAAGCAATGGGAATTGGTGGTAAATTCTCCTCTGTTCAGAGTCACACCTGACATAAAGGAAAATGGCTGTGATTGTTGGAGGCAATCATCTCATGCCCAGGATATCAATGTAAGAGTTCCTGAGGGAGGTGTCCTAGGCCAGACAACCTGCCCCTGCTTCATCAGTTACCTTCCCTAAGAGGGACATTTGTTGATGATTCCACAATGTTCAGTATCATTCATGATCCCTCAGACACTGAAATGCATCATGCCCACATTGCAGCAAAATTTGTACAATATTCTGGATTGTACTAATAAGTGACAATTAACATTCACACCACAGAGGTGCCAGGTAATTACCGTCTCAAACAAGAGAGAATTTAACAATCTCCTGTTGAGGTTTGGCAGCGTTGACATTGCTAACTTTTCAACATCTGCAGTCAGGGTATTACCATTAATCAGAAGCTTAACAAAACCAGTCATATAAATACTGTGGAGCTCATGGCCAGAATAGTCTGAAGACATCCAATCTCATCTGATAGTTGAAGCTGAGGTGACTCAGGCCTGGTTCATACCTGATAGGAGACTACCTGGTAATACCAGGCTAGTAACCTAAAAAGAGTCTTGTAGTGCAGTGGTAATGTTCCTACTTTTGCGCTAGAAAGCCCAGGTTAAAATTCCACCTGCTTCCAAGGTTTTTCTAAACATCTCCCAGCAGGTTAATTAGAAAACGTTTATAAATGCAGTGGTGTCAAGAACAAGTCAAAGGCTGGGTATACTCCGGTAAGTAACTGATCTCCTGATACCCCAAAGTCTGTCCACTATTTACAACTAATCAGTCAGGAATACAATAGACATCGTATTCCATAAAGTAACCCACTTGTTAGGCACCCTTAAAGATCCACTCCCATACCCTCTGAGACATAGATTGGCAGCAGCTCATGCCATCTGTAAACTGCACAGCAGCAACATGTCAAACATCATAAAGGCAGCATCTTCCAAACCAGAAGCTTCTCTCATCAAAAATGACAAAGGCAGCTGCTGTGTGAGAGCACCATCATCTATGGGCTCCTCTCCAAGTCTCACACCTGCCTGACTTGACCGTCGGATTACTCACAACCATGAGACTGCTGCCTTCACTAGCTTTCTGGTGCTTCATAGCATGTGCCTGATAACTTCAGTCTTGGAAACATCCTCTCCACCACAGACACGCAGTGGCAGGAGTGCGTATGATCAACAAGGCTCATTGCAGCAACTTTCCAAAACTTGTGACCACAACGAGCGACAAGGTCAGCAGCATCACCAGGTAAAAGTTTTCCTTATAACCGTTTTGTCTTGGGGCTATATTACTGTTCCTTCACTGTCACTGGACCAAAAACTTTGAACTTCTTTCCTAACAAGACTTTGGGTATACCTAGGCCATATGGACTGCAACAATTCAAGAATACACTCACCAATACCTCCTGAAGGGTATTTAGGGGATGGGCACAAATACTGGCCTGACCAGTGATCTCAACTACTGAAAGAATTGAAAGAAATCTACATGTTTTGAATATTTCTCAAGAGTTCACATGTCAATGACTTCATCGAGATGGCATCTGGATCAATTCACAGCAGATGTGTGTACAATGTTTCTCATAAACAGGACCCGCACTGCCAAAATAAAAGGATTTACTGAACCTAATTTGAAATCTGAAAATTTGAAGTTATGAAGACAATTTAGGATCTTACTTGGGTGCAAAAATTCAGCTGTGGAAGAGCTTAGATTATACCTTGGAACCTTTCAATATCTTTTGGAAGGAATTAATAAGTGATTGGTCAAAAAGAATGGACTGGAAACTCCAAATATATGATTGAACTTGCAAACAAGTAACAAGGCAACCCAGCTTCTGGTCCTATTTGATGGACTTGCTCTGATGTTGTGTGAGATGTTACAAAGGAAGTTTGGTTCCTACTCTCCACAGCACTAACCCCATTGATCAGGAGTGCAAAATTTCTGATGTGCAGCTAACTTTCATGTGAAAACTTTCAGATAAACAACTGACACTGTCTGTTTATAAAAATCTTGCAAGGGTGCTAGACAGATTCTTGGAGCATAGCATAGCTTGGCATCTGTCTCATGAATGCTCTTGAGAAACAGGTCCCCACCTCATTCACAAGTAAATATACCAGGTTCAACAGAAGTGCTGGTAATACTTTGCCATTGATCAGTCTGATGTGCTATTTTTAAATTCATTCATGGGTTGCGGACATTGCTGGCTGGTCAGCATTTATTTCTGATCCCTAGTTGCCCTTGAGAAGGTAGTGGTGAGCTGCATTCCTGAATTATTACAGTGTATGAGGTGTAGGTAGATTCACAATGCTTTTAGGGGTGGAGTTCCAGGATTTTGACTGATCGATACAGAAGAAAAAGCAATATAAATCATGATAATGAGTGGCTTGAAGGGGAACTTGCAGGGGGCCATGTTTCCATGTATCTGCTGCCCATTTCCTTTTAGGTGGCCATGGCCATGGGTTTGAAAGGCACTGTCTACATAGCCTTGGTGAATTTCTGCTGTGGATCTTCTAGTTAGTACATACTTGTGCTACTGAGCGCCAGTGGTGGAAGGAGTGGATGTGGTACCAGTCAAAAAAAGCTGCTTTGCTGCGGATGGTATTGAGTTTGAGTGTCATTGGAGCTACATTCATTCAGACAAGTGGGGAGACACTCATGACTTACAGATGGAGACATGCTTTGGAATGTCAGGAGGTGAGTGACTTGCTGCACAACTCCTAGTCTCTGGCCTACTCTTGAAGCCAAAATTTTCATATGGCTAGTCCAGATCAATTTCTGATGTCATGATACCACCCCCCCACCCCCAAATCCAGAATGCTGACAGTAAGGAATTAAATGATTGTGATGCCACTGAATGTCAAGGGCAAGGACTAGATTCTCTCCTGTTTGAGATGGACATTGCCTGGCACTTGTGTGGCACAATCATTACTTGACACTTTTTAGCCCAAGCCTGGATATTGTTCAGGTCTTGCTGCCTTGAAACATAGACTGCTTCAATATCTGAGGAATGGTACTGAATGTTGCACCATCATCAGCAAACATCCTCACTTCTGATCTTATCATGGAGGGAAGGTCATTCATGAAGCAGCTGAAGATACTGGGTTCAGGACTGTACCCTGAGGAACTCCTGCAGAGATATTCTGGAGCTGAAATGACTGACAACCAACAAACACAACCATCTTCTTCCAGATTTGACCTCAACCAGAAGAGAGTTTTCCCTTGATTTCCATTGACTCCAGTTTCGCTAGGGCTCTTTGGTGCTTCACTTGATCAAGTGCTTAGACATGATATCAAGGGTGGTCAGTCTCATCTCACCTCTGGAATGCAACCCACTTATCCATGTTTGGACCAAAGCTGTAATGAGGTCAGGAGCTGAGTGGCCCAAACTAAGTGTCAGTGAGCAGGTTATTGCTGAGCAAGTGTTGCTATACCATGCTATTGATGACATATTCCATCACTTTACTGACAGGCAAAAGTAGACTGTTGGTGCGGTAATTGGCTTTGTACAGGACCTAACTGGCAACTTTCCACATAATCAGATAAATGCCAATGTTGCAACTTTACTGGAAAAGCTTAGCTAGGGGCATAGCAAATTCTGTAGCTCATAGTTTCAGTAGTATGGCAGAAGGTTGTCAGGGCCAGTTTTCTTCAACAAAGAATATTGTCAGATTGGTAAGGATGATGTGGAGTATGTTTTGTCCCCTCTGTTGGTTCCCTCATCCCTGCTGCAGACCCAGTCAAGCAACTACATCCTTCTGGACTCCATCAGATTGGTCATTAATGGTGCTGGCAAGCCACTCTAGGTAATGGACATGGAAATCACACACCCAGTGTACATTCTGCTCACTTATCATTCTCAATGCTTCCTCCAAGTGCTATTCAACATGGAGAAATATGGATTCATCAGTCAAGAGTTGGGTACAGCAGTACGTGGCAATTAGAAGAGGTTTCATTGCCCGTGTTTGATCTGAGGCCATGAGACCTCAAAGACCACAGATATTTAGAACTCCCAGCGAACTCCCTCTCAACTGTATCTCACTGTGTTGCCACGTCTGCTCCTGAAACCTGACATACCTAGGGATTGAAATGTTGTTGTCTGCACATTATGTGTAAAGTATGATACCCATGAGTAAGATTATGTCATGTTGTTTCTTGACTAGTCTGTGAGATAGCTCGCTAGCCCCAAAATGTTGTTAAGGAGGATTTTGCATAGTCAGTGGTTGAGTTTGGTCTTGTTCTTTCTGTTGCCTTATTTGAGGCCAAGAGTTCCCTCCAGCTTGTGCTCTTTTTAAAGTAATTGATACAAATTAGTGGCTTGTTGGATCATTTCAGAGGGCAGTTAAGAGTCAACCACTTTGCTGTAGGTCTGGAGTCATATGGAGGTAAGGGCAGTAGGTTTCCTTCCTTAAAGGACTTTAGCATTAGTAACCAGTTGGGTTTTTACAACAATTGCTAATGGTTTTCTGATCACTGTTTGACTTTTAATTCCAGAATTTAATTAAATTCAAATTTCACCAAAGCCATGGTGGCCTTGGAACCCAGGTCCCCAAAATATTGGCTGGGACTTTGGATTACTAGTCCCGTCACAATGCCACTACACCACCACTTCCTCTTATTTGAAAGCACTGAATATTGTGACTGGTGTTGAGGGTGATGCCTGAATAAGTTACAGAATGACAATTTGTCAGGTATTCACATGGTGATGCTGTTGGAGGTCTGCTGGCACAATATTTTTTCGAAACAGAAGCCTCAACAGTTACAACATCTCCCAAGGTCAGGAGATATTCATTTTGAGAAGAGCTACAGCATACAACCTTGGAAGATCACCAATAGCAAGTTAACTCCAAACTGCGATGGTAGTGATGATAAAATCCGTGCCAGTCCTTGAAATAAGGGCTGGTTAGAAAACTTGAAACCAAGGACAAACATCAAGCATTCTTGTTTGCAATAACAAGTAGCCTAAGCAATAAAATTGATTACTGTGAATTTTAACTTGCATTAACAACAAACTACACGCATTAGATACCAACCTTAATTGTAGTAGTTTCACTAGATTGGAATAACCGTGAAATAATGAAATGGGAAACTTACACAGGACACTCGATGCAGCATTAGTAACATCATAGTCTTCCAGAAAGTCATATATAAAACACAATTAGTTCCTCTGTCAAAACAAAGTGATTTTATATGCATCCAGTCAGCAGGATTAATCCCCAAAAAGCCTGTAACAAATGGGATTGATGCTGTCCATGTATTTATTGAGGTGGATTTATGGAGTGTGACAGTTTGAGGGCAATCACTTGTGCTCTCAAAAAAAAGCATTTCACTCTGCTAAGTGCAACTGGCCATATGTTGTCTTAAATTATATCTGACCTTATACAGCAATCACTTGATTCATGCACTTCTTTTATTGTGGGACTGCTTCTATTTATTCACTCATTTTTAGAATGAATGTATGCAACTCTTAATTAAAAACATCTGAGTAAATGCTCCTCCATAGGCATCTCAAGTTACGTGTCAATAATAGTACCTTCTTTCAGTCAGTGTGCAGACCTTTTCAAATGGGTATCTATCCTTAACTTAAAAACACGCACAAAGCACTCGTATTTTTGCAGTATTATATAGGAAAATGTTAATTGGGACAAGAGTAAAATGAAAAGGATTTTAAAATAATATTGTCACAAGGCAAAGAATGGATTTCTTTGCCACCTACTCATTACTTGTAAAATTATCCAGGTTAAATACCTATTCTGAAATATTATACTACATATGCTGGTTTAGGAATTGGAGTACTGAAGTGACTCCTTCAATCTGCATTTAGTTATATAGGTTTGAAACTGTATAGTGAGTGCAATATCTCTGGAGGCAGAGCTAGGTATTTTTCATTTTGATGACCTGTTCCTTATTATTGCCACTCTTTCCATTTAGTAGTCTAGTCAAGTAGCAAAAACCATTTGAGGATGCATTCAAACATTTATTAATACTAGTAATCAATTTTTAGAGGTGGAAATTGATGCTGGTGGTATCAAGAAGAGGCAATAACAAAGTAGGAGTTAATTTTACACTTCATTCAAGTTAACAAAGAGGGCAATTGGGCAGGTGTAATGTTGAGCTGAGCTGCTGATTCACTCCCACCTGCATTGCACTGCTGTTCAAGATCTGGAGGTACAGTCTTCTCATTGGGAAGATAATATTTTATACGTCAAGCAACAATGCTAACCTCATTAAATCACCACAAATGCCTTTTCAAATTACTCAAAATGATTCTTTTTTGTAATGTTGAACATTGTGTCTCCTTTATTTCCAGTGACTGAACAAGGTCAATACCACAGTTCAGTGGAAGGGTCACTGGACCCGAAACGGTAACTCTGATTTCTCCTCACAGATGCTGCCAGACCTGCTGAGCTTTTCCAGCAATCTCTATTTTGTTTCTGATTTACAGCATCCACAGTTCTTTCTGTTTTTATTAAGGTCAATACTTACAGACTACTACCCCTGATATATCACACAATGAAAGGCCATCTTAATTTTTATTTCAAATTATATTCATGAATTTAATAATAGAAATGCCTGTCTTGCTGTATAAAGTTAAAACAGAAATTTATAGACCAAAATGTTCTCAAATGAAGAACAGGAGAAATTTTCCAAAATCCTTCAGAACACAACACAATGATAGGAATCAATACCAGAAAAATCTGCTATTAGTCTCAAAAAGTGTAAAACTGATCAAAGAATATTTACAGCACAGGAACAGGCTATTCTGCCTGCTGTGTCTATGTGGACTCTCTGCAAGAGCAATTCATCAATAGAACCTTGCAAGTCTTATCTCTCTTCTTGAGTTCCCTTCTTGAGCCAAATTAAATTTGGCTTGAAATCAGACTCTGAATATACCTTCCAGATATTCACCATTCCTTGTGCAACAATATTTTTCTTTATTTCACCACTGCTTGATCTATTAATACTGTAAATTAGTACCCTCTAGTTCTCTACCAGCCCTTCCAATAATGGGAACATTTTCTTCCCTACCTAGCCTGCCCTGAGACTAAAAAAACAGAGATTACTGGAGAAACTCAACAGGTCTAGTAGACTTTGTGGAGGGTTCTGAAGAAGTGTCCCTGGACCCAAAACATTCACTCTGCTTTGTCTGCATAGAGCTGCCAGAACTGCTGAGTTTCTCCACTAATTTATGTTTTTGCTTCAGATTTCCAGCATCCACAGTTCTTTAGTCTTTTTTATGTAGACAGCCCAGAAACCTTGTTGATTTTGAA
Source organism: Ginglymostoma cirratum (assembly GCA_024137785.1). Classification (NCBI taxonomy): domain Eukaryota; kingdom Metazoa; phylum Chordata; class Chondrichthyes; order Orectolobiformes; family Ginglymostomatidae; genus Ginglymostoma; species Ginglymostoma cirratum. Next base: position 28,180,312 of record JAHRHZ010000016.1, on the reverse strand, counting down.
CAATTCAAATCTATTCTTAATCTTTGCTTGCTGCTAAAAACAACCCCAGCCTTGTTGATCTATCAATGTAACTGAAATCCCTTGTTCCTAAAACATTCATTGTAAATTTTTCTGCACCCTATCTTTGCTTCCACATCCCTACTAAAGTGCTAAGTCCAGAATTGGAGTCAATACTTCACTCGAGGGGTGAACAATGTATTATAAATGTTTACCATACATCCTTGCTTTTATGCTTCATGCATTGATTTATAAAATCCTGGGTCCCTTTGGATTTTTAGTTGCTTTCACTATTGTATTGCTAATTTCAATGATTTGTGAAATTACCCAAATGATTCTGCACGCAGCTGCACCGTCTTCAAAACTGTATCCTTTATTTTATATTTTACATAATGATGGAGAAATATTAAGACGTGTCTGAATATCAAAATGCTCTTATTAGAAAGGGTCAGGAGTTAACAACATGAAATTCTGCTTTACGATCTTTTGTCACGAGAAAGCATTTTGAAATGGTACAATGAAAATGTCACTTACTGCAATATGAATGCATCTTGTGCGTTGTGCGGAGGCCTATTTCTGGATATTGCAATTGAGTTTTACAATTAATCTTCTCCTGACTTTATAGGTTACAGTGGAGTTAATGTAGGGTATGAATATTGTTTCTGCTTTGCTGTTGGAATAGAACTGTGCATGCTATTAAGAGCTACAAAAGTAGTGTAGAAACATAGACAATAGGAGCAGAAGTAAGCCATTCAGCCCTTTGAGACTGCTCCTTCATTCATTATGATCCTGGCTGATCATCAAACTCAATAGCCTGTTCCTGCTTTTCTCCCATATCCTTAGATCCCTTCAGTCCCAAGTGCTATATCCATTGCCTTCTTGAAATCATACAATGTTTGGGATCTGACTGCTTTCTGTGGTAGCAAATTATATACGCTCACCACTCTCTGGGTGGAGAAAATTCTCCTCATCTCAGTCCTAAATGGTTTACCCTGTATCCTTAGACTGTAACCCCTGGTTCTGGATTCCCCCACAATCCAGAACATCCTTCTTGCATTGACACAGTCTAGACCTGTTTTAATTTTATAGGTTTCTTTAAGATTCACCTGCGATCTTTTGAATGCTAGCAAATATAATTCCAGCCAATTCAACTTCTCCTCATACATCAGTCCACCATCCCAAGAATCTGTCTGGAGAACCTTTGATGCACTCCCTCTATAGCAAGAACATCCTTTCTCAGACAAGGAGTCCAGAACTGCACACAATATTTCAGCTAAGATCTCACCTGTATAATTGCAGTAAGACATCACTGCTCGTGTACTCAAATCCTCTTGTTACGAAAGCCAACATACCATTCGCCTTTTTCTAACCGGCTGCTGTCCTTGCATGTTTACATTCAGTAACTGGTGTACAAGGACATCCAGGTTTCACTGCATATTCCCCTTTCTCAATTTATAGCCATTCAGATAATAACCTGTTTTCCTGTTTTTGCTACCAAAATGGAAACCTTCACCTTTCTCCACATTGTACTTCATCTGCCTTGTATTGGCCACTCACTCAGCCTATTCAATTCTCACTGATGCATTCCTGCATCCTCCTCACAGATCACCCTTGTGCCCAGCTTTGTGTCATCCAAAAATTTGTAGATATTACATTAAAAAAAACCCAGAAGAGCTGCAGATGCTGGAAATCAGAAACAAAAACAGACATTGCTGGAAAAACTCAGCAGGTCTGGCAACATCTGTGGACAGAAATCAGAGTTAATATTTCAGGTCTAGTGACCCTTCCTCAGATCTAATGCTGCCAGACCTGCTGAGTTTTTCCAGAAATTTCTGTTTTTGTTTAGAGATATTATATTTGGCTCCCTCATCTAACTCATGAATAAGTATTGTGAATGGCTGGGATCCTCGCACTGATCCCTGCTGTACCCCACCAACCACTGTCTGCCACTCAGAAAAAGACCCGTTCATTCCTACTGCTTGTTCCCTGTGTGCCAACCAGTTTTCTATTGCAGTAAGACATCACTGCTCTTGTACTCAAATCCTCTTGTTATGAAAGCCAACATACCATTTGCCTTTTTTTAACCAGCTGCTGTCCTTGCATGTTTACATTCAATAACTGGTGTACGAGGACATCCAGGTTTCACTGCATATTCCCCTTTCTCAATTTATAGCCATTCAGATAATAATGTCTATAATCTCCACCCGCAATTCCGTGCACTTTAATTTCATACACTCATACGGGAATTCTATTGAAAGCCTTCTAAAAGCCAAAAAAAAACTGCACCCACTGGCTCCCTTTTATGAACTTTATTAGTTACATCCTAAAATAATTCCAGTAGATTTTCATTTTGTAAATCCATGCTCACTTTGTCTGATCCCACCATTGTTTTCCAAGTGCTCCACCATTAAATATTTTATTATGGACTCCAGCATTTTTTTCCACTACCAGCTCAGGTCCACTATCAGGCTCACTGGTCTACTGTTCCTGGATTTCTCTTTGCCTCACTTTGTAAATAGAAAGATTATATTAGCAATCCTCCAGTTTGTAGTAACTTTTCTAGGGTGTATAGCATCTTAGAAGATGGTCACCAATGTATTAACTTCCCTAAGTACTTTGGGATGTAGATTATCAGGTCCTGGGGATTTATTGGCCTTCAGTCACATCAAGTTCCCAAAGGCCATTTCCCTACTAATACTGATTTCCTTGGGTTTATCCTTCTCACTAAACCCTGCATTCACCAACATTTCTGGTATGCTATTTGTATCCTCCTTTGTGAACACAGAACCACAGTATTGATTTAGTTGTTCAGCCGGTTCTTTGTTCCCTGGTATAAATTCCCCTCCTTTTAAATCTCATTTGCCTTCACCCATCTTTCGCTTCATATACCCATAGAAATCTTTATAGTCAGTTTTACATGCTCTCTGCAAGCTTACTGTCATCATCTTTTTCTCTTAATCTATGCCTTTGTCCTCATTTTCTGAATTCGAGACTGTTCCCACTCCTTAGGTCATTTCTTGTCAATTTGTATGTCTTGTCCTTTGATCTAATAACATCTCTAATTTCCCTTGGAAGCCATCATTTGGCCATCTTTCCCATTCTACTTTTGCATCAGATAGGAATGAATGATTTTTGCAGTTCACCCATGTGCTCTTTTGAATGTTTGCCATTTCCTTTCCACTGTCAATTCTTTAATTAATGTTTCTAAATTCATCATAGCCAACTTGTACCCCATACCATCGTAATTTCCTCTTATTAGATTCAGGACTCTAGTCTCAGAATAAACTCTATCAATCTTCGTATTCTCGACAAATTTTGTTATATTGTGATTGTTCTTCCTTAAGGGGGCTCACACAACTTGAGTGCCAATTATTCCTTTCTCACTGCACAATACCCAGATGGCCTGTTCTCCAGGTGGTTCCTCAATGTATTGGTGCAGAGAACCATCCCCTGTACACGCTAGGAATTTCTCCTCTATGGTACCGTTACATAACAAGGCAATAAAAAGAGATAGCAAGAACTGCAGATGCTGGAGTCAGAGATAATACAGTGTGGAGCTGGAGGAACACAACAGGCCAGCAGCATCAGAGGAACAGGAAAGCTGATGTTTCGGGTCGGGACCCTTCTTCAGAAAAGGCAATGAAAAGAATTCACATTTTACTTCCATTCATACACAAGAACATTTATCATTTTCCAATGAGTTTACTTTTTATCAGAATTAAGTTGTATTTAACATTCTATGTACCCCATTTAGTTTAATCAAATTTGATGCCTTAAATAAAACAATTAAGCAGCAAATGTAATATTAAGTGGATTGAGACAATTATCAGGTTAGCTGTGATCATATTAAATGGCATAACGGACTCAAGAGACTGAATGACCTACTCCCCTTCCTAATTCTTCTGCGCTTATGTGAACAAATGAATAGCCAGATTATGCTTTTTTTTGACTTTAGGATAAGTTTAAATCTGTCTTTATTTCTTATGACAAGTGCTTTAACTTAAAAAGATGTGACAACAGTTGTCAGCCATGTGTATTCCACCATTGAACTATAAAAAAAGTTCAGAATTTCTTTCTTAATAACGGCAAAACTGGTAGAGTCTGATGTCCTTACTCTAAAACTGAAAGCTACATCTGGAGTTCACATGTGTAGATAACTTCACAACTCCGGACACTGCCTTCAGTGATTCCATGCTTCCCAGTGGTGCCTAATTGAGACAAATTCTCCTCGCCCAGCTCCAGACATAATCAAATAGAAATCACCTCATTGAAAATGATTTGCCTCATTGTCCAAACAATCAAAAAGTTACACGTTGTTGAATGAGGAGTAGCTGGGAGTTTAACAGAGTACCATTTTCATAATCACTGTTAAAATACCTTCATTGTCCACAAAAAACAAATTTTATATTTCGATATTTTAGAGTCCTAGAATCATACAGCATATTTTTGCTCACTGAGTCTGCACTAACTTACCTACACAAATTGCACTTTCCAGCGCTTGACCCCTAGTCTTGACATTTTAAGTGTCCATCCGACATGCCTTTTAAATGTTTTAAGGTTTCCTGCCTGTACTACCCTCCCAGGTAGTGCATTTCAGATTCCCACCTCCAACTGGCTGAAAAGAAATTTCCTTAAATCCCCTTTAAACCTTCTGCTCTTTACCTTGAATCTACATCCCATCATTATTGACACTTCAGCTAAGGGGAACAGCTGCTTCCTATCCACCTTGTCCGTGTTCCTCACAAACTTATATACCTCAATCAGGTCCCCCTCAATATTCTCTGCTCTAAAGGAAACAACAGAAACCTATCCAGCCTCTCTTCATATTACTAGATCCCTATCTCATTAATCTAGAGTTACACATCCCATACTAATTCTATATACATACACAATATTGAACACAATCGTTTCTATCTTATAAAAACATTTTTATTTTAAACCTGTGATAAAACATTCACAATGACATTTTCACAATCTGCAACATGTACAGTCTGTAAATTAAATGCTTGTAAAATAAGACTCAAATGAAATAACCTGGTGTTCTTGTCTTTAAATCATTCCAGAAATGTCAAAGGATTGCGATCAGTATACACAATCGTCTCCGATGCATAGTTTGTACCGTAAACATTAAAATGTTGCAAGGCCATTACCAAACTCAATAAATCTTTTTCTACGGTTGAATACTTTTTCAGGTGGATGTTGAGTATTTTTGAAAAATAACCGATTGGTCTTTCAATTCCACAATCATCTTCCTGTAATAATATAGCTCCAAGCCCCACATCCTCCTGTAACAACACGGCTCCAACCCCCACATCCTCCTGTAACAACACAGCTCCAAGCCCCACATCCTCCTGTAACAACACAGCTCCAACCCCCACATCCTCCTGTAACAACACGGCTCCAACCCCCACATCCTCCTGTAACAACACAGCTCCAAGCCCCACATCCTCCTGTAACAACACAGCTCCAACGCCTACATCCTCCTGTAACAACACAGCTCCAACTCCCACATCCTCCTGTAACAACACGGCTCCAACTCCCACATCCTCCTGTAACAACACGGCTCCAACTCCCACATCCTCCTGTAACAACACAGCTCCAACTCCCACATCCTCCTGTAACAACACAGCTCCAACCCCTACATCGGTTGCATCGATGGTGACTTTAAAGATTTTCAAGAAATTTGGCATGGCTAAAACTGGTGCAGTGGTTAACACTGCTTTTAACTTCTCAAAAGCCTCCTGGCATTGTTCTGTCCACCAGAATTTAATGTTCTTTTTTAACAAATCCGTTAGTGGTACCACTATGCTGTTAAAGTTTGGTACAAATTTCTGTAGAATCCGCTCAATCCTAAAAAAATCATGGCACTTCCTTCTTCAGGAATGTTCTTGGAAATTCCTTGACTGCCTTCACCTTCCTCGGTGTCATCTGTCCATATCCAATGTAATGCCCTAAGAATATCACTTCCGCCTTCGCAAAGTCTGTTTTTGCCACGTTTATGACCAATTTTTCCTTCCGTAGTCTCTCAAGGAGCTCTGCCAAAGGGTCCATGTAATCTTTCTGCGAATGACTAAAGATCACTAAGCCATCTATTAGTCAATCCTGCAACAACTCTGTTCAAAAGCCTTTGAAAAGTGGCTGGTGAATTTTTCATTTTGAAGGGCACTACTTTAGTTGATAAAACTCATTTGGAGTTACAAAAACAGAAACTTCTTTCATTCTCTCCGACAAAGGTATTTGCCAGTAACCACAAAGTAAGTCCAACTTTGTGATGTAAGTGGCTTGTCCTACTTTTTGCACACAGTCCTTCAGCCTTGGAATTGGGTATGAGTCAGATTTGGTCATGGTGTTCACCTTCCAATAATGTACACAGAATCATAGAGTAATATTGTGTTTGGGAACCAACATGATCAGTGAACTACACTCACTTTGGCTCTATGACATCTTCTTGGAGAATCACTTCCACTTCCTTCTGAAACTGTGCTGCTTTGAGAAGGTTATGCCTGAAGGGGTCTTGTTTTATTGGAACAGCATTCCCTGAGTCAACCTCATGGACTAGGGTATTAGTCCTCCTCATTCTATTTCTACATATGTCCTCATATCACTGCAGTAAGTCTTTCAATTCAGTTCTCTGTCCCTGAGACTACAGCTCAACACCTTATCTCATACTTTAAGGGCTTCGTCATTATTCAATTTATTCTGAGCCACATTAAAATCTGAGACATCTGGATTTGATTCCTCACTCTGAGTGGCAGTAACTAATACCTGTTTTTCCAGTTCCCTTTCCCTGTCTTAGCAAGGTTCCAGCATGGTCACATAACATACCCAATATTTTTTTTTTCCTATCTGGCATCTTTACCAGACAATTCATCTGACTTAATTTCGCAATTTGATAGGGGCCACTAAACCTTACTTTGAAGGGATCTCCTACCACTGGTAATGGAACCAATACTTTATCCCCATGGGCAAATGTACGAATTTTAGATTTCTTATCTGCTTCTTGCTCCATTAGATGCTGTGTCACCTTCAAATGTCGTCTAGCTAATTCACCTGTTTTGTTCAATTTTTCTCTCACCTCAGATACATAATCCAACTGTGAGATCTCTGACTTCGGACCTATCAATTTTTCATTAATTAATTTTAAGACCCCTCTTACTCCGATTTCAATTCAAAGTAGTATACTGACTCGATTCATTTGGAGCATCTCTAATAGCAAATAATATAAATGAGATATATTTATCCCAATCATTTGGGTAATTATAGCAATAAGCCCTTAGCTCTGTCTTTAGGGTCTGATACCACTTTTCCATTGCTCCCTGGGACTCAGGATGGTACCCACTTGATTTAAAGTGTTAGATGCCTAAACTATCCATGACCTCCTTAAATAATTTGGCAGTAAATTGGATCCTTGGTCTGACTGAATCTCCCTGAGTGGTCCATAAAGGGTAAAGAAAGCAAGCAACTCCACCACAACATTTTTTACCTTGACATCCCACAATGGAATTGCCTCTGGAAACCAGATAGACATGTCCTTTATGGTTAGTAAATACTGGTTCCGACTTTCGGTTTTAGGGAGGGGACCTACACAATCCATGAAAGGTTCTTCATATGCTGGAATTGGCATTAAAGGCACTGCTTTTATTACTGCCCATGACTTTCCTACCATCTGACGCATGTGACCGGTACAGCAAAATTCAACCATATCTTCATGTAATCCAGGCCAATAGCAACGCTTCTGAATCTTAGCCTGAGTCTTCCTCACTCCTAGATGACCTTCTACAGGTAATTTGTGTGCTACTCGCAATATCTCCCTATCCGTATTCTATCGGCAGCACAATCTGATGAACATTCTCCCTATTTCTCACCTGCACTAATCAGCCTTAAAATTTTATCCTTAGGGTAATAGCATTCTGGAATACATTCTGATTCCTGTTCTGAGAAGATATAAAGCCTTTATCATTTCATCTTTTTGTTGTAATTCGTTTAATCTTTCAGAGATAAACACCTCTGCCTGAACCCTATCTGCTTAAGGTATTCTTTTGCTATTTTATCACACAGAGTGTCAGCTAACTGGATCCCAACTCCTTCATTTTTCTCTTTTGTTTTCCCTTCTTGTTTTAACTTATGGCTATGGGATCTTGTTACAACACAGTCTGGAAAAACTCTAGGGTATTTTCCTTATAACTCATTAGTTCTTGATTTTGTTTTGGCTTCTTCGCTACAATGGGCATCACTCCCACCTGTGATCCAGCTATATTATTTCCAAAAACAAACTGTATTCCTGGAATAGCTGATTTTTTTCTTTCACTCCTACTATCACTTCCCCAGTCTTGATTAGACTTTCGAGCCTTATCTTACACAGGTGAACAATAATCCCCTCTCCATTTATTCTGCAGATTATCACTCTCTCAGGAAATATTTCAGTAGGAGTGCAAATGATTTCATCTCTTACTATTAGAGACTGACCAGCTCTTGTATCTCTCAATATTCTCACTTTTTTACTTATTCCCCCTGTTCTACCAGAGTAAACCTTACCCACACAGGTGAAGGCTTTGAAAAGACTGGGCACTATCTTACTATCCAACCCATGACTAGCCTGCATATTCTCCTGCAGCTCCTCAACTTCTCTTGAGATTTCTTTTGCTACCTCAACTAATCCCATCGGTTTAACCTCTTTTACCACATCCTTTTCCCCAGTGCTTTCTTAAACCACCAGCATAGTGACTTTGTGTCGCATCTTATTGCAGTGAAAATACCTAGGGGCTTTCATTTCTTTTCCACCTCCTTGGATTTCCCCTTTCATGTGGTAAACTGTTCCTAGTGTGATCTATTTTGTTTGTCATTGAAGGATCTCCCTGTTTCCTAATTTCTATCCCTCACAGAAAGAAATTGCTGTCAGAAGCTAGATTTCGATTTATGCACGAATGCGTATTCATCCACCATCTCTGCAGCTCATCTTGCTGTTTTAACTTTCTGTCCCTCAACATGAGTTCCTATCATTTCTGGAAGTGAGTTCTTAAACTCCTCCAGCAGAATAACATCCCTAAGATCTTCATATGTCTTTTCTATCTTTAATGCTCTCACCCATCTATTGTAGTTGCTCTGTTTAATTCTTTGAAACCCAATAAAGGTCTGACCTGGTTCCTTTATTACATTTCTGAACCATTGTCTGTATGCTTCTTGTTTCAATTCATAGGCACTTAAAGTAGCCTGTTTTACTCCTTCCTACACTCTGACAGTGCTGCAAACACCTCACTGGACCGGCCTGCCAACTTGGCCTGAATTAACATCACCTACACAGTCTCTGGCTAGTTCATCTGGTTAGCCAATTTCTGAAAGGAAATGAAAATGGCTTCTGCATCTTTTTCATCAGATTTTGGCAATGTTTGGACATATTTGTATCTATCCCTACCAGGCTGTTAGCTACAATGAATTTGCTCATCATCACTTCTATCTTGTACTTTTGCATTTGAAGTCTTTTTCCTTCAAGTGCCAACTTCATCTTTTCCAACTTGAATATTGTTTCCCTTTCTTTACCTTTATGTTCACTTTCTGCTTTTAACCATAATTCAAACTCACTTCTTCCTTTCATTCTCTAACTCCAGTTGCTTTATTTGAAATTTAATTTTTCCTAACTCCACTGCACTTGATGGCTTGGCTAACTTCCTTTACAATTTCAGCTTTTCTCTTATTGCTAGTTAAACCCAATTCTAGCCTAACTGCTCATTCTAAAAGTTTCTCCTTTTCTGCCTTTTTAACATTTTTTGGCAAATTTGGGAAGCATCTTCAACCCTCAGAAACTCTTTAGCAATTTTAAGAGACATTTCACCACTTTTGATTTAACCGATAACAAGCAACCGAAATTAAACAGATTTTCCACTTCTCACTTAAGTTATTTTTTAAAGATCTAGGACACAAATCCTCAAGTCTGGTTATATCTGCTGGGACCTTTGCACCTTAAATCTGTTCAAATCAATTCAGATCTGCTCAAATCCCAGACACGAGCCGGTCAGATCCTGGACTCAGCCCCCAATATGTTATAAAGTAGAGGTTGACCCCCCTCTGATAACTAAAACCGAAACACCCAGAGAGGAGTGCCTTGCCCCGTAATCTTTAAACATGGAATGTGAAAAGTGGTGTAACCTGCCTTTTCTGCAACTTCTAGTGGTCAAATAAAATTAACCCTTAACATTAACTTAACAATCAACAAGAAATAATATATTTATCTTATTCTAACAGTGAACAAACTAACTAAATTATTAACAAGCTGAATAAATGCCTTCTAACTACTGACTAATCCCAAATAAAACAAGATTCTAATGGTATGCTATTCCAATGAATGCAAGTTCCACTTATATATAATGAAACAAAAAAACAGTAGAATTTACTCTCTTGAAATTGCAGCCAGGTTATGTTTCTTTTGAAATGTTCTGTGCCTTCTCCATCGAATGTCTTGTCCGGAATGCCTTTTCCATTGAATATTCAGTGATGAATGCCTTCTCTGTCAAATGTTCTGTCAGGAATTTTAACTTGTTGTGATGTTGATACTTTTGATTTAGATGGTACTTTCTCTAAGGCTTAGAGCAGACTGTGAGAGCCAGCGACGCTCTCTTGAAAGCTGACAGCTGTTAACTCTAGCAGATGGCAGTTAATTCTCCAACTTTTCCAATTGCCCTCTGCTTTTATCCCCTTGATGATGTATCAATTTCTTACAATAGGATTGATCCTATGTTGTCAAAACCACTAGATTTAAATTTAGTTGCATTTTGGTATCTCAATGCCTGATTCAAATTGATTGGCTAACATCAAAACTGGTTGTCTTGATAACAAAACAAAACTGCTGCTTGGCCTGCTAACTGTCATGTTCTTTGATACAAATGTTTCAATTTGATTGCTCTCTGTGCACCTGCAAACCCACAAGCTGTTGCCCATAAACATCCTGTTTGAATCTCAAAGCGTAGAAAAAGCACATCATCTTTCAAAAGGACCACACACCCTCAACATTATACAAACATCAATGCTTAACAAGTGCCAATTTCAAACATTCTGCTTTCCAATCCACAAATTCTCTACCCAACTTCGCAATAATTAACATTATTGGCCAACCTACATGTCACTCACCCACATTCTTTTTTACATATTGTTTACACATATTATGAACAATAATGGACTCAGTACTGATCCCTGTGGTATATCACTGGACGTGAGCCTCCTGACACACAAACCGCCTTCTATCACCAAACTCTGTCTCCCACCACTAAGCCAATTTTGGATTCATTTGGTCAAGGTACCTTGGATCCCACGTGCTTTTTCTTTCTTGATCAGTCTCCCATGTGAGACCTTGTTAAAGGCTTTGCTGAAATTCATATAAACTACATCAACTGTGTTATGCTTATCTGCACATCTGATCACCCCCTCGAAAGTTTCTACAAGATTTAGTTTGGTTTGCCCAAACACCCTTCTCGAAAAGTGGAACCCCATTAGCTGTCATCCAGTTCTCTGGCATCTTCCCCTGAGGCTGGAGAGGAATTACAAAGTTGGGTCAGTGTCCCTGTAATTTTATCCTAGAGTAACTAGAATACAACTCATCTAGTCCTAGACATTTGTCTACTTTTAAGACAGGCAAAACTTCTAACGCCACCTCACAAAACTCCAAAATTATAATCTATTAAAGAAAATTGTTTATAATATTACGTGCCTGTTTAATGTGTGCAATATCATATATTATGCTCCATAAAATTTTAATAAATTGAATAAAAAGAATTTTATTGAAAAGCAAGATGTGTTGCTGGTGTAATTTTGCCTCCAATGTAGTGGTTTAATTGATTTAACAACGCTATTGTTATCTCCCATAACTCAGTGCACATATCATGGTATTCAAAAATCCTAGCGACATTTATTACGACTAAATATTCTGTGTAAACATTACATTCCTTCGGCACATAAGTGTCTGTACTAATATTAAGTGATATGATTACAACAGAAGGCAGCCTTCTAATAGTACGTTATGCTTTGACTCATCCCAGGTTAAGATGGGCATGAGACTTTTATACTGGCAGGTCACACGCTGTAATAATGTACTGATATCATGAACATGTGTTCGAAAGGAAATACTAAAATGAGACCATGAAACATTATAAAAAGACCTCTTTTTCCAAAGATAAAATCTTACGCCAAACAAACATGTATGATTCTACACAGGCAAGTGTTTTCAATTTGATAATTATGTAAACATGTAAAACAGAGTTTGCAGGAGTAATACTTCAAATTTCAATTTAATGCTTGGAGGTTTGACAATTCATCCTGACCTAATAACCTTATGCCCACCTGGAGAGTATTGTTGCTCTCTGTTGGCCTTGTTTGATGGCTTGATTGTCTTGCTGCTCATTGTTATCACTCATATATCACCCACAATCATCATCATCATCAGAGTGTTCTTCCACACTTTCTTGGTTCATGATGGGTGTGCTGTACATTGGTTTGATGATGATGATGATGATTGTGGATGATATATGAATGACGAGCAGCAAGACGATCAAGTCATCAAGTACATTGGTTTGAGCTGGCTTCTGTTCCTTCATCATGGAGTGTCATGATCAGCAATGATTTTGCATGATCCTGACTGGTAAGAAAATCTTTGTTAGTATCCAAATATTTGTGTTTGTATTTCTAACTTACACTCACTGCACAGTCTGCAGGTTTGGCAGTTCTTTACCTGCTCACTCATCATGTACTTATTTCATTCTCTTATGTCCTTGAAGAAGAATGTCTTGTAGTTTCATAATGTTTAGATGGTTGGTTGAAGCTTGACACTTGATGATCGTTGATTGAATTGCACATACCTTTTGTCCTACTGGACTGTTTGAGCATGGATAGTGGGTCACAATGTGATATGAGTCACTTCTGATTTAGAACATGTCTTTAAATGGTCTGCCAGTGTATTGCAGTCGGTTGTCAGACACTGCCTGATCCAGGACACCAAATAAACTGAAAATAACACTCATTGTGTCAGCACTCATTGTGTTGCTAAGTTGTCAAGTAATGGAAATTTAGACAAGTAATCTGTCACAAGGATGTTATATTCCCTGTGAACTGTAGATAGGTCTTTTGTTACTTTCAGGCAATGAGCAGAATGTAGATGCTGTCTCTATTGCTAGTGTTGATATGTCTCACAAACATTCAGAAGGCATTGAAAATCCTGATTCATCCTTGGTCAGTTCTTTCTTTTCTGTAGCTCCTCCTGAGGTATTTTAGCACCGGGTCCGGTTCCTCCAACAGTGCCTCTGATAGGCAGCATGTAACACACAGTAGATCGCCTTTTGTGCCCGGAGTGTCTTGACGGAATTCATTCTCTTCTTCAGGTGGCAAAGGCATTAAGGTGGTGACATCTCCTGTGTCCATCTCAGATTCCAAGGTACCTTCAATGCTTTACAGAGAAAAAGAACCCATGGGTTCTGGAACAGTTGGAAAGCACATTTTGCTTCCACACTGTTTGCGAGTTTGCAGCTTTCACATGGTCCACTTGCTTATTCAAGACCATTGCATCAACCCAAACTTTATATACCACTAGACATGAGAACGGGTCAATCATGCCTCTTACCCATGCAGGGCCATTCATGTGGTTCCTACACCAAGTTTTGTCTCCTGAAGTAAACTGTCTCTCTCACTTAGTGAAGGCTTGAGTCTGACATTGGTGTTCCTGATGCCGTTTCAGCCTCCGCACCCCCACCAGGGTCCAGAAAGATCAGATTTAACCTGATGCGGAGACCTCTGCTCATTAGCATCTCTGCTGGAGCTTTTCCTGTGGTCGCATGAAGGGTGGTCCTATAATCACATAGGAACTGGGGCAGTTTGGTATCTAAGTACAGAGTGAGCACGTGCTGTGTCCTGCAGCAGAACGGAGCGAACACAGGCGGAGTCCCTCTGTGGTATGGAGCAAGCACAGGCCGAGTCCCTCTGTGGAGTGGAGCGAGCACGGGCCAAGTCCCTCTGTGGTACGGAGCGTGCATAGGCCGAGTCCCTCTGTGGAGTGGAGCGAGCATGGGCTGAGTCCCTCTGTGGAGTGGAGCGAGCATGGGCTGAGTCCCTCTGTGGTACAGAATGAGCACGGGCTGAGTCCCTCGGTGGAGTGGAGCGAGCACGGACTGAGTCCCTCTGTGGTACGGAGCGAGCACGGGCTGAGTCCCTCTGTGGTACGGAGCGAGCATGGACTGAGTCCCTTGGTGGAGTGGAGTAAGCACAGGCTGAGTCCCTCTGTGGAGTGGAGTGAACACGGGCTGAGT
>JAHRHZ010000016.1:28111494-28166023 GCA_024137785.1 Ginglymostoma cirratum | reverse complement strand
TGAGTCCCTTGGTGGTACGGAGCGAGCACGGGCTGAGTCCCTCGGTGATACGGAGCGAGCACCGGCTGAGTCTCTTGGTGGTACGGTGCGAGCATGGGCTGAGTCCCTTGGTGGTACAGAGCAAGCACGGGCTGAGTCACTCGGTGGTACGGAGTGAGCATGGGCCAGATCCAGCATCAGAGCGAACAGGTGATTCCCGGAGCAGCAGCAGAGTGAGTCCTGGATAGAGGCCAGCACGTGGAGCCAGGATGGCCTCTTGCTCTGGGGCCTGCAGGCACGGACTGGAACTTAAATACTTATGGTCACTTATTATCATTCTGGACTTTTTCAACTGTTTCATGCTATTCCATTTTCTTTTTTACTCTCTAACAACACTATTTTGTTTTAATCTGTAAGATTTGTAGCTAGATACTTGTACCTAGGATGGCACCATTAAGGGGAGCCATTGTAAAAACTTTTCACTGTACTCCTGTACTTTTGTACTGGAGTACATGTGACAATAAAGGATATTCTATTTTAACAAAGCAGTCGGCTGTTTCTTTAATACAGATAACAAGGTGTGGAGCTGGATGAGCTTTCAAAGTTTGGACTGTTGTTTCTGCCAGGCTAATGGATGATGGATGGTATGGAGCTTTCCTTTTATGTTGAATACCATTCGATTTTAGGAAGTTTTCAAATTTGTTGCTAAACGACGGCCCGTTAACAGTAATCAACACTTCCGGGAATCTGTGTACTGCAAAAGATGTGCACAGGTTTTCTATTGTTGTCCCTGTGTGTGACAAATGAACTCTATGTATGTCCAGCCACTTTGAGTGGGTATCCAAAATGAATAAGAACATTGAGCCCATGAAAGGACCTGCATAGTCGATGTGTAATTAAGCCCAAGGTTTACCCAGCTATTCCCATGAATCTAGGGAAGTCGCTGGCAGTTGTCCTAGTTGGCATTCTGGGCACTGCCTCACCAACATGGCTATGACTGCATCCAATCCTGGCTGCCAGACATAACTTCTCATCAACATCTTCACCGTGGAAACCCTTGGATGAACCTGGTGGAGTTTAGCTAGTATCTGGCTGTGACCTCTGCTCAGGACAATGAATCTTCCCGTAATAATATGCCATCCTCTATGGTGATCGGTCTCTCCAGATCGAAATAGTTTCAATTCTGATTGTGTTGGCCCTTTGGTTTTCCCTTTCACCGCCAGTTGTTTCAGTTTTGCTAGGATTGGACCTTTCTGCGTCCAAAGTCTGATATCGTCACTTGTGGCTGGAAGAGTGTTCAGAAAATTTAAAACCATTACGGACTCTTCCAGTGACAGTATCACTGGTGGTGTATCCACCAATGGGAGGCAGCTCAGTGCATCTGCATTTGCTACTTGGCCTCCCGAACGATGTTCCAATTTGTAATTATATGCACTTACTGTTGGAGCCCACTGCTGCAGTCAGTCTGAAGCAATGGTTTGCACTGCCTTGACCTCTTAAACCTAGCAGGGTTTGTGGTCCATTTTTATTACAAACTTATGTCGCAAAGGTACTGGTAGAGCTAAGCTTCCTGACTCCAAATATGACTGCCAAACCTTCCTTCTCAATCTGGGTGCATTTACGCTCTGCCATTAGCTAAAGTCCTGGAAGGATACACTTTTAGGTGTTCCTCTCCATTGGGCCACCTTTGAACTAATACTACTCCTATGCCCCATGGGGAGGCATTGCAACACCAGATCTTGCTTGAGATCATAGTGTGCCAACACCTTAGAGGATGGTAGTTGTTTCTTCACTTCCCTGAAAGATAGGTGTTCATTTCTGATCATTTTTTAGGATTTGACACAAAGGTGCCAGGATGGAGGCCAGGTTATGTATGAACTTTTTGTAACAATTCACCAGCCCAAGGAAAGACCTATGCTCTGGTACAGACATGTACCAAAGGGATACCTTTGATTGACCTCACCTTATCTTCCAACAGCTGTAACCCAGTCTTGTCGATTCTGCAGCCCAAGTAGATCATGTGGCGGCCTGGAACACACATTTTTCCTTTCTAAGGTGTACGCCCACCTGGGATAAATGTCTGACGACTATGTCCAAGTTCTCTAAGTGCTCCTTATTTGTCTTCCCTGTTATTAGTATGTCATTTAAACAAATGGTAACCTGGGGTGGACCTTGTAAAATGTTCTCCATCATCTGCTGAAAAATTGCGCAGGCTAACGATACCCTGAAAGGCAGTCTAGTATATTGGTACAAACCATTATGGGTATTAATTGTAGCATACTTCTGGGAATCCTCATCCAACTGCAATTGCAAGTAGGCATGGCGCATGCCCAGTTTCATGAAGGACAGCCCCCTGCCAGCTTTGCATCAAAATCCTCGATGTGAGGTATCGTGAAAAGTGACTTACTGTTTGTTTAAAATCCCCAAAAAGGCAAAACGACCTGTCAGGCTTCACAATTGGCACACCCATTGGTGCTGCCCATTCCGCAAACTGGACTGGTTTGATGATTCTTTTACTTACCAGCCCTCTGACTTGTGTCTTTACTTTTCACATAAGGCAAATGACACTGGGCAGGCCCTGCAGAATTGTGGAATTGCTTCTGGGTCAACCTGCAAGGTGGCCTTATATCCTTTGATAGTCCTGAGACCTTCCTGACAAACTTCGGGGTATTTAGTTAGGACTTCACTCAGGCAGCCATTTTCTAATCAAAAAATATTGAGCCAATCTAGATGAATTTTCCCGAACCAACTTCACTGCATTAGGCTTGGGCCCAAGGCTTTTACAAGAGACTGGAAACAAAGTTTTACCCTTCATCCATAAAGTTTCCTTGGTATAGATTCTCAGTTTAGCCAATGTTTTGTGTAAACTTAAGGGTTGGATACCCGAGTAAGTTTTGTTAAAGACACTGAACTGGACATGTCTGTTTTCACGTCTATTAGAAATGGGTAACAATTTAACCAAATGTTTACTTTGATTGTTTATGATTTGGATGTTGCTAAGCAATTTAGTTGTTCCAAACCAGTTGTAGGTGCACTCCAGGGTGTGCACTCTCCAGGATAGCGGCCTATGCATTGTCTTACTCAATTTAGGTCTAGTGGGATTCTGCTTTCTTGAGTCTGCATACTGGCAGCAACTACAATGCCTGTCAGCCCAGATCTTTATGAAAATGTTAACTGTTTGATTGAGGCTTAGCTTTGTTTTGAGGATTTGCTGTGGGCTGACTAAGACTCCTTTTGTTCACGATATGTCCTGAGTGAGGCTATGCAATTGTCTCTCGTGAAATGATGTTCCCCCAAGTCATTTCCCTGGAAAAAATAATGCATTCATTCCACATACTGGGCCCAGTCTTTGATGGCAGGATTGAACTAGTCAACCTTCCCAAATAACAGCATGATGCCAGAAATGCCTACTCCAACTCAAAGACTTTTCTCTCACCACCAGTGAATTAATCCTGCAGAGATTGGTATCACGTCATCAAGCCACTGTTTAATTAAACCTGGAAAGCCCTTGACACTGATCCAGCTCCATTAGACCAGCTCTCAGGGTGAACAGGATGTTTAACAGTCCTATTTACCTCTGTCTGCCAGTGCTCCCTGATTGGACCAGATTAACATCCCCAATCAGGGAACTCACATTTTATGAGGTCCGTGGGCTGACCTCATTACAATCACTATAAATAGTATCAGAAGCACATGTGTTATTGGCCTGCCGCTGTGGCTTTAGACGCGCAACTATCTTCAAGTAATACTTCAATGCTATGCCTCAAGTTTTTTTTTTGCCAAAAGATCCATTCTTAGGGATTTTTATTGTGGAGGTGCTGACTTAAAAAAATGAACCTTTCTGCAACCCCTCTTTGGAAAAGTCACATTCTAATCAAAATCTTGTATTCTAATCTAAAGAAAATTAGCTGTATCTTGTTGGTGGTCAATGTCCAATCTACAGATCTGTATAACTGTCTGTACTCAGAGAAACTGATGCTGCTGAAGGGTAAGAAAATGTCTCTTTGTTCAAGTTCTCTCTTGTCCAGTTTTTCTCTGGGTGGTCTTCAATACATTTTCCAAATGTAGGCAACTAACATATTCAGCCTTTCATAAACTGCCATTGATACTAACCATGATGTGATTTTTCTTCCAGCAAGGTTCTTTGCCCGATGCAGCCATGTTTATGCTATCTGCTGTACCAGAAGAAATCAAGCATGGATATCATGCTATTGAAGAATCTAAAAGATGTTACTATCTAATTATTGTGCACAATCTTTCTATTTGCAGCTGTGTAAAGGTGTGTGCTAACATTAAGCTAATAGATTCCAACATAAAGCATATTTCTATAGCACGTTATGCTTAACATGATCCCAGGGTAAGATACAGTATGAAATATTTATAGGTTCACCGGATATACTATAGCGATGATATATTAAACAATTCACTTAAAGGTATATTGACGTGCTGTGAGGCTTAACAAAAGAGTCAGTGAGTAATAAAAACAAGCACAAGAATGCCAAGTTTTAAATGATGTGGAGGTGCCAGTGGTGGACTGTGGTGTGCAAAGTCAGAAGTCGCATAATGCCAGGTTATAGCCCAACAGGTTAATTTGAAATCACAAGCTTTTGGAGCGCTGCTCCTTTGTCAGGTGAAGGTTTCAAAGGAACAGTGTTTTGAAAGCTTGTGATTTCAAATTAACCTGACTTGAGACTTCAAATTTTAATTGATCACAACAATTTATATGACAGGCAAAAAGGGTGCTGATTGATTAGCAAGCATTGCCATGGATAAATCACACAACTATGGACTCTCCAAATTTGTAAATCTCCTGTGTGAAAGTTAAAAGCTTTAACAATGTATTTCTCTTTCAGGAATATTGAAGATCTGAATTACCAAATAAGTGCTTGTGATTTTTTTTTATTTTTATGTTAACTTTGAAAACACATCAATATGGTTGGCTGCTTACCATGCTTGATAAACATACTGTTGTTGCACAGCTGGAGATGCCTTTCACATAGCACCAGATTTAAAGTGACATTAGATATCATTTGATCTTTGTTGGGTTGGTTTCTTTGGCAGTAATGGGGAGAACTGGAACTTTACTGCTGACCATGAAATCCAGGCTATTAATGACACTAAATGAACAATAGTGAATCGAAGAAAGTGGAAAAAAGGATACAGTGAAATACAAAACAGACTCATGTTTTGGTCTTACCCATGACAATACACTTATACCTAATGTAGTGTACCTCATTTGATGAACAATCCTGATACATCTTTTTCTAGAATTCTTGATAACCATGATTTGAATGACTTTAGATTACCTTTCATTGTGTTACCTACTCAGTGTTATTATCACAGCTGATGCTATTTTTGGACAAGTTAGATTACAGGCTGAAATCTGGCTGAATAGATCATCTTTTAAATTTAACAACGTAGGTCATTCACTGCAATACAAGAATGCAATGCTGCAGATTTGGTTTAACAATAAAACATGAGGTTATTATGCAAAACAAATGAAGATAAACCAAGCTATTACATAAAACACAATTTCAAAAAATTCAAAGTACACTGTATCCCATCTATCTCAACTCATCATTTGTAGTTCTCGAATCCTTGAAAGAATCACTTTAAATATCACATCTAAAGAGTTGACTTAACTGTTTCTTTCAATTCCTCATTTTCAGATTTCAATAGCCTTTCTTAATTCGACACAGAGCTGAGTTTAAACCTGGTTAGCTTCAAACAGTTCCTTCAGGGTTCTACCTAACCCTGGGCAGGTGATGGCCTAGAGGTATTATCTCTGGACTGTTAATCTAGAGACCTAGATAATGCTCTGCAGACATTGGTTTGAATGCTCTTTAGGGAAGGAAACTGCCACCCTTACCTGGTCTGGCCTACATTTGATTCCAGACCTACAGCGTTGTGGTCAACTCTTAACTGCCCTCTGGGCAATTAGGGATGGGCAATAAATGCTGCCTGGCCAGTGATGCTTACATCCTGTGAAAGAATAAAAAAAACCACTTCTGGTCTGGATTTTTTTCCAAATAAACTTATACAGTGACATAGCCAAAATAGTAACGGTTCAAAACTAGATCCTTCCTTGAGGGAGAAACTGTTTCATACATCTAACTTCAACAAGAAATACAAACTGAAATCCAAAAGCCAGAAGTTTTGGGTTTCTCTCTCTACAACAAAAAAAAATCCTGATTACTCTAACTGAAGGCAAACTAATGCTCTTTAATGTCACAGGGCCCGAAACGTTAACTCTATTTTTTCCCTTCACGGATGCTGCCAGACCTGCTGAGCTTTTCCGGCAACTTTGTTTTTGTTCCTGATTTACAGCATTCGCAGTTCTTTCGGTTTTAATGTTCTTTAATGTTTACTCGGTCCATCTGTAAAACTTCCACAATGCAAAAAAATTCCCTTTATCACTCTTGAAAATCACTGTCTCTCTCATTCTGGTTTGAAAATATACAATGGCTCCAGAAAGACTGACAAGTTAATCATAAACTGTGTAGGTGACCATACCAAAACCCCTCAAAATCTATTAAGTAGCTAGCCTAAGCCCTAACTATTTTTTATTTTAAAGGTGAGTGTAAGGCATTGCGTTCAAGATACATTCAATTGGTCAAATTAGTCAACTTTAAGCAAAATACACCTTATTTTTACGTTACAGACAAAACAAAAATAAAAGAATTGGCTTCAGTATAACTCTATCAAAATGCTTAAAAACATATATATAATATATTATATATGTATATAATATAGATATCAAACTACTACTAATTAGTTGTTCAAATATAGTAGCATCGCTTAAAAATACCTTGGGCAAAGGCAAATTCAGTTCTGTGGGAGCTTGATCCAAGCTGCTCCTAATGTTCCAACTTAAAGAAGACAGGGCCTCACAAGATGTTTACTCAATTGGATTTGAACAGACTACTCATTACCTCTGCCTCAACCTTCCTTCATATATAAAAAGGACCAAAAGGAACTTCTTAAAGCTGTAGCATTGTTACAGCTGCCTCATACATAGAGACAAAAAAAACCATGTCACTTATTCAAATTCCGAACTCTAATAAAATGTTATTAAAATATATACAAATTCTACCCCTTAGATCACGTCTTGTGAAAGATGCCATACCTTTTGAGCAAGATAACAAAAGGTGCAGCAGACAGCAGTTAGAAGAATGTCCAGAAGGATGCATCTCTGCAGCTGATATTGGTTGTATTAAGACTATGATCAACAGCCTGATGGAAATGGGGGCAGTAGGAGCCCACTTAAAGTGAAGAGTGACATGAAAAGAGCAAGAACAATGGCAGGCCTAGGAGTGATCACATGCCAGAATGGAAAGCAAGTACAGGGAGAAGTCCCAGCCTCAAGGCCCTCAGATTGTTTGGGGTGCAAAGGATGTCCAGAATTTTACATCCATGATTCCTGTTCCTGGGGATGAGCAACATCCGGTGCCAACAAAGCTTGATATGTCCCAGGATGCTCGAATGGGCCTTGTGGACAACAGGAATGGGAGGCTATCTTCTCCTAGCGGGGCTGCCCTGAATTTTTAGGCTTCTGACCTGTTCCAAGTAAAATATGGGTGACTTGAGTGGGATCTCTCACCTGTACACCCTCAAATGCATCGTGACCAATGCTGACAGTGCAGGGTTACACCAGTTTATTCTGTCTCCCAGTCACAAGGTCATTGCTGCAGCCTGAGCAGTAGGATTTAGGGATGTGGCCCAGACTAACCACTTCCACCTCCTACTGCAGAGTTGGGTGCCACCGACTGCACCCTCATGATACTGAGAAAGCTCTGGTACATCACTACAGAATTCATCAGCAGGAAATGATTCTCTTTGGTTGATGTTCAGGTCATCTGTGATCACTCTTATCATATCCTGGCTGCCATAACTCATACAGTTGAGAGCACTCTCATATATCTGGTGTGTTTGAGGGTCCAGGTGTCTTACAAAGCTGGTTACTAGGAGACAAAGACTTCCCAATGTGACCATGACTCATGATACCATTGAACAAACTCCTGACTGATGCAGGGCACAGATTTAAAGCCACCTATGCCTCCACCAGGCCTTGGTCATTCTTAATATAGGCCTGGTGAAAATGCAGTTCTGCTGCTTGGACCTGTCTAGGGATTCTCCAGCATAATCCCAATGAAGACTGCCACATCATCCTGGAATGCTGTGCTCTGAACAATTGGAGCAGGTAACGAGGTGATGTGACAGAAGCTGAGAAGCTGAGGTAACAGAAGCAGTCTTTTTGAAGATGAGGATAATGACTTTGGAAGGGAAGAAACTGTTGTTGTTCATGACAGAGCTCAACTGTGTCAGGCATTACAAGTTTCCAACAGATAAGAACTAGACACCGCAGATAATCATGGACTCTAAAATATTCTATGGTAGTGATGC
Source organism: Ginglymostoma cirratum (assembly GCA_024137785.1). Classification (NCBI taxonomy): domain Eukaryota; kingdom Metazoa; phylum Chordata; class Chondrichthyes; order Orectolobiformes; family Ginglymostomatidae; genus Ginglymostoma; species Ginglymostoma cirratum. The sequence continues at coordinate 28,157,641 of JAHRHZ010000016.1, read as the reverse complement.
AAAAGTCCGGTTTGCAATCTGGGGATGAACCTCACCTTTATTTGTTTTGTTTGCGTTTTCTGCAAATTAAAACTCATGTTTGTATCTGTCTGATTGCTTGCTTGTATGTAATTTTATGTATGGGTCCACAGTGAGCATTGGAGTTAGAATAGCACTGGCTTAGAGAGGGCCTTCAGATGGAATACAGTTGTGTACAGGTAAAGTGTGTGGCCTGCAGGTTAACTGCAACTATGTTGACAGAATGGGCTTGTACATCTGTGGGAGTGTCAGTCATATGCTGTGGGCAGCGTAGCTCTGGGCTGTTATTTTGTTTTGTTTATATTATTTTGCAGATTGATTTATTTAAAAGACAAGAAAGACAATCTCTCTTCATCTACTGTAATGTAAAGGTGTACCTGAGACTCACTGAAATGAGGAATGGGTGATTGATATAGTCATTAAACTTTAATTGGGTGTGTTTTTAATAGTCTATGGTGAACTATGGTGTGATTTTAAAAAAAAAAACTTATATCCAGAAGTGCTGTTACAGATAACATGTTTTTTTCTGTCATCACCAAATCACCGTGACATTTTTTGTTTTTTACTATTAACTACCACCAGTGAAACACCCATGTAGCCAATTAAATATTTACATGCAAATAATACATTAAGTAATTGACCACTATGAGCTAAGAATAGCCTTCATTCATAAACAAGTTCATGTCCGAAAGGGGCCAGGGTCAATCATGAAATTCTGTAGGAATAAAGATTGCTATTGTTCATTGTCATATGTAGAACATGTATTATAATTGTTGATGAGGTCCTTTAACTATTTTAAGTTTGAAGTAAATCTTCATGTCACAGTCAATGTACTGAGTTCCAGACCATCACTGACTGTGATACTTGCACAAAATAAACCATTCAGGATCCTTCTTTTGTTTGTCGCTCATGAGGTTATGTTTGTTTCTCAAAGCTGGCCAAGGTAATGTGGTTGTTTGAGCATAGACATGTCAGCCCCAAAAGCATCGTCACTATATAAGATTACATCAACTGTGACTCTGAAAAGCGCATCTATTAATGTCTGAGACTTGATTTGAACATATTGAGTTTTCAAACGAGAATCTGATAAGTCTGACGTCAAAATGCTGCACACTAGCAGGCAGGTTTGCTAATTCTATTTCGTCAAGCAAGGGACCACAAATTTAATAATGGTCCCTCTCATGACTGAGGTTCAGAAAGTAATCAGAATGTGTTTCACAGGCCCATGTAAACACTGAAACTTCTTTCTCGATGACCGTGTACCTCGTTTCTGTATCCAATAATGCTCTGGAAGCATTAAATGGGCTTTTGATATCCTTCTGGTGGTTCCTGAAAAAAGCCTTTGACTGAGGCATCACAGCATGGAACTTGATGGTTTGTAATAGGTTAAGACATCAATGGAATTCAGCACATACTTAATTTTCAGAAAGGCTATCTGTGGCTTTGCATCCCAATTCCACTCTTGTGGTTTCTTTAAAAGATTTCTCAATGGTTTTGAAATAGAGATGAGGTGTGGTAAAAATCTAGCTAATTGATTCAGCACACACAAATACCATTGCAGATTGAACATCGACTTTGGAGTCAAGAAGTCTTTGACCGTCTTGGTTTTTATGAAGATCAGCTTGTATCCCATCTACGCTGATGATGTAGCCGAGGAATCATTTATAGTCTCTAGAAAGTTCATGTTTGTCGTTCAGCATAATGTCTGCTGTTTGTAAGTGATTCAGGGCATCATATAATCTCCTGTCATGGAGCTGAGTAAGCATAGCATGTATCAGTATATCTACCAAGTTGTATATGGTGGCACTTAGTTCATGTAAAATGTTGGGCTTGATACATTGGAAACTCTCCCAGGGAGAAGTGATACCAAAAGGTAGTCTGTTGAAACAGTATAGATCAAACTGGTGATGAAAATGGTGGGGAGTTCAGACACCTTGACCAGTGCATCCTGTCAAAAGCCACCAATCATATCCAGGTTCATAAATATTCCACAGGTAGAAAGCTGAGCTAAACATTATTCAGCCATAGATGTAGGATTAATTTCTCGAATAACTGCTTTATTGAGTGGCATGAGGTCAACACAAATTTGGAAAACCTAGGATTATTCTGTAGGTTTAGTCATGGGGAAGTAGTGTTCATATTGATCGTGTACTTCAATTATTTCTTTATCTTTTTCATGTTCTCCAACATAAATGGAAATAAGCAAATAGATACAAAAAATTTCATGTGTAGCAAAGGGTTACATAACCAACCGATCATCATTAATACAATGCACTTAGGATGTAGAATAAATTAAAGTTTAACCTTACAATGCACAAGGTTGTAGCCATTGAACCAAAAGTCATTCCAAATTGATACTTCACATGAAAACCATAGATAAGGTGAAATAAATTTTTGGAGTTCATTTGGGAAATGTATTCATTGTCATTAGAAGAGAGGAGAGAAGTGCTTTGGCAGGAAAAGCTTTTATTTATTGAGGCACAGCTGCCATGCAGTTATAGTGCCAAATCTATCAACATTGAAATCTCACCCTTCTGTTTGCCCCAATTAAACAACCTTCTGTTTTAAGTGACTAATTGTTTTCCCACAATCAACAGGGTTACTATTCAATTGAATCTTAGCCTCACATAATATCTTGGAAACCAAAATTATGTGTGTTTAGAACTGCACCAAAATTCAATTTAAAATTCAGTGTAAGTTCCCAGCCTTTGTGCAACTTCAGTCCCATGCAGTGCCCTCCTTGTGAGGTTTGTGCTCAGCAATATAATGAATTTGTGAAATGGAACGTTTTCTAATTTTAGGCTCTCAGTGACTGCACCAAGTCTTGTAAACAGTGGCCTTCTAATGTAAAAATCATTTCCAAAAGCAACATTGAAAATTGAAAATGTTTTCTGGGAGACAATTTACGATCAAATCATAGGTGGTTATAGCACCAATGGAGGCTATTTGACCTATTGTATCCATGGCAGCTATCTGGAAGAGTAACTCGCCTTGTCGTGTCCTCTTCCTTCTTCGATATTGCTGCAACATTTTTTTCAATTTAAACATTTGTATTTGTATCAAACATTAGGGAACTTTGAAGGAGAAGTCAATTCAGTCATTTGTTTCCAAGGTAAGAATGTCAAATAAGTTAGCACAGTTGGGTATTTTAACATCCATAAATTCTTCTGGTTCCATGTCAAGTAAATGAAGCTGTGTAAATTTGACATTGTGTCATAGGAGTAATGCAAACAAGTCTGATGGTTGATGTCATTTCAAATTATTGCTTTAACTTCAAAAAAAATGTATCCTTGTAAATCAATAATCTTCTTTATTTTCTTTCACTTATACATTTGTGTGTGTGGTCATGTTCCTTAGGCCTTGCTCATGCATGCACCACAAAAATCAGAGAAACACAAGAATTTGCTGAGAAATTGGAAGAACTATGAACTCCTTTCAGAAGTCAGTTTGTTGAATATAGTCTAAATTGTTGATTGTTCTGGACAACAGCTAGCCTTTGTTTTTAGTCCCATGTGTCATATCTTGCAATCTTTAAGGAACTCCAATGAGTTTGTGTAAAATGGACTAACAGTGGTGTATTTTCAATGAGTGGTTTTCACAGGAGATGCATTCATAAGAATTTAGGAAATAAGAACAGAGAATGACCAAAAAAACCCAATCAAGACTGCTTCACCACGTTATAAACTTTTAGCTAAACTTCTCCATCTAAAATTGTACAACATCTAAAGTAGGATATAAGAACTAGCAATATAAATACAGATGAAATGGTTTGGATCTAATTGCTATTACAGAGACATGGTCAAAATTTGACATAGTTTGGGAAATAAATATTCCAAGGCATCTGACATAACAAAAAGACGGTCCGAATAGAAAAACCAGGGTGGAAGCACTGATATAAAAGCAATCCACACAACAGAAGAGGTGGTGCTGGAGGTCTTTAAACACAGAAAGTTACATAAATCCCTGGGACCTTTTCAGGTGTATCAGGACATTTTGGGAAGTGAAAAAAGAATTTGTGGGGCCCCAAACAGAGGTATTTATATCATCAACTGCCATGGGTGAGGTGCTGGAAGCATGGAGGTTGGCTAATGTTGTGCAGTTATTTACGAAAGGCTGCAAGGAAAAGTCAGGGAATTATAGACCAGTGAGGGTGAGTGGTGGGCAAGTTGTTGGAGGGGATTCAGAGAGATAGCATTTAAAATCATTTGGAAAGGCAAGGACTGCTGACAGATAGTAAGCATGGCTTTGTGCGTGGGAAATCATGTCTCACAAATTTGCTTGAATTTTTTGAAGAGTGACCAAGAAGATAGATGAAGACAGAGAGGTAGACATGGACTTTAGCAAGGCCTTCAACAAGATTCGGCATGGCAGACTGATTGGTAAGGTTTGATCACATAGGATCAAGGAGAGCTAGCCAGTTGGATGAAAAATTGGATCTATGGTAGGAAACAGAGTTGGAGGTAGAGATTTGTTTTTCAAACAGGAGACCTAGAACCAGTGGTGTGCTGCAAGGATCAGTGCTCAGTCCACTTTTGTTTGTCATTTGTATAAGCAGTTCAGATGAGAATATAGGAGGCATGGTTATAAATTTGGATGGCACCAAAGTTAGTGGTACAATGCATAGTGAAAAAGGTTATCTAAGAGTACAATGAGATCTAGATCAGCTGGGCCAACGGGCTGAGGAGTGGCAGATGGAGTTTAATTTAGATGAATGCAGGATATTGCACTTTGGTAAGACAAACCAGGGCAGGACTTTCACAGTTAACGGTAGGGCTCTGAGAGGTGTTGTCAAACAAACAGAACTAGTGGTACAGGTACATAGCTCCTTTAAAGTGGCATTGCAGGTAGGATAGGATGGTGAAAAAGGCATTTGGCATGCTTACCTTCATTCATCAGGGCATTGAGTAGAGGAGTTGGGACGTCATGTTGTGGCTGTACAAGACATTGGTGAGGCCACTTTTGGAATACTCCAAACAATTCTAGTCACCTTGCTATAGGAAGGATGTTATTAAAGTGGAAAAGATGCAGAAAAGCTTTACAAGGAAATTGTTGGAACTGGAGGGTGTAAATGATTGGAAGAGGCTGCATAGGCTGGGCCTTTTCTCCCTGGAGTGTAGATGGCTGAAGGATGACCTTACCCAGGTTGATAAAATCATGAGAGGCATAGCTAAGGTGAATAGCGAAGATCTTTTCCTTAGTGTAGGGGAGTCCAAAACTTAATCCATAGGATTAAGGTGGGAGGGGAAAGATTTAAAATAGATGTAAGGGGAAACTTTCACACAGAGGTTAGTGAGCATATAGAATGAACTGCCAGAGGAAGTGGTAGATGCAGGTACAATTAGGACATTTAAAAGACATTTGGATATGTATGTGAATACGAAAGGTCTAAAGGGAATTGGACAAATTCAGACAAATGGGACTAGTTCAGGTTAGGAAACTTGAGAAATCATGTCTCACTAACTTGATTGAGTTTTTTGAAGAAGTAACAAAGAGGGTTAATGAGGGCAGAGCAGTGGACATGATCTATATGGACTTCAGTAAGGCGTTCGACAAGCTTTCTCGCAGTAGACTGGGTAGCAAGGTTATATCATATGGAATGCAGGGAGAACTAGCAGATGCAGAACTGGCCCAAAGATTGAAGACAGAGGGTGGTAGTAGAGAATCTAGGCACCTAGACTGGTATATGAACAGGAAGGGTTTGGAGGGAGAAGGGCCAAATGCTGGCAAATGGGACGAAGTTTATTTAGGATGGATGAGTTAGACCGAAGAGTTTATTCCATGCTGTACATCTCTATGACTCTATGACTCTATGGTCAGCATGATGAGTTGGACCTAAGGGTCTGTTTCTAAGCTGCATGACTATGACTCTATTTAAGGCTATTAGAGTGAAGGACCTTCACTGAAAAAGAAACAGGACCTAGAGTTGGTAAGTGTGGGAAACATCTAAAGAAGCTTTCCAAGATATTAAACAGAAATATGTTCAATTGAAAAGAAAAGCTGTGTGAAATAGATCTATCCATGTCTTGCATTAAGGATAGTAATAGATCAAAATAAGTGGATGATAATGTTGTAAAGAACAGTAAAAATTCAGATGATTGGGATTGTTTTAGGGATTGGCAAAGACTCATCAAAAAGTTGACAAAAAGTGTAAAAATATAATGAGAGTAAACTTTTCAGGTATACGAAAGACAGGTTGTAAGAACTCTAACAAAGAAATAAAAAAGTAAACGTTGATCGTGTAGAAGCAGAGACAGGATATTGGGGAATGAGGAAATGGCAGAAATATTGGGTAAACATTTTCTGTCTGTAATCGCATTAGAAGATGTAATTTACACGCCAGAAATAATGTGTAAGTTAGGGGCCGACAAAAGTAAGAGAATTAAGACAATCGATATCAGCAGAGAAAAAAAGTACTGGATAAAATCAAGGGATTAAATCCGACAAATCATCAGGACTTGATGGTTACTTCCTAGCATTCTGGAAGAAATAACTACAGAAATAATGGATACACTTGTTCTGATTTTCAAAAACTGCGTCAACTTTGGCAAGGTGCCAGCAGAGTGAAGGAGTGAGTAAACAATGAAAAATAGGCTAGTCAGTCTAATATCAATCTTTCAGAAAGTCATAGAGTCATAGAGATATGTAACACGGAAATAGGACCTTCAGTCCGACTCGTCCATGCTGACCAGATATTCTAAATAAATCTAGTCCCATTTGCCAACATGTGGCCCATATCCCTCTAAACCCTTCCTATTCATATACTCATCCAGATATCATTTAAATGTTATAATTGTACCAGCCTCCACCACTTCCTCTGGCAGCTCATTCGATACACACACCATCCTCTGCGTGAAAAGTTGCCCCTTAGGTTCCTTTTAAATCTTTCCCCTCTCACCTTAAACCTGTGCCCTCTATTTTCGGACTCCCCCACCCCAGGGAAAAAACCTTGTCTATTTTCCCTCTGCAGGCCCCTCATGATTTTATAAGCCTCTATAAGGTCGCCACTAGCCTCCAAAGCTGAAGGGGAAATAAACCTAAACTATTTAACCTCTCCCTGTAGCTCAAACCCTCCAACCCTAGCAACATTCTCATAAATCTTTTCTAAACCATTTCAAGTTTCACAAAATCCTTCCTACATCAGGGAGACCAGAATTGCATGCAGTATTCCAATAGTGGCCTAGCCAATGTCCTGTACAGCTGCAACATGACCCCCCAATTCCTATACTCAATCTACTGACCAATAAAGGCAAGCATAGCAAACACCTTCTTCACTATCCTGTCTACCAGTGACTCCATTTTCAAGGAATAATGAACCTGCACTCCAAGGTCTCTTTGTTCTAAAATGCTCCCCAGGATCTTGCCTTTAGGTGTATAAGTTCTGCCCTGATTTGTCTTTCCAAAATGTAGCACCTTACATTTATCTAAGTAAAACTCCATCTGCCACTTGTTGGCCCATTGGCCCATTTGATCAAGATCCTGTTGTACTCTGAGGTAACCTTTTTCGCTGTCTACTGCATACTCAATTTTGGTGTCATCTGCAAACTTACTAACCATACCTGCTAAGTTCACATCCAAATCATTTATATAAATGACAAAAAGCAGTGGACCCAGCACCGATTCTTGTGGCACACCGGGCTGGTCACAGTCCTCCAGTCTGAAAAGCAACTTTCCACCAACCTGAGGAAGTGTCACTGGACCCAAAACTCTGACTTTTCTTCACAGATGCTGCCAGGCTTACAGAGTTTTTCCAGTAACTTTTTTTTTTCCCCTCCACCACCACCCTGTCTTCTACCTTTGAGCCAGTTCTATATTCAAGTATATAGATAACGTCCACTGCTCTGCCCTCATCAATCCTCTTTGTTAGTTCTTCAAAAAACTTAATCAAGTTAGTGAGACACGATTTCCCATGCACAAAACCATTTTGACTATCCCTAATCAGTCCTTGCTTTTCCAAATACATGTAAATCCTGTATTTCCTCCAACAACTTGCCCATCACTGATGTCAGGTTCACCGGTATATAGTTCCCTGGCTTTACCTTACCACCTTTCTTAAGTAGTGGCGTAATGTTAGCCAATGTCCAGTTCTCCCACACGTCACCTGTGGCTATTGATTACACAAATGTCTCAGCAAGGGGCCCAGCAATCACTTCCCTAGCTTTCCTCAGAGTTCTAGGGTATATCTGATCAGTCCCAGGAATTTATCCACCTTTATGTGTTTTAAGACATTCAGCACCTCCTCATCCGTAATATGGACATTTTTTCTAATGTCGCTATTTATTTCCCCACGTTCTCAACTTCCATATCCTTCTCCACACTAAACATTGATGTAAAATATTCGTTTAGTATCTCCCTCATTTCTTGCTGTTCCACATATATGTGGCCTTGCTGATCTTTAAGGGGCCCTATTCACTCCCTCGTTACCCTTTTGTCCTTAAAGTATTTATAGAATCCCTTTGGATTCTCTTTACCCTATTTGCCAAAGCTATCTCATGTCAGCTTTTTTACCCTCCTGATATCCCTCTGAAGTATACTCCTACTGCCTTTATACTGCTCTTGGGGTTCACTCGATCTCTACTATCTAATCTTGACATATGTTTCCTTCCTATTCTTAACCAAAACCTTAATTTCTCCAGTTATCCAGCATTCCCTACACCTAGCGGCCTTGCCCTTCACCTTTACAGGAAGACACTGTCTCTAGACTCTTGATATCTCATTTTTGAAGGCTTCCCATTTTCCAACCGTCCCTTTACTTGCGAACATCCAAACCCAATCAACTTTTGAAAATGATAATAGGAACTGCAGATGCTGGAGAATCCGAGATAACAAGGTATAGAGCTGGATGAACACAGCAGGCCAAACAGCATCATAGGAGTAGGAAAGTTTGATGTTTCTGGCCTAGACCCTTCATCAGAAAATGATGCTGTTTGGCCTGCTGTGTTCATCCAGCTCTACACCTTGTTATCTCTACTTTTGAAAGTTCTTGCCTAATACCGTCAAAGTTGGCCTTCCTCCAATTTAGAGCTTTAACTTTTAGGTCTGGTCTATCATTTTCCATCACTATTTTAAAACTAACAGAATTATGGTCAGTGGCACCAAAGTGCTCCCTCACTGACACTTCAATCACCCGCCCTGCCTTATTTCCCAAGAGTAGATCACGTTTTTGCATCTTCTCTAATAGGTGTAATAATCCTCATACTGAATCGTAAAATTTTCTTGTACACACTTAACAAATTCCTCTCCATCCAAACACTTAACATTAAGGCAGTCCCAGTCTACGTGTGGAGAGTTAAATCCCCTGCCATAAACACCATAAACACCATATTATTCTTACAGATAACTGAGATCTCCTCACAAATTTGTTTCTCAATTTTCTACTGACAATTGGCGGGGGCAGTGGGGAAGGTTAAGTACAGGCCCAATGTGTTGGAATCTATTAATAAGAATTTTTTTTAACAGTACGCTTAGAAGAATTTGGAATGTTTATAGCAAGTCAACAGTGTTTTATGAAAGAAAAATCCTGTTTGGCACATGTTATTTGTGATATTTTGAAGATGTAACTGACAGGTGAGATAAAGGGGAATCATTTGATCTTCTGTGCTTGGATTTTCAAAAGACATCAATAAAGTAACACACAAAAGTTTGATACACAAGGTAAGTGTTCATGGAGTTTAGGGTGATATAAGAGCATGGATAGATGAATGATAAATGGAGAGAAAGTGGGGAGTGGGGGTAAATGGGGCATTTTCAAGTTGGCAGGCTGTGATCAGAGGAATGCTGCAAGGATCAATACTTGGGGGCCTTATCCATTTATAACTGTCTGGAGGTTTGCTGAGACTACGCCTGCAATACTATGTGCAGTTTCATATCTAAGGAAGATTATACTTGCTTTGGGGGCAATAGAGTGAAGATTCATTAGTTTGGACCCTGGATCAAAGGGTTTTCCTGTGATGAAAGACTGATTAAATTGGATCTATAATCTCTATATTTTAGAACAATAACTGGTGATCTTATAGAAACATTCAATATTATGAAAGGGCTCAGCAGGGAGGATCCTGGGAGACATTTTTCCCCCCTTACTGTGGGATCTAGAACACAGGCAGAAGATCAAGAAGTCAATTATATAGAATTAGATAAGGACAAGTTTCTTCATTCAAAGATTAAAAGATTCATCCGATTAATCACAAGTCCAGTGGATGAAGGATCATAATCAGTCGGGTTCCATTCCCAAATAACCAGCAAAACAACAGAACTCATGGCATCGCATTCCGAAAAGACCTCATGAAGCTATGGGGCCATAGAACATTGTGGTCTGATTGACATTTGTGATAGCTAAGGTATTCACTACTGCCACAGAGGAATGGATATTTATATTCAATCATAAGGTGTTGCATTGATACAGGGAAGATGTGGAAACATTGGAAAAGGTGCAGAGCAGATTTACCAGGATGTTGCCTGGAACGGAGGGAAGGTCTTAACGAGGAAAGGTTGAGAGACCTAGGGCTTTTCTCTTTAGAACAATGAAGGATGAGAGGTGACTTGATAGAGGTGTACAAAATGATCGGGGTATAGATAGAGTAGACAGCCAGAGACATTTTTCTAGGGTGGAGGTAACTATTACGAGGGGGCATAGTTTTAAAGTGAGTGGAGGTAGGTATAGGGGAGATGTCAGAGGTAGATTCTTCACTCAGAGAGTGGTCGGGGCGTGGAATGCATTGCCGGAGAGGGTAGCAGAGTCAGCCTCATTAGGGGCATTTAAGCGGCTATTAGATAGGCATATGGATGATAGTATAAGGTAGGGGTGGAGGTTAGATAGACCTTAGGTTTCAGGTAAAAGTTCGGCACAACATCATGGGCCAAAGGGCCTGTACTGTGCTGTACTGTTCTATGTTCTAGGACAACCATCATTAGCAATGCAAGCTCAGCAATTCCAGCAGGAGGTTCATGGCAGACATGGGGAGTGGTGGAGGATAGGCGGGGGTGAAGGAGAAGGATTTTCTGGCTGTGTTATCATACTAAGGCAAAATTAAAATTGTTCTACTGCAACGTTCTTGAGGGGAATCTGACTATTGTGAATGGGAAAGTGCTCTGAGATGCTTTAGATATTGGATCCACTGCGGTGAATGTCTCTTTGATGGTGCAGGGTGAAGGTCAATGCTGTGCTAGTGCCTCCGCAGAGGTATCACAGACATCATCACAGAGAGGGTGGTGTTGCAGTGGTTATGGGAGGAGACTTTGATGCCATGTGCTTCCTCCTTTTCTGATAGTCACTGGTAACTGTAGAGGGGAGGAGAAAGAATGCGTTGGTGAAGATGCACAGTCACTTATGTGTTGTACTGCCCGCACATCTGAGAATAGTAGTCAGGCTTCTTGCGAGATTTATGTTTCTGTATCCGTGCAGCATCAGTCATGGTCATCTCACTCTACAGCCTGCTGTTTGAAAGGATTGAGGATCCAAATATCTAACACCCCTCCACCAGTCTGAGCCTGCCTCTTCCTGTTGTTGGCTACCATTTCTTGAATACAGAGAATGAAAACGATTGAGTATGATTGTAACAAGTGCATGAACATTTTATGGACATGCAAGGCCATGCCAGGTCCTGAGCACTTCCCAGTAAGTGATTAGAAGGCACGCTGCCCAGGAAGTGTTTAAAAAATTGACAGCATGAGATGTGTGTCAGCCCTTCAGTGCACATTATCCATGGGGAGCTGTGTTTTGCTGCAATCAGCCTTTATGACTTGCTGGCACAATTACACTGAATGATGCTCCTGAGATAAGTATCACTTACTTGCAATGGGTAGCTGGTGTTGCTGCTCACTTTTGCAGAACACAGGAAATCATCCATCCTCTACCTGCACTGTATTTGTGTCCTTGTGTAGGGGCCTCTGGCACTGACCTGCACTGCAGCCTTGGCTCTGGCCAAATGAGTCTGATGGGAGAGTTTTCTGCTGCCACTTCTGAGGAAGAGGGCTTTTCCTCTTTTCTGGATTACCTGAACAAGACTCTCTAACGAGACATGGCTAAACTGCAGTCCGTTTTCATCTGATCTGAGGCATCACCGGGGGAGTGGAGTAACGAACACAGGCTCCAGTGACACTTCAGGGCTGCAATGATTAAAAGTCTGTAAGGGTGACCTCTAAGTGTGGTGTCCAAACCTTCAACCATAGAAAGTGCCAGTGGGGCCAAGAATTACCTGTCTGTCCACCCCATAAGACTTTCATTCAACTTACACAATAATTCATTTGGTTAAGTAATGAGCTGAAAAAAAACTTGTGATCATGCAAAAAAAACATATTACTACATGGTTTGACACATCGGAAGCCATTCTTAAAGTCCAAAGTGGAGAATTCCAGCCTGTATTACCACGATGATGTCACAAGCATTCCTCCTCCAAGTGCACACATGGAAGTGCATTCAGACCACATGTGCATCCCCTGAAATATCTGGTTATCCTGTCAGACCATTCAGACTGAATGACCAATCAGCAGACTCAAACGTGAATCAATCTGGGCAGTAAAATAGTTCCCATTGTCAAATCCTTTGGGAAAAGAATGCATAGCAGGGAGCTATACATGAAGCTGCCAGCACTCTTGCTACATAACCTTCCCCCAATGCTTACTCCTCATGATAGCCCTCTTCCTCCATATACAAAGTATGCTCAGCACACAGCTGACCCCTTTGATTTATGTTTCTTGGGCTGATGCATACTGTCAGGCATCTCCAGATCTATTTATTGAGGTACAAAAACAGAAGTTGCTGGAAAAGCTCAGCAGGTCTGGCAGCATCTGTGAAGAAAAAAATCAGAGATAATGTTTCGGGCCCGGTGACCATTCCTCAGAAAGGGTCTGAGGAAGGGTCGCCAGACCAGAAACATTGACTTTGATTTTTTTCTCCACAGATGCTGCCAGACCTGCTAAGCTTTTCCAGCAACTTCTGTTTTTGTTCTTGATTTGCAGCATCTGCAGTCCTTTCAGTTTCTCTCTACTGAGGTACCTGATGTGTAGTTGTAGCATCCTGACTGCTTGTTACATAACAAATCTGGTGGTCATTCTTTTGGTACACGTTTAAGTGGATGTGGGTATATGTTATGTGCACATTATTCAAGGGGAAGTCTTGCAAGTTATAATGTGATTCAACTTTACGCTTCAATTTTCATTCCAGGTTTGCGTGTGCAAAATAGGGAGATATCTTTGTTCAGTAAACCTGACCTCTAAATATGACCATCCACCTTCCACGTTTTCAGTCCAAGGATTTGGAAATTGGCCAAGTGATTGAGGAAAAGCTGAAGAGGCTGCCAGTTATTGAGTCGTGCTGCAAAGATACCTTGCTTTGTGGCTTAAGCTCTGTCTTCAAAAATCAAATTAAAATACTAAAATATAAAGGTTTCCTCTGTCCCTCACCTTGCACACCTGCATCTCTCTCAATTCCATGCTTCATCTATGCAAACACTTAAGGCCCTGTACCCATCCCCCTTTGTTCCTTGTAATTATTTCGCTAATCTATGCCCTTCTACTAATCCCTCACGGCCCATGATATCTTATATGCCTCTTTAGTGCCTACTTCAACCATGTTTCCCTCTTCACCTACCTTGTCAATTCAGAGTATACACAAGTTTCCATGCACACAGGAGAAAAGGTAAAATTTTATCATTTGAAGTTTTATATTGCAGACTGCACTCTATCGAGAAAAGCACTTTCATTCACAAATACACAATTTGCTATTTATTGACTCTAGATTCCAGACACCAATGGTTCCACCATCCATTTGAACTTCGGAGGCTGATCACTCAAATGGGAAGCTGCCTCCAAAAAACGTGCATGTGCCTCCAATCTGACGTCTAAGTGGATGGGTTACTTCGAATTTCCATCATCTTCCATCATTTTCAATGCAATAGAGACGGTCAGTTTTGTGATGAAAATTTTGATCCTGGCTCAACTTGTTATGAGGAACCTACCAACCCAGAGATGTGTACCAGCTCTCCAACTGTGTTCTGGACCCAATTTATCAAATTCCTAACAAATGAATCTGTGTTTTGCTGATAAACATTCTCATACTTGTTGTTTTTCTACTATGTAAGCACATTCGGATAAACCACATAATAATTAAGCGATTTTATTGTATTTCTACTGGGCATCAACAACATGCATTGATCACGTCTTAATTGGATAACTGTCCTCTTAAAGGGGCCATCTATTAAACCTGGCATGAGCTGTAAAAATCTAGGGAGCCTTGGCTGACACAGAATGAAAGCAACAAGCTGTCTCCCTGGAAAACATTTTCAGTGTCACATGAACTGCACCTTTACAAAATGGTAGTTCTTTCAACTGCCCATAACACCAGCATGATCAGGACAACTTATTGCCCCTTGTATACAGCCATTAACTTCCTAGACTGGTGAGAACCAGCTAGCTGAGCACCTGACTCACTCCGGACTGGAGTCATTTGTTGGAAATACACATAAGCTGCATTTTGTTATATTATTACATTGGTCACCTATAAGATGCTGCACTTGTATGCTGCAGATTATGATGTTCTGCAAACATCTCCCAAGGATACCTGGGAGGAACCAGATTTTAAGCCCAGTGACAATGCACTGGTTCATTCGGTCGGAGGATTCAATTATCAACAATGTGCTAACAGGATAGCTGGCCTTCTCAGGGAATGGTGCTCAGGCATATCCGTAGCCAATATCATAATTAACCACTTCAGAGGCTCAACTGGGTTGAGGAGGGGAGGCTTTGTCTAGGCCTTGCCCTGTGCCCTGCATGTTTGCTAACATAGAAGGACAGGAAGGCCACAGAAGGAAATTTACAGACCTACTGTCAGCAAACCCCCAAACAACACATTGTAAAATTTGTTGCCAGAATCAAGAAGTGGAAATGTTATCATTAACCCAAAGTCTCAATCCTGAATTCTATATCCAAGACAGAAATAAACATCCTTTTCAAATAATTAGTTGTTAAATTGTTAGGTTATCTGTAACCACTTATTCTCTAAGGCCAGTCAATTATTGGAGGAACAATCTTTGCATAATTGGGTAAAAGATTTAAATCAATATTTATCCAAATGTCTGCAGACAACTAACAGCATTACTTAGAATTGGCCCTATTTACAATAGAAGAAGCATTTCAGTGTGAAAATATACGTCTATTCTTATGATATAAAATGCTTATAACAAGTGCGGTTTGGCTATCGAGTTTATAATAGAAACATAGTAATCAGCAATCATTTTGTTTTACTGTTTGGTTTTAACAAGGCTGAGTTTTGAAGCTTTTACAATTTCAAGGGAAAATCAAAAAATGACATTTCTCATTGCTTAATGTAGCTTGAACACCAATGTTGGAATCTATTTGCGCAATGAATGGTAGACAACAACAGAGAAAAATCAATGACTAGGTATAATGGATAATGCAAATAGACAACATCTACAAGGTCTGGTTTCTATTTATGATGGCTGTTAGGATATACACTTCTGTCCATGGTGTTGTGGAAGTACTGAATGAAATTGCATAGTTTAAACAATAACACCGATGCTCTGTGTCTGCTACAATACAGACTTCAAACACAAATCATGAAAATATATTAACAAACAGCAGGTAAAATGCTATACCTCAGATGGATTCTTCTACTGAAATGCTGAGGGCTGCAAGCACAATGTCTATTTTCTAGAAACATAAGAAAAATAAATACAAGAGTAGGTTATTCCTGTCTGTCATTCGATGAGATCATGACTGACCTTCTATTTTGACATCATTGTCCGACAGAAGTCTCATATCCCTTGAGGTTTTTTACATGTAGATAACAAAATCCCTACAGTGTGGAAACAGGCCCTTTAGCCCAACAAGCCCACACCGACCCACAAAGCATCCCACCCAGACCCATCCCCCTATAACCCACATAATCTACACATCCCTGAACACGATGGGCAATTTAATATGGCCAATCCAACTAGCTTACACACCTTTTGACTGTGGGAGGAAACCCACACAGACACAGGGAGAATGTGCAAACTCCGCACAGACAGTCACCCAAGGGTGGAATCGAACCCAGGCCCCTGGATCTGTGAGGCAGCAGTGCTAACCACTGAGCCACTAATGCCACCATGTAGCAATTGATCAATATCAATCTGAAACAAACTTGGTGACTGAATCTCTACATACTCTGAAACAGAGTTTCCAAAGATTCATGATTCTCTGCATGAAGAAATTCCTCCCCATCTCAGTCCTAAATGGCCTACTCCTTATTTTGAGAGTGTGTCATTGGTTCTAGATCTCCCAACAGTGGAAACATTCTTCATGAATCCACCATGTTAGGTCTTTTAAGAACTGTGTATGTTTGACTGAAATCAGCTCTCACAGTTCTAAGTTTCAGAGAATAACAGTCAAATTCATTAATCCATTCTCATAGCACAACGGCTCCATTTCAGGAATTAGTTTGATACATCTTTCTTGCAATCCCTCTATGTTGATTAGATCTTTCTGTAAATACAGAGACTAAAACTGCTGTCAATACTCTAGATGTGGTCTCACCAAAGCTCTATACAATTGCTGAAAGACATCTATACAAATCCTCTTGTAATAGAGGCTAACATACCATTTGTCTTAGAAATGTCTTAGAAACAAAACGTTAGACAAAGGCAAGCCAATGGATGTTATCTACTTGGTCTTCCAGAAGGCCTTTGACAAAATGCTGTACAGGAGGCTGCTGAGTAAGATAAGGGACCTTGGTGTTAGAGGCAAGGTGCTAGCATGGATAGGAGATTGGCTGTCTGGCAGAAAGCAGACGGGGGATAAAAGTGTCTTTCTCAGGATGGCAGCTCGTGACTAATGGAATAGTGGAGCAAGGGTCAGAGTTGGGAAAACAAATTTTATCCATTGATGATCTAGATGAAGGAACTCGGGGCATTCTGGCTAAGTTTGCAGACAATACAAAGATAGGTGGAGGGACAGGTAGAGTCGGGGAGACAGGGAGGCTGCTGAAGGATTTAGGAGTGTGGGCAAAGATGTGGCAGATAGAATACAATGTGGGAAAGTGTAACGACATACACTTTGGTAGGAATAGAGACATAGACTATTTTCTAAATGGGGAGAAAATTCAAAAATCTGAAATGCAAAGGGACTTGGGAGCTCTGGTCCAGGACTGTCTTAAGGTTAACTTGCAGCTTGAGTCAGTAGTTAGGAAGGCAAATGCAGTGTTGACATTTATTTCAAGATGACTAGCATATAAAAGCAGGGATGTACCTCTGAGGTTTTATAAGGTGCTGGTCAGATCATATTTAGAATATTGTGAGCAATTTTGGGCCCCATATCTCAGAAAGAATGTATTGGCCCTGGAGCAGTTCAGAGGAGGTTCACAAGAATGATCCTGGGAATGAAAGGCTTAACATATAAAGAATGTTTGAGCACTCTGGGTCTATACTCGATGGAGTTTAGAAGAATGGGGGAGGGTGGGGGGTGGCGGGATCTAACAGAAACTTACTGAATACTGAAAGGCCTGGGTAGAGTGGACGTTGGGAAGATGTTTCCATTAGTAGGAGAGACTAGGACCCGAGGCCACAGACTTAGAGTAAAGGAAAGGCCCTTTAGAACAGAGATAAGGAGAAACTTCTTCAGTCGGAGAGTGGTGAATCTTATGAATACATTGCCACAGAGTGCTGTGGAGGTTATGACATTGAGTATATTTAAGACAGAGCTATATAGGTCTTGATTGTTAAGGAGATCAAAGGTTACAGGGAGAAAGTGGGAGAATGTGGTTGAGAAATGTATCAGCCATGATTGAATAGTGGAGCAGAATCAATGGGCCGAATGGTCTAATTTCTGCTGTTATGTCTTATGTCTGTACGGTCTTATGGTCTTAATTATTTGCTTTACCTGTACATTAACTTTCAAGATTCATGAACAAGGACACCCCAGTACCTTGGAAGTCCAACATTTCTTAATCTCTCATCACATAAGACATATTCTCTGACCAAAAAGAATAACCTCATGTTTCCCTGCACTGCATTTCATGCTGCGTTGTTTTTGTCCACTCACTATGCCTCTCCAAATCCCTCAAAGCATCTTTACATCTTCATCACAAATCAGACTTACACATATGTTCCTGTTATCTGAAAATTTGGAAATATTATGTTTAATTGCCATATCCAAATCATAGATATAAACTGTAAATAGATCTGACCCAAGTATTCATCCTGCAGCTTCATACAAGTTGTGGCCAGCAAACCTGAAAATCATCTATTTATTCCTGATATCTTTTTGTTTTCCTTTCTGTTAACTAGTTCTCAATTCATGGCAGTGTATTTCACCCAATCCCTTGTGCTATAATTTTATTTACTAACTTCTTGTTTGGGAGAAAATCCAATGATTTCTGAAAATTTTAACATACCATATCCATGGAATTCCGTTAACTGTTTTCCAAGTTACATCTTCAACAAGCTCCAACAGGTTTGTCAAACGGAAGTTTCCTTTTACAAGTCCATGTTGACTCTGAGGCACTAAGGTCTAAGTGCCCTCTTAACAACATCCATTATTAGCAATTCTAGTACTTTCCGTACGACTGATGTCAAGCTGACAGGTCTGTAATTCCATGTTTTCTCTGTCCCGTCTTTTTTTAAATAGTCAGGTTACATTAGCTACATTCCAATCTTCAGGAATCATACCAAAATCTGTAGATCTTGAAAGATGCCTATTAATGTTTCTATTTGACTACAGACATCTCTATCAACACTCTTAGATGGTGATAATCAGGTGTAGTATATTTAGTTAAATCCCAAGAATTTCTCTGGTACTTTCTAAAAAAAAACTAATATTAATATCTTGCATTTTGTGCCTGCATGAGTCCCTTAATTCTCTATCATTTCTGGAAGGTTTTTAGTATTTTCCTCTGTGACACATATAAAGCATTTATTAACTTTCTCGGCTATTTCCTTATTTCCCAATATTAATTCTCCTGATTCCACCTGCAATAGATATTTGTTTTTGGTAATCTTTTGTTTTTCGCTTTAACATACTGATAGAAGCTCTTACTGTCTGTTGTTATGTTTCTTGCTAGTTTATTCTCATGCTCAAATTTCTCTTTTTTAATCTTGTAATCTGTTTGAGCATATCAATAATGTTTCTAATGGGTTTAAAGCCTGACCTTTTTGTATTAATTCATGGTATGAGGACACTAGTGGCAAGGCCACCTCTTATTACCATGCCTATTTAGTTTTGAGAAGATAACTGTATGGCTTCTCACACAATTCCAGCAGAAATAGCAGATTATCTTCCTTAGAAAACAGTAACAAACCATAGATATTTATAGAAGTCCTATGGTTTCATTGTCACTTTTTCTGATGCTAGGGCATTCTCGCCCAAATTTTAACACATTTAGTTTTATTTTCCTGGCTATTTTTGAACTTGTGGCCCAAATATTCCATTGTCTAGGAAGTTGTTGGAGTATTATAAATTGTTGTTGCGCAATGGGACCATGTAGAATCTCTGACTCTGTAGGAATTGCCCAGGAATTTTCCCATGCTCAATTCCCCTATACCTGGAATCCTCTGAATATGTCCATTAAAGTCAGAGAATTCTGAGGATTCTAATTCATCTAAGCTTAATGATCTACCCAGGGAAGTTTAGAGGATTAAAAACATAGTCTAGCTCTTGACACATCATTGATCCTCCCAACCATAACTCCACTCATCCTTTATATCCTCTGAATTGACACCCTGCAGTCAAGACCTGAACTCCTGTCCAGCCCTATTGGACCTGACACCCCGATCACTACCTGGCCTGGTCCTGCTATAGCTGACACCACCACCCCAAGCCCGATGGGAGTGTAAACTACCCTGCTTGTCTCGCACAATCCTGCTGAATCCGATCTTCACAAGCCCACTTCCCCAATACGTGGTCCATCCTAATCTACCCTAAACACACACCTCGCAACCTATAACCTCACCCTAACCCTACCCCTTAATGCACCTGCAATCTTAGCCCCACCTTACCTGGCTGGTACACTGCCCAGCTGACCTATAAACCAGACAAACTATCCAATATGTGCTCACATAGCACCCCAGCCCCTCACTTAACTTAGGCACTTAACATTTCTCAGTTACTGCCAAAGTGTCCTTGGGAGTTTTAATTCCTGAACCGTGCCAGCAAGTGTTGTGAAAAAAGGACATGTCTTGGTCTGTAACACTACTCCTGGGCTAAGCAGATCTCTCTTGGTTATCTCCAGTGGACACATTTGGGACAGGACAGACTTGGAATCTAGCATGGAATAACCACTTGCTGGTAAGTGCTAATTTTAAAGATGAACACCATCAATTGAATCTGTACCGCTGGTATTCAGAATGGCTAAAAACTGAGTTCTGAGGAAGGGTCACCAGACCTGAAACATTAACTCAGATTTCTCTCCATAGACACTACCAGACCTGCTGAGGTTTTCCAGAAATTTCTGTTTCTGTGGATAAAAATTGAGTTCCGTGGAACTCTGATCTCTAAACTGGGTTCAAAGAATCATTGTATAAGTGATGCACTATTAGCAGCCCCAGAGGTACTATTCATATTTACACCACTTTTGATTTGAGCTAGTAGTCAAAAAGATAAATGTAATTGTTCAATCACTACAAAACTATAAACTTGTCAGCATACGATGCATTAATTGAGCACATGGTTGCACTCAGTTTAAATGGGAATATCAGAGATATTTCAAGGGCAGCAGAGTGGCTCAGTGGTCAGCACTGCTACCTCATAGTGCCAGGGACCCTGGTTTGATTCCAGCCTAGGGTGACTGCTAGTGTGGAGTTTGTACATTCTCCCTCTGTCTCTGCATGGGTTTCCTTTGGGTGCTCCAATATCCTCCCACAGTCCAAAGATGTGCAGGTTGGGTAGATTGGCCATGTTAAATTGCCCATAGCGTGTGGGGATGTGCAGGCTAGTTAGGTTAGACATGGGAAGCGGGGTTATGGGGTGGGTCAGGGATGGATGTTCTTCAGAGGGTTGGTGGGCCAAATGGCCTGCTTTTGCATTGTAGGGATTCTATGATACAGGAAGAACCAAAATGTTTGGCTGAGAGAAGTTAAAGCTGTGCTGCCAATAGCATGGAAATATTATCTGGGGGGAATCCATTACAGTGCTAATTATGAAATGAGGTTTGATGGTGAATGACTGTTTCTTCATATGAGACTCTTCACCTTCTATAAACATTCAATATCCTACTCTTTCAGTTTCTGAGGACAAAACATCTAAAGTCAAGCCACATGGCTTTTTATGCATTTTGTATGAAGTCATCAGTTGTATGACAACAATTCAATAATTGCTTTCCACAACAGCTCTGCGGACGAGTAATATAAAGTTGCACTTTCAGACTTCATCACTTGTAAATTCATTTTTCTGTTAGAGTTATGATGGAAAGTAAGACGCATCCACAGTAACCTTTAAAAATTGATAACTTTTCTTCCTACAGAGCACGCTCCATAAACCTAACACTGCAGCACAGTTTTAGAAACTATGGGTGGAATCTTTTCAGGTTTGAGTGACATGAGCTAACGCGAGATGTTGCAGAATCAGACAAGGCATGCGGACAGGCCTATCTCAATGTTAGGAGCATCTTACAACATTTGTTTATGCTTTTCACAAATGGTGTGATGAGTTTCTCACTAGGCACTGGTGTGTTGCCAATTATGAGGTTTATTGCTTGTTTAAGTGCCTTGTTGACAGACCAATGAGTTCAATAATATTTTGCTTTCCGTCTGACCAAACATGACAAACTAATTAGACAATAAGAAAAGTCGACACTGGATATGTGATGGAATCATGCTTACTTTGAACAACCTCCACATTTTGTTTGATCAAACTGGAGCCAAGGGCATGATCCACAAGCACCAATTGCTACACCCTTCATCTACTGACATTGGTATCTAGCATTTACCAACTGCTCATGACCATCATGACATCTCTGTAAAATGCAGGCAGCGCAATCTGAAAGCATAGACCTACATTGCAAGTGCACTGGCAACTAGAATTAGAAAGCTGCAGCAGATATAAATTAAGGACAAGCACAGGTTCCCACCTCATGGATTGGATTGGACTGCATTTTAGGGCTGTTCTCTTGCTCTCCTAGCACTCACTCAGTTAGCACCTACCTGCTTGTGTATACAATCCATGCCTTGCCTCGTCATGCCAATTAATTCAGTCACATGAACAGGCAGCTTGCCTTACTAGTCAGGAGTCCTCAGTTAAGGGGGGATATATCAAGCTGTATGGCAGTATGCTACATCAATCTCACATCTGCATCACTTTCCAGTCATTTACACCGCAAACACACTGCATGAGCGAAGGGAGGTGATGGCCTAATGGATTTATTGCTGCAATGTTAATCCAGAGACCAAGGCAATTTTCTGAATACCCATGTTCAAACCCTGCCATGGCAGATGGTTGAATTTGAATTCAATAAAAATCTGGAATTACAAATTTAATGATGACTACAAAACCATTGCCAATGAAAAAAATCCATCTGACTCACTAATATCCTTTAGGGGAAGAAACTGCTGTCCCTATCTGCACTGGCCAATGTGTGACTCCAGACTCACAGCATTGCAATGGGCATTTCCATCTGGGCAATAAATGCTGGCCCAGAAAGTGATTCTCACATCTCATAGATGAATAAAAAAGACGCTGTCAGCCATGTTTTAGGGGCGTGGTCAGTCTACTCCAAGGTTCATGGGGTTCTCATCTATCCTGGCACGGTAACTCAAGGACAGCCTCAGATACCAGTCCAGGGGATTGGCCACAATGATGTGTGCAATCAGGGTGTTCTTGGTAAGGGGGTCTGTGCCATTGTAATCCAGGGAATGGGTCACAGTGAATCCTGTGCCTCCATTGTGGCCAGCTTATTTAATTATTTTCCTTCATTGTTAAATTAGTTCACTTTCTTCATCACTCTCTATGCTCCAATTCTTCTAATTTGGACATTGTACCCGCTGCCCATTAGCTTGAGTTCACGTGCGGGTATTTTCCTCCTGAACCTTGTGTTAGGTTTCATATGCATTGTCCAACCCATGGTACCATAATTTAGTGCTCTTTCTCTGTGTGTGAGTTTAAGCAGTGAATGATTGCAAAGTGGGACATTGCAACTGAATTTTATCTTGGCCTCTTTCAGCTCCTCAAATGTGCACAGTGCAATTCCTGAACAAGAAACCTCAAAAAACAATAGTCTTTTCCTCCATCAGCTCAAGTACATTGAGGGCATTTATAATACCCCATGAGTTAAAGTTAAGCTACCCTATTTTGATGTGCCAGTTTTCTTTGGCAGATCCAGGACATTGCTATCCATGCTAATAAGGAATGTTCTTGCTACTTTAAGTCAGACATGTTCACTGAGAGCATGTTTACTGCTGGTTGCACATTCTGATAACGTTTGTGCACTGCCTTTATTGGAAGGAATAGATACAAATTAATAACACATCATGACATGATTGAGTGCCTTTTCTTTGGCAATCATCAAATTTTACAAACTTGATCTTTCAAAATATGAATAACAGAAAGATATTAATTGAAACATTTTGACTATTTCAATCTTCAATAGAACCAATGGTGTACTTTTTCTCTTATTAGAAATTAGCGGATCTATCATATTCCTATATCTTTTGTCCTAACTCAAAACTTCAGCTTTTGCAATTTTTCTAAACTCCTGACATAAAGCAGTTAATATGCGAAATCAGTAAAGCCACTTTGGCACAATTGAACGTACTATTTGAGGTTAGGTTTGTAACATATCGGTAGGGCAGTGCAGAGAGCTCTCCTTTGCATGTAACAGTGTTAAATCCAAGATGAAAGTGCAGAACATTGTTAATTGTAGAAAAATGATCTATTGCCCTTTTATTGGCAAAGCTTTCTTTAATAAGCAAAAATAGTACCAGAAAAATATTAAATTCTTACAATTAAAGTTATTTAACTTTTAGGAGGAAGCTTGATGCTGGCATTCAACCCTTAATGGATTAATCAGCTTCTGCGGATGCAATGGAATTGATCAGTTCAATTGTTTCTCATTCAACATCTTCTTCTGTGCTCATGACAGGCTATCTAGTTGATTTTCTCTGGCTTTGCTCATTGCTAATCTGGGATTTGAAACTTTGGTGTGATGTATAGCAATTCTGTTTAATGTTCCCTGTCCCTTTAAGATTCTGTGGGGAAGTGATTTAAATGGGTACATCTAAGGCCAATTAGAGGATAATTGGCCCTGCTTAAGGGGAATTTATCACTAAACGGCTCCTTATAAATTCCCAGCTCCTTTATTTGGGTAGAAGCCAGAAAGTCAAGGTCAGAAAAAGAGAATGAGGTTTCTCTTTTTGATGCCTTGTTAAAAAGCAAGCAAAGCAAATTTCAATTGTTTGATTCTATCTCCATACCATTGGTTTAATCCTATTCTATTTAGATAGGCAAATTACCAATGATAGCTTTTAAATAAAATGCTATAAAAAGGTGTCGCTGGGAAAAATACCTCAATTTCCTGCAAGAGATCAAGTTCAATTTTGTGATGTTTTGAGAAGGACAGGACATGAAAAAGAATATTTTATGGTGTATGTCATAAGGAAGACACACTATTCCAAGAAACTCTGCATTATCTGACATGATGGGCAGTGTTTGAATTGAATACTCTTGTCTATGGTGAGTATAATGACAGAGGATACTTAATCTGCTGGTAGGATGATGGGTGTGAGACCATAGCATTTCCTATCACTGCCCTGTGGAGTCCATGGCGATAAGATCCAATTAAGAGCCTCATCCTACTGCTGCTGATATTCACTCAGTGGTGGGCAGAGGATTTATCATGAGGGAAACCCAAAAAGAAAGTGAGCAGGTCTGGCTACACCTATAGAGAGAAAGCAGAGCTAACGTTTAGGGTCCAGTGACCAAACTGAAGAAGAGTCACTGGACCTGATTCATTAACTCTGCTTCCTCTCCACAGATACTGCCAGACCCACTGAGTTTTTGCAGCAATTTGTTTTCGTTTCTGATTTCTAGCATCTGCAGTTCTTTGGGTTATTTAAAAAAGTGAGCTCCCGAAGGTGTCCGTCATTCAAAGGAACGTGCTGTCTGATCAAGGGACCCAGATTGGGCAGAGAGGGTAACTAAGTGTCAGCACCATTCCTTACTGCTGACCTGCCACCCCACCCTACTTCACCATCCTTCACACATACTGGGATTTTATAAGAACACAGGAATCAGGAGCGGGAGTAGACAATTCAGCCCTTTGAGCCCACTCTGCCATTTAACATAGTCACAGCTGATCTTATCCTGGTCTCAACCCCATTCTCCTTCCTTCTCCCCATAGCCCTTTATTCCATTTTTCATCAGAAACATATCTTTTTTCCTTCCTTGAATCTGTTGATTGATTCTGCCTCCACTGCACTCTGGGTCAGTGAGTTCCACAGATTCACAAGCCTCTGAGAGAAGTAGTTTCTCCTCATCTCAGTTTTGAACCTACCTCCTCTCACTCTATATCTATGATCTCTTGTTCAAGACTGCCACACAGGGAGGATCATCTGTTCACTGTCCACCTTATCAATCCCCTTAAACATCTTATATACCTAATTCAGATCCTACTGCCCCCTTCTTCTGAACTCTAGAGAGTACAAGCCCAAGCTATTCAACCGCTATGGTATGACAGCCCTTTCATTTCCTGGAATCAATCTGGTGAACCTCCTCTGAACTGCCTGCAATGTCATCACATCCTTCTTCAAGTAAGGAGACCAAAACTGGACACGATACTTCAAATGTAGTCTGACCAAAGCCTTACATAATTGTAACAACACTTCTATGCTTCTGTAATCCAGTCCTTTTGCAATAAACACCAGGATTCCATTTGTCTTTCTTATTATATGCTGCACCTGCATACCTACTATCTGTGATTCATGCACAAAGATGCCCAGATCCCTCTGCACTGATACACTTTGATCTGCTTCCCATTTAAATAATTTGCCTTTTCATTTTTCCAGGAAAAATGGACAACTTCTCATTTATCTGCACTAAACTTCACCAGCCAGATTCTGGCTCATTCTCCTAGTCCATCAATATCCATCTGTAAACTCTTTATTTCCTCCTGTTTTCCCACCAATTTTAGTATTGTATGTGAATTTTGCTATGTTATACTCTGTCCCTGCTTGCAGATAATTTATATGAATTGTAACTAGTTGAGGCCCAACAACTAAATCCTGTGGCACCCCTTTAGTTACAGTTTGCCATTCAGAGAAGGATCCATTTATCCTGAGCCTCTGCTTTTTGTTAGTAAGCCAATCTTCTATCCAAACCAATACTGTACCCTCGGTCTGCTCCCTCCAAATCAAACCTTTTGGATCAGTGTTTTATCTGGCACTTTGTCAAAAAGACTTCTGGAAGTCTAGATATAGCACATCCACTGGATCCCCATTATTCACCTTACTGGTTACATCCTCAAAGAATTCCAGCATGTTTGTCAAACATGACTCACCCTTCATGAAACAGTGTTGACACTGGTGAATTGAGCTTTGTTGTTCCAAGTGTTCATTTATCTCTTCCTTTATGATTGACTCCAGCAACGTCCCTACTACAGAGCTCAAACTAACTCCTCACGTACCACCCCACCAACCTCCGGATCCAACACATCATCCTCTGACACTTCCGCCATCTGCAATCTGACCCCACCACCAAAGACATTTTTCCCTCCCCACCCTTATCTGCTTTCCGGAGGGACCACTCCCTCTGCGACTCCCTTGTCCGCTCCACACTCCCCTCCAGCCCCACCACACCCGGCACTTTTCCCTGCAACCACAGGAAGTGCTACACCTGCCCCCACACCTCCTCCCTCACCCCAATCCCAGGCCCCAAGAAGACATTCCACATCAGGCAGATGTTCACCTGTACGTCTGCCAATGTGGTATACTGCATCCGCTGTACCCATTGTGGCTTCCTCTACATCGGGGAAACCAAGTGGAGGCATGGGGACCGCTTTGCAGAACACCTGCACTCAGTTCGCAACAAACAACTGCACCTCCCAGTCGCGAACCATTTCAACTCCCCCTCCCATTCCTCAGGCGACATGTCCATCCTGGGCCTCCTGCAATACCACAGTGATGCCACCCGAAGGCTGCAGGAACAGCAAATCATATTCAGCCTGGGAAACCTGCAGCCCAATGGTATCAATGTGGATTTCACAAGCTTCAAAATCTCCCCTCCCCCAACCGCATCCCAAAACCAGCCCAGCTCATCTCCACCTCCCTAACCTGTCCTTCCTCGCACCTATCCCCTCCTCCCACCTCAAGCCCCACCCCCATATCCTATCTACTAACCTCATCCCGCCCCCTTGACTTGTCCGTCCTCCCTGGACTGACCTATCTCCTCCTTACCTCCCCACCAACACTCACCTTTACTGGCTCCATCCCCGCCTCTTTGACTTGTCTGCCTCCTTTCCACCTATCCTCTCCTCTATCCGCCTTCTATCCACCTCCCCCTCTCTCCCTATTTATTTCAGAACCCTCTTCCCCTCCCCCATTTCGGATGAAGGGTCTAGGCCCGAAACGTCAAGCTTTCCTGCTCCTATGATGCTGCTTGGCCTGCTGTGTTCATCCAGCCCCACACCTTGTTATCTCGGATTCTCCAGCATCTGCAGTACCTTTTATCTCTGGTCTTTAGCTTCCCACTTTTTGCCTATCTCCTTTTTAGAATAAGGATGTCACATTAGCATGTTTCCAATCCAGAATTGTTTCCAATCCAGATCCTTTTCAGAATCCAGGGAATTTTGGAATATCATAGCTAATAAATTCACTATCTCCGCTGAAACCTCCTTTAATACGCATACCCGAGGATTTATTTGCCTTTAATCCCATCTGTCAACTTAATGCCTTCTCCTTATCTATTGTAATTTCACCATGTTCCTTTGTAGTGACTGCACTTTTTAGGAATAAATCATTATCTTCTACCGTGAAAGCAAAGATAAAATATTGGTTTTGTGCCTCTGACATTTGAGTTTCCCATTATTACCTCACCATTTTCATCCCCTAAAGGGCTGACATTTACTTTCACTATTCTCTTCCTTTTTCTGTTCCTGTAGAAGAGTGCTTATGTTTTCTCAGCAGGTCTGGCAGCATCTGTGCAGAAAAAATTAGAGTTAACATTTTGGGTCCGCTGACCCTTCCTCAGAACTGATGGTGGGCTCTGATTTTTACTGCACAGATGCTGCCAGACCTGCTGAGCTTTTCCAATAACTTTGTTTTTATTTTCCTGATCTACAGCATCCATAGTTCTTTCGGTTTTTATTTTGCTTGTGTTTTCCGCTAGTTTCCTTTTGTAGGTCATCTTAATTCTTTTGATATTGCTTTTAGTAACCCTTTGCAGATGTTTAATCCTCCAGAGTGCCACTAACTTTTACAGTATGATGTGCTCCAGGTTTTGCCTTTGTCTTCCTTGTTAAGCCATGGATGATTTTTCACCTTTTTCCAATTCTTCTTCCACTAGGAATATACTTTAATTGAGAAGTATTAAGTATCTCCTTCAGGATTTGCCACCATTCTTCAACTGTCCTGCTCCTCTAATATTTTTACCCAGTCCACTCAGGCCAACTCTTTCCTCAGGCCTGTAAAAAGATCTTTGCCCAACACTAAAACTCTTGTGTGTGATTCTATCTTCACTTTTACAGTCCAAATTTGAAACTCCAGAGGATGACAATAGTGAGGTAATAATGGGAAACTCAAATGTCAGAGGCACTAAATCAATACTTGGTCTCTGTTTTCACAGTGGAAGGTGGTCACTCCTTCCTAAAGGGTCCTTAAATACAAGCCCATTTATCTATCCTTCCTTGTTCCATAACACCAAATTTAAAGTAGCCACTTCTCTGGCTGACTCCATGACATGTTGCTCTAAGAAACAAACCCTCATACCTTGCCAAGTTGATTAATCCAGTCAATATGCATGTGCAAATGACCCATAATTACCAACTGCCCTCTCACAAGTCCTCATTATTTCTTGGTTTATGCCATGCCCTACTTCAGAAGTACTGTTCAGGGGCCTGTAAATTACTCCTACTATTGAGTCCCCGACTACCTCTGCTTGCCTGCACTTTGATCCCCATGCTGCACAACAGACCCAGTAGTGGTGCCACTGTTCCGGCTACTGCTGTTGACATTTCGCTGATAGGCTGTCCCCTGAATAGTACCTAAAACAGTAAACCTGTTCGAGAGGGGAACAGCCACAAGGGGCTCCAGCACTGACTGCCTACCCCTTGTATCAGAGATAACTGAGACCACTAAAGCCTTCCTATTCATGTACCCATCCAGATGTCTTTTAAACGTTGTA
Source organism: Ginglymostoma cirratum (assembly GCA_024137785.1). Lineage (NCBI taxonomy): Eukaryota > Metazoa > Chordata > Chondrichthyes > Orectolobiformes > Ginglymostomatidae > Ginglymostoma > Ginglymostoma cirratum. Next base: position 28,128,313 of record JAHRHZ010000016.1, on the reverse strand, counting down.
ATTGTACCAGCCTTCAGCACTTCCTCTGGCAGCTCATTCCATAAACTTACCATCCTCTGCATGGAAAAGTTGCCCCTCAGGCCCCTTTTAGGTCTTTGACTCCCCTACCCTGGGGAAAAGTCCTTGAATATTCACCTTATCTATGCCCCTCATGATTTTATAAACTTCTATAAGGTCACCCCTCAGCCTCCAACACTCTCGGGAAAGCAGCCACAGCCTATTCTTCATCTCCCTACAGTTCAAACCCTCCAACCTTGGCAAGATCCTTGTAAATCTTTTCTGAACCTTTTCAAGTTTCACAAAATCTTTCCTGTAGCAGGGAGACCAGAACTGCACGCAGTATTCCAAAAGTGGCCTAACCAATGTCCAGTACAGCTGCAACATGACCTTTTAAATCCTATACTCAATGCACTGACTAATAAAGGCAAGCATGGAAATCGCCTTCTTCACTACCCTGTCTACCTGCAACTCCACTTTCAAGGGACTATGAACCTGCACCCTAGGTCTCCTTGTTCGGCAACACTCCCCAGGACCTTACTTTTAAGTACATAGTTCCTGCCCCAATTTGCCTTTCCAAATTGCAGCACCTTACATTTATCTAAATGAAAGTCCATCTGCCACTCCTCGCTCATTTACTCATCTGATCAAGGTCCTGTTGTACTCAGAGATAACCTTCTTCACTGTCCACTACACCTGCAAATTTACTCACCATAAATCCTACGTTCACAGCTAAATCATTCATATAAATGATAAAAAGCAGTGAAAACAGCATTGATCTTTGCTGCACACTGCTGGTCACAGGCCTCCAGTCCAGAAAGCAATCCTCCACCACTACCCTCTGTTTCCTACCTTATAGCCAACTTTGTATCCAAATGGCTAGTTCTCCCTGTTCCAAATGATCTAAACTTGCTAAGGAATCTACCATGCAGATCTTTGTCAAATGCTTTCTGAAGTCCATACAGACAATATCCACCACTCTGCCTTCATCAAACTTCTCCATCACTTATTCAAAAAACTCAACCAAGTTAGTGAGACAGGATTTCCCACCCACAGGCTTGCCACATATCACAAGTAGAGCAGATGTGGGATCTAGGGGACCTTCAGCATTAGCAGCCACTGCCTCACCTGCCGCAATTGCTACTGGCCACTGATTGGGCAGAAATTCTTGCTTGGCACTGCTATGACATTACTTGCTCTTTGGCATGTTCCTATTTAAAGTAATCAGGATGTAGAAAAGGCTTGCCCAACCCTTTTACATGGAGTGGGGGAGGACATTTCAATTTTTCTCCTGATCAGGGGTTTGGTCAGCCAGATTGAGAAAGGTAAAGCTTGCCACAATAGTAGAAAAATTTCCAAAGTCATAAATTCATAATTTACATGAATAATGAATAAAAGTAGCCATTAAAATGTGTCAATCAGGAGAGCTAACTAATGAGACATTTTCTTGTTTATTGGTTATGAAGCTTACTCTACCACAATGCCCTCAAGACCCTGTAACTCATTCACCCACACAAATTCCCAGTCACATACCCATTCAGCCTCCCTTGTCAACAGCCTCCCCCAGCTGATGACCTGACTGTATTTCCTGCCTTCCTGAGTTCGCGTCTTCCAGATACTCTACTACATTTACCAACATGGCTCTGGGCCTTGGACTAAGTTGCTGCTTCTCCAATCACAATGTTTTTCCTTTCTCACCATTACTGTCAATCAGCTCACTAGTGAACTTGAGAGTACAACTGATCTTTCCCATAACAATAATTGCTGAACCTTGATTTAACAGTCCTGTAATGTGCCTTCAAACAAACAGAACTTATGTATAGTTTACGAATCCCGGTAGGAAATTGGTAAGTTTGTGTGAGCAAACTCAGAACAATAACAGGTGGCACTTGTGCTTCTAGGGTTCTTTACTCCAGGGTTTACTTGTCACTGTCCAGTTATGTGCCTAGTTGGCTCTTAATTCAGTGGGTATTCTCAAAGAGACAACGTGCAGATCTTCTGTCTCTCCAGACAATAGGCAACTGCCCAGATGCTTCCAGTAAATACCGCCCATGGAATGGAACTGTAGATTTTCAGATTCAGTATGGTAAAAAGTTACATCCTCAATTTTAAAAAAATGACTCATTTTATACAGTGAAAAACCTCGATAGAGTATAGAAACCGAAAGAACTGCACATGCTGTAAATCAGGGACAAAAACAAAGTTGCTGGAAGACCTCAGCAGGTCTGGCAGCATCTGTGGAGGAAAAAACAGTTAACGTTTTGGGTCCGGTGACCCTTTCCTCAGAACTGATGGTGGCTGGGAAAACGTCAGTTAATATGCAGAAAATAGGGAGGTGGGTGGGGTAGGGAGTAAACGATAGGATAGAGCCCAAAGAGAGAGAAAGACAGTTGGACAGACAAAGGAGTTGCTAACGATCAGGCTCGGAGGGTGAATAGTTGTTAATGGGAGCTGTTAGTATCTAACAACAGGGGGTGTGTAGTGGCAGGCTATGTGGCAACAAGGCCTGGTGTGTGGGGTGGGGGGCTGGGACATGGGAGAGTTTAGGCCCTAAAATTATTGAACTCAATATTGAGTCCGGAGGGCTGTAGGAAAATGAGGTGTTATTCTTCCATCTTGCACTGGGCTTCACTGGAACACTGTAGCAAGCCGGAGGCAGAGATGCTGGTCAGGGAGCAAGGTGGTGCATTGAAGTGGCAGGCAACAGGTAGTTCAGGGTCTTTTTTGCGAGCAGAACGTAGATGTTCTGCAAAGCGGTCACTTGATAGAGTATAGATCGTTTCATTAATTGGTGTCAACATTTGTTTTAAGTATATTCTTCTTCAGTTTGAAAAGCAAACAGAAAATAACAGGAAATAAATTAATGATTGGAACCATTCATGAAAGTTGTAACATACAAATAAAACTATAATCTATATCTCTCTTGATACTGGTTCTCTACTGCATTTAATCTCTTGAACCAGAGAAATTTATAAAAATAAAAGTAAACCAACCCATCAGAAATTTTATTCTCATTCTGTCACTTTGAAGTCTTGTTCGATTTATAGAATAGATCGGTATATCTTCAACTTAATTGCAATGCGCAGCATGTGAAGAAGGCATTCAGGCAGGAAATGAATGCACAGTTCAATATGTTCTATGTGTAATAATGCTGTAAGGCAAATCCTGCCCTGGTCCTGTTTGGCTGGACTATTTTTAAAATTGATATATGGAAATTGCCAAAAGCTCTGGTCAAACTTGATGGACTTGTATTAATGCCTAATAATTGTTCGTCACAAACATTCTACTTACATTTAGAACCTGGAATTATTTATAGTGCTGTAAGGCAAAGATGGAAAGTTTTTTGTTTTAATTTTAAATTCTTTTCTTCCTTGCACCAAAAATTATCGCCTCCAAGGTACACAGTATGTGTAATAAGTCAAATATGCAAATTAGTAGATACAAATTTTGTCAGTTTGAAGCATCCTGAGCTGATAATGTTCTGATATCTATCTGCTGGTCATCTTTGCTTATATCCAGCTTAATGCATACATTGCACTTAATGCATTCTGACCCATTCTGCCAGAATGGAAGAGCTCAGACAAATTAGTTCCATAACCTTTCAGAGCATTTCATCATCTTTATCTAAACCTCTCCTTCTTTCATCTTCTCCCATTTTTATTTGTGATAACCACCAGGATGGTTGATGATCCTGCTCTATCTCCTTTTGCCTGTTTCCCATTCCTCTTCCAATCCAACATGTTTAAATCTCCCACCACCTTGTTTTTCCATTTGTACTCAGGCTTCCATCTTGTCCTTCTTTCTACTAGCTCAGTCTCCACTATTCACCTCTCCACATTTCCTTTCTCCACACAAGATGGTCAAATTATTTTGAGTTCTTCTGTTACTGTCTTCGATGCTACCCAATCTTAACTGACCCCCACCACCACCACCCCCCCCAAAGTAAAATCAAGAACTGCGAATGCTGGAAATCTGAAACAAAAACAACAATTGCTGGAGAAACTCAGCAGGTCTGGCAGCATCTCTGTAGAGTTAAAATTTCAGATCCAGGGACACTTCTTGAGAACTGATGGTGTTCTCAAGAAGTGTCCCTGGACCTGAAATTTTAACTCTACAGAGATGCTGCCAGACCTGCTGAGTTTCTCCAGCAACTGTTGTTTTTGCTTTAATTGAACCCCAATATGCCCACAATCTGAAGTTGAGGAGGCTACTAAGATTGATCAGTCCGTAATTTAAATTTTATAAATACATTTTTTTTTAGAAAAGCAGGAATTATGCTAACCTTTTGAAATACTGACTTGGCCTAAATTGAAGTTTTGTGGCTGATATTGGGCAGCTAAAGATTTTAGCCACAAGTAAACAGTTATGAACCAGCAACATATAACGCTACAAGTTAAAACGTTAGCCTCTTTATAAAACTCCCTGTACACGCATACAGACAAAGTTAGACAGACAAAAAAAAAATGGTGTGGGTTGGAGGGAAAATCTGGGAAGACAGTTCAATCATTTCCAGAAATCACTGGAATGATCTTTTTGGCTTGTTTGAAGACATGTTGTTCATCAATCTCTCTTTCTCCTTCAGTGCTTTTGATTTCTTTACTGCAGGCACAGAATATCTAGTTCAAAATGATATGGATTCTGAATTTTTTGGTCTAAGCAACAGCTAACTGGTGAGGGAAAATAAACTGGGATTCTTCAGACTTTGGATGTTTTTACTGCAGAGAAATAGGCAGTAACTTTCTTTCAAGAGGAGTGATGGAATCTGTTATTTCATTCATACCTGTGAGTTGTTCAGCTACCTGGGAGCCAATCACATGTGTGCAGGCAGAAGGCCTATGTCATTGACAATTGGTCACCACTTTCTAGATCAATCAGCTACTTGTTGCTGGCCAACCTCATTTTGTACATATCCCCAGAATAGTTCATTTGCAACTGAACATTCCCCATTAGTTGGACAAACAAGTGTAAACATTGGTGACATCCCAGATTCATTTATGGGTTGAGAGTTAGGAGATGCCACATAGATATCCAGTTGCTCTTTGAAACAAGTTGCCTGCATAAAAATTCAGGGCAGCTATGACCTTGATGACCAAGAAGTTGGGATTACCACTCTTTCCTAGCCTAAGTTCTCCTTCAGCAGGTTTCAGCATTCAATGATTACATGGTGGGACATCCTTAATTCGTGCCTGTTCTGTGTTTCAAATGGTAGAAGAATATTCCAGTGAGACCCTTAAATCCTGGGTGTCATCAATCACTTCTGCCTCCTTTGTGGATCTTTTACTTTTTTTGCTGCTTGTCCCTCTGGAGCCTGTCTGGTAGCTATTAGAGGTGTCGATCTTACTGGGCTTGCCCTTTCAGTGCTGTCTTGGTAGCAGCATCATGTTCACAATGTATGTAATGTTAGTAAGAAAGTTATCAGCGCCTCGCATCATTCTCAGTGAAGCCTCATGTTATTCCCTTGGTGTGGGATGGAGGCTTCCTAAGCAGTTTAATCCTTCATAAGGAACTTTGACGGATGTGATTTTAACAAATTGTACATTATGCATGGGAAGAGAAGGGATTGGTACCTGGACTGAACTATAGTTTAACGAAACAGTTGTCAATCTCTGAAAATCTCTGACTGCCTGACTCGGCATGTGGATTTCTGCCTCTCAACCAAAATGATGTCTTTCATTCCTTCCAAAATATCTGTCATGATGCTCTGCAATGTTTTCAGCACAGAATTAATTCCAATGGATAGATTGTTAAAGATGCAGTGTCCAAATAGAACGATGAATGTCATTAAGTGTTTTGACCCCTCGTATGATGGTAACGGCTATCATCCTTTATTTGCATTAAGTTTTGTAAACATGGTACTCCTAGAGAGCTTGACGAGGTTTTTGTCCACTGATGCCATTGGATGTACTTCTTGTTCTACACCTTGTTTTAACTTAATTTTTCACACAAATTCTGATAGAACCACTAGATTTTGGAACTCGTGCCCTGCCAGAATGCCACTTTATTGAGCTGGTTACTGGCTGAATGGATGCTTGATAAGGGATTACCCACATTTCACTGCTCACTTTTTTCAGAAGTGGATGTATGACATTGGTGGGTATTACCAAATGAATGGATTTAGTATCCACTCTTAGTATGATGAGGTAAACTGTGTGTGGCTTTCTCAAGCTCCTGAGCAACTTTGGAAAATCAGTTTTGAATGTAGTTCTTCAATATATTGACTTCATCAACTTTTAAAACTGTTATAAATCCATCCAGGCTTTCTGCTCAGTAAGATGTTTTCTTGGTTCAGAATTATGTATAATATTTCAAAGATTTCCTTGTATTTGTATTTCTGCCTTGGAACCAGCTGCATGTTTACTTTCAATTTGGTCCCTCCTTGACCTTGTAATTAGGTTTACAATTTTTTTTTTTGTTCAATCATTCCACCTTATTGGAAAGTATTGAGCCCCTACTCCAGTTTCATGTCTACAATTGGTTGGTTGTCCATTGACTTCTGTATTAACAAACTAGTATTTGTCTTGCAATTCTTTAATTTCCCTCAGGAATTTCATTTTTCTGCACTTCAGCTCTTCAATTTTCGAAATGCAGCTTCTTTTTAAAGATCTCTGTTGGTAATTTAAAACTTTTTAGGACAACCTATTGATTTAAAATGACTGATTGTCCCAGAGTTATGTTGCATTGCGTCTCTGGTAGGACAGTCTTCATGCCTGTGTACCTATTCCATGCTTTAGCAGAGACATTGCAAAGTGGTGTCTGCTCTTCTTTCTTCACACTGCACTAATTTCTGCCTCAATGTATTTTCAGTTTTGTTCACAGGTCTTCTCTTTTCCTTAGTATAGACCTAGCTTTGTTTGCATTATTTGGTCTGTCTAGCCAGCTGTAACACCTTTGTTAAAATTTGTCTGTAGGAAGCCTGGATTTTCTTGAAAACACTGCCTTTAATTCTAGTTCTGATCATCTTCTTTTACTTTTCCATAATCACAATTGTGTGCTAAACAATACGATGCATTAATAAGTGAATTTGTCTTCACCAGACTTCTGTTGCCTTTGATTAATTTTGCTCGCTCAGCATAATATAGCACCAGCACTAAAATGAATCAAAAGCTGCATTACATCCTCATAGGATGCTCTTCGTTCATCTTCTATCTTGCTAGAACATCACTGCAAAGCTGGTCACTTTGAATAGCGAAACTCTAACTAGATCATTATAGTTTCATTACCACTTATACATCAAGTTTGCTGATTTAGTCAATTTTATGCTTGTTGTGGACCCTCCATGCCTTTGAATGTTCCTGGGTGTGGTGAGGTCAAATCCATTTCTTACTTTTGTTTGAGCTTGCTAGAAATGGAGAATGTTAGCTATGAGGCAAGATTGATTACAGGAAGCAGAAGGCAGAATTAATCGAGATGTGTAAGATTGTAAGCAGCCTCAATCGAGTGAATAAGGAGCACCGACTTCCATTTATGGAAAGGGCAATAACGGAGGATCAAAATTTAAATTTATTGACAGAAGGACGAGAGGATAATTGAAGAATATTTCTTTTCATTCAGAAGGTGATGGGAATCTAGAATTCACTGCCCAGAAAGAGGTACCTTCATAACATTTTAAAAATACTTAGAAATACACTTGAAGCATTGTAACTTGGAGGGCTATGAACTCTGAGTAGAAATGTGATTAGAGACTGGAATATTGTTTTTATGCTGACACAGACAGGATGAGCCAAATGGCCTCATTTTATACCATTAATCTTTTCATGTTCTATATTCCAAATACCAAACTGAAAGTGAGATGTTGTTCCTTAACTTCCACTGACCTTCATCGGAAGTGTCAGAAGCTAAGGAGAATCAAAGGGGGAGCAGGGTGGAGAATTAAAATATCGAGCAGAAGGTCGGACTTACATTTGTGACTGAATACAGGAAGGTTGAAGCATATGAGAGAAGCAGAAAAATTGAGACAGCTAAAAACACACCAGAATGTCTCAATGAGAAGTTCTAGAGAGGATAAAGCCAGACTGAAGGATCTAAGTGAAAAGAGACTTCTGAAGATAAAAGGTCTGCTATGTAGGACAGAATTCCCTGTCAAAGAGTAGCCTTGGAGGTGAAGGCAGTGAAAGAATTGATCCATTTTTACCAGCACAGAAGTCACTGAGGTGGGCTGTAAGGGATAAAGCTAAACTTTGTGGAGTTCTGATTGTTTGAGGTTAGAATGGGGAAGTTCAGAGGAGATGGAAAAATATGTAGCAAAGAGGAAAGGGATCAGAGGAAGTTAAAGAGTAGAAGGATTCGGAGCAACATTGGTATCTGAGAGTTGATGAAACATGTGTTCCATTGCATCTGCTGCAAGTTTGTTGTACAGAGAAGTGAACCGAATAGGAACTCTGTTGCAGCAGACGTGCTTTTCCCAGGTTCATTGGTAACAAAATTCAATTTGCTGGTAATATTTTCTCACTTAGAATTTTAAAAAAAAGTGTTTTATCAAATGCAGGTGCTTGCCTATGTCCTGCTGATTACTAAATTACTGGTTTGAAAAAATACTGTAAATTCATTACCCGGAAGAATAACATAATATTCTCAGTGAAATGCATTGAATCATAAGTTAGATGCAATTCTCTTGTTAGAGAAATGGTCCAACACTTTTATCTCCATATAGATTTGGAGTGATTTGAAAAGAAAATGATTTGGTATTCAGGGCAGCACATTGTGAAGTAAGTTACTGACCCCATCTTATATAAAACACCAGTGAATGAACATCATGATAAATTGATCTAATTTAAGGACTGTCGCATTAAACTGATGACTAATGAAACTTTTATTCACATCCCATGTGACTGTTGAAGCAGTGCTGTTTTGAAAGATGCTTGCTTATGCCAATAATATTTTCTGAATCAGACGCAGCAGGAGCTGAATGAACATACTGTGAATTTAAATGAACATTTGATCTTGAGGCAGATCATTTAAATTGTCACTTTTATTAAAAGTATGGTTTTGGCCTTCAGAAACGGTATTTAAAACTGTAAGTAAAGACGTTTTTTTTAGTCTGTCCACATTGGTGCATTCTTCTGTAATAGCTGCAGCACTTGCTAGAGCAATGTATGTGATGTTACTTGTAGACTGTGCAGATTCCAACAGATAAGTATTGGGATCGTCCTATTATAGGCAACTGCTGAAGGTGAAGATGTCACTACATTGCATTGGTTAAGTATGTAATTAAATTTAATCAATTGTTAGCACAGAGTTGAAATTGTGCTTTGTGAAGCAGAAATAAATAAAAAGAAAGAACTTACATTTGTATTGTAATTCTTATGATCTCAGGATATTCAAAAGCTGATAACAGCCAATGAAGTATTTTCAAAATGTACCCAGCAATTTAAACATGACGTGGTCCTACTGTATTAAGATAAATGGCTCTACTCTCTGTTTTAGTGGCACTTGATGGATACATGTTGGAGTCACAAAACAACTTGGACAACACAGAAGAAGGAATTGCCTTTTGGATTGTCCAAACTTCCTCTTTGCAAAGATTTAATCTATAATATTATAGAATAAATTCTGCATAATTAAATTCTGAAAGCAAGTTTGCAGATTGCATGGCAAAAATCTAAAATATTGATTAATAACATTTTTTCCACTTTTAATCTTGATCCTACTCTTGACGAAGCCTGCTGCTTCACAGTTACAACAATTTTCTTGCTACTCATATCATCAAGGCTCAGTTCAGATATATTACAAGCATTATGGAGGAACTAGCTCTGGAATTTAACACAAATGGATACTGGTGATAAATGGCACTTAGGAAATGAAATCAGTTGTATTAAATCTTGTCCCGTCTTCAAGTCTAAAAAAAAAAGTGTCTGATTAGACAGAAAAGCAAATCATAAGTATATCCTTATCAAAGTTAATTTTGACTTTATGGCAGCTAAAATAGAATCTGTGAATTTTGATCATTTATCAAAGTTGTGGTCATTGAGAAATTATCTCTTTACATCCTTAGGTGAAGGAATGACATTGTTTGTTTATATTCCAAATTAGTTAATTTCTTCACACAACAACGCATGCACATTTTATGCATGTAATACCAATGGTATTAATGACTTGTTGCAATGAGTGTATTTAGACTACAGGACCATAAGATTTGGGTGCAGAATTAGGCCATTCAGCCCATTGAGACCGCTCTGCCTTTCAATCATATCTGATATGTTTCTCGACTCCATTCTTCTGCCTTTTCCTCGTAATCCTTGTTCTCCTTACCAATCAAGAACCTATCCATCTCTGTCTTAAATACACTCATTGACCTGGCAGCAAAGAGTTTCACAGGTGAACCACCCTCTGGTTGAAGAAATGCTTCTTTGTCTCAGTTCTAGAAGATTGTCTCTTCACTCTGAGGCTGTGCTGGTCTTTCCTACTTGTGGAAACATCTTCTCCACATTCACTCTATCCAGGTATCTCGGTATTCTGTAAGTTTTAATCAAAAGAGTAGATCAAAACAACCCTAATAATGCAGAAAGAAGCCAACTGGTGTATCAAGTCTGTAATGAACCTCCGAACAGCATCCCACCTCACTTTATCCCTGAAAACCTGCATTTACGATGGCTAATCCCTCTAAACTGGACATCCCTGGACACTATGAAGCAATTTAACATGGCCAATCCACCTGACCTGCACATGTTTGAGCTGTGGGAGGAAACTGGAGCACCTGGCAGAATTCCACACAGACACAGGGAGAACATGCAAACTCCACAAGACAGTCACACGAACCAGGCATTAAACCCAGGGTCCCTAGCACTAAGGCAGCAGCGCTAACTGCTGACATACCGTGTTGCCCAAAGATTCTCTTACCCACCACCCCTCCTTCTAAATTCCTTCGAGTACAGACACCGAGTTTTCAATCATTCCTCATATGACAAGCCCTCCATTTCTGGGATCATTCTTGTCAACCTTCACTAAACCCCCTCCAACACCAGCACATCTTGACTTAGATACAGGACACAAAACTGCTCACAATATCCCAAATGTGGTCTGACCAGAGCCTTATACATGGTCAGTGGCACATCCCTGCTCTTGTGTTCTCGCCCTCTTGAAATAAATGTTAACATTGTATTTACCTTCCTAAATTTCCTAATGAGCCTACATGTTAACTTTAAGAGAGTCCTGGAACTAGGTTTCTGAAGACCCTTTGTGCTTCAGATTTCTGAAGCCTTTTCTCACTCAGAAACTAGCCTAAACTTCCATTTTTCCAACCAAACCTGACACTTTACCACATTGTATTCCATCTGCCACTTCTTTGCCTGCTCTCCTGGTCTGCCCAGGTCCTTCTGTAGCCTGCCCACTTCCTCAATGCTACCTTTCCCTCCAAACAGCTTTGTGTTATCTGCAAACTTAGCAGCAATGCCCTTAGTTCTTTTATCCAGATTGTTAACGCACAACGTGAATAGTTATGGCCCCAACACTGACTTCTGTGAACTCCACTGGTTACCATTCTGAAAAAGACCCCTTTATCCCTTCTTTCTGCCTTTTCCCAATCAGCCAATTGCCTATCCTTGCAGGTACCTTTTCCCTAACAGGGGGTCTTATCTTATTTAGCAGCCTCCTGTGTGGCACCTTGTCAAGAGTCTTCTGGAACCCCAAACGGATCATGTCTACTGGGTCTCTTTTGTTTAATTTGCTTGTTACCTGTTGAAAGAATTCTAATACCTTTGTCAGGCATGATGAAGCCATGCTGACTCAGCCCAATTTTACCATGCACTTCCAATTACTCCTCAATCTCATCCTTAATAATAGACTCTAAAATCTAACCAACGACTGAGGTCAAGCTAATTGAATTACAATTTCCCTTTGTCTGCTGTCCCCCTTCTTAAACAGAGAGGTATTACATTAGCCATATTCCAGTCCTCTGGGACCCTCTCTGGCTGCAGTGATTCCTGAAAGATCACCACAGATGCCTTTACAATCTCCTGAGCTGTCTTCTTCAGATCCCTGGGTGCAGTCCTTCTGGCCCAGGTGATTTATCCACCTGCAGACATTTCAGCTTCTCCAGCACCTTCTCCTTAGTGATGGCCACTACAATCACCTCTGCCCCGACTCTCTTGAAGTTCTGGTATGCTACTGGTGTCTTCCACTGTGAAAACTGCTGCAACGTACCTGTTTTTCAGTTCCTCCATCATTTCTTTCTTCCCCATTACTACGTCTCTAGACTCATTTTGCAGTGGTCCGATGTTCACTTTTGCCTCTGTCTTACCTTTTAAATACCTACAAATACACTTCAATCTTTTTTTTTACATTGCTAGCTATTTTACTCTCATGTTTCATCTTTTCTCCCCACTTTTTTTGCTTTTTTTTATTATCCTCTGCTGGTTTTAAAGGCTTCCCAATCTTCTGGCCTATCTCTAATTTTCACCACAATTTTTGCATTGTATTTAAATTACAGATGCATGTTATAACATATGGATTAGAAGGTAAACCAAGTCACCCTGACTATCACTGAATTTGCAATACCATGAACTTGATACATTCAATGACACTCAAAATTTCTCAATTATTCTTAACCAAACTTTACAGCTTTGGACACCAAGTTTATAACAGAGAAAAATAACTATTTATTATTAAGAATGTCACTTTAGCAGAACACAGAAATTACCAGGCATCTAATTAATATCAATGATCTCAGCCCAATCTTCTTCGAATTTGAACCCCTACTCACATACTCACAGACAGACAAAGTTAAGGGAATAAATTTAACAAAAATTGTAATTTGCCAGTTCAATAACCATTTCAATGATGAATACCAGGCCTTCATGAAATCCTTGGACGATTTTTTTTTTTTACAGGCACATAGAACTGCTTATCTTACTAGAATTCCAAAATAACCTGTCAATGCAAACACCTTCCACAGACCTCTGAGGCTTTTTAGAGAGAGCACAACCAAAGAACGAAAACGCAGTTCAGTAGCTTCCAAAGCAAAACTGCCTGCTGCCCATGCCCAGTCAGGATCTGCTCATCCCTTGTTCAGTTTTTCTTTGTTTCAATATTGTCTGTAATGTGTTGGCACTGGTCTTCCCATGATTGACTAATTCAACATCCAACCAGCTACCAGTCCCTGAGCATAACAAAATCTCAGTGTCAAAATATCCATAGAGACCTTGAGCATTCTCTTTCCAGATCATTTCCTAACAGCAAATTAGTCTTTTGCTCTACCCACTTTTTTTCTAAAGAAGCTGCCGTTCAAAATTCAAATCTCAACTTCAATTCACAGTTCCAACCAGAAATGAGAAGAAAAGAAGATAGAGATGGTCCTAACATTTCTCTATCCTCAAATGCGATTTCATGACAAAACTCAGAACACTCAATTCTTACTCTCACCAGATCCTTAATCATTATACAACTTTCTTGGTTATATTCTCATTTGTCCATTTCTGCTTCATTCTCATCCTTCTTCCTTATATCCCCCTCTACGTTGCTCACTAATTGAAACACCTACATATTCTTATTTTCTCTATGATTGTACTGCTTCACAATGTTCACATGACTTCATTCATTATTTTTCCTACAATCAGAAGTATCAATTAGATAAGCACCTTACTAACCTCTTAAAATATTTTGAAGGACCTGCTGAACTGTAGATTTAATGACTCACCTTGTAATTGCAACAGTACAAAGGCTTCATTGCTCATGTTGAAATTTCTACTCACCACATGTTTATCTGCCCACTCTTTAATTTTGTTTTGGGAAGTTTTCAAGTGTTCCTGTGTAACTCTACACAGTCCTGTCAACCTCTTTAGAAATATGAACACATACGCTAACATTAAATATTCATGTTTCTGACTCATCAATTTATCTTTAATCAGTTTTAATTGTCCAATTTGGCAATAAACTAATTCAAATGGGCTTAATCCAGTAGATTCATCTGGAGAAACTCTGGACAGAAAACAGCGAAAATCTGACCCTTTGTCTCAATCCTTCGGGCAGTTGTAACAATAGGCTTCGATCATGGTTTTTAGAATCTGGTGATATCTCTTCAAAGCATGTTTGCTCTGTGGATGGTACATCATTGATTTTAGTTGTTCAATCCCCAAATTACTGATGATACCCTGGAAACATTTTGAGATAAAGTATTAACCTTGATCTGACTTCCATTGGTAGACCATGGCAAGTGAAGAATTGTATTAGTCTTTCTGCTACAATGTTTGTTCTGATATCCTTAAGGAAATAATCTCTAAATCAAGTGGTCATATCCATGATTATAAGGTTTAACTTTAGGCAATCCACTAATACATGACTGAATGCACTTAAGTACGAGTTAACATAGCTTTAATTTTCCTTTATTCCTTGGGTAACTATTAAGCTCAACCAAGTCAGACCCCCACCAAAGTTTTCCATGTTATTGCACTTTGTCAAAGGGTTTCAGAAGCAGCAGAAATGTCCATCAGAAGTTTCAATTGACATTTCCCACAAAGTCTGTTGATCCTGATGAGAAACAACACTCTGTCCTTTGGAATACCTGAACCGTTGTTTGGAGACTGAATGCCTCAGAAGGGAGCTTAAGGTTTTACAAAGCTAGCACTACTTAAAAGTAGCTTGCTCAAATCCAAACTGCTCATCAAGCGAGGAAGGTTTTTTTGGATGAAGTAGGTCCTGGGTATGTCTGAGGATGAGCGTCCAGCCTTCATGAAACCTAACGAGGGAGAGTGTATGCTCTAAAGCTTACAGATATTGCACTTAACTCCTGGCTTAGTATTAAACTAATCATCCCACCTCACTATTGACTGCCCTCAACTACATCTCCTTTGGTCCGTTTTGCTCACTAGACCCCTGATAACCACGTTCTGACCAGATCCTCCTTTGATATGACCCAATTCCTGACCCCAGACCAGCCACTGCCAGACTCCACAGCGTCACCCATTCACCTTCAACCTGACAGCCTGCATCCCATTGGTCTGACTTCCCTAGGCATGACAAACAATTTGGTTCGAAACCTGTACTGGATTACCTCCACCTGCTCACCCAGACCTGAGGCTCTTCAGCTCCAACTTGTCCCTGACCTGACACTCTCCCTTCACCTTACCTCAACTCAGCATCACCTTGATCCACATGACCTGACCGCAGTCTGACTTGATATTTTCTGTCACTCCCAGTGGGCCAGCCCCAAATCAATTCGGCAACCCCCTCGACTCAAACTGACTCAACACCAACACCCTTCCATCCCCCCACCACAGGATCCACCGTGCCAATCCCAACAACTGTATACCCCCACCTAGTCCAACCTACTTGACTCTGAAAGCTACAGTTACCCTAAAAACTCATTCACAAACCTGGCACCCTGGCATCCTACCCACTGTCAACCCACCCATCTGATGGAGCTGGAATCCTATCTCACCAAACGCAGTTGGCACCCTAAATCCCTCAATGACCTGGTGCACTAACTCCAAACTTGCATATAGGAACTGCCAAGAGCGTCAGGCCTATGTTACAGAACCTTGAAGTCAAAGAGCACAGCGTACTGAATGCTGCAAAAGGAGGTGCCTAGCAAAAGTTCTGAGCTGCTGGATTTGTGTACAGGTTTATGATATGTATATCTAGTTCAATATGTTTAGCACTGGGGCTCCATTCTACAAACATGGGCAGACTGCACAAAGTTTGAATGCTGAGCACTCTTGAAGCAATTGGGTTAATTGTCCATCATATCCACTTTCACAAACTATCCTATTTCGACCCTTATCTGTCTGGAACATAAACTTATCTTGGGAGAGAAAGAAAATTCAAAATCTGCTCCTATTAACAAACGATCCTAATAACTTTAGTTGCAATACTAGTTTGCTACATAACTGGTCAAGAACTGCAGCTTTTACAAATATTTACATATTCTTTTTATATAACCTTGTATAAGAAACAAAACATAATTTTTACATGAGGCAAACTTCGCAGAAAAATGTTTAAACATGTTAGAAAATCTTTAGTGATTTTTTTTGTCAAATGGAATGACAATTCAATTTCACGCTTGTTTTGTGTTTCCACGTATTTTCTAACTTGTACATAGCAAAATAATATTTTAGGCACTGCTGAGTGATGGAAATAGTAAAATGTGAAAGGTCAATGATTTAAATAGAAAATCATTTGCGCTGAATTCTTCTACAAATTCGTAGTGCTTCCTTTAACCTTTTGTATAATGTGAATTTATTAATGGAGAGATTCCTCGATAAAAATGGAATGGCTTTATTAGAGTATGAGAAGTATCACTCCAATTCAGGGCTGGATATTTTCATTGGAATCAATTAATTTAACTTCCTCATGACGTGGATGTTTATCTGCATGAAGCTGTTCCGTAGATGTCATACAATTTTAGCTATGCATTATTTTCTGCCTGAATAAAACTTTGATAAGGAAGTGCGCAGAAATAAGCTACGTTGACTGATGTTTATTTAAGAAAAGGAGAATTTCCTGGGTTGTTCCACACAGTTAAATTATAAATGAATTTCACTAAAATATTTAGGGATGAATGTCTAAAAGCTTCATCAAAGAAGTAGTTATCAAAGAAATGCTTTAAAAGCAAGTGAGGGGGTCAAGGGGTTTTAGGTATAGGTGTGTCAGAGTTTAGGACTAGGCAGCTGGAGACATGGTTCCAATGATAGCAGCATTGGAAGTTTAGGGTGTAGTAGAGTTAAGATTAAAAGAATGCAAAATTCTTGGAGGGTGTAGAGATCAAAGAGAATTTAGAGATACAGAGCAGCGAGATCAGAGAAGCCTTTGAATGCAAGGATGAGAATTTCACAAAGTATTGATGGACCAGGGACTTCTAATGAATCAGCAGGCCAAGCAGCATCATAGGAGC
>JAHRHZ010000016.1:28018392-28111094 GCA_024137785.1 Ginglymostoma cirratum | reverse complement strand
GGGCCTTGAAGGGTCTAGGCCCGAAACGTCAAGCTTTCCTGCTCCTATGATGCTGCTTGGCCTGCTGTGTTCATCCAGCCCCACACCTTGTTATCTCGGATTCTCCAGCATCTGCAGTACCTTTTATCTCCTCTACTTCTAATGAATCAGTTGGCTAGATGTCTGTTACGTGAACAAGAGGAATGCAATAACATGGTGTCCAAAAGCCATTGCAAATAAGTTAGACTTGAGGCCTGCAGCCATACTCTGCCCTACCCATAATTTTCAAAAAAAGCACTTTCTTGAAAATAATTGCTATGGATAAATAGTTACCCTCGCACAGAACAGATTTGCTAGATTTGCCAGTTCTATTAAGGAAGAATGTAAACTGTTGGGGTGGGGTGGGGGGCGGTGGGGGAGGTTGTGTGGAGGGATCCTAAGTAGCAGAGTAAATAAAAAGATAAATAAGGATAGTTCTGAATCTGAAAATGACAAGTTAATTTGAAAAGAGAGACAACAGCAAGCCAGAGAATAAAGTAACTCTGAAAAATTAAACTGCATTTATTTCAATGCAAGGAGTCTTACAGGTAGGGCTGATGAACTCAGGCAATGTTTAGGAACATGGGATTGGAATGTCTTTGGTATTACAGAAACTTGGCTGAGGGATGGACAGGACTGCTGGTTCAATGTTTCAGGTTTCAGATGCTGTAGGAAGGATAGAAAGGGAGGCAAAACTGGAGGGGAAGTGGCATTTTTAATGAAGGAAAACATTATTGCTGTAACTAGAAAAGATGTTTCTAAAAAAATGGTCCAGTGCGTTGAAAGTAGAAATCACAAAGGAAAGTTCACTTTGATGGGATTGTACTATAGACGCCCCGAAATTCAAGGAAATTGAGGGACAAATATGTAGAAAGATCTCAGATATATGTAAGCATAATAAGGTTGTAATAATAGGTAATTTTAATTTTCCAAACATTGCCTGGGACTACCGTAATGTTAAAGATTTGGATGGTGAAAAACTTGTTAAATGTGTTCAAGAAAATTTTCTTTATCAATATGTAAATATTCCTGCTAGAGAAGGAGCAAACCTTGACCTTCTCTTGAGTAATAAAACAGGGCAAGTGACTGAAGTGACAGTAAGGGAACACTTTGGGTCTAGTGACCATATTCTATTTGTTTTAAAATAGTTATGGAAAAGGATAAGCCTTCCATAAAAGTTAAAATTTTTAATTGGAGTAAGGCAAATTTAATGGTATGAGACAAGAACTTTCAAAAGTTGATTGGAGTATACTATTCACAGGTAAAGGGACATCTTATAAGTGGGAGACATTCGAAATTGTGATAATGAGAGTTCAGAGTCATTATGTTCCTGTCAGAGTGAAAGAACAAAGATAAAGGCTGGTGAGATTATGGAAAGATGGATGAATAAGATATTGAGGCTGTGGTCAAGAATGAAAAAAAATTATGAGATAGAAATAACTGGGTTCAAATGAATGTCTTGAATAGCCCATAGTGTAGGAGCATTCTGAAGAGGGGGATTAGGAGGCAAAAACAGGCTATGAGATAGTTTTGGAAGTTAAGATTAAGGATAATCCAAAGAGATCCTACAAGTACTTGAAGAGCAAGAGAACAACTATAGAGACAGTTGGGCCACTTAAAGATCAAAGAGATCATCTTTGTGTTGAACCTCAGGAGATGGGAGAGGTATTAAATGAATATTTTGCTTCAGTTTTACTGTGGAGAAAGAAATTGCGGCTAGAGAACTCAGGGCAATAAATATTGATGTCATGAAAACCAGTCACATTGCAAAAGAGGAAGTCCTGGAGGTCTTAGAAAATATAAAGTTGAATAATCTCTGGGATCTGAGCGAATGTATCCTAGGACGTTATGGGAAGTTAAATAGGAAATTGTGAGGGTCCTTGCAGAAATATTTCGATCATCTATAACTACAGGTAACATGCCAGATGAGTGGACAGAGACTAAAATTGTGCCTTTTTTTAAAGGAGGGATGTAAGGAGAAGCTTGGGAACTACAAACCCCTGAGTCTGACTTTGATGGTTAGTAAGTTGTTGGACATGATTCTGAAAGATAGGCTTTAAATGCTTTGAGAGGCAAAGAATGGTTAGGGATAGTCAGCATGGTTTTGAGCAAGGGAACTCATGTCTCACAACTTGATTGAGGTTTTAGAGGAAGGGACCAAGAAGATTGAGGGCAAAGCGGTAGACATTGTTTACTTGGACTTTAGTAAAGCCTTTGACAAGGTTCCACATAGTTGACTAAATTAGTAAAGCTGAATCACATGGGATTCAGGGGGAGTTTGCCAATTGGATACAAAATTGGCTTAATGACAGGTGATAGAGAGTGGTCGTGAAGGGATCTACAGGAATCAGTTGTCATTTACATAAATGATTTAGATGAGAATATAGAAGGCGTTGTTAGTAAGTTTGCAGATTACACCAAAATTGATGGTTATACAGGATAGTGAAAAAGGTTATCCAAGATTACAATGAGATTTTGTTCAACTGAGTCAATGAGCCAAGGAGTTGCAGTTGGAGTTTAAATTAGATAAATGCGAGGTACTGTAATTTGGTAAAACAAACAAGAGCATGACTTGTACAATTAAATGTAGAGCCTTGGGTGGTGCTATAGAGCAGAGAGAATTAGACATTCAGGTACATAATTTTTTGAAGTTGGTGTCACATGTAGACAGGGTAGTTAAGAAGGTGTCTAGCATGCTTGCCTTTATTGTTTAGGCCTTTTGAGTATAGTAGTTGGGATGTTATGTTGAGGCTGTACAGGCTGTTGGTGAGGCCTCTTCTGGAGTACTGTGTCCATTTCTGGTCACCCTGTTATGGGAAGGATATTATTAACCAGGACTGGGTTCAGAAGAGATTTACCAGCATGTTGCTGGGAATAGAAGATTTGAGTTATAAAGAGAAGCTGGGATGTTTTTCCACTGGAGCATAATAGGCTGCGAGGAGACCTTAAAGATCTTTATAAAATCATGACGGGTATACATCAGTTGAAGGTAGGTGTCTTTTCCCAAGGATGGGGGATTTCAAGAATAGGGAACATATTTTTAAGGTGAGAGGGGAAATATTTTAAAAAGACATGAGGGGCCACACTTTCACACATAGAGAAGTTCATGGGTAGAATGAGCTTCTAGAGGAAGTGATGGATGCGGATTTGGTTAGAAGGTTTAAAAGACATTTGGATAAGTACATGAATGGGAAATATTTGGAGCAGTATTGGCCAAGCATTGGCAGGTGGGACCAGCTTAGTTTGGGATTGTGGTTGGTATAGACTGGTTGGATGGAAGGTTCTATTTCCGTGTCGTATGACTCAATAGCTTGAAGATGAGTTGAAACAAAATCAGAAACGACTGGCAACACTCAACAGATCTGGAAGCATCCTTGGAGACAAAGCAGAGTTAACAGGAAATGTTAACTCTGTCAACTCTCCACAGATACTGCCAGGACTGCTGAGCTTTTCCAGCAATATCTGATTTTGGTTATGATTTCCAGCATCTACATTTCTTTGTTTTTGTTGAGGAAAAGATGTATTTGTATACAACAGGACAATACCATGCCTGGGCTTCAGTGACAATTGTAGTTTTTAAAAGGAAAAGCACATAAATATTTAAAGATGTGTCGAATGTCTTGTGTATTCACCTTTACATCGCTTAAATAATTAATAATGGAACATGAAGAACAAGAAATATCTTGAATGACTTGAACAGCCAGGAGCTTTCTGGCAACAGCTGGACCTCATTCTTCTCAAGCATAGTGAAGCCAGGCACAGGAATACAGAAAGAAACTATATTGCAGACAACAGTTTTTTGTTCAGAGAGAGAGGATGACGAAGATGGATTAGTAACAGTAGAATTGGAAGTCTCTCGCACTCTTGCTCTCTCCCACAGTGACTCCCCACCACCACCACCCCCCCACCACCCCCGACCAATTTCTCTCAGGCTATCTTAAAAGAAACAACCACACAATGAAAAATATTGAGAAACATCCATACACTAAGAACTTAAGTATATCTACAAATGTCATCACTACTGAGAATACAAGACATCAATTAAACAACCAAGGTCTCAGTTTGGAATCTTAAGGACTCAAGTCTTTTTAAAAACTGCTTTCCTCGATATTCCTTTTTGTATGAGGCACTCTCCTTTGTAAATGTTACACTTGTCTATGTATGTTTGACTTTGTGTTTTATTATTTTTCATAGTGTCAATAAGTAATAAAATTCCTTTTCCTTTCACTTAAGAAGATTTTGTGTCTGCCCCCTTCATTTTGGCCTAGTAAATTACATTTGAATAGAAGTCTGATATTAGTGTATGCTGAAAAAAACTAAAAATATTCGTTGTGGTCAACTGAGGGAATTAAAACAAGGAAGACCCCATCTGACACCTCCTCACTTGTGCACAGCACAGGTTCTATTATCATGAAATTGAGTCACACTGTAGCTTCTGGT
Organism: Ginglymostoma cirratum; assembly: GCA_024137785.1. NCBI lineage: Eukaryota > Metazoa > Chordata > Chondrichthyes > Orectolobiformes > Ginglymostomatidae > Ginglymostoma > Ginglymostoma cirratum. The sequence goes on along the minus strand of JAHRHZ010000016.1, from coordinate 28,106,636 downwards.
CATTGGACCCTGAGAGTTGGAGAGTGAGATTGTGAGGATCACTTTGTTGGGATTTTTTGGGACTTTGATGGGAAATGTTCTTGCCACATAACCTCCAGTGTTGGGGGTAGGCTGATGGAAATGGGAGATTTATTAATATGGTATTTGATCCAGCAGGCCTTGGTGCCTATTAGAGTGAAGGATATTTGGACATCTTGATAGTCCATTGCCCAAAGATTGACATAGTCCAGGAAGTGCCAGAGTTTGCACTGTGGATGTTGCTATGAGAACTTGTGCATATCTCACTGGTGGAACAAGATAGTTTTCCGGACATTTCATCAGGAGGAGGATTTTGATGGAGTTTGCTAATTCTATTCCCTCCTTGCTAAATGCACTGTTTGGAAAATGCTTTCTTCTTAACTTTGACAAGCTGACAGCAGGGTAAAGTACTCCATTTGGAGCTCCACTCTACTCACCGGTTCCCTTTCCTTTTCCTTTCTTTTTCTTTTCTTCTTCTGTTTCCTCACTGCAGTAATTCTATCCCCAGTCCAACCCCTGCCCTTCTAACTACCTACCGGAGGAGTTGGGAAGGAATCGGGTTAAGGCTGGGAATGATGTGGTGGGAGCTGAACGTACAGGCCATGTACTCCAGCAATGGCGGATCAAGAGTGGGCTGGTTCAGCATTAAGAGTGGGCCAATGAGGGGGCAGTGGGCAGTGAGAGCGGGGCCAGTGAGAGGACAGTCGGTGGTGAGATCGGGCTGGTGATGGGGCAGTTGGCGGTGAGAGCCGGGCCAATGAGAAGGCAGTCGGTAGTGAGAGCGGGCCGGTGAGGCGATGAGAGTGGGCTGGTGCTAGGGCAGCAGTTGGGAGTGACAGGGGGCCGGTGAGAGGGCAGCGGTCGGTAGTGAGAGTGGGCCTTTCGCAAGGCGGTGCGGCAGCAGCCTCCTGGGTGTCCTAGCGATTGGAGTGGCGCCTGCACCATTGTGGAGATGGGACTTGGGACTCTGAGATCTGGACTTGTCTTTTTTCCTTGCTTACCATTTGGTTCAATTAATCTTTTAATTCTGTTTTTTGTAACCAAGTGGGTGCCAGTCAATGGCGACTTTGTGTACTTTTTGCTGTATTTATGTATTCCTATAGTTAGTACAAGTGACAAATAAATCTAATCTAAATCCAATGAAAATCTGAGTCTCTGTCTAGGGATTAATCAAAGTATAGAATTGTCTCGTCTGTTGTCTCATGTGTCAGACCGTATCTGCTGATGACAGTGAAACACTTATTCCTCATTATTGAGTCACAAGGTATTCACTAATAGTGTGTGCTGCATAGCTTATTGTATGGGTCACTTAATTCTCCTTTCAGAGAAAAGGGCCTTGCTCCTTCAGTTGTACTTTTTGCAGGTTCGCTTCAAGGGGCAATGACAATATCAATGTGCTTGAGTTAACGTGCAGAGTTCAGATCTAAATTGCCATTTTATCGGGTTCCCTCTCCAATCTAAATGACATTGGACCACAAATTAAATATGATCATTGCCATTTCAGACAACTATATTGCGCAGCAAGAATTTTTTAAACCTGCTGCCATTACAAAAAAGCCCATTTACTGGCCATGACATAGAGCTGACACGTTATGTACCATACCCTGTACACAGGGGATGTTCTTTCAGCCAGATCTCTCAGAAATTGCGCAGGTAAGAACCACAACTTGTAAAATTGATTTTTTTTGATTTCTGAGCTCTCACCAAACTTTAACCCTAATCCTTTCGTTATTGGCATGAAATTCACTTTACACATATCCATTTCCATGATTATTTGTGCAGACTAAGGTGACCGCTTGTCAGAGCTGGTGAAAGAAATAATTTTTCACTCTTGTTACCCAGAATCAATGTCCAAGGCTCCTAAAAAAATCATGAAGTAGTCTCAGACCAGGTATGCAGCTAATCCAAATAAGCAGGAGCTTTCACATATATTTTCAATGTACTTTAGCCCAACCTCCAGACAAAATCCACCACTGTGTCAAAGGTGGCATTTCCATTTCAACTTCCCCATAACAAACATAGCTGCAGCCATACTGTCTGTATAACATTTTCTGTGTTGTAACAAATAATATCAGATTATCATTGGTTCTGCACCGTCACCTTGTTCCTCTATGTACTGTGAGTGCTCAATTCATGGTAGTTAAAATGTTACATTTAGGGAGAAATTTATTTGTATCAATATGAGTTATATGCAAGATCAGATACTAAAATGGAATTGAGTTCATCCAATCTTAACCCCACATTTTACAATCTGATACTGTGGTGCTAAGTTGATCACTATACATTTTGGATACAAAATAAATAAAGCAGATATTGATGTTTGTTAGAAATTAGACCCAGCTTCACACTTGTAAAGAAATTCAAATCATCAACCAGAATGGGCAACACGGTGGCTCAGTGGTTAGCACTGCAGTCTCACAGCACTAGGGACCCAGGTTTGATTCCAGCCTCAGGCAACTGTCTGTGTGGAGTTTGTATGTTCTCCTTGTGTCTGCATGGATTTGCTCTAGTTTCCTCCCATAGTCCAAAGATGTGCAGGCTAGGCAGATTAACCATGTTAAGTTGCCCATAGTGTTCAGGGGGATGGGCCTGGGTGGGATCCTCCAAGGGTCAATGTGGACTTGTTGGGCTGAAGGGCCTGTTTCCACACTGCAGGGATTCTACAAAGGCTTCTCTTGTTATTAACAATCATTTTATAAGTACTTGTCCAATGGATGAACAGTTTAGATGAACTTTTCAGAGCATTAGGGTAACGAATCAATTCATATAATTAGTATTGAGTGGAAGAAAGTAAAGAAAAAACATTCAGGATCAATTGCACTCTACCAATGCATAATTGCATTAGTATACTAGAGGTTTATGTTTAAATTGTCCACAAAGAAGATCTGTTTCTAGTTCAATTTGGCAGGTTATAGTAAGACTGCAAGGGAAGAATTGACAATATATGAATTACGGTTCATTCATTCATTTAGCTGGTCATTCAAAGGAAGGAAAATTTGATTCTGCCCCAAATTAGAACAATTCCAGTTCTGAAATCAATTGACACTTTCTTCCTAGATTCCTGGCATCTCAGTTATACAACAACCTTGTAACACTGCCAGTTTAACTTAGAACATATCCTTTATATTTTTAAAGATTATGGGACCATCTGCATTAGTGTTTCTTGATTTTTTACTAACAATATTGAAAATGCCCACAGTGATTACCATCCAGAGCTGATTCGTCTTTGGAAGTTATAAGACTATTTCCCAATGTCAACCCTGAACTATTTGTAACGTGGAATGATTAGCTATTTGAGACATAAACCTATAAAACTAGAACACACCTACAAAGAAAGCTTGACATCATCCCTCCTTTTAGTTATGCATACATAGGAATGTACAAATTAGGGGTTAAAGTAAACTATTTGGTCCCTTGAACTTGCTCCATCATTCAACAGGGTCATGATAATCTGCCATTGCTTTGACTTCCACATTCCCATCTACTGCCAGGAATTCTTTGAATTCTTTGACTAATAATTTACTTTAAAAATATTCAGTACTTGCTTCTCCCCTGCTTTCTAAGGCAGAGTACTAAAGTTGCACAAGTGAAAAGAAATCACCTCAACTCTGTCAAAAAGGGAATGCCCTAGCCTTAAAACAGTGCCCACTTGTTCTAGACTCACTCACAAGAGGAAAATCCCTTTCGGTGTTCATCTCGTCAAAACTGTCCAGGATCTTGAATACATTAATCAAATCATCCCTCACACTTCTAAATTCCAGTGAAAACAAACCCAGAATGTTCATCATTCCTCAAAAGACAACTGACCAGATTCCAAAACTCTCCAAGTATTAATCCAGCAAGCCCCTTCTCAACCACTTCCAATGCATTGATATCCTTCCTTACATAGGAAGATAAAAAGTGCTGGGTCCACTGTTGTTTGTTATTTATATAAATGATTGGGATGAGAATTTATGAGGCATGTTTAGTAAGTTTGCATTTGACACCAAAATTGGTGTTAAATTGGACGGTGAAGAAGGTTATCTAAGATTACAAAGGGATCTTGATAAATTGGGCCAATGGACTGAGGAGTGACAGATGGAGTTTAATTTGGATAAGTGTGAGGTATTGCATTTTGGTAAGACAAACAAGGGCAGGACTTATACAGTTAATGGTCGGCCACTGGTTAGTGTCGTCGAACAGAGAGACCTAGGGATTCAGGTACATAGTTCTTTGAAAGTTGCATCACAGGTAGACAGGATGGTTAAAAAGGCATTTGGCACTCTTGCCTTCATCTTGAGACCACTGAGTGTAGGAGTTGGTACATCATGTTGTGGTTGTACAAGATGTTGGTGAGACCACTTTTGCAGTACTGTATAAAGTTCTGGTTGCCCTGCTGTAGGAAGGATATTATTAGATTGAGAAGGGTTCAGAAAAGATTTCCCGGATGTTGCCAGAACAGGAGGGTTTGAATTATAAGGAGAGGCTGGATAGGCTGAAACATTTTTCACTGGAGCATAGGAGGTTGAGGGGTGACCTTATAGAAGTTTATAAAATCATAGATAATGTGAGTAGCAAAGGTTTCTTCCCCTAGCACAGGCAGCTCAAAACAAGAGGGCATATTTTTAAGGTGAGAGGAATAAAGAATTAAGAGATTTGGGAGGCAACTTTTCACAGACGATGGTTTGTATGTGGAATGAATTGCCACAGAAAGTGGTAGATGTCGGTACAGTTACAGTATTTAAAGTACATTTGGACAGGCATATGGATAGGAATGGTTTAGAGGGATATGGGCCACACAGGCAAATGGGACGAGTTAAGTTTGGGAAACTTGATTGGTGTGGATGAGTTGGACTGATCGTGGTAAGGTGCCTCAGTGGTTAGCACTGCTGCCTCAGTGCCAGGGGCCCGGGTTCGATTCCACCTTCGGGCAACTGTCTGTGTGGAGTTTTCACATTCTCCTCGTGTCTGCTTGGGTTTCCTTCAGGTGCCCTGGATTCCCCCCAACAGTCCAAAGATGTGCAGGCTAGGTGGATTGGCTATGCTAAATTGCCCGTAGTGTTCAGGGATGTGTAGATTAGGGCTGGGTCTGGGTGGGATGCTCTGAGGGTCAGAGTAGACTTGTTTGGCTGAAGGGCCTGTTTCCACACTGTAGGGATTCTATGAAGGGTCTGTTTCTGTGCTGTACGATTCTAAGACTCTGACTTCTGAGGCCCCATTTATCATATCCTGTCAATCAAAAAGAAACCCATTCATACAAATTTTCTATTTTCTGCCAGCAGCTTATCTTCTATCCATACTTACATGTTACTCCTAAATAATGAGCTCCTATTTTGTGAAATGTACATGGCACTTCATCAAACGTTTTCTGAAAATCCAAGTTCAGGATGTTAATGCATTCCATTTTATCCACAGTATATATCAAGCATCCAAAGAATTCCAGTATATTGGGCAGAAGTCAAGATAACCAGCCTGTAGATTCCTGTTTACTTCCCCTTTCTCTTATTGAATAGAGGGGTTGTATTTGATCCTTTCTAGTATGTTGGAACCTTTCCAGAATCTAGCAAATTTTGGGGAATTATATCGAATCCATCAACTATCTCATTATCCACTTTTTTTAAGACAATGAAGTCAGTCAGGACCAAGGGACTTGTCAACCTGCAGTTCCATCAGTTTGTTTAATACTGCTCCCCTCATGCTTGTAATTTCACTGAATTTCTGTTTCCTGTCATCTCCCCATTTATCCCTATTACTGGGAGTTTTATATCATTTATCATGAAAACAAAAGCAAGACATTTCTGTGAATTAAAAAAACTTCAGGAATTAATCTTGCTTTGTCAAGCATTAGTTTTGGATTATCAATATTGTATATTAAAAACATGAGCATTGATCCAAACCACATGCATAAGAAACATTATAAACAATATGGCATACAAACTGAGAAAGAATGTGTTTTAAAAATCTTTTAACTTCCCAAAGAAAATATATTTTTCCTTGTACTTCAAAGTTACTTCATAGGCTATACACAATGTTGTGATGATTTAATCATTTGTAAATGATTTAAGGTAAACCAAGATCTTAGAGAGCCACAGATGTATGTGCATTACCTTTTTTTTTATCTCTAAAGAAGCTAAAGTAACATAAAGTCAGCTTCAATGCAACTTTTAAATACCTTTTTCCTTAATTGTATTTTCTGAGAAATCCCTGTCTGATGAATGATGTGAAGCTTTTTTGTTCATCAGTGTTAATTGAAGTTGCTTCTTTACTGACAAGTAAGATGGTCCCTGAAGTAAGTGCATTAGTGTTTGTTTTTTAGCATTCCAGTTTTTTTTAATTCATTCACAGGATGAGGGCTTTGCTGGCTATGTTAGCATTTATTGCCCATCCCTAATGGTCCAGAGGGCTGTTGAGAGTCAACTATGGTGTTGTGGCTCCGGAGTTACATGTAGGCCAGGTAAGGATGGACATTAGTGAACTGTCCTGATAACTGGCAATGACTTCATGCTCATCATTACACTCTTGATCTCAGATTTTTTTCAAATCCTGCCATGGCAGATGGTGAAATTTTAACCCAGGTCCCAAGAGCATTACCTGGGTTTCTAGATTAGTAGACCAGTGATAATACCATTAGGCCATCACCTTTCCTTGTTATACATATGGAATTGTCATTGTCATACTTCACAGTTTATAAAGTCAACAATGTTGACAATGTCAGAACAGTAACATGTAAATTTGAAATTATTATTGTTGAAAATGAAAAGTGCTTAATCCAATCACAAGACACTCCTTTGTTCATCATTATTGTAACAAACGTTTTTAGCTTGACTATTTTAATCGGATTAAATGCTGTTAAAGAACCAGAAAGAGGATTGTTATGTGTTGAGTGATTGTGTGTTATTTTTGATAACAGTAGCTTCTACATTGGTGTTTTAGGTTTCAAAACAAAAGCATTAAAATTGTGCAACAGTTTCAGCAACAATATTATCCATATATCCAGGGGATTAAAACAAAGAGAACTTCACTTTCCATTTACCGTATACGAGATGATAAATTGATATTGGCCAATTAGATTAACATGCAGTTAAGTAGATATTAGTCCTGAAAGGAAGGAATTAATCACAGTGTTAATCCAGTACAGTGTTCTAATGTAACAACATAACAGAATTTTCTTTAGTGTACTGTACAGATTTGGGGTTTTGCTCTTGAGCACGGATATACGATTCACTTTTGAAGTAATGGCCAGTGAACATTTTAACCAGGACTGATCTAAGAGCACTGGCTAGTTTCAGTATGAAGTAATCATCTACTTAGAAAGAGAACTTAATTAAAAACTTGCTCTGGCATACTGGTTGCTAATTTTCAGAGCTGCAAAGAAAATATGTGTATAATAGTGTTTCATAGAAGGAAGAGGCTAGTTAGTGCTGGATGCTGTAAAATTAAACATACACTTAGTGTTTCACTTGGTGGAAGCCAGTCATATGTAACAAGTGTAAAATTATTGATAACAATGGAAAATAGATCTATTAGGGAAGGGAATGATCTTGTTAACTGAAGCCATTATGAAGGCAGAGGTATTTCTCAATATCCATAGGACTCTAATATACTTTGGAATTACTCTTCCTGGAATCCACTAACACATCATGACGGAGATATATTTAAACAAGTCAATGCAAAATATTACCAAAACAAAGTTGCTGGAGTTCTTCAGAAGGGTCACCGGACCCAAAACATTAACTGTTTTTTCCTTCACAGATGCTGCCAGAACTGCTGAGCTTCCCCAGCAACTTTGTTTTTGTTCCTCATTTACAGCATCGGCAGTTCTTTTGGTTTTCATTAATGCAAAATATTATGTGTGTGAAAATATTTTCAGAGCTGGTATAAAGCATAACACTTTAGTTCCTCATCAGCAGTGTAACTAATGAATTTGTAATTGGTTGTCTTTGTCATGGCCAATTGCGTTACATTGAACTTATCTTTCCACCCATGCTTCTGAACAGTGATGGATCATTCAGCTTAATTAATGCATTTCTACTGAAGATATCACATCTCGAAATAAATATGTTTATAATGAAACATGAATGGACGTTTCATATGAGAAAATACGTTTTTAAGTTGCATTTGAATGATTTAGAGTGTCATGAAACATTTTTGGCAATATGTATATATGTGTTTGAGATAAGAGCAATAACTTTATTAAATACAAATCTAAATTATATATTATACAATTTGCTTAAGCCTATTCCAGCTCTTCAAATGAGATTTCACACTTGTGCAGCAAATATGGGTTTCATGGTAGATTCAAATTTAGCTTAGAATTGGAGCCATTTATTTCAACTGGTTGTACAGATCCTAAAGTGGATGAATTTTCTGCAATCTCAATATGCTGTTGTTGGATGTAAGATTGGAAGCACACAATTACCCATTATTCAATGATGTTCTATCATTGTTTGGTTCCTGTGCCTGACTTAAACAATTTCAGCTTCGGAGGCTAGCTTTCATAGCCCTGGAGACTGTAGCTCTTTCTCTCCTTCTTGCTCTTCTTACACCCTCTCCAAATATTCTTTCCTTTCTATTTCTCCTGAGGATTTTGTCTCCTTATTACAGAAGCATTCCCTGGCACTGAAAATCCTCCAGTACTTCACAAATACCACATTTCATGCATGAGGTTAAATCAGAAGAGAAACTTTTACTGGGTCTGCAGCCATGAGTGCCAGTTTGCTTGGGTGTACTGAATAATGGAAACTTCACGTTCAAAGGCAAACCTATAAAGCAGACTACCTGTTATTTTCTTTATTAATTTCAAAGTTGTTGTACTCCTTCAGCTAAGATCAGTTGATGCAGCAAGTATCAGAAATTAAACATGGGGCATCATTTCTGAAGAAGGGTCCAGGCCCGAAACGCCAAGCTTTCCTGCTCCTATGCTGCTGCTTGGCCTGCTGTGTCCATGTCCTCATTCTTCAAGGACAGCAACTTCCCGCCCCGCAGTGGTTGAGAACGCCCTCGACCGTGTCTCCCGCATTTCCCGCAACTCATCCCTCACACCCCGTCCCCGCAATAACAACCAAAAAAGAATCCCCCTCGTCTTCAGGTACCACCCCACCAACCTCCAGATCCAACGCATCATCCTCCAACACTTCCGCCATCTGCAATCCGACCTCACCACCGAAGACATTTTTCCCTCCCCATCCTTGTCTGCTTTCCGAAGGGACCACTCTCTCCGGGACTCCCTTGTCCGCTCCACACTCCCCTCCAGCCCCACCACACCTGGCACTTTTCCCTGCAACCGCAGGAAGTGCTACACCTGCCCCCACACCACCTCCCTCACCCCCATCCCAGGCCCTAAGAAGACTTTCCACATCAAGCAGATGTTCACCTGCACATCTGCCAATGTGGTATACTGTATCTGCTGTTCCAGAAGTGGCCGCCTCTACATCGGGGAAACCAAGCGGAGTCTTGGGGACTGCTTTGCAGAACACCTGCGCTCAGTTCGCAACAAACAACTGCACCTCCCAGTCGCGAACCATTTCAACTCCCCCTCCCATTCCTCAGACGACATGTCCATCCTGGGCCTTCTGCAATGCCACAATGATGCCACCTGAAGGCTGCAGGAACAGCAAATCATATTCAGCCTGGGAACCCTGCAGCCCAATGGTATCAATGTGGATTTCACAAGCTTCAAAATCTCCCCTCCCCCAACCGCATCCCAAAACCAGCCCAGCTCGTCCCCACCTCCCTAACCTGTTCTTCCTCTCACCTATCCCCTCCGACCACCTCAAGCCGCACCTCCATCTCGTATCTACTAACCTCATCCCGCCCCCTTGAGCGGAGCCCTCTTCCCCCCCTCATTTCTGATGAAGGGTCTAGGCCTGAACGTCAAGCTTTCCTGCTCCTATGATGCTGCTTGGCCTGCTGTGTTCATCCAGCCCCACACCTTGTTATCTTGGATTCTCCAGCATCTGCAGTTCCTATTGTCTATGGGACAAACTTAGTTGTTTTTCTAATCTTCAAGCTTTTTCATGGCATCTCTCACAAATCCAGCATTTGTTGCCCAACACCATTGCCCTTGAATTGAATGATTTGCTGGGACACTTCAAACAACAGTTAAGAGTCAACTATAACCCTCTAGGGCTAGAGTCACATGTATGGCAAATCAGATAGGGATGGTAACATGAGTGAAATGGATCGGGTTTTTACAACAATAATAGGCACCATGGCTATGATTACTGACACTAGCTTTCAATTTCAGATTGTTATTAATTGAATTTAAGTACCACCAGCAGCTCTGATTTGGATCTGTGTCCTGAGCATTAGTCTGGGCCTTTGGAATATTGATTCAATGATATTACCACTACACCACCATTTCCTGAGATAAAATAAAATCACTGAACACTGGGGGCTTCAACCCCTTTGATAGTGGCTTGTTTGCTTTGAAAAAAAGCTTTGCTTAGGCTCTTGCTTAAGATTTAGTTGCGGAGCTTGAGAATATTATATAAAAATGTTTTCAGTGAGAGGGCACATTACACATAATTTACTGTTTTCAACATTTAATTTATATAATAGCTGAAACTTTGGAAAACTTTACAATGCAAATGATTTAAAGAGATATATGATTATGTTAACAATATCCTTAAAAAATGGAGATGATTTTCATGTTAATAGTTTGACTTGTATCCTGTTGCATTCGAACTATTTCTTCATCTTGATATTCAGGATACCTTGACCCCAGATTCACATGCAACGTATCTTCCTGTCTCCCAAACCTGAACTCTCATACTGTCCCAAGCCAACATACATTATTTCTGAGATTTGTGAAGCTATTTATAGAATAATTTATAAGCAAATACATAAGCAGTAAGATTTTTTAGCCCTAACACACCGTTGAGAATGTCTGTACACAAACCAGCAACAAAGAGCTGGAGGCACCAGGAACATTCTCAAACATAGCTGGGTGCATAATTGTATGTAAACCAGGTGAAAAATCTGGCAAAAGAAATTATGGTGATAGTCCCAAATCTGACAAAGCAGGCTGCTAAAAATTAGAAAGCTACAACTAAATGGTCAGTTTATTACTGTTCCTGATGTGTCTGGCAGCATTGAATGTCAGCTGAGATAGCTTGATTCCTACTTGCAACACATGGAGCCTGCAACAATTGTGATATGGCCTTGAAATAACTCCACAGAGGCCAGTATCCCATCACCAAGTCACCCTTTATTTACAAGTGCATAGTACTTGACACTAGTCCAGCTTCCTTAGAGCCCACTCTCAGAGTGAACAGAACCTCTGACACTCTCTCGTTTATAACTGTCAGCCAGCGCTCCCTGACTGGACCAGATTAACAGCCCCAATCAGGGAACTCATATTCTGAGAGGTCCACTTGGCTGACCGCATGACAATTATTACATCCTAGTCAGTCTTCTGGAAATGATTTGTTGAACAAGATTTTGAACTAGCAGAAGAGCTGTTGCCATTTACTGGACTGAAAGATTGTAAATGGAATATTGCTATTTTAGACTCTCAAATCATCATTGAAAAATAAAGGTGAACCTGAAAAACATGTTTTTGGTCACCAATTATGTTACAAGCTCACAGGCAAACTACTTTGTTTCTACTCAGTATTGAACTGACAATATTATAATGATTCTAAGGTTTTGTAGTAAATTTGTAACTTGGGTTGTGGGTGTTAAGGTTGGTTGGTTCGCTGAGCTGGTTTGTTGTTCTGCAGATGTTTTGTTACCGTGCTCAGTAACATCCTCAGTGCAGCCTCTGATGAAGCTTCAGTGTGTTTTCCTGCCTGGCTTTTATATTCTGGGGTCCGTTGTGATGGATTGCCTCACTTCCGGGTTTCCTCCGTAGTGGAATGTATATGGGGTCGAGTTCAATGTGTTTCCTAATAGCCTGCTTCGTGGAGTGCCATGCTTCCAGGAATTCTCGCGCTTGTCTCTGCCTAGCCTGTCCCAGGATCTTGGTGTTGTCCCAGTCGAAGTCATGGTTCTCCTTGTCCATGTGGATTGAGATGAGTGAGTATTGGTTGTGTCTTTTTGTAGCCGGTTGGTGTTCATGTACTCTTGTTGTTAGTTTCCTTCCTGTTTGTCCGATGTGGTGTTTCTCGCAGTCTCTGCAGGGGATCTTGTAGATGACATTGTCTACACTACATCGGACAAACAGGAAGGAAACTAACAACAAGAGTACATGAACACCAACCGGCTACAAAAAGACACAACCAATACTCACTCATCTCAATCCACATGGACAAGGAGAACCATGACTTCGACTGGGACAACACCAAGATCCTGGGACAGGCTAAGCAGAGACAAGCACGAGAATTCCTGGAAGCATGGCACTCCACGAAGCAGGCTATTAGGAAACACATTGAACTCGACCCCATATACATTCCACTACGGAGGAAACCCGGAAGTGAGGCAATCCATCACAACGGACCCCAGAATATAAAAGCCAGGCAGGAAAACACACCGAAGCTTCATCAGAGGCTGCACTGAGGATGTTACTGAGCACGGTAACAAAACGTCTGCGGAACAACAAACCAGCTCAGCGAACCAACCAACCTCAATATGATGACTGCATTCAGGTCCTTGTGGTAAAGATCATAACAAAAAAAAGTCATTTGTACATTGTTGATGTCTATCACCAAAAGCCCACTCTTCGTATAAAATAAATTGGATCCATTATCATATCCAGTGTGACTTACTCTAATTATGTACTATGCAGACAACTGTTTCTTAAGTATTATTAGTTCATTATTTTCATCAATCTCTGCCCATGTATTGCACGCAAAGTTCTTAATTCAAGCTGATCTCATACAGGTACGCCTGCAAGTTATTGTTAACTGCTCATCTGAACGATATTCCTTGTCTAGAGAGTGTCACTTTCACTGTACAATCAAGGCTGATAAATGCTTTGCACAGGTCTGAAGTTGACACTTGCACTGACCATTTTTGAGAGCACCGAAGGTTTAAACTTTGACTGTGCCTTCAATGCTCACCTCTGACAATGATTTGGCAGTTTTGTCAAAATTAGATTTGCCTTTCTTTTGTTTCACCGAGATTTTTTAACTCACCCCTGTTACAACTTCGGGCTGCAATAGCTTTTTTGCTATTGGATGAGATTTAACATTAGTCTTCATAGTATACTACTTTCCATACCTTAAGCAGGTGTATTTTTCCACTCAAGGTTGACCTTGTATTCATTTGTGCTGAGTTTTCTTGATTTGTTAATGAATTTTTTGATGATTTTTGCTGCTGCTGCAGCCTTTCCATTTGAACGGGTATAGTGGGGAGATGATGTATGGTGCTTAATTTGCCAATTTATGAGGCAGCTGAACTCTTCACTCAGAAACTGAGCCTCATTGTTGTTAATTATAATATCTGAAATGCTGCAGTGATCAAGGTGTGCATGCAGACCTTCTGCAATGTCACCAATAAATGTTGAAGTCATCTGGTCTACCTTGCAGTTGTCTGAATAGTACTCTACACTGACAAGCTAATACATTCTCCCAGGCCTTCTCCCAGCTTCATCCAGGGTCTGTTTGGGGTCTTGTGTGTCATCTGTGGCTCTCTAGCTTCCTTAACTTGGTACTGATTACAATCACTACACTGGCTGATTTGGTCCTTGACATTATTGTTCATGTTTGGCCAGGCCATCTTGCGCCTTCCTCAGACTCGATACAGTTTCTTGTTGGTTTACATGGATGCGCTAAGGCAAAAACTCCTCTTCTCAACTCCTGACGGATTGTTATCCACGTCCTTTGTATAAAGTGCTACCATGAACTGACGGTTATAGGCCCAATATATTCTTACAAGCACGGAAATGTCCTTGATGGTTTCAGGCTGTTGGATTCATATCCATTGGTTTGATGACTTCCAGAGAATGTTAAGCTGCTGATTCATACTGAATCTGAAAGATTTCATTCTCCATCAGAGCATCCTCCACTTCCTCAATTGGGAAGCCTCTCTTGCCAGCATGCCAACAATGTGCCTTTATTTCCCTTGCATGTCATGTCCAGATGATATTGTTCTATAACCTGGGCAATATCCTCTGCAGGCACTTTATAGCAGATAGTAGTAGCTTGAGAAAAATGCTTTGGAATGGCATGTGGTCCATATTGACTGTCAATTTGTTGTTTCTAAGCAGATATTGGTGAAAATGACCACAAGCAAAAGACAATTGCCAAGCATTCTTTCGAGCTCTGAGTGTAGCATCATTTCATTTGTATTTACACAGTAAATGCAATTACAACCAGTTATCCTGGCTTCAATATTGTTGCTCCAAGTCTTTTTCTGCTGGCATCACACTGCATGGTGAGTTCATCATTTATGCCATTGTATTTCAACACTGGCATTGCAGTCACTGGTTGCTCGATTTTAGTGAATGCTGCCTTTTGTTCTATGCAGCAATATGGGCTACATATTTGGCAGTGCGTTTGGCATAATGGTTCACACTCTGATGACAAATTGGGCAAGAATATTGCTAGATAGTTGACAAATCCAAGAAAATTCCTGTTGTTTGATGTATCACGGCTACAGCTCTCACATTTTCAAGATCAGGACAAAGATCTTTGGTTGTAAGTATATGATCTTTGTACTTCACTTCAGACGTTTTTAATTGTTCAGTAACAGGTACATTTGGTGAGCTCTGTCTAGCAGTCATACAAGATTTTAATCACAATCAACAATGACTTCTTCCAATGTAACTCTGTTTTCATGAACTAGTTGTTCATCCACTTTAGCTTCCACTCCAGGAAGATAACTGACTATTTCGTGTTTTCTGGATTGATACACCTCTGCTGTAGAAATATCAAATGACATGCACGACTAGTTGTAAACCCTGAACCATTTCCAGAATGTATTTCAAAAGCTGCTGTTTTCGTCCAACTTCACTTGCGAGTAATCACCCTTCACATAACAGAGTTGTAAAACGATTGCCTTTGGAAGTTGTGACACAATTCCAATGATGGTTCGCTTGTGGTAATGAGATCATTTCAGAGCTTATTTATATCTTTCAGGTCAATGCATATTCTAAAGATTCCAGGTTGTGTCACAGCTACCGTTATCCATTCTGTAGGACTTGTTACTTTCTTGATTGTTCCCCTCTTTTCCAGCTGTTCTATCTCGTCTTTCAGGCTGTCCTTTAGGGCAGATGCTGAATTGGATTTATACTGTCATCGCCATCGAGGTGATATTCTCCAAGGAAGACATCCTAACCTTGTGAATACATTAATGCACTCCTCTAGGATCTGTTCTGCAACCAATGGTTAAGTTTACTATGACACATTGCAAATCTCTGTAGCAAACCAAGATGGTGGCTGAGTAGCAGCACTCTGTTCCAGCTCCTGGTTCAGGGCTTGTCTGCTTCCATCTTCTTTCCTTGTTTTTTTTTTACTTCTAGTCTTTTTTGTTTGCACTTTTTTCTTTGTTTCTCTATTTAAAAGCCTTTCTCACCGTCTTTGGCAGGCCTGGCCTCCTCAAAGTGTGCTAGCAGCAGCAATGGAGTCGGCTCCTCCTAGCAATTGGAGGCAGCGAGACTCATGGGGGAGACAGCAAGTCCAGTGCGGGGGAGGGGAGATGGGGGGGGCAGTGAGCCCTGAGTTGACATCAGCAAGGTTGGCCCGCAGATGAACAGCAGTGCCTGAGGATCAGCAACTTCATCGTTGGCTGGCTCCAGCACTGGTGGCGGCAAAGTGGGTGGCAGGAGGGCATCACAGCAACATTGACTGCAGCTTTAGGCTCTGATGTTGGTGTGCCTGGTGCAAGCAGTGATGAAGATTAACTGGCTAAGCTTCAAAAGATTGTGCCTGAGGATCAGCAACTTCAGGGTTGTTTGGGTCTGGTAAGGTGGTTCTGAACTGGCTTCGAACTCAAATGTAGATGGGCTTCACTTTAAACTGTATCTTTTCATTTTTCTCTTATTCTTAAACAATCAAAATGGCACCAGATTATAGCAACAAATGAAAGCTTTTCACTGTGTTTTATTGTATTTCACTGTAAAATACACGGGGCAATAAATCATTCATTTACTCAAGTTGAAGCTTACTCGTCCAAGCTTTAGGCTGGATCTGGCTGAGATGAATGGCTTTTGATTGCTATCAATGATCCGGAACTCCAAATTTTAGTTCACGTTGTTGTATTGGATTCTCAGAGTAATGTGTTATTTTGGTACAGGTATGATTCCACAATATAGCCTCAACTTACTTTTGAGGGCTTTTTTTTTTGGATTGTCATAGTGACCCACTTTTTGCAGGACTATGAAAGTCATGATGTTATATGATGCACATTTCATACTAACTTGATGTTTTCCTTCTACAGTCATCACCTATTGATCTGCCTGAACCAACTTGTTGTGTGGTGTAAAGTGATGCATCAGAATCTTCAGCTGGCACCTCTCTATTTGCCACCAATACCTTGTGCTTCCTTCCAGCCAAACATTTATGTACAAAATGACTTAGCCTCTTGCAGTGAAAACACTGCTTTCCCTATTAAAGAAATGCCTCTTTTCCTTCACATGATGTCCTCTACAGTATTTGCATCTCTTGGTGATCCTTCTGTTGTTTCTGCCTGCAATGACAATCAGCATCATGTGAAGCCTAATCTATTGTGTGATGAATGTTGCTGCTGATTTACAACCTCAGTGTTTCCATGCGTGTTAATCATTTTCTTGAGGTCAGTAGAAGTGCTCTTTTGTTTAATACATCCCATCTTTAATTAGATCGGTTGCACACGTTCGCAGGATTCTTTGAGCTATGTTAATTTTGGCACATATGCATCAATGGGCTCTTCTTCTGTTTGGGACCTAATATCGAACATATACCATTCACAAATTACCTTCAGTTAAGGTGAAAAGGCATGCCTTCAAGACTTACAAAATTTCTGTTGTCCCTGTCGTTTGTTCCTTGGGGAAATTTGTAACAGTCTCTTCCAGCCACTTTGAGCACTTCTGGTTCATTAATTAAGTCTGTCATGATTTTGTAGTTATGCTATTGTGAGTGGGAAAACTGCCATTCTATTGCATATCATTTTTTGTTTTGACTGGAGAAAATATTACTTCTAGCGTGTCTTGCCCAGTGCTTTCAACATTGGCCTACCTCTTTTTTCCTATTCTGTGTCTTTTAGCAGGTTTCAGCAGTTCTGAACATTCCTGTGTTCCCCTTTTGGTTGGTGCACCTCTTTTCAACATTACAACACTCAATCTCAGCTTTACCTTGACACCATGTTATGAGATCAGAGGACAGCTGCCTTGTTTGTATTGTCTTTATTGGTTTGTCTGTGAGACAGACACCTGCAGGAAATGCCTTGCTGTATTGCAACTTATGCCAAAGATTTGGTAAGTTGAAACTCTGAGTTTATTACATTGCTGAGAAAAAACATATGGCATAATACATAGCAGTCCCCAGTCCTTAGTTATATCATTCACCAAACCAGCCTTGACATTCAAGAGGCAGCTGCTGATTCATTGCACAGTGCAATGAAAACTTGTAAACATCATCAATTTAAAGTGATCCAATGGATTAAATAGTTGGCAGTTTGTTGAGCTACTCAAAGATTGATGTTCCTCATTTCTAAATAGTGAACTTCCTACATACATGGTCTAGTGACATTAAGCACATGGATGAAAGGTGAGACAAAATGCTGCAGCTAGATATTTTCCTTTTTACAAGAAATGAAAACTGGGTGATTTCTTGCATTTCAAGAGTAAAATTTAACTGTGGTTTGTCCTATATTAGTGATATCAAATGGTACCTTAATTAATGTGAAATCCCAGGAAAAAGAGAAAGGCCCTTTGAGATTTTCCTCAAGATCTACATTACAGAATTTTGGGCAAACTGTTGTTTGGTGGATGGAGAATAAGACTTAATTCAGTTCACAGATTTGTAACATATCGACATTTTGCGTGACAGCTAATCCATTCAGCGATTAACGGAAAAGTATTGAGTGGAGATTTACTGCTTTGGCAGTTTTATTCGAGTCTTTAAAATCACGAGCAATTCCACTCAGCTTTAATGTCAAAATTTCTCAAACTAGTGGAATAGCTATGTATAGACTGATGTGTTGCTTAATCTATTGATGCTGCAAGACTCAGGCCGACTTCGAAAGATGTGACAAAAGAAACCGTGATTTAAAATGATCTGGTTTGATGACTTTCTCAACAATCCCTTTAAATCAAAGTACTGCTTGCAACTGCTGGACAAAAACCTAGAAACCACATCAAAATGTGTTGTAGTTGATTAAGTTATGTAAGAGATCCAAAAAGTTGTAATTAAGAAAAATTGCAAATTTGTCAATTAGTCAATGGTAAATGATTGAAAAGAAAATACACATGACAAACTTTTAGCTGAATTATGAACAAGACATTGTTCATAATGACAAAAATGAGTGCATGTGGTTTAAATGATGTCACTGTCATCACCTCTGTGCTGATTTTGATGAGATAACACTGATCTGATTTTACTGCACTCACAATCCAATTAAGGGAGAATTTAAGAGTGACAGGCCCTTTCTTTCACGATTCTGAGATTAAGTTTGTGGCTCATAATACTAAAGGTATTAAGCAAATAATTCCAACAACCCTAACCTAATCTTTTTTACATAAAAGGCAAGTTTAAACTTGTGCTGAGAAGTTGTTATTGCAGTTAAGATATTAGCATAATTTGTGTTGATTGTCCTCCTCTTCTTTGAGTTAGATTTTAGATAGGATGAACAGAAGACCATTTGACAGATAATTACCAAACCAAACTAATTCCTTATGTTATACAGCTCAATCCTTCTCTGATAATGTAAGGAAATGACTCCAGCGTGTAGATTATGACATTGAAACTTTTAAAATCTACTGAAAAGCCAGCTTTTCTTCTGTTAGCAACTTTTAGATGTTTACCACTTAAAATTTCTTAGATATTGCTGTAACTTGTCCAGTCTTCAATGGAACAGCATTTTGTCACTTCTTTTAAACTTTGACCTTCATATTGATTCTCATCCATTTTCACTTCTCAGCTCAGGGTTTTCTTTAACTTGTACTTGAAATTTATCTGTAATGTGCAGGAGCCTACATTTTCTGAATTCTCTGCCTCTCGCTGCTCAGAATTAGTCTCCTGAATTCTGGTTCTGTGCTCTTGTTCTCTTATTTCAAAACCAGTTACACACTAGAATCAAAAGCTTTTGGGTTGACCACAGTTTGTCAATCAATCATTAAGATTAGAATTTTAATTCAGCTTATATATTTGTGGCCTGGATTTTACAGTGAAGTATCGGAAATGTTATTTCAGGCAGCAACTTCCAACAAACATATACATACAGCTCAACTCATCTAATCTGTGCCTGCTAGAGTATTTCTAGAGAGCTGCACTCATCCAAGCAAGTGGAGAGTATTCTCCTGACTTATGCCTTGTGCCTTGTAAATGGCTCTGGGGATTCAGGAGGTGAGATACCTGCTGCAGTATTCCTAGGCTCTGACCTGCTCTTGTAGCTACTGTGTTTATATGGCAAGTCCATTTGAGATTCTGGTCAATGACAATGCCTAGGATGTTGACAGTGAGGGACTCAGTGATGGTAACATCATTGAATGTCAAAAGACGATGGTTAAATTGTCTCCTATTGGAGATGGTCATCACCTAACATTTGTGTGGCATGAATGTTAGTTGCCACTTTTCAGCCCATCCATGGATACAGTTCGGGTCTTGCTGCATTTGAACATAGACTGCTTCGGTATCTGAGGAGTCACAAATGGTACTGAACATTGTGCAATCATCAGAGAACATCCCCACTTCTGACCTTATGATTAGGGAAGGTCATTGATGAAGCAGCTGAAGATAGTTGGGCCTAGGACACTACCCCGAGGAACTCCTGCAGGATATACTGGAGCTCAGATAACTGAACTTGAACAATCATAACCATCATCCTATGTTCAAGGTCATGACTCCTACCAGCAGAGAGTTTGTACCTCTGACTCCCACTGACTCTGGTTTATGTCAAAGTGCCTGTCATCCTCACCTCACCTCCAGAATTCAGGACTTTTGTCCAAGTTTGAAACAAGGCTGTAATGAGGTGAGGACCTGAGTGGCCCTGGGAGAACCCAAACTGGGTGTCCGTGAACAGGTTTTTGCTGAGTAGGTGTTGCTTGATAAATCTGTTACGAACACCTTCCATCACTTTTCTGATTATCGAGAGTAGGCTGATGGAGCAGCAATTAGCCTGGTTGGATTTGTCCTTTTTTTTGTGTACAGGACCTCTTGGACAATTTTCCACAGGCTTGGGTAAGTGCTAGTGTTGTAACTGCACTGAAAGAGCTTGGCTAGGGGAGCAGCATTTTCTGGAGCATAACTCTTCAGTACTATTCCTGGAATGTTTTCACGGCTCATAGTCTTTGCAGTATCCAGTGCCTCCAACCATTTCTTAATATCACATGGAGTAAATCAAATTGGCTGAAGGCTGACAAGACTGATGCTGGGGACCACTGGAGGAAGCCAATGGTGTTGTGCCTGCTCTACTGCACAAAGCCTTTGGGCAAACCTTCAGGAAACCCCTAGCCATGCAAAGGGAATGATGATGGGACATTATGGGTCTCCCCCTTTATCTCTTCTTTGACTTTGCCTTCGGAGCTGAACATATCCCAGTTCAAGACCAGAGGAAAGCCCTCCCTTTTGTGAATAAAGTTTTCCCAAATCCAATTGTGTGAAGGCTATAAATGTATTTATATATATTTGGCAGATCAGAATTTCTCCTATGGCTCCATCATAATAGTTTTCCTTTCTCCTAAAATCCATCGGCTTGAAACCTAAATTTGACAGCATCACTGTTCAAAAATTAATTCACTTGCTCCACTTTCAACCTTGCTGGCTGTACTTTAAGGCTCTTAGAAAGATGAACATCATTCCAATATGAAAGAAAATACAGTCAGAAACAATATTCACATTTTGGCACCGGATACTGCAAAAATATTTTATTAAATTGAAAAAAATATTAATTGCACTGTGGAGAAGTATTTCCATAAATGCTGCACATTTTATCCTTTCAGATGATGTGATCCACATATCAAATGATAAATTTTAAAAAAATGTTTGAATTTCCAGAGACTAACTAGAAGCTACAAAGTTTAAGTTTAAGTTTTATAGGCAAACTGAAACAAAAATACATTTATTCGCTTGGTAGCTTATAACCCCAAAACAACTGCAATATTTCTCCATTTTACTCCTAAAATGACCAAAAATGTCCCCACCTCATGGTTATACTTTCTCTACCCCTTAAGTGAACACTTCATTCTCCAGGAAACAAGTTAAAGCTCTTTTCTGATCTCTTCCTTTCAGCCTGCTTCCTTTGTCCTTTCCTGAATGGATAACTTCTAAACTGATATTTCTGCTTGAGGGTGAACTTAAAAGATTCCTTTATCTAGCCCAGTGCTTCCCAAATTATTTCTTTATGTGATTCATTTTTATGCCTCAGACTTCATGTGCACTACAGTGCAAATTGGGAGTAGGGGGCAAAGACAGGGGATGGATTCTGGTTTCTGAAGAAGGGTCCAGTCCCGAAACGTTAGCTTTCCTGCTCCTCTGAAGCTGCTTGGCCTGCTGTGTTCATGCAGCTCTACACCTTGTTATCATGGATGGTTTCTAGTGCTGTTCATCAGAAAGGAGTGGGGGGAGTTGTGAGTGCGGAAAAGAAAGAGTTAATCAGCTGGGTTTGGGATTAGAGAGTTGTTATTCTGAGCAGTAAGTTGTTGGCGGGGGTGCAGTGAGTGATTGCTTTGATTGACGGATCTAAGCTTTCAGTGTTTGCCTTGATAAAGCCAAGCATCCACATTTTACAAGCTGCGATAGAAGCAGGAATTGAGTCTCAGGGAACTGGTGATAAAATCAGCCCCATCGACATCAATGGCCTCTCAACATCTCCATGGAAACTCGACGGCAATTTATGCCTCTAACAGCCCCCATGGCCATTCATACCCATGCAGATTTAATGTTAACTGTCTGCAAGTTATTATTGTAGAAATAAACAAACCTCTGTTCCTACCCCTAATTCTTTAACAGTTTTATCAATGACAATGGGAAACATTGTTTACACATGAGAATCTAACCACACCCCTTGATGTTCAATTGAATTACCATCACTGAATCTGTCATTATCAACACCCTGGGGTTACCATTGACTAGAAACTGAACTAGACTAACCATATAAATACTGTGACTACAAAGGCAGGTTAGAGGCTAGGACCAACTCACCTTCTGCCTCTTCAATGCCTGTTTATTATCTACAAGGCACACATCAGGACTGTGATGGAATACTCCCAACTTGCCTGAATGAATATCACTCCAACAACGCTCGGGAAGCTTGACACCATCGGGGACAAAGCAGCTCACTTGATTGCCACTCCAACCGCCATTTTCAATATTTACCTCCTTCACCATTATGCATAGTAGCAACAGCATATACTATCTGCAAATTGCACTGCAGTAAGTCTCCAAGCTTCTTCCAACTGCACTGCCCAATCCTGTGACCTCTACCAACCTGAATGACACGCGAAACAGATGTTTGGAAACCACCAGCTGCAAATTTTCTTCTAATTAGACACCAACATGACGTGGAATTATATCACCAACCTTCATCTTTCACTGGTCCCAAATCGTGCAACTCTCTTCCTGAAAGAACCATGTGTGTTCCTATACCCCGAAGATTTCAGTGCTTCAAGAAGGCAGCTCAGCAACACTTTACCCAGAGTGATTAGGGATTGGCAATAAATGTTGGCCTAACCAGCAGCGTACATTTCCCTTGAATGAATAAAGAAACATACAATAGTAATTCCTGCTGAGGTATGCAGCCCCATTCAAGTTCAGTTTAGTACTGGCAACATAAAGAATCATGCAAATTAGCAGGCAACACAACACTTGCTTGCTGCCTGCAAAAGAAGCATCTGTCTATATTGCACACCCCTTCCCATTTTAAAACCCTGTCCAATTTCATGACCACTTTCTCTTTCCGACCCAGAGAAAGTACTCTTTTTTAGAGGATCTTTTATCAGAGTAGTTATTTCTGCAAATGGTAAGTGTTCCATGCTCTCCAGAGAAAATCCAATCATAGCCACAATATCCAATTTTTGGAGCTGTAAAGACATTTTTGTTAGACATTTTCAGGCTGCATCTGAAGGTGCAAACAAAATATCTTATTTGAGGGCACCTTAACGCAGATACCTTGAAATTAAGTTGTTGCCATAAATGAACCTCCACGCGTGCACAATTGTATGCAGATTTCTCTTGTCTAGCATTTAACAAGACCAAAATCTAGCAAATTACTGTTTAATTAGCTGCTCACAATGCTCGTTAATCCTTTTCTGCAGAGGTGAGGATCACCAGTAAGCCATCCCAACCATCCACCTGTTGGTAACTTCCACTATAATTCTATCATTTGTAATGAAATGTTAACACTAAGCATAAAATGTTAACTTTTTCCTCCCTGGATTGTCAATAATGTATTTCTGCAGTATTTACATTGTTTTATTACCAATTATTCTACAGATTTTATTTGCAATATTTTCTTATGGTCACAGTGCAACAATATCCTATGCATCAGATTTTAATAAATGCAAGTACATTATCCTTTTACAAACTATACTAAACATTTTGTGGACTACAGTGGTTCAAGAAGGTAGCTCACCACCACCTTCTCAATGGCAACTAGGGATGGGCAATTAATGCTGGCCAGTTGGCGATACCCACATCCAACAAACGAATGAATAAAAAAATTATGTACAAGAATCCCCTGATTATCTATTGCGGAACAAATTCGTTATAGGAGGTGCATGTTTAGTTGCAAATTCATTTTAAGAACCTAGAGTACCTGTTACTCCTGTGGGTGGTGCTGTCATAGGCAAATTCAATATTAAAGCTTGTCAAACTGAGCCAATTATCATCATTTTATAAGCAGAATATATCACTGAGCTTGTGCAATCTCATTATTGGGTGCCAACATTACTCACTATAACATGATACTGTAAAACATTAATATCAGAAAATGCATCTAAAATTTAAATAAGTTATAAAATACATTAGGCAAAACATCAATACTAGTAAAATGACACATGCATGAAGATCATGTCTTCTAATTTTACATGTTTGTCAGAGAAATTGGTTGTGCTTCTTTTACTCATTATTTTAGCATTGTCACCATTGGGCATAACTGGCATCTGAGGGATGGAAGAACATGAAAAGATGGAAAAGGAACAGGAGTAGCCTATGCAGCTTGTAAAGCCTATTCTGCTGTTCAATGCAGACCATGGTTGATTTTCAGCTTTAGCACCATTTTTCTGCTTGCTCCCCATATCCCCTAATTCCCTGAGACATTAAGACTGATGTCCAAGCTTTAGATAGGGTCAAAGGAAATTTCTGGGAATGTTACAGGCCATGAAAGATTTCAGTTACATGGAGATACTCGGAAAAAAAACTGTGCTTGTTCTCCTTAGTGATGTCAATCTATACAAATGTTCTGGGTTTGAAATGCTATCAAATGACCTATTGGCAATTACCATTGAAATCGCTGTGGGCTACTTACTTTGCTTTAATGCAATGTTCTGCTGCTAACAGAAGTCTGTAATGTATCTTGAAACAGCAACTTTGTAGTTAGAACATAAGAACCAGGAGTAGGAGTAGGCCATCTGGCCCCTCGAGCCTGCCCCACCATTTAATAAGATCATGGCTGATCTTTTTGAGACTCAGCTCCACCTACCCACCCACTCACCATAACCCTTAATTCCTTTACTGTTCAAAAATTTATCTAGCCTTGCCTTAAAAACATTCAGTGAGGTAGCTTCAACCGCTTCACTGGGCAGGGAATTCCACAGATTCACAACCCTTTGGGTGAAGAAGTTCCTCTTGACCTCAGTCCTACATCAGCTTCCCTTTATTTTGAGGCCATACCCTCTGATCCTAGTTTCATCTGCTAGTGGAAACAACCTCCCTGCTCCACCTTATCTATTCCCTTCATAATCTTATATGTTTCTACAAGATCTCCCCTCATTCTTCTGAATTCCAATGAGTATAATCCCAGTCTACTCATTCTCTCCTCATAATCCAACCCTCTCAACTCTGGAATCAACCGAGTGAATCTCCTCTGTACCCCATCCAGTGCTGGTATATCTCTTCTCGAGTAAGGAGACCAAAATTGCACACAGTACTCCAGGTGTGGCCTCACCAGGACCCTATACAGCTGCAGAATAGCCTCCCTGTTTTTAAACTCCATCCCTCGAGCAATGGCAGACAAAATTTCATTTGCCTTTTTAATTACCTGCTGTACCTGCAATCCTATTTTTAGCGATTCATGCACAAGGACACTCAAGTTCCTCTGCACAGCAGCGTGCTGCAATTTTTTACCATTTAAAACATAGTCCATTTTCCTGTTATTCCGACCAAAATGGATGACCTCACACTTATATAGTTGCATGATGTTTGCTGAGGAAGGAGCAGTCGACAATGGAAATAGTTTCTACCGTAAACCTATGGCATGGGTTCATGAAGGGTAGGTCATGTTTAACTAATTTGGTGGAATTCTTTGAGGACATTACTTGCATGGTGGACAATGGGGAACCTGTGGATGTGGTGTATCTGGATTTCCAGAAGGCATTTGACAAGGTTCCACGCCAAAGGCTGCTACATAAGATAAAGTTGCACGGTATTACAGGTAATGTGTTGGCATGGATAGAGGATTGGTTGACCAGTAGAAAGCAAAGTGTAGGGGTAAATGGGTGTTTTTCTGATTGGCGGTCAGTGGCTAGTGGTGTGCCTCAGGCATCAGTATTGGGACCGCAATTGTTTACAATCTACATAGATGATTTGGAGTTGGGGACTAAGTGTGGTGTGTCAAAATTTGCAGATGACACTAAGATGAGTGGTAGAGCAAAGTGTGTAGAAGACACTGAAAGTCTGCAGAGGGATATAGAAAGTCTAAATGAGTGGGCAAAGTTCTGGCAGATGGAGTACAATGTTGATAAGTGTGAGGTCATCCATTTTGGTCGGAATAACAGCAAAATGGACTATGTTTTAAATGGTAAAAAATTGCAGCACGCTGCTGTGCAGAGGGACTTGGGTGTCCTTTTGCATGAATCGCTAAAAGTAGGATAGCAGGTGCAGCGGGTAATTAAAAAGACAAATGGAATTTTGTCTGCCATTGCTCGAGGGATGGAGTTTAAAAACAGGGAGGCTATTCTGCAGCTGTATAGGGTCCTGGTGAGGCCACACCTGGAGTACTGTGTGCAGTTTTGGTCTCCTTACCTGAGAAGGGGTATACTAGCACTGGATGGGGTACAGAGGAGATTCACTCGGTTGATTCCAGAGTTGAGAGGGTTGGATTATGAGGAGAGAATGAGTAGACTGGGATTATACTCATTGGAATTCAGAAGAATGAGGGGAGATCTTGTAGAAACACATAAGATTATGAAGGGAATAGATAAGGTGGAAGCAGGGAGGTTGTTTCCACTAGCAGATGAAACTAGGACTAGAGGGTATGGCCTCAAAATAAAGGGAAGCTGATGTAGGACTGAGGTCAAGTGGAACTTCTTCACCCAAAGGGTTGTGAATCTGTGGAATTCCCTGCCCAGTGAAGCGGTTGAAGCTACCTCACTGAATATTTTTAAGGCAAGGCTAGATAAATTTTTGAACAGTAAAGGAACTAAGGGTTATGGTGAGCAGGCGGTTAGGTGGAGCTGAGTCTCAAAAAGATCAGCCATGATCTTATTAAATGGTGGGGCAGGCTCGAGGGGCCAGATGGCCTACTCCTACTCCTAGTTCTTATGTTCTTATGCCAGAACTGAATCAAATTCAATCAATTTTATTTGCATTAAAGAATAAAAGTTTCAAATAAATTTAGGGTCATAAATTATATTTGGAAAGATAAAATGCATTTCTATGTGTAACGTATTTTACATAATACCGTATTTGAAACACAGAAATAGGCCCAAATGATCAATGTCAATATTTATGTTGCTCTATTTCATCTAAACCTAACAGAATATCCTTCAATTTCTTTCGCCCTCATGCATTTATATTGAAGCTATATTGAAAACATCTGTTCTAGTCATCTGAGCTACTCCATGTGGCAGATTGTTACACATTTTTACACTGCAACACGGTGGCTCAGTAGTTTGCACTGCTGTCTCACAGCATCAGGGACCCGGGTTTGATTTCCAGCCTCAGGCAACTGTCTGTGTGAAGTTTGCACATTCTTCCCGTGTCTGTGTGGGTCACCTCCGAGTGCTCCAGTTTCCTCCCACAGTCCAAAGATGTGCAGTTTAGGTGGATTGGCCATGCTAAATTGCCTGTAGTGTTCAGAGATGTGTATATTAGGTGGGTTATACAGGATGTGTCTGGGTGAGTTGCTTTGAGTGTTGGTGTGGATTTGTTGGGCTAAGGAGCCTGTTTCCAAACTATTGGGGTTCTATGGAGAAAAAAAAAAACATTCTCACCTTTCTCTGGTTAATGCCGTTCCTTCTGAATTTATTAGTGAGTATCTTATATTTATGACCTAGTTTTGGATTCACCCACAAGAGGTAACACCAGGCAGAATTTCACCAGAAATTGACAAGGTGTTAAGTTTGCTGAGTTTCATAGAGGAGTTTCTCTGAGCTTGAGCACATTTTCTCACATTATTCTCCACAGGTTGCCTTATTACCTGTGCACCACTTGTCTATGGCACCCCACTTACCTCATCCTTTCTCTTGCAAGAGATGAAAGTACTCGCTACTGCTGGGATTCCTGACGCCAGACCTACTATTAAAGCACAGCCATGCACCAAGTCAAGTGGTGCCAGCCAAGAGATGCCCTTCACTGTGCACGTAGTGGGCAGGGAACCAAACAGAACCGTTCTCAGGGCACTCTGAATGCCCACAGCTGGTATTTCCTTCCAAATCTGTAAATGTATTGCTTTTTAAAAACCTAAAGAGATTACCTAACCTTAGCTTCATCCCATCTCAGAACCCTGTCTAGGGAAGTGCTACAGTTTCCCCAGTATCCAGCATTGATTAACATCTTCTCATTGCTTAATATGGGAACACCACATACTAGAAAGCCGTCAAACAGTTAAAATGTGTTCATTTTTACTCAGCAACAGCAAAAAGAAAGAATAAATGGAAGTTGCATTTGCTTATGGGAGCTGACCATGGTTCCTTGCCTTTCAAGCAGCAGCAAGTTTACAGTTAATGAGCGATCATTTCACCTAGCTCATACATACTAGAACCAGGTGTCAACTAAGTCCTAAATTAGAACTGAAAATGCTGGAGAAACTCAGTAAGTCAGGGAACACCTGTGGAGGGAGGTAACATTAACGTTGAAACAGATAGCAGTACATGTTGGTTAGTACCTACAGTTCAAGGTGAGAGGAAATCAGCTCTGTACCTTTGTGCAGCCTATGAGACCTTGGATAGTCTTTGTTAATAGTGGTGCCTGCTGGTGCCACTTCTAAAGTCATCTGTGGTTATTTCTGCTTCACATCACAAATCTACAATGGCCAATGACCTGGTTAAGATTGCTGTGACCAGATTTTGTATCTTATACAGTTGGACACTGCATGTATTTCAGTTGCAGGATGCTATGATTACATATGACTTTAACCTACTGTGTAACTGCCCACTCCCCTCTGACTTTGAGACATGGTCATTTAGCTGAAACACATGTAGTACACTGGTGCAGGTGTAGGTTTGAGACCGATCTAGCATGGTGCAATATGGCAAAATGTCCACCCCCTTTGAGTGATCACTGCTGACAACCATGACAAGCCACCTTGTTTTATGTCTGCACTAAAAGGCAAGGCAAGATGGGAAAAAAATTGAAACTTTAAGTTCTGGCTAAGAGGCCAAAATGCAAAACGGCAAAATAATACAGAGATGGTTTGAGCCTCGAAGAAGAGACAAAGTGAGTGAGTGCTAAGGTAGTAAGTGAGAAATCCTGAGATACACCCTGGTTAAATCCATGAGATTGCTACCTGTCCTTACATGTAAAGAACCACACCAACAGACCTACGACAATAAGTGCTGATGTTCTCCAAAATGTAGCAATCAAATGCAGGACTGTATTGTAAGTGGGTCAGAAATGTGCCATAAGGGCGCTCTGTGGCCAATCTCTATGGACAGGGGTGAGGACAGTTGCAGCCTATGTCCTGTCCCGTGAGATGTTGGTGATTGCTGTATAAAGTAGGGGCCCAGAGGAGTAAGTAGAACAAAGAACAAAGAAAATTACAGCACAGGAACAGGCCCTTTGGCCCTCCACGCCTGCGCCGATCTAGATCCTCTATCTAAACCTGTCGCCTATTTTCCAAGGATCTGTATCCCTCTGCTCCCTGCCCATTCATGTATCTGTCTAGATTCACCCTAAATGACACGATCGTGCCCACCTCTACCACCTCCACTGGCAACGCGTTCCAGGCACCCACTACCCTCTGCGTAAAGAACTTTCCACGTGTATCTGCCTTAAACTTTTCCTCCCTCACCTAGAAATCGTGACCCCTAGTAATTGAGTCTCCAACTCTTGGAAAAGGCTTCTTGCTATCCACCTGTCTATACCTCTCATGAATTTGTAGACCTCAATCAGGTCCCCCCACAACCTCCATCTTTCTAATGCAAATAATCCTTATCTACTCAACCTCTCTTCACAGCTAGCGCCCTCCATACCAGGCAACATCCTGGTGAACCTCCTCTGCACCCCCTTCAAAGCATCCTATTCCTTTTGGTAATGTGGCGACCAGAACTGTACGCAGTATTCCAAATGTGGTCGAACCAAAGTCCTATACAACTGTAACATGACCTGCCAACTCTTGTACTCAATACCCCGTCCGATGAATGAAAACAAGCCGTATGCCTTCTTTACCACTCTATCGACCTGTGTTGCCACCTTCAGGGTACAATGGACTGAGCATCAATTTTCCCCAGGGCATTTCCATTTACCATATAGTTCAGTCTTGAATTGAAGCTTCGAAAATGCATCACCTCGCATTTGCCTGGATTGAACTCCATCTGCCATTTCTCTGCCAAACTCTTCAATCTATCTATATTCTGCTGCATTCTCCGACAGTCCCCTTCACGATCTGCTACTTCACCAATCTTAGTGTCATCTGCAAACATGCTAATCAGACCATCTTTATCTTCCTCCAGATCATTTATGTATATCACAAACAACAGTGGTCCCAACACGGATCCCTGTGGAACACCACTGGTCACAGTTCTCCATTTTGAGAAACTCCCTTCCACAACAACTCTCTGTCTCCTGTTGCCCAGCCAGTTCTCTACCCATCTAGCTAGTACACCCTGGACCCCATGCGACTTCACTTTCTCCATCAGCCTACCATGGGGAACCTTATCAAACGCCTTACTGAAGTCCATGTATATGACATCCACAGCCCTTCCCTCATCTATCAACTTTGTCACTTCAAAGTAGTGAGCTGAAGTTGCCAGGTACCTACCCCTGAGTTTTATATCAGGAATTGTTGCCATCTATCCAGCCTAAGGATCAACAGGAATCTGCATATTAACGAGGCCAGATTTGACAATGATGGCATGCCAATGCATGAAAACGGCTGTGATTCACTTGCTCGCCACTCACTCGTCATGTCTTGCTCTTCAAAACTTGGATGGAAACTTGGGCTGTTTTTTCCTCAGTGTAGAGAATCTCATTTCTACTATTCTAACTCTATTTTCCCAACTGGATCACCTATATACATGTCAGAGGGTGGGACAGTTCTGCCTTCTTTTCTTTATCCACCCTATGAGGCACTTTCCTAGTTTTAAAGAGTTCTGTCAGCTGCACTAAAGCCTTTAATTTTCCATGAAAGTTAGCCTCAGTCTGTCTTCTTTATCATTGTCAAAGCTGGTATTGTTTTTCTTAATCTTTCACAACTTTTCCAGTGCTCTTAATCTTTTCCTTCACACTGGAGACTTGAGCCTTGCACAATACTCCAAGCATAATCTAACCTAAGTTTTACATGAATTTAACATAACTTCTCTGCATTTGAATTCAGTTCCCGTGTAAAATGGTCCCCAGTGTATTGCTTGTATTTTTATGGTCTTGTTAACCTGCATTGCTACTTTTTAATGATTTATGATCTTATTTGTTAACTGACAGGCAGCTTCTGTTGAAAGTGCTGTATGAATCATTCGATTTGGTTCTATTCCTGATATTTCTATTTTGTCACTAAAATTACTAAAATCTATTAAACTTTACATTTGATGAAATCGGTTCCAAATAATACAATACAATAACATTGGAATTTTTTTTCCTGAGTTTCTTGCAGGACAATATTATACATTAAATAATTACATATTATGAAGATAGCTAATTGAATCAAGTGTGAAGTGTTGCCATTGCATTGTATTGTCATTCAATTTGATATCAGCTTGTGTTTGAATGCATATACTTAAATAAATCAACAATAAACTACCCAAAGGATCATCTTTTAAAGCCTTGATTAATATTCACTGTGCAAAACCAGTTTAGTCAAACATCTCAACCTTTAAGACTTATCTTTAACTCCATTAAAAAGCATTGATTCTTGTGGCTGGGTTTCTCAGCTGATTCAAACCCATTTTATGCAAAGACAATGAGCACCACATACGCTACCAGTCTTTAACTGAATACAAATAGGTTCAGCTGGACTGAGGCGAAAGTAATGAATTGCATCACAACCCAAATGTTCGGGAACAAGAACTAAACAAGATAGAGCCTTTTTTGATTAAGACAGCATTCTTATTTCACCTCCATCTTGTTGGACATGAAGATAAATTGCTAGATGGTTGAGTGCTACATCTCAAAATGCTTTTGAGAGAAATCATTTCTGTTCAAGGGATAAATTCAATCCCTATTTATTGCCTTATATTCTACCCTTTTTTGCATATAACACTTTGTCATTTAACTTTGAAAAATAACCTAAAACAAACATATGGTAGTTGAGAAGCAGAGAATGAAATGATTGCTCTATTTGGGTTTCTCTACAGTAATAGACTACAGTAATAGAAACACAAAAATGAGGTACTCCAGTGCCACCCCTGATGGGAGGGTCTCAATATATCTTTATTTTACATCAGCAGCTTGTATTTTAAACTAATACAGGTGAAGTATTTTTCATTTGGTAACAAACTGAAACTGCTTTTTTACAACTTTGGAAAGCATTTCACATGGTTTCGTTCTAAAGGGAAATGAAGAACTCAAATGATTATTACATAAAGCTTGCATGCTCAGGCTTCAATAATAGATAGGCCAGCCTAGTTTTATTTTACTTAGGATTTGGCACAAATCTGTAGCTGGATTGTTAGGGATGGATCTTAGCCATTGTAGATCCCAATATTCCTGAGATTCTTCTTGCCTACATGTCCTGGACTAGGCCATTTGACCCTTCCAGTCTGCTCCACCCTCTGATGTGATCATCGCTGATCTTCCAGCTCAATGTCATATTCTGCTTTCTCTTCACACAGCTTCACGCCTTTAGTAGCTAAAAAAAAATCAATCTCTTTCTGAGTAAAATCGGTGACCCAGCCTCCACAGCCTTCTGTGGTAGTGAATTCCACAGGTTGACCACGCTCTGAGAGAAGAAATGTTTCCTCATCTCTTCTAAATGCCTTATTTTGTATTCTGACACTGTAATCCCTGTTTCTAGACTCCCCACCCAAGGAAAACATCCTCCCTGTCTCTTGTCTGTTTAGCCCAGTTGGAATTTTATACATTTCAGTCCGATTCCTTCTCATTCTTCTAAACTTTAGTGAATGCAGGCCCCAGCTGAACAAATTTCTCCTCATATGACTGCCCTGTATCAACCTAATGAACCTTTGTTGCACTCCCTCTGTATTGTATTTCCTAAGGAGGTTGTTTCAGTGCAGACACCAGAGGCAACTATGTGTAATGAGTGACTTGACACGTGAATACTAGATCAATAGACTTTGAAACATTCTATGCCTCATCCCTTTTGTTCACCATCAAGAATAACTACCATTGACCAGAAAGTGAATTCCTTTTTATAGTGAACGTCTACAGAAAGAAACTGTTTGTTTTCCCTTCATCAGAAGTTTGTGTGTTTAGCTACTTAGAGGAGTAAACATTTTTATGTTAAAACTGTGAGTGTTAACCAATTCTGCATCCTTGGGTTTTGTTTTAAAATAAATTGGTAATTTTGTGTTCATTAAAGAAACCTGGGTGATAGATATTTTTATTCTAAATTCTAATAATAAGAAGAAAACGTACAATTGGCTTTGTCAGGACTTGGTTCTAGTGGACAGTATCCTATAGGAGCCTGAGCAATGTGGGCCACAGTGATATTTGTGGCAGAATCAGGTGAGAAATCTGAGGGAAGGCCTATCCTGATGTCAGGAGGAACTCATTGCATTTTTATGTATTTACAAAGTGGTGAGGCATGTTTCTCACTAGACAGTGGTGGGTTGCCTATTAGGAGGGATTATAGCTTGTTAAATGATTTATTACTGATATTCAGATTCCTATCTTATGAAGTGGCCTGAAAACAAGCCAGGTATCAACAGTTTTTGGCATGGAAATCATAGTGGGGGTATCTCACAACTTCAGCTCATTGTGGCTCCACATGTCTCATCTCAGGGTACATCCATGGGCATCAGCCACAGACATCTCTTGTCCATTAGCATTGACATAACTGTCCATCATGACACCTCTCTAATCCACTTGCAGGCTGCTTAGGAGCCACAGACTTACATTGCAGGGTGCACCGGCAAGTGATATACAAAAACGGCAGTAGGAACACTTTGCGCACAAGAATAGACACTCAGCTCATTGACTGGATCAGGCTGTGTCTCCGGGCTGCATTATCTTAGCATTCACTCATTGAGCCCCTACTTGCATGTTTGCAGCTTCCATGCCTTGCCATGCAGTATCTGGGAGCATACTGGCACCTCAGCCAGAGCCCTAAAGCTCTCAGTACTGCTGTTTTGATGCGCATTTTTTGCATAGATGTACAGACAAGCTGCTTGTCATGCTTGTCAGCAGGGATCTGTCGATGGTGGGAAGGGAATGCCTTGTTATATGGCACACAGAAATTTCAATCTAACACCTACAGCATGTGCCAGCTGCCTGAACAGCAAACAAACTGCACGTTTATTCAACCAAATCGCCATGTCTGAAAGTGGGTGGGACTATTCCTCAGTCCAGTAAAGGGAGGGCTGGTGTCCATCAGGGGTACTAGTCCCATCAGAACTGGGGAAGGCCACACACACTTCAGGGGTTTGGCCACGGTGTTCAACCATTTGGGCTGCTAATAGTCAGGGATTCTGTCAAACTACAGTCCAGGTGCTGGGCAGCAGTCTGTCCTGTGGAACCAGTGCCAACAAGCAGGAAGGTGGAGTGCTGCAAACACAGTGGTCACGGGTTTGGTCAGTCATGTCCAGGGGCATTGGGAGTCTGGGGGAATACAGTCTTGAGGGTTCATCTGTTGGCCACTAAGGATGGTGTAAAGGGACCCTTAGGCAGCAGGACAATGTCAGTCTTAAAATGTGTGGGGGAGTCAAAACTGAGAGGGTGGAAGCAGAGGTATTTATGGAGGTGGAAATGAAGAAAGTGAATGAGGAAACCTACTGTGCTTGGTGGGGCGGGGTGGGGGGAGCTTATGTTACAAAGCATTAGAGTGCATTATAAAATATGTGAAGGACAAATGAGATTTTGGGGTAGAACAAGATAACTGGGGCTGATAGGAGGGTGTGGGGGAGTGGTGTTGGTGACCACCAAAGCCCAATGCTAATGGTGTTCACCACGGGCTACATTCTCTGCCATCACTTGCTGTACTCCAGAAGGTGATAAATCTAATACTTTCTGAGGAGAATGACCCAGCTGAAATGTTTTGGCATGCAAGTACTTACTTCAATGGATACTTCACAAATTTCAAGTTAGACACAGGAGCACATGTCAAAGTTTTGGCAGATACAAAGCCTTGGAGATAAAATACTACTCATAGCCAATAGAGGTTCAGCTACATGGTCCTGGAGGCATTGCAATTATTGTAAAAGATATACTAAAAGTAACTCTCCGACATAGGGATACCAAACACTAGAAATTGTTTATGTGTTTCACAACCAAGAGTTTTTACTCCTAATTATAAGAATGTGCATTGATCTCAATCTCACGTAAAAGATGGAAGAAGCTAAACAACACAAGTTCAAGGAGAAACATATAGAAAATTTTGCTGAGTTCCATAAGCACATGGTGGAAGCTAAACAGAAAGGGCAATCTCCCTAGGTAAGTTACACTAGATTAAAAAAAGTTTCATATCATAAATGTAATGAAATCTGTCACTATACTGGTGTTGCTGAAGTATTTAATCCTTTTAGCAAAGCTGAAGAGTTCAGATTCCAATTGGCAACATTGTTTGAGAAGTGTCAGCAGAAAAACTGTAACTGAACTATCTATACCATTCGAAAGGATGTATGTTGTATGAGAAAGATTGTCATACGTCACAGTGAACAACCATCTACTCCAAATTCAAGACTGTCATTAGGAGCAGAGGTGATCAGGAAGGGACAAGTTTAAGGAAAATGCCTGACCACCTCAATTACCAAAGCAAAATACACAACAACCATAAAAATTATCTTTCAAGTGAGCATAACTGTTGTCATGGCTAGATAACATGAAGAGGAATCCAAAAGAAAACTATATTTTTTTTTCTATATGTTTATGTTCAAATTCTGTTTCTTTTAAAGATGTAGAACCTTGCTGATCTCATAAATGGCTTCTGAATGGTTCAGAAGCCTCTGAACCCTCAGCATTGAATAGACGTTTAGCTAATATTGACTTGAAGGTAAGCTATCTATTTCCATCAAGCTCCAGGCAAAAGAAATTTCAAGATCCATTTTGCAAAACTGGACACTAATGCTTTTACATTCACAATGGAAACTCTGGAGTTGAAACTATGTTGTTAGCTAAACGACTTTCCATTTTGTCCAGCCAGATGGGCTCTCAGCATTTGAAAGGCCTGGTTTTGTCAGATAACTCAAATCTTAGTTTGCTGAATCACTAAAATTTATAATTCTATAAGTCAGAGGCAGCAAGAACTGCAGATGCTGGAGTCAGAGATAACCTGTGTGGAGCATAAGTTCCACAGCAGGTCAGACAGCATCAGAAGAACAGGAAAGGTGATGTTTTGGAAGGGTCACGACCCAAAACGTCAACTTTCCTGCTGCTCTGATGCTGCCTGGCCTGCTGTGTTCCTCCAGCTCCACAATGTGTTGTCCCAAGTCTTCAGGTTGAGCTGGCAGCCTACCTCTGACTCTTCATTCCTGTCTCCAAGTTGCTGGTGGATAAGAAGCCTACACTTTGCCAGCAAGAAAGAAGACTACAGGACTCAGCTCACCAAGAAAACCATTATCAGACACTGATCTATGGGATTTTTTATATGCCAGAATTACCAAAACCTCTCTCCTATCTGTTCTGTCTTCCCTAATGAATGAAGTATATGTGTGTGTGGATAGGGTAGCAAAGCAATTAATGCCATGTTTTGTATGTTTTATTAATAAATACAATGTTTGATGTTTTAAAAATATTTTGTTGTGGATTTATTTCAAAAATTGAAATCTGAAAACTGGGGTTTTAAGAAATTCCTCCAGTGTCGCTCAGTTAGAACAAATAGGGATTGAATAAGTCAAACAATGTTGTGCTGTATTGGGCTTAAAGGGGAAAAAGCAACCATAACTTAAATTTACCCATTTTATCCATGACACTCTCCATGTAACGCAACTGAGGAACTGAACAGTCTGGTTTCACCAATAGTTCAGACATTGACAGGGAGGAAGAAAGCCCAAAATATACAAGAGTCTACCTATTTCAGCACAAAACCCATAGGTGGAACAAATACCACTGGCACAACATGAAAATGTTATGCATTTAGCCCCATGGAATACACCATAAGAAGAGACAAACAGGGTGTAAAGTTCCAAGACATTGCATAGTAAATAATTTCCTACCATAGCAGGGACCTGGCCATCAGTAATGAATAATAGATGTACATCATTGAAATCCTCCATGATAGACCACTGAAGATCGTCCAGTTCCTCAGAAAATCACACACCTCAGACATTATAAAGAAAGTCCAAGACAAGTATCTTCTACCTAACAACCTTCCAAATGTGAAGAGAACACGCTTCGGGAAAATAATGAAACCTCCAGACTGTCTGTCTGAATTTGTAAAATCAAAAACTTAGGGGAAGATGGCATAGGTAAAAGAGGTGCATTTAAACAAACGTATAAGAATTTAATAGTTAAGAGGAGAAAAAGGACATGGGGAAGGAATGTTGTATTTGGGTCTCTAAAGATCTGAATGGATTGATACTTAATTGATTGCTGTAAGCATGGGGACTTTGGTCAGAGCAAAGGAAGATGTTGTAGGAGACAGGTTTGGGTCGAGCATGCTCTGAACAGTCTCCGTGGTAATACAGGTCACATTTGTGTAACCTGTAAATAGTTGCATTAATGCCATAAATTTTCCATTGTTTCTTCAGCAACTTTATTTTAGTTAGAACAGGAAGGTGGATACTCTCATCCACACTAGATCACGTTAGACTTGAAGGAACCCATGTGCAACAACATTTATTGTTATATTGTTTTTTCATTCCATTATTATTTAGGAACTAAATGCTCATGTGAACACATACAAAAGTTTCTGGAGTGTCACATCACACTACTACACCACAGTGGGTGAAATAACAATGTGTCAGTCCATACCACATGGTGTGAACTGTGAAATAAACTTGACGAAGCTGCAGCATTTGAGTTTAAATGTATAATATTTTGAACTTTGGGAACCATAATATATAACACTTACTAAGTCTGTGTGAAATGAAAAGGCAGCAGGGGTTTTATTTTGTGGAGAACAGCAGAATTAATTTCTCCATTTATACTTTTTCAAGGACACAATAGGTCTCTCACTGCTATTGATTTTTCATGTTCGGTTTAATCTCTAAACTGTGCCAAGTTTTAAATCAAGAGTAATTATAGAACATTCAGGTAGCTGTCAACTTCCACAATAAAATTGTATGATTGATACAGAGTTGAATATTTGCTCATGGTTCTCAAAATCAATCAAAATTACTTCAGATTCTGTTATAATAAGGGAATTTTACTCTAATTACAATTACCTGATAAGTACTCACTTGACTAAAATCCAAGTAACTTGATTGTCAAAGTCTTCTATATATTGTAAAACGCCTGATTGGAAGCTGAATACTATATATTTAATTGTTGCATGCATTATAAAGTCTCCATGTCTTTCACTCACCTAAAACTCATGCTTTTTGTAGGACACAGAGGCCTTATAACGCATCTGACAGTTAAATATATTGCATTCAGGTTTGCTGAACAGTTCTACTCAATCCACAGAATATCTTCTTGAGCTTCTTTTCATTACTTACCATTTTAATACTCTATCTGCCTCTAGTTCTGTCCTCTCTGTCCATAGCTTCCTCTAATGTTCGAATGAAACTCAATGGAACATCAAGAAACAGCACCTCATCATCAGGCTTCAGTGTTGAATTCTATAACTTTAGCTCATAACCATCACATCCATTTTCTCAACTATAGTTGTAAGTTGTGGTCCTGCTGTAACCATCTACCACTTGTCCAGACCAACATTTTTGTATTTCCTTGCTCCATTGCTGCCCCTGCTTGCCTTGCACCATCATCCCTTTTGTTATTTAACCATTTTTGCGCTCTATCCTATACAAGACCTGTTGCTTTCTTGTTTCCTTCCCATCTGCTCTGGCTCAGTGCACGCTTTCAAACCTTTTAATCTCTAATCTCTTACTGTTCTAATGAAAAATCATTCACATGAAACGTTAATGACTTGTCTGAAGAAGGGCCTAGGCCCGAAACGTCAGCCTTCCTGCTCCTCTGATGCTGCTTCCCTGCTGTGTTCATCCAGGTCTACACCTTGTTATCTCACATGAAATGTTAATTTTGTTTCTCACTCCACAAATGCTGTCAGACCTGGAGCTCTTCCACCATTTCTGTTCTTATTTCAGCTTGTCAGTATTCATTGTCCTTTCATAATGAATAAGATGGTTATGAAGGAAATATTGGACACCCACTGACGTCCATGTAACTACAAAAAACAAGAAATGCCTTAAAACTGAGGATGGAAAGGAATATTCAATTAATTAAATTCAGTTTGAATGTCTTATAAATTCTGCATGAAATAAGCACTTTCTGATATTTGTGAAAACCTTGCAGGGATTTATACATTTTTGAAAAATTTCGTTACATATTTGGCATTTCAAGAACAGACTCTAGTCATATTCCAAAGATTGAAAGGGGTCTCAATGCAATGACCAAATTCACTGGCCCATCAGAAACAAAATACCCTGACTAATTCAATCAGAGATAGTAAGAACTGCCGATGCTGGAGTCAGAGGTAACACAGTGTGGAGCTGGAGGAACACAGCAGGCCAGGCAGCATCAGAGGACCAGGAATGCTGACGTTTCGGGTCGGGAACCTTGAGGTTTGAAATTATGCCCTAAAAAGTCAAAGGAATGGGCGCATTTGGATGCATAGATCCCAGGTTTTTAAAAGGCAGTGCTTGGAGTGAAGTCTCAGTAGTGGCAGGAACATATATTAAAATTGAGCTTGTAAAATGCTGAGGCATTCTGTGCTACATTTTGCACGTTGCAATGTTCTTGGGGGAAATGAGACTTTTCCAGACATAGACATTTATTTCTCAGATCACACCATGGAGCATGGACTGATACATTGTTAGTTCATAAACGGACTGTAGTACAATATTGAGTGATGTGACATTCCAGGTACTTCTGTGTGTATTCACATGACCATTTGGTTCCTAAATAATATTGGAATAAAATAACAATGTCACAATAAATGTTGTTGCACATCGATTCTTTGAAGTCTGAAGTGATCTAGAGTGGATGAGAGTATTCACCTTCCTGTTCTAATTAACATAGTTTAGTTGAATGAACAAAAGTGAAAGTGTCATTTAAATGGTACGTAAATAAAGGCTCTGCTGAATTTCACTAAGTTTGGTGCAGTTAAACCTCCAGAATGTCTAAGCATATGATCAAGATAGTTCTTTTCCAGTACATTTCACCAGAGAGGCTACGATCAAGTAAATAAAATTCCACTCTAATCTAAGACTAGCTACTGAACATACGCAAAAGGAACTGTGTCAAAGTAATGTCAGATTACATGGAACTGGAGATTCATTCTAGGGTGCCCCAAGTATGATGTCTGCACTCACTGTCATCTGAACATAGCGATGTTCAATAAAGCATGTTAAAATTCACCAAAGTGAGTGTGAACCTCATCCTACCATAACTGTGCCAAGCTTGGCAGCTATCTGATTCCTCTGAGGATATTTCGCATTTTCTCCCAGGTGCAGACATCATTAATTCCCTTGGATCTTCCATTCATTCAGTTTGAATCTGGGATTCAACAACTCTCAAAAGAGGCCTTGGAGTGCAGGTTCATAGTTCCTTGAAAGTGGAGTTGCAGGTTGATAGGATAGTAATGAAGGTGTTTGGTATGCTTGTCTTTATTGGTCAGCGAATTGAGTATAGGAGTTGGGAGGTTATGTTGCTGCTGTACAGGACATTGTTCAGGCCACTTTTGGAAAATGAGTGGGCAAACACATGACAGATGCAGTACAACGTGGCTAAATGTAAAGTTATATACATTATGTTGGAAAACAGAAAGAAAGAGTATTTTTTAAATGGGGACACATTGGGAAGTATGGATGTACAAAGGGATCTGGCTGATCTGGTCAGACAAACAGCTGTGCAGGTTCATTGATCCTTCTTGTTTCACCTCCAACATGGTAGCTGTTCTCTCCGTCTTCCTCCTTTTTAAAGTGCCTGTTTTGATGTCTTATTTTTCAAAGTTCTAGAACAATGCAACAGCTTATGAAACAGTAATTACTGCTCCAATAATTTGAGGAAATCAGCTCCTACACTGAAAATACCTCAAAAAGGAGCAGTTCTTACAGTCCCACTTGTTTCCCATCCACCATTTTGGATTACCCAGAATCCTCAATGGTAAGGTCCTGGGCAGTTTTGCTGAACAAAGAGGCCTTGGAGTGCAGGCTCATAGTTCCTTTAAAGTGGAGTTGGTAGGATAGTAAAGAAGGCATTTGGTATGCTTGCCTTTATTGGTCAGTGAATCGAATATAGGATTTGGGAGGTTATGTTGCGGCTGTACAGGATATTGTTTAGGCCACGTTTGGAATACTGCATGGGGCATGGAAAGGGTGAATAGCCAAGGTCTTTTTCCCAGGGTAGATGAGTCCAAAACTAGAGGGCATAAGTTTAAGCTGAGAGGGAAAAGATTTAAAAGGGACATAAGGGGCAACTTTTTCATGTAGAGGGTGGTGTGTGTGTGCGCAATGAGCTGCCAGGGGATGTGGTGGAGGCTGGTACAACTACAATATTTAAAAGGCACCTAGATATGTGTATGAATAGGAAGTATTTAGAGGGATATGGCCAACTGCTGGCAAATGAGACTAGATTAATTTAGGATGTCTGGTTGGCATGGACAAGTTGGACTGAAGGGACTGTTTTCATGCTGTACAGCTCTATGACTCTATGACTTTGTTTGCCAGTCAATGAAACTAGATCAGTAGCCTTTTGGATCACAGAATGCATCCAAGTCGTTCTTTTCAGATTCGGTTAAAGGTAGTTCAGAGAAAGTTTGACAACAGCAATTGGACAATTTGGACAAAATGGACATTTCTACATTTTTTTTCAGTTAATCTATTTACATCTCTGGAGCATCAGGTTGGTTTTCCCTCCTCTTACACAATTTCCTGAATTGCAGCGTCATCACCAAAAGAACCATTTGGATGCACTCTGTGATCCAAGAAATTTTTGGCGACAAGGATGGTGTTCAGGAAAATGTGTAAGAGAAGGGAAAAGCAACCTGATACTTGGGAGACCTTCCATATTCCAGGGTGGAATATGGCAGACTCTGGATTTGGGTCTGTAGCTAACGTATTAACACATTTTGGATCCCCGAAAGGATACAGGATGGTTATAACTGGAATAAGAAAGGACTGGAGGCTAGGTTTCTGCACTGTGCAAGTGCACTGAACGTTGCAGAAGCGTTAACTCTTTGCGTTCTGGTTTGAATGCACCTTTGTTTGTTGTTGCTAAATGTTGCCTTGTACAATTTATGTCTTTTTGTTCCCTGGAGCTCGAGATCTGGGGATACTTTGAAGTTTTGGTTTGCATTTAGGGATTGTCCGGTGATTTGAAAGTGTGGTGTTTGCCTAAATTAGTGTGGGACATGTATGGTTAATATAATGTCCTTTTAAGAAACCATCAGTGGTTGTGTAAAGCAAAAAAATCTGCGACATAATGTTGATTCAAAAATTTGCTTTGTGAAGCTTGATAAAAATTTATCTTTCAGAATTGGCTCAGTGTTATGTTTGGGTTTGCGTAAATTTTAATCCCAGAAATTACCACGTTTGGAATCTCATATTCTGGCTGCAGTGAACTTCCAAATATTGTTTTGTCGCATAAGTAAATCTTTAATTTTGGGTGATAAGATTTATTCATTGTTGATATACCAGTGATAGGGACATTGAAATGTTGAAAATGCAACTCCCTATGAGCGAGGAGTTTAGGAAAGGCAAATTTAACAAAGGGTGGACTTTTCCTTCCTTCCAGGAGGAGGAGAGATGGATTATGTAATTATGCACAGGAGTTTATGCCTCATCCCCCTTTTGAATCCGTAGTGGATAAAAACTGATTAGCCCATTCTGCTTGATGTGGAATGGATGGAGCATTTTTGTTTTTTTTTTAGAAATTGGAGACGCTGAAGGCTGAACCTGTTTGCAGAATTTCAATGTCGCAACACAATGATGGATGAGGCACCCTCAACCCATCAAGCCATTCATCAATAACACATTTCAGTGTTGGGAAATACTGTGGAAATATTAATTATAGCGAGTGACAGGAATCTCAAAACCACTGAGCCTGGGTACACTAAAGCATATCACAACAAAAATCTTCATTAAGACTCACATGCCCTGGTATTCTCAAACATTTAAATCGAATAGTTACCTGAAAATTTAAAGGGATTCCGAGAAATGATAAAGTGCATACATACCGTCTCAATGGTTTCAATGCATGAAAATCGTTAGTGATTTTAAGGGAGTAAACAGAATATTGAATTTGGACAAATTTACATAGAGATATATCAAAT
Source organism: Ginglymostoma cirratum (assembly GCA_024137785.1). Taxonomy (NCBI): domain Eukaryota; kingdom Metazoa; phylum Chordata; class Chondrichthyes; order Orectolobiformes; family Ginglymostomatidae; genus Ginglymostoma; species Ginglymostoma cirratum. Next base: position 28,063,463 of record JAHRHZ010000016.1, on the reverse strand, counting down.
ATCTAGAACGAGTTATCAAGTAACTTATAAAAGATGGGTCATCTTAAAAAAAACAAGTATGTTCTGCCTGAATCAAATAGAAATGTTTGACTTCTGTTTCAAAATATTATAAGGTTACGTTCCATGGACTACAAATCTCTACAGATCTCTGGAATTAGATATGGTGGTAATAGTTAAGTTGCAAAATTGAATGAGACAAAGTAATTAAGGGTGGAATACGAAACAAGAATCAAAAAACTGTGATGCTATAAATCAGCAACAAAAATAAAGTTGAGTTTTGAGGGAGGGTCACTGGACCCAAAACATTAACTCTGATTTTTTCTTCACAGATGCTGCCAGACCTGCTGAGCTTTTCCAGAAACTTCTGTGTTTGTTCCTAATTAAGGGTGGAGACTGGTGGCAGAAGACAAAAAAAATTAGAATGATGGGTTGAAGCAGCAATTCAGGTTAAATTGTTATAGTCGTGAAAAGGAGATGAAAGCACAAAATTGATAGCTTTCTCTTAGTCATGTTTGCGTCCTTGTCTTTCCTTTTAAGAGAACTGATTTGGTGATCAAGCTACTACCCTAGGCATCGGGCCATATGTGGAGAGATAAGTAAAACCTCACAGATCATTTGATAAGATCATGTGGGAGTCGAGAATACATGGCATGGTCCTGGGATACTGATGTAAGTGTGCAAAAGTGAATATTACCTCGGAAGTAACAAACATAAGATGCTTAAAAACATGCACTGAAGAACTGGTCTCAGACATGTACACCTACTTGATGAAATGATTAATGTGGCTTGGAAGAGCACAAAAATATAATTTAAATGATAAGACACTGACACAAAATCCATAGAGAAACTGACCTTTAAACAATGAAAGTAGTATTCGTGAAAGGGATGTAAAAGGAATTGAAATCAAAATAAAACGTGTGATGAAGGAATATGGATTCTGGGAGAAGTAATAGTGGACTGAGGGAAAGGACCCATCGGATGACATACAGATACCCCATCTGGAGCATTTGTATGATGCATCTACCCCAGTGTTTAAGCCAGTCGGTGAAATTGTAATGTGTTGGGACAGTTAGTATACTTGAAAGAAGGCTGAGCTAAGACTCAGATGGTGTAGGAGTTTGTGTTTATTTTTAATTCATTCACGGGATGAGGGCATCGTTGGCTGGGCCAGCATTTATTGTCCATCCCTAATTACCCAGAGGGCAGTTAAGAGTCAACCACATTGCTGTGGGTTTGCAGTCACATGAAGGCCCAGACCCAGTAAGGATGGCAGTTTCCTTCCCTAAAGGGCATTAGTGAACCAGATGGGATTTTCCTGACAATCGACAATGGATTCATGGTCATCATTAGACTCTTAATTACTCAATAAATGTTCATATTTAAGCAAATTGCTGTTGTCAAGTCTTAATTATATTTAACCGACTCCAAAAGAACAACTTGGATACACCCGTGATCCAAGACAGGTAGGCGCAGAAAGTAATTACGAATGTAAGTGATTTATTGGCCTTCATTGGAAGATTTGAGTTCAAAATTAGAAATGTTTTACTGTAAATATACAGGACCTTGGTGAAATCGCACCTCGAGTATTGCCTACAGTTTTGGTTTCTCTATCAAAGAAAGGATATACTTGCCAGAGAGGGAGTGCAATGCAGGTTCATAGATCAACTCTCGTGGTGGCAGGATTGTTGTGTCAGGAGAGATTGATTCTCAACTGACCCTTTATTTATTAAAATTTAGAAGGATGAAAACAATTTTATTGAACACATAAAATACTAACAGTTTCGGACAGACTAAAAGCAAGGAGGATGTTCTTCCTGGTTGGGCAGTCTAGATTTAAAGGGGCACAGTATCAAGAAATGGGGTAGATCATTTTGCACTGAGATGACAAAATCTTACTTCACTTGAAGGGTAGAGAGCTTGTGGAATCCTCTACCGCAGAAGGCTGTGGAGGCCAGATCACTGAATATGTTCCGGAAAGCATTGGATAAATCTCCAGATTCTAAATTCATCAAGGGGTCTGGGGAGAAATCAGGGATACATCACTGTGATAAAGAATCAGCCATGATTGTAGTTAATGGTGCAGCAGGCTTGAAGGGTTGAATGGCCCACTCCTGTTTCTAGTTTGTCTACTGCTATTATCCCCAACAAGTTCACAATTAATCATAAAGGAAGGAGTCTACTCTATGGCTCTTGCTGCATATAATTTCACAGAAATGTAACTCGGTCAACAACTAAATTAATTCACCAGAACAGTCCACTTCCCCTTAATGGAGATTGTATTCCTTTAAGAGCAGTTGTCTGACATGATCATAAAATAATGCTGTTTCCTTGTGCAGACCTCCCATGAGGATACATTAGATGAAGACAAAGGAGAGGGGCATTAAATACAGAATTTGGAATGCTTTAACTGTGTTGTTACTAATACAGGCACACTTGGGCTAAAGATGAGAATAGTCCACAATTTGCAGACCTTGTAGGTTAGTGTTTACGCATGTCACTGACAGCGTAGAGGGAAGGATTTTCAACTGAGACTGGGACGAAATGGATTTGGACCAGGTTGTTTTGAATAAAATGAAACACTACATAAATCTGTTCCTTGAACTCTATTTTGCAATTTTTTGGGGGAATATTTGTATGCGTCTCTAGAGGAACTGAATGTGAGAAACAGATAAGAAAGTACAAAGCATCTAAAAGTCAAAATGCCATAAAACATGAGGTAATTCAGCAATGCATAGCTCATGGAGAGAACAATGTAATCTTTGTGCTTAGCTGACAAAAGCTCATCAAATGATATTTGACTCCCATGGTCTTAACACACATTGTCTAGTCTTTTTTTAGAAATCGGTCTCTGGACTTGCCTCTGGCAAGCTGTGATGCAATTGTCTTGTAGTGCACAGAGATAAGAGAATCAGCATTGAGAAGTTCTGAAGTGTTATTTTGCTGCTGTAAGTCATTGACAGTATGGATCACTAGTGACAATGGCAATTATTTGTGTGATTCATCTTGTCTTGTGGCAGTTTAACTCTTACAGATTCTAGCTACATTTCTTGAGCAAACAGCCCAAGACACTTAAAAGTTCACTTTATAAAATTACACATCTGGCAAGAAATTATCTGAAGAACATGATTTTATAAATTTGGCCATGATTCTTTTTTATTTGCTTGTGGGACATGGGCATCACCTGTTGGCCAACATTTATTGCCTGTCCCTTGTTGCCCTTGAGAAGGTGATGGTGAGCTGCCTTCTTGAGCTGCTGCAGTCCATGAGCTGTAGGTTAAGCGACAGTGTCCTCAGAGGAGGGAATTCCAGGATCTTGATCCATGACAGTGAAGGAAGAATGATATATTTCCAAGTCAGGATGGTGAGTGTTTAGAGGGGAACTTGCAAATGGTAGCGTTCTCACATATCTGCTGCCCTTGTCCTTCAAGATGAAAGTGGGTTTGGAAGGTGCTGTCTAAGGATCTTTGGTGAATTTCTGTGGTGAATCTTACTTATAGAATATACAGAGCTTTGGTGGTAGAGGGAGTGGATGCTTGTGGATGTGATGCCAATCAAGCAGGCTGCTTTGTCCTGCATGGCGTCAAGCTTCATGAATGTTGTTGGAGCTGCACTCATCCAGGCAAGTGGGGAGTATTCCATCCCATCATCACTTCTGAACTAATGATGGAAGCCAAGTCATAGGTGAAGTAGCTGAAGATGTTTGGGCCTAGGATACTACCCTGACGAATTCCTGCAGAGATGGCCTGCAGCTGAGATGACCTGACTTCCAATGACCACAATCATCTTCCTACATGCCAGTTATGACTCGAACCAGTGGAGAGTTTTCCCCTGGTTTCTATTTACTGCAGTTTTGCTAGGGTTACTTGATGCCACACTCAGTAGAATACGCCCTTGATGTCAAAGTCAATTGGTCTCACCTCACCTCTGGAATTATCTCTTTTTTCATGTTTGAACTAAGGCTGTAATGAGATCAAGAGTTGATCGGCCCCAGTGGAATCCAACCTGGGCATCACTGAGTAGGTTATTGCTGAGCAGGTGTTACACGGTAGCACTGTTGATAACACCTTCCATCACTTCACTGATTGAGAGTAGACTGATGGAGCGGTAATCGGCTGGGTTGGATTTGTTCTGCTTACCTGGGCAATTTTCCACTTTGCTGGTTAAAGCCAGTGTTGTAACTGTCTGGAAGAGTTTGGCTAGGGTGCAGAAAATTCTGGGGCATAACCCTTCAGTAGTACTGCTGGAATGTTGTCAGACCCATAGCATTTGCAGTATCCAGTGCTTCAAACCATTTCTTGATTTCACATTGAGTAAATTGAGTTTGAGACTGGTATCTGTGATGCTGGGGACCACTGGAGGAGGACAGGATGGATCATCCACTTGGCACTTCTGGCTGAAGACTGTTGTGAATGCTTCAACTTTACTACTTGCGCTGATGTGTTGGGGTCTTCCATCATTAAGGAGGGGGATGTTTGTGGATCCTCCTCCTCCTCCAGTAAGTTGTTTAATTGTCCATCATCAATCGCGATCAGATGTGGCAGGACTGCAGAGGTTAGTTCTGATCCGTTGGTTGTAGGATCACTTAGTTCTGTCTATCACTTGCTGCTTATGCAGTTTGGCATCCAAGTAGTCCTGTTTGGCAGCTTCATGAGATTGACACCTCATGTTTAGTTATACCTGTTGCTGCTCCTGAGATGCCTTGTTGCACTTTTCATGGAACCAGGATTGATCCCCTTGCTTGACAATCGTGGATTAGTGCGGGATATACTGGGCCATGAAATATTAAACTGCACCAACTTCAGGATACTCTGGATATAAACAATTTGGAACAAGCATTTTGCATTGAATTCTCCATTATAAAATTTTGCTGCATTCAATGCAAAGAAGTTAAGAATAGCAAGCAAAAGTATAAGACTGAACAAAATAGCTAGATTCATCTGACCTCTGATTAAAAACCTATTGAGTCCACTGGACCCCAACTGAAAGTATGCTCCTCATTTTGATGAGTGTTTAGCCAAGATCTTGTGATCTCTAGATCTTGGTCTCTAGATAATAGATAAAGATGCGTATCAAACCTCTTGGGTGTCCTGATCCACTGAATATGTGTGAGCTGCCTGGGATGTTTAAACTTCTGTTGGGCAATTACACAGTCTTTAGAACCCTCCAAACAAGTCTCCAACTTGGAGTTAGAGTCCACTTTGGATGGTTTTGACTAAGGTACCTGAATGGTTACCAAGGAATGGTTATAGGGATTAAAAACTGCTCTAACTCCTGGCCAAATATAAAACTGACCCCTGTAACCATTGAAGTTGATTAAATAAGCCTGGATACCTGAACTACTTCTCCCATCATAGATGCAAGATTTACCTGCCCTCTCGCACCCAACTCCCAGCACAACCCCATAAAGAACTGAACCGCAACTAATCCTCACCATCAAACCCCAACCCGGACCATCATCGCACCTCTATACCCTCTCACAACTGCCACTCTTGGCAAGATATGTATGAAGCGTCTGGGGTCAGTAATCTGAAATGAGTGGATAACCTCCTGAATCCTTACAACTTCTCCAGCATCTACAAGCTTACAATGTGACAGAATACCTAACATTTGCCTCCATAGATATAGCTAAAACCACACTCCAAAAGCTAAATGTTATCCAGCATAGAACTTAATTTGCTAATTGCCATCCCAGTTGCTGGACTCAGTACCAACTCCTCCTGCCACTAGGGCACTGTGACAACAGTATGCACTTGAGGCAATGTGAACTGTAGCACCCCACTAAGGCTGTAAAAAAAAGCACCTACCCAACCATGATCTCGAAGATCGTGAAAGGCAATGGCACGAATGACTGCCATCATTTCCCTACGACCTTCAAATTCACAAGCCACATATCTGAATACCTTATTCATTGTTGATTTCTCATCCTGGAATTTCTGCCTCATACCATTGTGGAAACGCCTTCATCAAAACAATTAAATGATCCAAGAAGAATGTGCATCTCCAGGGGGTTAATTAGGAATGGAAAATAAATCTTGTGATTTTGTCAACAAAATCCAAATCTGAGAAGAGACCAACAAATAATCAAACCCTTGAATGTTTCTCCAAAGTTTCCATGACTTACAGGAGCACAATACGCTGACCATTGCATTGCCTAATTTGCAGAGTTAGGATTAGGGTTAAAATTTTGGAAGTTTAACTATGTAGAGACCATCATTATTTTTCCTTTATTTTCCTCATTTTTTTGGTTTGGAACTATGAGTTGAAGCTAAGAATTGCACTTTGAAGAGCAACTTACTTTTAAAAGAGAAGAGCCTCCTGAAGTCTCCAATTTTTAAATGGTATTTCAGGCAAAGAGGAATCGCCCAGTGGAAGGTTTGATTTCCCAGGCAATTCCTCTGGTGAATTATGATGGGAATTGTCAGGGTCCTCATTCATAACTCCCATCTACTGGAATAACAATTGGCCAGTGGATAATCTGGGCCCATGTTTCGTAAATGTATGAAAAATGTATTCCAGGACCTTATTCACACTGAATATTTCTCTATCTGAGACATCTTTGTGCCAGATTCAACACCACATAATTAGATTTGTGCTCTTTCTCTTTATCTGACTTTTCCATATTTTAATGAATAATATTGATAGAACTTAGTCATTGAATAAAACTTCGAGGTTACTCTTCAGACAGTTGAAATGGTAAAGATTTCACTAACTTCACTGTTAGGGGTCTGATGCTTCATATTACAATAATGATTCATATACCCTTTTTCCATTTTTATCAATTTTCTTTAAGACTGTATCAGAAGAATAATAAACCACTCTAATTATATAAAACAAACTAACTTCCTGTTAGGGCTCAGGATGTTCACATTCCAATAAACAATTTTTATTCCCAGTTTTCTTTTTCAATTGATTTACCTTAAGCCTGTTTCAGAAGAATTTTCTCAACCTACTGTTGTCAACTTGGTCTTTTACTAAACAGTTTAGGAATTTGTTAAATCGCTGTTAGGAATCTTAACGATGTTTATCAGTCTAGTTTTTCAGGTGGATACAAAACCTTTTCATTTCCCTTTGTTTTTAAGAGATCGAACTTTCTTTGGGTGTCTAGTGACTGGCCTCCTTTTTTGAGACAATTGATTTCGATTTTTCCCCTTAGCTATTAGTAAGCTTTTCCTGCTCTTACTGAGTTTTGTGAAGACTCGTTTCCTCCATTACTGATTTCAAAAGGCTTTTTGAGACTGACAATGGGTTCTCTTGAAGACTTGTCTGTTCAGAGCTTTTTCTTGGGAGTTGCTCAGACCTGTGGCAATTCTGACTGCCATCTGATCTTGAAGCTGAACTGATATTTTCTTGCAAAAGGATTTATGAATTTTTCTCTTCTCCAGACTGTTTCCTGATCTTCACTGCAGCCATGATCTTCTAGGCAGTGTATTCCACACTGCCATCATCTTTTATTACATAGTTTGATGCCACACTATAGTATGCACCAGATTAACCTTCCCTACCACCTAGAGTTGCATTTGGCCTCTGATTGCTCCTCCACATTGTATGTTGAGAGGTTGACTCCAGCTCCTCGCCAATCCAACCACACCAGATTCACTGACAAAGGGCTCCTGTCATGGTTCGTCCATAGGATTGAGGCACTGAATAGCAAGGGCTTGGGGTCCTGTTTTTGGATTACTACATTTCTACATGCTTTAAGATTGGCCTTATTGGCAACCTTGTAAATAGGGCCCAAGCCATTTGTTCAATGTACAAGATTTTCATGGTGGGAAAAGACGCTTGGAAGCCAACCTGGTCTTGTTGTACATCATGTCTTGTTGTACATCACAAAAATCATACTTTTGGTCCTGAAAAGAACCCAGTCTCCCTCAGATTCCTCTGAAAGGAGAAATAATCTCAAAGGTTTGCACAACAATTGAACTAGAATGTTTGACTATACCACTATGAAGTAGCAACATGAGTGACAGGAGGCCTCCATCAAGTCACAAAGACAGACTGCCTAACACAGAATTGTGTAAGGTGCTATATGAATTTCAGCACTGGTGTGATGTTTGGTATGTAGACCATACTTCCTGGAAACTGATTGATCATATTAAATAGCATATCCCTATGGCTTTTAAGAAAAAGTATGGTACTGACTGATTCCAAACAACAGTACCCAGTACTAGATGTGACTTTGCATTGGGACAACATTTGCTTTGTTTGCAATCCTGATTACTCAAAGAATTATGGTGAAAGTCAAATTAGGATTGTTAAATGGACACATAGCATGGCACACTTGGATGTACTGAGGTTCAATCTTTTATAGACAGAAAGAGCTTGTATTTACACTGTACTATTTCAATGCAACAAAATAGGTGACAACCATAAACTGGTTCATTTCTCAGGCAATTACTTGACTAATCAGAGTCAACCTGCTATGTTTAAAATGCATACAAAGTTTGGCAGTTAACTGCTAGTCACTATTAACTGGTACATCCTTCTTGGAAATATCTTCACAAGTTATAGTCCACTTGCCAACTAGTCATCACTCTCATCTCATACAATATAGATTGTGATGATACCATGACTTTAAGATATACATTTTGTCTTTTTTTTTACGAAGAGTGGTTGAGACAGAAGTGACAAGCAGTATGCTTCAAGCCAATAAAGTTAACAGCTGGTGAGGTCTTCTCTTTTTTTAAAGTTGGAACAATAGAAGTAGCCTGAATGGGTGGGGTCAAGTTCCCACAGGCCTAATTCTGCTCCTATATCTATAGTCTTACATTGCTTTGACTAATTATATATAATTACGAAGCTGACCAGGAATTAGAGATAGCACATCTATTTCCATTGGAACCTCATAATAGACTGCTTCTTCTTCATTCAAATACTGTGTGACATGATCAAATTAAGTGGACTTTAATGCAAATTTAAAAGTCACTCTTCTAGAAACATTATGTAGTAACAGCAGTTGGAGTACTGAGCAGGTAAACTGAATTGTCTTAGATGACATTTGAAATTCTTGAATGTTGTTAAAACTGCCCTCATGCAAGCAAGTGGAGAATAGTCCATCACACACTGGTTGAGGGCCAAGCAGATATGGCAAGCACGCTTTAGAAGACAGGAAGCGAATTACTTTTGAATTTTCAACTTATATCATGGGGCAGCTCAGTGGCTCAGTGGTTAGTACTGCTGCCTCATGGTACCAAGGACCCAGGTTCAATTCCAGTCTTGGGCGACTGTCTGTGTGGAGTTAGCACATTCTCCCTGTCTCTGTGTGAATTTCCTCTGGTTTGCTTCCACAGTCCAAAGATGTGCAAAATAGGTGGAAGGCCATACTAAATTGCCATAGTGTCCAGGGATGTGTAGGTTAGGTAGATTAGCCATGGGAAATGCAGAGTTAGAGATACGGTAGGTGGGTGAGTTTAGGTGGGATGCTTGTTGGAGAGTTGGTGTGGACTTGTTGGGCCAAATGGCCTGTTTCCACACTGCAGGAATTCTATTCTACATTCGTGTTGCCACTGTATTTATATGACTGTTCCAGTTAATTGATTATTTCTATGATTCAGTAAGTGCAAAAGAATCACAATTAATAAATTGTATAAATACTAGCCTGTATTCTGCTATTCCTTCCACTAAATTTATACTTTATGGAAAGGACAATAGAAAAGCTATGAACACCTGAGATATGAATTAGTATATTTGAAGTACTAAAGTGACAGAGCGTAACAATAACAGTGCTATCAAGCAGCACCTGCTGAGCAATAACCTGTTCAGTGACAGCCATTTTTAGGTTCTGCCAGGGTCACTCAGCCCCTGACCTCAATATAGCCTAGGTTCAAACATGGACAAAAGAGCTGAATTTCAGAGGTGACGTGACAGTGACAGCCCTTGACATCAGGGCTGCATTTGACTGAGTGTGGCATCAATGAGCCCTAGCAAAATGGGCATCAATGGGGGAAATTTCTCTGCTGGTTAGAGTCATACCTGGCACATAGGAAGATGTTTGTGGTTGTTGGATGTCAGTTATCTTAGCCCCTGAACATCTCTGCAGGAGTTTCTCAGGGTAGTTTCTGAGGCCCAACCACGTTTAGCTGCTCCATCAAATGACCAGCCCTCCTTCATGAAGTCAGAAGTGTGTTGTTTGCTGATGATTTGCAATGTTCAGCATTATTTGTGACTCCTCAGATACTGAAGCAGTTCATGTTCAAATACCACAAGACCTTGACAATATCCAGACTTGGACTGAAAAGTGTCAAGCAACATCCACACAAATGCTACGCAATGACCTGCCAACTAGAAAGAATCTAACCATCACTCCCTGACATTCAATGGCATTAACATCACTGAATCCGCCACTAATAACATGCTGGGGATTACCACTGACTGGAGTTTGAATTGACCAAGCCTTATAAATAATATGGCTACAGGAACAGATCAGAATCTAGGAATCCTGCAGTAGCTAACTTACTGTCTGACTCTCCAAAGGCTGTCTAAAGCACCTTCCAAACCCAGAACCAGTACCATCTAGAAGAACAAGGGCAGCAGATGCATAGGAACATTACCACTTGCAAGTTCTCATTTAAGCCACTGACTGTTCTGACGTGGAATTATATCATGTTCCTCCATTATCATGGGTAAAAATCCTGGAAACTCCCTCCCTAATGGCATTGCAGCTCCACCTATATCAAATAGACAGGAGCAATTCAAAAAGGCAACTCACCACCATCTTCTCAAGGGTGACAAGGGATGAACAATAAATGCTGGTCCAGCCAGTGATGCCCACATCCAATGAATGAATTAAAAAAGCAAATATGTTTTTTCATAAACTAGAGAAACTGATCCAAAGCTAGCAGGAAACTGAAACATTAAAAAAAAACAAAAGTTAATATCAACCTAAGAGCTGTCTAACATTATGTATTCCTGCACTATTATCAGTTACAGAAAGACATGGGTATGCGGCAATATTCCTTTAAGCCAAGAAGAACAACAGATGGAATTTCACCATCGCCAGAAGTGTTTTGATAAAATAGCAATCCTTTGAAGAGCTTGATGTATGAAAGTGATTCCATTATTTCAGCAAACACATGCCAGATCACATTGATTTCTAAAAGCCTTGGACAGGAATTTATTCAGCAACTGTGTGATGATAACAATATTGCATTTTACTGCCATTGTGATATGATACAGTTCTGATTCTGAATTTGCAAGCCAACTGCCCAATTTCTGTGTCTCTTCAAATGAACCTCAGTTAATTTTGAGTAAAAGGTAATGTGCTTCCACATTGAAACAGTTCTTCTTTAAGTTGATAATATATCAAATATGGAGCAAATATCTCCTGTTTCACTGTATTGAACTACTGACTAATGATTTTTATGTTGTAATGTTTAAAAGATCACTCATTTTACTTACTCAATTTAAGGATTTATTTTCAATAATAGAGATTTCCTTTTCCCTAGTTTTTGCCATAAACTGTGGCATGTTGAATGTTTCTTTGTTTTTGTTTTGGAAAGAATTTGTGCTGTGTTAAATTATATTGGGACTAATTTTTGCGCTCCCAGTAGCCAAGCCGTTGTGAAATTATTCCCTTTATTTATATTTTGGTTCATTCTGTGACAACCAATGTATATTGCCTGTCAGGAAAGTCATTTGAGAATATGTCTAGTGAATAACAGAGCAACACAGAACGAATAAGTTCCAGGGCTCACTCCTATCCCTGAGTTATCTTAGCTTGTGGGGTTAACAAGAAGGGCTCTTCCACTGTCCTTATTTTCTGTGAATAAAGATGGAAAAATAAGTTAGGATTTTAGCTGTTGACCTGATGGAAGGGAATGTATATTGGTATTACTGCTCAGGCTTCATAAATCCTGTTTCTCTTTCAGCTATTGAGCAGCTTACTAAGTGATGAAAATCTGTAGAACTGAGGGCTAATAATTACATGTAATCCATTTGAGGTTTTATTCAGATAATTACTTTGTGCTCAATCTCAATGTTCTGTCCCAGTTGCAAGCACTTATTGTTTAAGAACTGATGACTGGCATTGCACACATGTTTGATGTCTATTGTTGAATTGACCTTTCTTCCTAAAATTTAACTTAATAAATGTGGTCAAATACTTCTCTTGAGCTTTTAGCTTTTTCAACTTAGTGTCATTAGACAATAAATCAGATTACAGTCTGAAGAACTTCATTTCTAATTCCTTAATACTTTTACTTTTATTCAGTCCTGGGATGCAGGTGTTAATGGCAGGGGCCATTCCCAGTTACCCCTGAGAAAGTGGTGGTGAGTTGCCTTCTTGAATTGGTAAGGATGGAAGTTTCCTTCCCTCAACAACATTAGTGAACCAGAGAGGTAGCAAGAACTGCAGATGCTGGAGTCAGAGACAACAACGTGTGGAGCTGGAGGAACACAGCCCGAAATGTCAGCTTTCCTGTTCCTCTGATGCTACCTGGTCTGCTGTGTTCCTCCAGCTCCACACGTTGTTATCTCTAATTAGTGAACCAGATTGGTTTTTCCAACAATGGATTCACAGTCACCATTGGACTCTTAATTCCAGAATTTTTTTGAATTGGAATTCCACTATCTGCTGTGGTGGGATTCTAACCTGTGTCCCCAGAACATTACCTGGGTCTCTGGATTAACAATCAAGCAATAATACCACGAGGTTATTAGCTCCCCTAAGTGAAACCCTTGGGCTGTGACCAGCATTTCCTGTGCCCCTTTCTTCTGATGTCCACACAGATTCACGTATTGCTGATCATAATTAGCTCGTGTGGTCCCACACAACTAGCTGGATTATTGTTGCGACTCGGATTAGCACCTTATCTCGCACATTATGTACCTCAGACTGTTTGGCTCTTGCCTCTGCCTCTATGTCATGCAAGGGCTGATTGTCTCTTCTTATCTCCTGTCTCAGGTCAAGCAACTATTTGCACAGCTCTTGCACATATTGTTTCACTCTCTCTCTCTCTCTCTCTCTCATATATGTCTGTCTTATCAGTCCTATCTCTTAAATCTCTGCTACAATCTCATAGCTTTTCTTGTCATCAGTTCGTATAGAGTCAATCTGATCATTCTACTGGGTATTGTCCTGAGTCCCATCAGGATTCTATGTTGAAAAAAATCCATCCATTCCTCCTCTATATCCTGAATGGTCTTGGCTAATATTTTCTTCAGCATTCTGTTAATCTCTGGGAAGAGTGTCCTGCAATCAGCATCACAGTGTAGCAGGCTTGCTAGGAGTGGGCTGTAGGCAGCATTGCAGTGAATCAGTGTGGGAAGACTGTCTTGCAGTAGCACTGCAGTGAAGTAGTCTGGGAAGTCAGCTCACAGTAAAACAATCTGACAACAGCGTCCTGCAGTCAGTTCTTGTTGATGAAAAAACAAGAGTAACATCATAGGAAATCTACAAGTTCATTAGCTGGTGAGAAAGTACCATTAGGTGCTATCTGTAAATTGCCATAGATTAGAGAAGTGTAGTATTAAGCTCCAGTGATAGGGTTAGTAAGAGAAGTTAAAGTTAGGACCAATACAATAAACTAAGATAACAAAGCCAAAGTAGAGTAGGGGAAGAAGATGGAAGTTAATGTAAGGGAATTAAATTTAAGAATGTGCATAGCAGGGGAGTTTAGTCTCAAGTCTTGCACTATGTTGGAAAATTTAGATGCTCCTGGTAGTCTAAATGACCACAGCATAACCTTATACCCATCCTGTATGTCTAGTCCTGCAGGCCATGTGTGATATCCATTTAATTACCATCCACTGAGAGGCTTACTCAGAGGACCTTCTACATTTTAGTCTAAATCCCTCATTTAATATTTTTAAAAATACTTCATCATCTCATTTGGAATTCCACTGCCCTGAAATCTATATTTATGCCCCCATTTCCATTTTGCAGAGTTCATTACTGACTCTCCCTTTCACTGGGTAAGTGACATTATACAACCGCAATTGGTTTCCTCATAACCCAGAGCAGCTCTGAATTCTGCTTTAAACCATGTATATAATTCATGCACCCTGACCCAAATGAGGATGCCCTAAGGGTTCCACTTTTCATCTTCCAGTGTTGATGATTCCAGACATTACCGAGGCGGTTTGTCTTTACTGGGATAAGTGTCTTTGGAGTGCATTCTGTGAAACTCCTGCACACCTGTTGTTTAGTCATTCCAGCATTTAAGTCTGGGCAGATCACTTTAACTTCAGAGTAATCACATGAGTTCCATAAACTTTTTTTGAGCTGATGTCTTGCCAGACATCTTACTAGAGGGCTTCATTGTTTAGACTCTCCTGTAGCATTTTCACATGTGGATTGATTGGTACTCTGAATTATTCTTTTTTTACCATGTCACTAGACATCGAGGGCCGCAGGGCCTGTACTGTGCTGTAATGTTCTAGACACCTATCTTTAGGCAACGGTCCAGTTCTTTACCCACTGCCTATACCTCCCCCCGCCCAGATTAGCACACAAAAATACAAAATTATACATTAAATGTATCTATTGTTCTTAACACTTGCCCACAGGTAAAGAAAACATAATATTTAAGACACATTTGCATTTTTCTATTACAATTGCCTCATCACTATTTCTATTCTATTTATACAGATTTTAGTTTAGCATTATCAACACACTTACAACAAATACACAAGGACATACATTGGTAAACAAATCGATTTTGATCTACAACATTCTAGAATCTATGCATCCGACAATTCTGCTAAGTTGGTTTTTTATACAGGCCATAGGCAATATTGATCATGGCATTTATTTTTGTTCATATTTGTACTTGATGAAGCATAATATTGTCTTTGCTTGCTACGTGAATAATGTTCAAATTATGTGGCCATAGCATTACACTCCAACAAGACAACCTCAAATTCTTGGAATGAAACCTTTCTTGGAATTCTAGAGGACTATGGTCTGTATAAATAATCACCATAGCAGAGTTGTTGGATGTGTAGATTTTGGAATGTAATAAAACCAAAAGCAAGCTCAGAGTTATTTTTTCCCCCACAGAGTGTCGGATCATATCCTTCAGCTGAATACAACAGCTGAGGAACTAACTATACACAACCAGTTGCACTTACAAAATTCACAATACAGAGTCTAAAATTAGATACGATTCTGCAATTGGACAACATTGATGGATAATCATAGATATATGAGGGCTTATCATTATAACCAATTTATGATTGTTAGTCAGGCATTCAACGTGGCATACTTGCATGTATTGGAATTTATATTTGTTAATACACAGGGGCCTGTTCTTTGCAAACAGTAAGACGGTGCACATGCACTGTGCCTGTGTCAAATCAACAAAGTAGGTGACAACTATTTGCTGGTTCATTTCTTAGAGCAATGCCCTAATGAATCAAATTCAATCTGCCCAGTTTAAAATTTAAATTGTTCATCATCATTGATGGATAATTCACAATGACACTATCTACTTGGGTCCAATTTCCTGAATCAATGTATATTCTCACAAAACATCCTCATCACTGCAAGATGAAAAGTTTTAACAGAATGCATTTTTTTTTCAGTTGGGTTATCCATATCCAATTAAAAAAACGAATAATCTATACTTCCAATTTTTGTTATAACTTTCCCCAAAAGCACTGATACAGGAGATTTTTTTTAAAAATTTCCTTCACAGGTTGAGGGCATTGCTGGCTAGACCAGCATTAATTGCCCATCTATAACTTCCAGAGGGCAGTTAAGAGTCAACCACATTGCTATGAGTCTGGTGTCACATGTAGGCCAAACCAGGTGAGGATGGCACTTTTCTTCTCTAAAGGACATTGGTGAACAAGATGGACTTTTCTGGCAATCAACAATGGATTCATAGCCTTTATTAGACTCTTAATTCCCAGATTTTTATTGAATTCAAATTCCAGCATCTGCTCACGTGGAACTTGAACACTCAAACATTACCTGGGTCTCTGAATTAACAATCCGGCAATAATACCACTGGGCTGTCACCTCACCCAATCTGATTCAAACATCCATTATTGTTAAAATCTAGACATTCCCATGTTGTTTTTAGTTAGGAATCCATGAAATCTAATAAGACCCTGTTAAATGGTTTTTCAAAAGCTGGTATTAGAACCAAGGGTGCAGGCTTATAATTGATGGCTGGCGTTTCCTCACTACCTGACATGTGTGACATGTCTACCAAAATTTAACCACATCTATATACAACACAGGCAATAAAAATACTTGCACCTGTATTTTCCCAAAGCCTAACTGACCTGCCGTCGGAAATTTATGACCCACTTGAAAAATACTATGATAGTCAAACTGAACTGACACCTGGCAGACTACTGCCCTTTCCTCATTGATTGACATTTGATATGGTCTCCATTTCCTCTTTTGCATTTGGCTTTTAAGTAATACTTAAATATTAATTTTTATTCAGTTTCTAAGTTATTTGATATAGCAATATCAATTAAAGAAGATGGAAACTATGCTACTATCTTTTTTTCACCTTTCACCTTTTTACTTAAGTTTTCAAAAATGATCACTGAATTTCTACATAATCTTCCTATTGTATAGATTATTTCTCTTCCAACATATTTCTATGGGACTGAAATATAAAGAAACAGCCTTACCCTCAGCACTGCCATAATTTTAATGCACATTTTCTTTCCTGACACAAGATTCTATGAAGATCACTTAGATGTTCCTATTACGGCAACACGTCTTCAATTTCATATTTGGCAATTAGCTTTAGTATATCCAGTCTTATTGCAAGAGAAGGCTATAATTTTCTTTACATCATTTTTGGGTCATAGCATTTCTCCTTTATTATTGAGCAATATTCTGTTCATTCTTTTGATTAATATCCTTTCATCCCCAGATTTTCTATTCCTCCACTTTTGTTGATGATTCCCAAATGACCATTTTTCCACATGTAACTACCTGTTTGAGATATCAAAGGTAATTGTCAGAGCTTTCACTTGTCTTATCATGGAGAATTGATGTTCATCCTGTAAGACTTAAGGGCTACCAGAATGTTATTTTGGAACCCTTTCATAATCATAGTTTTCCTAATGTTCTCAATTTTATTATCGCTAACTTAAATGATCAAAAGCACTGATCCAACAGCATTGCATTTTCTCCTAAAAATTCTGCAAATATCAGACAAGGTTTTTTTCTATTGTCCTAAATTTTAATTGATAATCTGCAGGGACAAGCTCATAGATATTTCGTTTTGTCCATCAATAGCTTCAAAGTCCACAGAATCGATTGCACAGATGGATGCATACATTCATAACGGTACAAATAAGGATGATTTGCAACAATAGATCCAGAAACCTCTTGTCCAATTTAACTTCACAGCTACCTTTGCAAATGGGGTGAAATATCATTCAACTCCATCATCTGAAAATTTTAGACACTAAAAAAAGTTATTTTGTTATATCAATTTCTTCAGTAGAATCAGAATCATCATCTCAACTATTATAACTTCTTTCTCCTTTTACTTTAAGATTTCATCAAGCCAAGTTATGTTGGCTTAGGTCTCTCTCCCTCTCTCTCTTTCTGGAACTCAAGCTTTTTAAATTCCATTTCCTTTCCCATTGCTCTTTCCTTTTCTTGTTCCTCCTTTGCCAATTTAAGCTTTCTTATTTCTATTTAATTTCCCTTTTCTTCTTTTTGCCTTTATCTATTTTCTTTCTCTTCTCTATCAGTTCAGTTACCAGTGGTGTACCGCAAGGATCTGTTTTGGGGCCACTGCTATTTGTCATTTTTATAAATGACCTGGATGAGGACATAGAAGGATGGGTTAGTAAATTTGCGGATGACACTAAAGTCGGTGGAGTTGTGAATAGTGTGGAAGGATGTTGCAGGTTACAGAGGGACATAAATAAGCTGCAGAACGGGGCTGAGAGGTGGCTAATGGAGTTTAATGCGGAAAAGTGTGAGGTGATTCACTTTGGAAGGAGTAACAGGAATACAGAGTACTGGGCTAACGGTGAGATTCTTGGTAGTGTGGATAAGCAGAGCGATCTCGGTGTCCATGTGCATAGATCCTTGATGCCGCCCAGGTTGATAGGGTTGTTAAGAAGGCGTACGGTGTATTAGGTTTCATTGGTAGAGGGATTGAGGGATTGAGTTTCGAAGCCATGAGGTCATGGTGCAGCTGTACAAAACACTGGTGCGGCCGCACTTGGATTATTGCGTGCAGTTCTGGTCGCCGCATTGGAAAGGTTGCAGAGGAGATTTACCAGGATGTTGCCTGGTATAGAGGGAAGGTCTTATGAGGAAAGGCTGAGGGACTCGAGGCTGTTTTCGTTAGAGAGAAGAAGGTTAAGAGGTGACTTAATAGAAACATACAAGATGATCAGAGGATTAGATAGGGTGGACAGTGACAGCCTTTTTCCTCGGATGGTGATGACTAGCACAAGGGGACATATCTTTAAATTTAGGGGTGATAGATATAAGACAGATGGCAGAAGTGGTTCTTTACTCAGAGAGTAGTAAGGGTGTGGAATGCCCTGCCTGCAACAGTAGTAGACTCGTCATCTTTAAGGGCATTTAAATGGTCATTGGATAAACATATGGATGATAATGGAATAGTGTAGGTTAGATGGGCTTCAGACTGGTTTCACAGGTCGGCGCAACATCGAGGGCCGAAGGGCCTGTACTGCGCTGTTATGTTCTATGTTTTATGTTCTATGTTCTATCTATTTATCATTCTTTCCCTTTTTCCCTTAAATTAACAATTTTTCACTTCTCCCTCTCTTTGTATTTCTTTAACTTATAACTGAATTTTAGTTCATTCTAGCTGTGACATCACTTTCAGGTTCCTTTCATTTTAACTCTAAATGATGGGTACTCACTTTAAGTATATCATCTTTACCAGATTCTGCTTTAAATTCTCTCTTCAATTTTTCAACTAACTCTCAGTTAAACCTGAGTCAACGATTTCACATAGTCCACTTCTAACTGAAAGCAGGCTGATGGTCTTTAATTTTTAATCTGCTTGCAAAATTTTTCCATGAAACAAATTCCCATTAGCTCTCCAGGAACTGTCTCATGCTGGTTTCAAAAAACAAATAGCTTCAGAAATACTGACAAACTAACCATTAATCATTATGCTTACACAAGGCTATGGACTAAGTACTGGAAAACGGGATTAGAACAGTTAATTTGTTATTTTCAACTGGCATGTATATGATTCACAAAGGAATCTTTCTTGTACTGTAGATCTCTTTGATTCTAAACCCCCTTGTGCACACAGACCAAAACCGTATACCACTAGTTCAAAATCCAAACACTAAAATGAATTATATATTATGCATAACTCACACACCTTACATCACAATAACCACTTCTGAGATGCCTTAAATAAACTTCAAACTAAACTCTCTATATCTTCAGAATAGTTGCATATGTTCCATAAATTCAATTTCCAGCAGTTTTCTTGCCAGATGTCTTATTAGAAAGAAAAAAAAACAGAAATTGTGAGAAAGATCAGCAGGTCTGGCAGCATCTGTGAAGATAAAGCAGAGATAACATGACTCTCCAGAGAGATTTGTTCTTCAGCCTCTACTCTCTAGCACATCCACGCATAGATTAGATGACATTTTGGGTTGTTCAGTCTGTGTGTTACTGGATCATGTTGCTGGGTAACAGCCTAGATTCCTTTCCCCCTCACAATTTTTACTGCACCAAACTGTTAACCTCCAGCTCTTCAAATCAAAGTTAAAAAAAACACCGACATTTAGCTAAACAAAAGGTTTCCATGTTCTTTACCATCAGCGCACAAGAACATTTCAAATTAAGCTGAACTATGTTGCCTCATTCCTAATATAAATAAATACAAAAGTTAAACTAAAAATATATGTGGGTTGTTCCCAACACCATTCACTTCCATTAGTTGTTTCGCACATTTGAACTAAATAGTATTCAATTTTCAGAATTACTCATTTTTGTGATTTCAGTTTATGTGGACTTTGAACCAAAACAATCCTAGGGCTGTTTTTGCAATCTTGAAATATTTGAACACGTCAGACCATGACTGTTTCTTATTGGAAACTGATTTAATTAATATTGAAAGCTTCCTATTAAGACAATTATTATGTAGATACATCATATTGTAAATAACAATGAGCTTCTTTGATTTTACTAACCCATTTATTTTTAGACATTATACCAGGCAACACAGTCCCATGCCTGCACAAATGGTGCATTTGTAATGATTTTACTTTGTTGGGTTCAAAAGTGCTTAATTTTTCACAATTTACAAATAAGAATATTTTATCTGTTGTAAGTACAAAGATTGTCCTTCCTATTTTTCATAGTAAACTCACTCGAAGCCTTCAAAGAACAAAGAGCTTTATTTTCATCCAATGTTCGATCAGCACAATTCCTTGTCACTGTGACATACACCGTACTGCACAATGAAACTACCACCTGATGAGACTCTTAGATAAATTCATCATTTTGAGAAGATGAACTGATAACCAGAGGTGGCTAGCAGGGCACTGCCATAAACACAGAAAATGGCCCCATTCCATATTGAAGCACTATACTGATGGCATTCTGTGAAAACCTAATCAGAGCATACACGCTGTGCTTGTGACAGAGTCGTCCATAATCCACGAAAACACATCTCAGTTTAATTCATTACAAACTGCATTCTTTCTCGCCAGCTAACTACAATGTCCCTTGAGCATTTGCAATCAATGATATAAGATGCCTGGATATTCATCCAAGAGCCAATTTCTCATTCAGTAACAGATACTACTGTAATTTAATTCATAAAAGTTAGAAAAATCTTTGCATCTTAAGTAGGTTTGACTTCTGATGGTAAGGATTACACACAAAATAGCTTCAGTCAATCTTTACAATTTGGAACTGGAGGCTTCAAATGCTGAATTATGTATTGTGTGCGCTCATTTATACAGAACAGATGAATTAAATCCCTTCACTACTTTGTCATTTTTTTCCCTCTCAAGCAAAGGTAATTAAAATTATAGGAAAAACCCTTTAGGGAACATGCTTCTCCATTATAATGAAAGTTATGATGTTTGAATACTTTACTTTAAGATATTGTCATTGTCATTGCATTACCAAAGATATGCTGTTTGAATGAAAATACTGGTTGACTTAAATATTGGAGCAGGCTCTTGGCTTCCTGAAATACACATAAGACCTGATTCTTTGCAATGCCATAATAATGCTCTAGTACATCGAAGAAGAGGAAGTCAGACAAGATAGGCTTCGCAGTGTGTCAAGTAGAAAACCATTCAAGATTCAAATAATGTGACATCACTCTACGCAATTAATATCTAAACATGGTAAATTGAGTGGTTACCTGGAAAGTTAAATTTTCTTGAATATTATTTAAAAAATAACTGCACAGCTATTAGAGTTATTCAGTCATTTGCTTACTGTTGAAGTAGATTGTTTTATGAAATAATCTCAGGAGTATCAGCTACAGGTTTAATGATCATTTATTGAATCAGTGTTGGGACAGTTTAAACAGAGTGCTGAATTTTCCTAGCTCCTGAATGCCATGGGCATTAACAGGCCAGTTGGGAAAATGTGGTGAAGTTGGAAAAATGAGATTCTCAATGTTGAGAGATAACAACCTAATTTTCAACCCAAGGTTTGAACATGAAAATCAGAGCGGGCACTTGGTGCGTCCAGCTTGCCATCTGGTCCTCCAGGCCTCCATCTTGGACAGTGACCATCTGCACCCTCTGTTCATAAAGTTTGGCAAGGGACACACACCAGCTGCATCACATCCTCATGGCTCATCTCCAGCCAACTTAGAATACAGTTCTCCACTTCAATGCTGTGCTGTGAAACGCACTGACAGCTTGTATTGTAAAGCTGCTTCCAGGCCAGTTTTTGCATGAGGATGGGAATTTATCTCGTAATTCAGAGCCAGGGATACCTCAGGACTCAGCTTGTTTTCTTGGTGCTAATTCACTTTGCACCTGGATGCTCACAGCATCTTTCTTAGTCTTGCCCTGCCTTCAGCATTTAAAGATTCACAGTCTTTCTGTGTTGCCTTGCCATTTAGTGCAGAAACAAAGCCAGGCAGTTTGTCATAGTCGTCAGCAGTGATCAGTCAAGGGGATGAACACATTGCTGTACAGCACTGTGGTACATGAATATCAGATCTACAGTATGTGCCAATAGCTTATGTAGCAAACAGACTGCATCTGCTTCAACCAAATGGCCATGTCACACAGTCTAAGGGAAGTAGTCCTCAGTCAAGTCAGGGGAAGCAGTTGTCAGTCAGGGTCTCCCAGAATAATCAATAAATAGCACTATCGGAACTTGTCCAGAGGCTGGGCGCCAATCAGTCAATGCTTGGGGTGGTCAGGATCAGGCATTCCATATCACTAAAGTACAGGGAATAGGTTTTGGTGAGTCCTGCAGCTCCAGTGCAACCAGCCCAGTGTTGTAAATAATCAGGAGCAGCACAAAGATCAGTCACGGTTCTGGTCACTCATCAGTCAGAGCTGTCCATACCCATACACGTCAGTCAGAAGGGGTGGGCCACTTTCAGTCCTAGGGGTCTGCTCACTGAAAGTAAAGGAGGTTTATCTGGGGCCAGCGTGTGGTAGACAAGTCAGGGAAGTCAATTGTTCGGGATTGGAGGCAGCATTCTGAGATGCAGAAGGGATAACATCATGATGGGAGGCCATTCAATATATATGTAAGTGATAATTGCCTCAGAGAACATGACTTGCTGTGGGATGGTGTGTCCTTTAAGTTAAAACCATCTTGGTTTTGATGGAGGCACATGCAGCACAACGGTTGGCATGGTTAAGTTGTAAGGCTAAGGCTCAGGGGGTGATGCTGCAAGATGAAAGCTTGAATGAAAGAGATGAATGGGAAGCTCAGAATCAACAGGGGGTCAAAGAAGAAAGGAACGTGTAGGTTCAGATGGGGAGGCATTCTTGATCACCAAGCTGATTACCAAGGTTGGTAATTTCTCTGTCAAGTGCAAGTTGAGTTGTCTTCCATCGTCATCTCAATCACAAATACGCATCGGGAATGAAGCACTGCTGTGATCAAAGCTAAAGAAGGAGTAATATTCTCTTCTGTTAAAGCATGTAAACTCTACTTATAAGTATTGTGATGCCTCTCCATTAATCAGGCATTTACAGGTTGAAGGCATCTATTATTGTTGCACCCTTGAAATTAAATACAAGCAGAGTCCATCTCTAAGGGGTGTAATTCCTCATCATAAACAATCACGACCATCCCTTTGGTCATTACAAATTGATCTTAGCCATCTCTGTGGAGCAGAATAATCACAAATAAACTTCGAAGAGGCATCTGCAAACTACAATTCACAAAGACAGTCTCAGTACTCATAGGTTGCATGAGAAAATAGAGTTGATTTTCTCCCACCTTGAGGAGCATGTATTTGCCAGCATGCTTTTATATTCAATGCTGTGTTTCTTGGGTGATATGGGGTTCAGGGTGTGTATGAGGACAAGATTTTAGCAATCTCTTACTGTCTTTGTGGACTTGTGCTGCATTCATTGGAATAAAATCCCTGAGTCAAAGGTCCACACAGTGGCATTCCATTGCCCACCTTGTCAGAATCTTCCATGTTCCATTGTATATTGTACCAAGGACTTTGTTAGCATCTCATTTATAAGTTATGTAAATACTGCCTGATCACTTTACCAAGAGCCTGTTTGGTTTATTACATATCCCATAAAGGGTCACTGGAACTCTGACCTGAACTGAGCTGATCTTTGCTATGGGCACATTGCTATGAAGACAAAGAGAAATTGAAAAGGAACATAGACATCAACAAGCCCAGGACCAACAACAACCTCCAGCAACTGGCAAACGGCCTCTACATAAAATCACAGCTGAAGATCTCCTCAGGATGCAGAGGAAGTACAGAGGCCTAGAGTCTAATGTCTTTGATGCCATTTCCTCCAGATGAGCAAGGTGCCTTGTGGCTGCAGACTGAGAGTGCGTTGGGATACGATCACAGAATATGCAATCTGCTGAAATGGCACTAGTGACCTGGAGGAGTGACCAACTATTCTGTCCCAGGGACCATCAAATTAACAGCTGCACCAAATGTTTATGCAATTGGATCCTTCCAAGGATCCACTGGAGACCCACGTGGAATCTCTTAAGTTCAGCCTATAAATGTGCTAAAGGCTATTACCAATGTAATTTTTGCCAGGTCATATCACTTCTTCTCATTTCCTCATGATAGGTCAATGCTGCAGTCCAGGCAGTTGACTTTGCCAACATTATTGACTTCCTCCAGGTACAAAGTGTCATAGTCTGTACATACATTGCATCGAGAACACAGTATCATTGCATGGCAGAATTTATCATGATAAAAAGTGTTTCATTCCATCAATGTACAAGGCATCTGTGATCATCGATACCACATTCTGCAACAGATACTTGGAACCTGCTATGATGCCTATACCCTTGACATCTCTTATCTTCCTGCTTCATTTCAAGGGCTGGATGCCTTACAAGGATGGCTGCTGGGAGACAAGGGCTAACTTCTGCAACCATGACTTATGACTCCATCATGCAAACCTCTGAATGAGACCAAGCATGGATACAATGCAACCTATCCTTCAACCAAGGACATCATGGAGCAGATGATAGTCCTTCTCAAGATGAGTTTCCAATGCTTAGTTTGATCTGAGGTTGGGGTTTGAGGGGGGAAGGGGAAGGTTGAGGTTGCAGTGCACTCCTTGCAGCACAGGATGGCTCAAGCGCAGTGCCATTGAGGTATGGGATATACATAATGAGGTGAGCAGTGTAGAATCATGTAAGGTAACTCATTAGAGTTCATAGAGAGAATCACTCCATGAAAACTGCTTGTAATTGAAGCTTTCCTCCTTCTTGAAAGAAATTAATACCATAGTACCTCTTCATATCAAAATATCACAACAATCTCTAAATGGTTGTATAAAATAGAAGGATAATTCTGAAATATTTAGAAGCTTTTCAACATATATATTTATTTAAAAATTAAATTAATACTTATTAATTGTCATTCCATCTTCATTATCAGTAATTATAAAAAGAATTGTAAATTTAAAAACAACTTACAAAAGAAGACACCACTTAATACAACTGACATGATTGTACAATTTAAAACACTGAACAGGAAAACCAATTACATCTACAAAAACAAAACAATAAATAGGAGAAACAATCGCAACTAAATACAATGACAACGCAGAAAGATATTATGCTGCCAGACAGATTTAAAATCACAAATTGTTCACACAAAGATTTGAACTAGACTATATGGAAGAGCCAATTCATACAAAGATGAATTGCTTCAGGATTATAGAAGAAGCCCAGTGAAGTACAGATGAATGCATTTCTTCAGTCATTAGGTCTGGTAGCAGATCCTGTTTTAGAACAACAGAATACAAGAGAAGAGCCAGATATCCTTGATAAAATTGTTAGCACATTTGATAATTAATTTCCATCAAGTACCAATTGCATACTGGACAGAGCAAGACTTAACAGCAGCTTCCAGGAGAACCAGAAGACATCTTTATTAATGATCCTTGCACATTCTTGGCATTTTATGCTTATGTTGATTTGTAACTAGAACTAACTCAAGACAGAATTGTGATTAGAATTTCTGATAAATTTCTGTCAGATATGTTATTATTGAAACAGTACCTCACATTGGATAGAGCAATCCATAGAGTGAAAGAGCTGAAATTCATAAACTGCCCAAAAGAATGATAGGAACAGAAAGCTAATCGAGCTCAAGAATCTCATCTGCCTT
Organism: Ginglymostoma cirratum; assembly: GCA_024137785.1. Classification (NCBI taxonomy): domain Eukaryota; kingdom Metazoa; phylum Chordata; class Chondrichthyes; order Orectolobiformes; family Ginglymostomatidae; genus Ginglymostoma; species Ginglymostoma cirratum. Next base: position 28,037,718 of record JAHRHZ010000016.1, on the reverse strand, counting down.
CATCTGCCTTCTAAGATATGAAAATATCAAAATGTCATATTGGCTCACACAAAATGTCTTTAAATCCTTTAGGGTAAGAAGTTCCAGATATGGAGTTAATAAAAAACAAACAGAAACAACATTCAGCTTTATTTTACAAACGCTCCTTAAGAAAGTGGGAAATTTCCAGTGAATAAAGAAGAGTCAAAAGTAAACCTTGAACCACATACTTAGAGACATAGTATAATAGAGATATACAGCACCGAAACTGACCCTTCTCTTCAACTCGTCCATGCCAACCAGATATCCTAGATAAATCTAGTCCCATTTGCTACCATTTAGTCCATATCCCTCTAAACCCTTCCCATTCATATACCCGTCCAGCTGCCTTTTAAAGGTTGCAATCATACCAGCCTCCACCACTTCCTCTGGCAGCTCATTCCATACACGCGCCATGCGTGAAAAAGTTGTCCCTCAGGTCCCTTTTATATTTTTCCACTCTCACCTTAAACATATGCCCTCTAGCTTTGGATTTCCCCACCTCTAGGAAAATACCTTGCCTATTTACCCTATCCATGCCCCTCATGATTTTGTAAGCCTGTATAAGATCATCCCTCAGCCTCCTATGCTCCAGGGTAAATGGCTCCAGGTTATTCAGCCACTCCCTATAGCTTAAACTCTCCAACCCTGGCAACATCCTTGGAAACCTTTTCTGAACTTTTTCAAGTTCCTCAACATTTTTCATGCAGGGGGGAGACCAGAATTGCATGCAATACTCCAAAAGTGGCCAAGCCAATGTCCTATACAGCCGCAATATGACCTCCCAACTCCTATACTTAATGCACTGACTGTTAAAGGCAAGCATACCAAGTCGAACAATGCTGAAGGAATTAACAATTTAAAGCAAATATCTTTGGTAGAAAACACAGAATAACAATAATGCTGTCATTTGAATTTATTTATTGTCATGAAATAAGTTGTCCATTAAAATTGATTAGGAAAAGATTTTAAGACAAAAGGCTGAATTTGCAATGTTGAATTATATGCCAAGTATTTTGAGAGGCTCACAGGAGCATGTCAATTTGCACTGGAGCATTGCAAAATGTCACAGGCAAAAAATGAAAGAATAGGCAGAGAAATATACTATAATTAGATCATTTCAAAGCATAGGATAGCAGTTAGGTCTGCCCATGGCTGAAGCAGCATTAAATAGCTGAAAGTGGCTTTCAGTTGGCATAAAATAGCTGGGGAAGGTTTTTTTTGGAACAGCAGCTCATCTAGTTCGATATTTAAAATTAATCTATAAGCTAGAGCAATTGTAGCATTCATACAAAGAGTATATCCAAGGTAACAAAATTAAGATAATACACAAATGAATACAATGAACCACATTGAAACAGAAGCAAAGGCAGCTGCTTGTATAGAGACATTTGGAAAGGAACATTCTTGAGAAATGCTGATCAAAATCCATACAAGGCTGGTCCGAACTGTGATATTGATCATGGGTTAGAAGGGAAGGGTCTGATCCACATCAGTTAAGACCCTTGGGTAATCGTAGTCACAGATGATATATATAGATTAGTGGAGTTTCAAGTATGTAGTCATTAAGGGATTTAACTGCACTCCATTGATACTCAGTGTAAGGCAGAGAAGCCCCATTATTTTTTCAGAGAAAAATAACCAAAAAAGAATCCCCCTTGTCCTCACATACCACCCCACCAACCTCCGGATCCAACGCATCATCCTCCGACACTTCCGCCATCTGCAATCAGACCCCAAAGACATTTTTCCCTCCCCACCCTTATCTGCCTTCCGGAGGGACCACTCCCTCCGCTCTACACTCCCCTCCAGCCCCACCACACCCGGCACTTTTCCTTGTAACTGCAGGAAGTGCTACACCTGCCCCCACACCTCCTCCCTCACCCCAATCCCAGGCCCCAAGAAGACTTTCCACATCAGGCAGGTGTTCACCTGCACATCTGCCAATGTGGTATACTGCATCCACTGTACCCGTTGTGGCTTCCTCTACATCGGGGAAACCAAGCGGAGGCTTGGGGACCACTTTGCAGAACACCTGCGCTCAGTTTGCGACAAACAACTCCACCTCCCAGTCGCGAACCATTTCAACTCCCCCTCCCATTCCTCAGATGACATGTCCATCCTGGGCCTCCTGCAAAGCCACAGTGATGCCACCCGAAGGCTGCAGGAACAGCAAATCATATTCAGCCTGGGAACCCTGCAGCCCAATGGCATCAATGTGGATTTCACAAGCTTCAAAATCTCCCCTCCCCCAACCGCATCCCAAAACCAGCCCAGCTCATCTCCACCTCCCTAACCTGTTTTTCCTCTCACCTCAAGCCACACCTCCATCTCCTATCTACTAACATCATCCTGCCCCCTTGACCTGTCCGTCCTCCCTGGACTGACCTATCTCCTCCCTACCCCCCCACCTACACTCACCTTTACTGGCTCCATCCCCGCCTCTTCGACTTGTCTGCCTCCTCTCCACCTATCCTCTCCTCTATCTATCCTCTATCCGCCTCCCCCTCTCTCCCTATTTATTTCAGAACCCTCTTCCCCTCCCCCATTTCTGATGAAGGGTTTAGGCCCGAAACGTCAAGTTTTCCTGCTCCTATGATGCTGCTTGACCTGCTGTGTTCATCCAGCCCCAGGCTTGTTATCCCCATTATTTTTTGTCGTGTCTCACAAACCTCATTGAGTTTTTTGAGAAGGTGACCAAGCATGTGGATGAGGGTAGGGCAGCTGACGTGGTGTACATGGATTTCAGTAAAGCCTTTGATAAGGTTCCACATGGTAGGCTATTGGAGAAAATGCGGAGGCATGGGATTGAGGGAGATTTAGCAGTTTGGATTAGAAACTGGCTTTCTGAAAGAAGCCAAAGAGTGGTGGTTGATGGAAAATATTCAGCCTGGAGTCCGGTTACTAGTGGTGTACCACAAGGATCTGTCTTGGGACCACTGCTGTTTGTCATTTTTATAAATGACTTGGACGCAGACATAGGTGGATGGGTTAGTAAGTTTGCAGATGACACTAAAGTCGGTGGAGTGGTGGACAGTGTGGAAGAATGTTGCAGGTTGCAGGGAGACTTGGATAAACTGCAGAATTGGGCTGAAAGGTGGCAAATGGAGTTCAATGCAGATAAATGTGAGGTGATGCATTTTGGGAAGAATAATAGGAAGGCAGAATACTGGGTCAATGGAAAGATTCTTGGTAGTGTGGATGTGCAGAGGGGTCTTGGTGTCCAGGTACATAGATCCCTGAAAGTTGCCACCCAGGTTGATAGTGCTGTTAAGAAGGCATACGGTGTGTTAGGTTTCATTGGTAGAGGGATTGAGTTCCGGAGCCGTGATGTCATGCTGCAATTGTACAAAATGCTAGTGCGGCCTCACTTGGAATATTGCATACAGTTCTGGTCGCCCCGTTACAAGAAGGATGTGGAAGCATTGGAAAAGGTGCAGAGGAGATTTACCAGGATGTTGCCTGGTCTGGAGCGAAGGTCTTATGAGGAAAGGCTGAGGGACTTGGGTCTGTTCTCATTGGCAAGAAGAAGGCTAAGAGGGGATTTGATAGAGACATACAAAATGATCAGAGGATTAGATAGGGTGGACAGTGAGAGTCTTTTTCCTAGGATGATGATGTCGGCTAGTACAAGGGGGCATAGCTGCAAATTGAGGGGTGATAGATTTAAGACAGATGTCAGAGGCAGGTTCTTTACTCAGAGAGTGGTAAGGGCGTGGAATGCCCTGCCTGCCAATGTAGTTAATTCAGCCACATTAGGGGCATTTAAACAGTCCTTGGATAAGCATATGCATGATGATGGGATAGTGTAGGCTTAGATTAGTTCACAGGTCGGCGCAACATCGAGGGCCAAAGGGCCTGTTTTGTGCTGTATTGTTCTATGTTCTATGTTCTATTTTTAGCAGGGGAGCACTGAATAACTAATGCAGAAGCTGAAGCCTGGAATGTGGTTGAATAAGATGTAATGTGAAATACTGAGGATAAGTGATAAGGGAATCTGGTAAACATCTGGGGAAGACCTAGAACCGACCATCAACTAAATACAGTCACGTGATCAACCTGATTTGACATGTACATAATCAATTAATAATACGATTGATTTGTTACAGCCAAAGGCAAACTAAAAACAAACGTGTAAACATTGTATGTTTCCATTTCTTTCATAAAGAAGCTTTTGGACTGCCAGAGGTTTTCTTCCCACTGGTGTAAAACAACAAAGCCCTTTGACAATCGAGTGCACCCTATGTTGAGTGATTAATTTAGTCATTCCATCCCAACTGCAATGAGTGGTGAACAGGATGTGTTATTTGCTATGATCCTCAGAAAAGTATGTTCACCATTGGATGTTATTCTGCTATTGGAAGTCAGTTATTAAATAACTCAGCCTTTACTACTGTGTTGGCAAATAGACAACCAAATTGTAGTGGTGATGTTGGGAATGGCATTAAATGGGAAATCAGAGCTGCATGTGGTAAAGGAGCATCTGTGCTTATGAGTGACTTTATTCTCCACATAGATTGGGCAAATCAAATTAGTCACAATATTGTAGAGGATGAATTCCTAGAGCATATTCAGGATGGTTTTCCGGACCAATACATTGAGGAACTAGATAGAGAAGAGATCATCTTAGACTAGATTATTGTGGAACGAGAAATAAATATTTGGTAATGCAGTTGTGAGAGACCCCTTAGCGATGATTGACCATAATATGATAGAATTCTTCACCAAGTTTGAGAGTGATATAGTTGATTCTGAGACTACGTTTCTGAATCTTAATAAAAGAAACTACAATACTAAGAGGTGTGAGATGGTTACGATGAATTGGGAAATGTTACTGAAAGGAATGACACTGGATAGGCAGTGGCAAATATTCAAAGAGTGAGTGGGTGAACTACAAAGATTGCTCATTCCTGTCTGATGCAAGGGTGCAAAAAGAGCAGATGCCAAACCATGGCTTACGACAGAAGTTAGCGATAGCATTAGATGCAAAAAAAAAACATGCAAATTGGCAAAAGGGAAAAAAGACCTGAGGAATGGTGACAGTTTAGAAATCAGCAAAGAAGGATGAGGGGATTGATTAAGAAAGACAAAATAAAGTATGAGACTAAGTATGCTGGAACACAAAAACTGACTGTAAAAGCTTCTATAGGTATATAAAGAGAAAAACAAAATTTATTAAAACTACTGTAGGTCCATTACAGTCAGAAGTGGGAAACAAAGAAATAGCTAAATGAACTAAATTCACGCTTTGCTTCCGTCTTCACAAAGGAGGATATGAATAATGTACTTGAAATGATGGGAAACACATGGCTTTAGTAGGAGGGAGAACTAAAGCAAATCTGTATTAGTACAGAAATGACATTGGAGAAATCAATGGGATTGAGGACTGACAAATCCGAGGATCTGATAATCTACATCTACTTAAGGAATTTGCCCTAGAAGTAATGGATGAATTGATGGTCATCTTCCAAAACTCTTTAGACCTTTGTACAGTTTCTACAGATTACAGTGGAGGTAATGTAACTTCACGATTTAAGAAAGAAGGTAGAGTAAAAACAGAGAACTACAGACCCGTCAGTCTGATGTCGGTAGTGGAGAAAATGCCAGAGTTCATTATCTAGGAATTTATAGCAGAGCACTTAAAAAACAGTGGTAGAATCAGACACAGTCAGCATGGATTAACAAAAGGGAAATCAGGCATGAGAAATCAACTGGAATTCTCTGAGGATGTAACTAGTTGAGTTGACCAGGAGACCAGTAGATGAGGTATATTTGGACATTCAAAAGGCTTTTGATGAAGTGTCACATGAGAGCTTAACATGTAACATTTAAACACATAGAATTGGAAGTAGTGTATTGAGATGGATAAAACATTGTTTAGCAGACAAGAAATAAAGGGTAGGAAAAAATTGGGTCATTTTCTAATTGGCAACCATTGACTAATGGGATACTAGAAGGATCCACACAAGAACATCGCCTATTCACAACTTATGTTAATGATTTAGACGAAGGAATGAAATACAATACCACAAAATTTGCAGATGACACAAATTTGTGTGGAAAGGTGAGCTCTGAGGAGGATGCAGAGATGTTGCAGTGTAATTTAAACAGGTTGAGTGAATGGGCAAATGCATGGCAGATGCAGTACAATGTTAATAAATATGAGGTCACCCACTTTCGTAGCTAAACTAAGAAAGGCCCATTTTTATTTGAATAGCTGTAAATTGAGAGAGAGGAATATTCAATGAGACCTGCATATCCTCATGCACCAGTCACTGAGGGTAAGTGCACAAGTGCAGCAGGCAGTATAAAAAGGCAAACTGTATGTGGAACAGAGATGTAATTTCAAATTAGAGTGGTCGGCAGCTTGGTCAAGTTCTTGCAAGTATTATGTTCCCATGCATCTGGTTCCTTTGTTCTTCTAGGTGGTAGATATAACGGGTTTGCAAGGTATTGTTGGAGGACCATGGTGAATTACTGCATTGCATCTTGTGGATGGTACACACCACTGCTACTAAGCATTGGTGATGGAGTAAGTGGATATTTGTGTATGTGAAGCCAATCAAGCAGGCTGCTTTGGATTGGATGGTGTCAAGCTGCTTAAATCTTGCCAGAGTTGCACTCATCCAGGGCCAGTGGGAGAATTCCATCACATGCCTGACCTGTGTCTTGTAGATGGTGGGCAGGTTTTGGGGAAACAAGGTGAGTTACTTGACACTGGATTCCCAGCCTCTGACCCCCTCTTATACCCAAAATATTTATGTGGCTAGTCCAGTTCAGTTTCTAGTGAATAGCAACCTCCAGATGTTCAAAGTGGTGGATCTAGCAATTGCAATTCAGCATTAAAGGTATGATGGTTAGATTCTCTCTTGTTGAAAATGGCCATTGTCTGACACTATTGTCACATGAATGTTACTCAATCTTCTACTTGATGTACTGCTACATGACACAGCAAGCTTGAAAAGCTGAATGCTCATCTCCAGCTCTATTGTTTACATCTTGCAAGCTATCAGACAGCAGATGCTTGGGCAAGAACGTCCTTTCCTGTAAATCATGAATGGTGACAATGGTTTTGAACTGCATGATGACACATATGGGTAAATTCACTGAGTATTCCCAGTGGGGAGCTGTGCTGTGTTGATCAAGGAATTAGCACAATAGTTTGTTGCACTTCTTCCAGTTTGCCTTGAAGCCAGCCTGCCTGCTGGGAAAGTGAAATTGCCGAATTTATAAAGCATAGTTTTATATAAACCAGAGTGAAAGTAATTTGTGAGCACTTAAGGAGGCATGGTTCTTATTTTGTAAAACTGTCTGCTCCCAAAGTATTCTGTAAAAAAAAATTCTGTATAAGCTAATGTAGTAATGCTAAGCTTTAGTATTAAATCTGTATCTGCCAAAGCCTTTTCTGTAGTTGCTGAAAATTATAGATAACCCTAACTGAATTTCAATATTGTGGAATATTCTAATATTTGAGGCCAGTAAGACATTACATTGAACTGCGACATAGTTTGAAATATTTTTTAAAAGGTTATGGTACATTCAACATTTATTTTTGTCTCTTTCATCTGCCTGTGTTCCACACTTAAGCAATAGTGAGATAGTGGCATATTCCAGATCTACAACAGACCCACAAGATCTGAAACTTTACGTGTTAATGATACATTATGATGATTCTAAGATATATTATACCTGGCTTTGAAGTGGTTAATGCAAAAACTGAACACTGTAAAAGTTCCCGAGCATTTATCTTAACACAGGCAAAAACTTTTTTAAAGTTTTCTTAAAAAATGGCTACCAGAATATATACTGCTAAGATATCAAATTATTGCCTGCTGATTCAAAACCTCAGAACATAAATTAATACAGGATATTAGGTGTGGTAAATCAGATGTGACTATTTTTACACTGATTTTAGGAAAAGATGCCGTTTATTCTCTGTGTTGGTGAAAACATAGAGACAAATAAAATAATGAGAAGAATTTGACAGAAAACCAATCTTATTCTGAATTTTCTATGGGATTATTGCATGGTTGATTTATCATGAAATACAAGACAAGCTCCAAATAAACTTTGCAGAATTAAACCTTGAACTCTATTCCCATTAAGCAAGTGGTTTTTGGCAGTATTACAAAGCTACATAAAATTTTAGTCATTATCTTGAAAACAATATTTGAAAACTCAAGCCAGGCTTCTAAAGCAAACTCTCTTCTCTGAGCTCCATCAGGATAGAAGGGCAGAGAAAGCACATCCTTGAAGTTTCCCTGAAAAAATGCAATGTCACTGACTCGAGGAAATCTCTTGCCTGAGACTGCCTGAACTGGAGAAGAAGGGTCCATGAAATAACCATCTCTGACAGACCCAAGTAGAGGCTCAGGTGGAAACAGCAAAAGGTGCAGAAGCACCCGCTGTCCTTCAAACAGCTTCTGCCCTCCTGCAGCAAGCTGTGGGGATCCAGTACTGAAGTGTTCAGTCACCTCAGGCACCACAACTCCGCAGTAGGAGGGACTCATCCTCAGTCTTGAGAGGCTACCAAAGAATACGGACAGCGTCCAATATTTGATATAGAGAAAGGCTGATTACGTAGTCCACAAACATGATAATGCAAAACAGTAAAATAAAACCAAGAACTACAGAGGCCGGAATTCCAAAACAAAAACGGAAATTGGCTGCAGCAACTCAGCAGGTCTGGTGGCATGTGTGAGGAAAAGCAGAGTTAATGTTTTGGTTCCAGTGTTATAGCTTCCATCCATTCTGGAGAAGGGTCTCTGTTTAGTTTTTCCGGTATTTTTTGTTTTTGTTTCATAGGCATGGTCATCATTTGGTTTACATTGGATGAACAGTTTATCTGCCATAAGATCTCTTTCTGCAATCAAAGAAAGTTATAAGGAGTCAAATTGTGCAGGAAAGGAATGATATTCTGGAGGAATGTTACAACAATGTAAAAGCTAATCTCCCTCTTTTATGTTAGCACTTATGTATGGTGTTTCACCTCCACACCAAGATTTGTTTCTCATTCATGGGATGTGGGCATCACTGGCTTTCCCTGAAAATGTGGTGGCAAGTTGCCTACTTAAACCACTGTAGTCAACTGTTTGTAAATAATGAAATGTGCTTCCTGATGTAAAGTATGTAATTAATTTGAAATGACCGTAGAGCCAGTTCCAGTCAACAGCCAACCAAGCAGAGTCATAAAAATATCATTGATACTTGGGAGTGTCCCAAACCTAATGCACCATCCATGATACCGATTATATTCATTATACACCAACACTACAACACCACCATTATTAATATCATTTCTAAGCAAAGGCTAACAAAAACAATTGAAAATATATTTTACTTATGATAAAAATTAAATGGTGCCATTTTTTCCAGTCGCTCTTAAATCTCTTTCAATTGTGTGTGCGTTATCTCGTAGTTTCCTCACATGAATAGGCATATTCCTCTTGTTAAATTCATTTTTTTACTTTACAAAGGAAGTTTTATAGGTTTCCCGACTTGTAAATGTTTTCACACCAATAGCTGTCATTCAGGAGTGAAAATTTTCTGTTCTCGCCTCAAAATCGATTCCCTAGTTACTGAGCCACGCTTGGCGGTGGTAACAATTTGAGATTAAACCAGAGACAGTAGGAACTGCAGATGCTGGAGAATCCGAGATAACAAGGTGTGGAGCTGGATGAACACAGCAGGCCAAGCAGCATCATAGGAGCAGGAAACAGTCTGCTTACAAACTTGGTATCACATTTTTCCCTAAGACAAGCTTCTGAATTAATCTCTATGCTATCACTTCTCACCCATTTGCATTGCCTGAATTCTTCATATCTCAGCTCATCTGCTAAAACCCATATCCAGACAGCTAGTAACTTTTCATCCGACTTGATTACAATGTGCTTCTAACTGGTCTCCAACATTCTACCCTCTGTAAACTTGAGGTTCTTCAACTGACTTGCAACAAGTCTTATTCACTTTTCTCTCTGGTTTTTGATGGCCTACATTGGACCCTGATCAAGCAAGACTTTGATTTTATAATTCTCATTCTTGTTTTCAAATCCCTCCAAGGTCTTGCCCCTCCCTATCTCCATTACATCCTGTAACCTGACAACTTCCACTTCACTGCTCTCAACTAAATCTGACCTCTTGAGCATTTCCAATTTTAATTGGCCTGTCTCTGAGGGTCATGCCTTCAGTTGTCTGGGCATTAAGCTGTGAAATACTCTCACAATACTCTTTCACCTCTCTAACTCGTGTTTCTCCTTTAAGATACACTGTAAACTTCACCTCTGACCACAGTTCTGATCTGTCGTAAGATCATCCAATGTGGCTCAATGTCATACTTTGTTTAATAATTTTGTGAAGCATATTGAGTGTTATATAAATAGCAATAATTGTTGGAGTGACATGAAGGTAAACTCTGCTTACCCCATTCCTTTAATGCATACTCCAGATCTCTTAATACTGACACGGGTACCAACCAAATTTTTTTATCATATTATCATAATCCTGGAAACTCCAGCCCTGTACTGGCTCTCAGTCTTCTGGTAGATTGTGGCTCCTTCATTGACACAGTTACAGCTCCAACATGGAATTGTAGGAATTCTCATTGAAGCTTCCCTGAACCTACTGTGTTTTAATAGTTAAGTGACTGCAAAACGCTGCACAATTGGAGAACTGAGAACACCTTTTTGCAGAGCTTTTTGCATACATTTTAGGCAATCCCTTGGGATTGAGGATGTGTTGCTTCAACTCCAGTTTGATGGGTTCTGAGGTAGCTGGTAAGACCTATGTGCAATCTGCAGACTCTGCCTCATGTGGGACAGCTTGGAGGGTTGGAAGAATGTGAGGTTTGGAAGTTTGAACACTTTTCTCAATACCTCTGTTTGATTGCTGTGGGAAATTGAAATCTCTTGATGTGTTTGATGCCTTCCTAAATGCATCTTTTCCAAATTTGGTTGTTCACAAAATGACGAAATCAATGTATAAACTAAGGTGTTAATTTAGTTAATAGAAATTGCTTTAAATAAAACACACCAAATCCAACATTTGAGTGGGTTTCAAGAAATAATATACAGCAAAATGTCAATCTTAAAGCAATGGAAGCCTCATGACTGTTGGCAAAAAAGCCAGACACATTTGAGATAAATAAACTGAACCTGACTTGTTGATTAAAAACTATTATAAACATGTGATAAGACCTTTGGTGAAAATACAATCAACAATGGAAACTTGTTTAAACTAACATAGTGACAAAATATAAGTTCTTAAAAACAACACAGATACACAGAGGCACAATAACGGAATGGCCACCTTAGGACACAACAGGTTCAGATCAACAATTAAAACATTCCAAAGTTGAGATAAAGATAATGTAAACAAATTATACAGGACTTAGAGTATCCTTTTTCTCTTTAAATCTACTTAATTGATTGTTTTTGAGGTGGATTTATACATTGTATACATTTGAAGTAGAATAGTTATGTTATAATGATCATGATTCTATTACACAGTATTCATTATTATGACATAATTTAGAATTGTTTCCTACAATAAACATTCATAAACAAGTATAAGAAAAGTTGTAGTCTCATACTTAAATCCTCACAAGAACACATCTAGACAACAAGATCCTAGAATTTTTGAGATACAGTTATAAGTGCTGCTATTGGTAAACTTAAAAAGTAAGTTGTTTCTGCTATATTGTACCTGTAGATATATTCTACTCTGAGATTATTTTGCTGATTTGAAAACTCCTGGTGGCATGGATGTTTCGTTACAGGACCCAGTCTGTAGCGGGTAAAGATAAATAAGTTTCTTGAATGATCTAAAATGTTTTAAAATTGAGTTTTAAAGTAGAAAATAAATTTGACTTGGTATATTTACCTAGCTGGGGGATAAAAGTAATAGAATCAACAGGCCAGACAATCCCTGGTGGGGATGTTTGAAGATACTCCTGAAGCATTTCTGTTGTTCTCAAAAAGAGCGCCAGCACACAGAGGAGAATTTGAGGATCACTACTGTATGGCATATCATGAACTTTGTTTCCATCATGTGCAGAAATTGCCCATGCTATTAGTGAATTATCTTTCATCCCAGTTGAAAATAATACGTTCACTGAAAAGAACTATTATGGTGAAATATATTATTCATTGTTGTATGTGGATCAGGAATGTGCACTCAGATCCTGCATGTACCAGCTGGCAGGAGTATTTGCCAACATCTTTAACCACTCCCTACTACAATCCAAAATCCCCACCTGCTTGAAGAAGAGCACAATCATCCTGGTGCCAAAGAAACCTCTTGTAGCTTGCCTCAATGACAACTGCCCGGTGGCTCTGACCTCCATAATTATGAAGTATTTTGAGAGGTTAGTCATGCTCATAGCAAATTGAGCCTGCCAGCCTGCTCTGATTGGGGGAGGCAATGGCCTTGTGGTATTATCGCTGGACTGTTAATTCAGAAACCCAGATAACATCCTGGAGACCCAGATTCAAATCCCACCACGGCAAATGGTAGAATGTGAATTCAATAAATATCTGGAATTAAGGATCTAAAGATGACCATGAATCCATTGTCGATTGTTAGGAAAAACCCTTCTGGTTCACTAATGACCTTTAGGGAAGGAAACTGCCATCCTTACCTGGTCTGGCCTACATGTGACTCCAGGCCCACAGCAATGTGGTTGACTCTCAAGTGCCCTCTGGGCAAGTAGGGATGGGCAATAAATGCTGCTAAGCCAGCGACGCCCTCATTCTGTGAATGAATAAAGGAAAAAAAAAATCCCTTGCAATTCACCTACCGTCACAACAGGTCCACGGCGGACACCATCTCCCTAGCCCTACACTCATCCCCGGAACATCTGGATAATCTGATGATACCTATATTAGACTCCGACTCATTAACTGCAGCTCTGCCTTTAAAACCATAATTCCAACCCAAACTAATCTCCAAAATCTGAGAACTAAATCTCTGCTCCGCCTCTTTGACTTTCTGACCCACAGACCACAATCAGTGAGAATAGGCAACAACAGCTCCTACCCAATAGTCCTCAAGTCTGGCGCCCGCAAGCCTGCGTACTCAGTCCTTTATTATGCTCCCTATACACTCATAACTGCATGGCCAAATTCCATCCAAACTCCATGCACAATTTCATTGATGACACCACCAATTCAGGCTAGATCTCAAACAATGACGAGACAGAATACAGGAAACAGATAGAATGCTTAGTGCCATAATGTAAAGACAAGAATACTTCCCTCAATGTCAGCAATATGGAAGAGCTGGTCATTAACTTCAGGGAGCAAGGTGGAGGGCATATCCCTGTCTACATCAATGGTGCTGAGATGGAAGATGGTTGAGGGCATCAGGTTCCAAGGAGAGATGATCACCAACGATCTGCCCTGATCCATTCACTTTGATGCCAAGGTCAATAGAGAACAATGCCTGTAATTCCTCAGGAGGCTAAGGAAATTTGGCATGTCCATAAAGACTCTGATCAATTTTTTTAGATGTACCATAGAAAGCATTCTATCTAGATGCAGAGATGGTAAGAACTGCAGATGCTGGAGTCAGATATAACACAGTAGGCCAGGTAGCATCAGAGAAGCAGGAAAGGTGACGTTTTGGGTCAGGATCTATGTTCAGAAATGGGGGAGGTGGAAGGGAGCTGGAAAATAAATAGAGAGAGGAGGGGTGGGGCTGGGGACCCAAAACATCAACTTTCCTGTGCCTCTGATGCTGCCTGGCCTGCTGTGTTCTTCCAGTGTCACTCTGTGCTACCTAGGTGCATCACTGTTTGGTATGGCAACTCCTCTGCCCAGGACCATAAGAAGCTACAGAAAGTTGTGAACACTATGCTTCTTGCCTTGGGATGGCAGCCAACATAATCAAAGAACCTTCTCTTCCAACCTCTTCCATCCGGCAGAAGATACAAAAGCTTAAACACAAGTACCAACAAATTCAAGAACAGATTCCTCCTCACTGTTATTAGATTTCTGAACGGACCTCTCAAATTTTACATTTAATGCTGATCTCACTCTTTCTCTGCATCTGTAACACTATTCTTCACTCTGTTCTATTACCCCAAATCACTTTGGGTGCTTTGATCTTCCGGTAATGCATGCAAAACAAAACTTTTCACTATACCTAGGTACATGTGACAATAATAAATCAAATCAAATCGAAATGGCCTAAAAGAGTTAATACTGAGGGCTGCCATTAGTCTCACCTACTATGATGGTGTAATATGGACTTGTGGGCAGAAGAGCTTAGGATGTCAAAGACGATCTCAAACATCTGGTCTTTTTCAAAGCTTCCATGACAATCTCTATCATATCAAAGTGAATTTCCTAAGTGTAATTTTAACAGTAGCAACATCTATCGATTTAAACCATTTGATCAATCACAAGAGACACAGAAAAATGCACACCAATCATTTCCCTGTTTTCTCGTGATGTTACACAGTGGCCCATTTCTACCTGTTAGAGCCGAAGGGCCTTCTGCTGTGGATTTGTTCTCCCATCAAAGCTGGCCTTCTCACATACATCTACTGTCTGTCTGCTTCACTGACCTGCTGCACATTCCTCCCAGTCCCAGTCATGAGCAGCATCTCAAACAGCATAGTGAGCTGGCATATGATCATACCACATACGTGAGAAGGAACAAGAAATTTCTCGACAGATTATTAACTTGATAACTTGTGACTTCTGAAGTGATGAAGAAGCTTTGATCACTGTAATGCAGACATTATCCCAGGGCTCTTTGTCATAAATTTTATTTCTAGTACATTTTGAGTTGCCAATTAAAATGTGAACTTTGATTTTACCGGGAAACCAAATTAATGTGAGGCTTGCAAAGGAGTCCTGGAGGCATCACCATGAAATTTTTCCACCTCTGTTTCTCATCTGTTCTTGTTTTATCTGCAACATCTGTACTTGATTGATGTTTTCACCGGATTACAAAGCCGAGTGTTAATCACTAGGTAGAGATGAGAAAAAAGCTAGTGCTTCTTTGTTCTGGTGCTAATTCTCTGTAAACCTGAAGTTCAACAATGAATGATTTCCTCACCTATCTGCTTGCTTTAATGATGTATAAACAACAAATCATCTTGAATGCTGTGGCTCATGCCTTCTCCACTGAACTCTCCTGGCTTCCTATGTTTAAATCGATTATTTTGAGCGCATCTACTTTGAGCCCAAGAAAGAAAAATTATAATATTTACTTGAGGGTGAGAGTGTCTGCTTTAGATGACTATAGGGATCATGAGGTCCATAGACAAATTGAGTGTTTAAAATGGTTAGGTGCTTGTTTCTTGACTGACGCAGACTCAATGGACATTTTTCCGTGCTGTGTACCTCTACGCCTCTAAAGAGTAGTAAAAGCTCACACATACAAAATGGGGAGGCAATGGCCTAGTGGTATTATTGTCAGAATATTAATCCAGAGACTCAGGTTACATTCTGGTTACATTAGGTTACACTCAGGTTACATTACGTTCAAATCCTGCCATGGTAGTTGGCAGAATCTGAGTTCAATAAAAGGTCTGGAGTCCAGAATCTAATGATGATTATGACACAATTGTCAATTGTAAGGAAAACCCATTTGGTTCACTAATGTCCATTAGGCAAGGAAATCTGTCATCCCGACCTGATCTGGCATATACATGACTCCAGACCCACTGCAATGTTTTAAGTGAGAGACTCTTTATTTTGAAATTGTATCACCCCTCCCCATGCCTCCCCAGTCAACCCTCACCTTGCCAGTTCTAGTTTCACGAGGGGAAACATTGCTTCAGCATGTACTCTACGAAGGCCCCTCAGAATATTGAGTTGAATCTTCTGAGACATAACAAACACAGCCATTCTTACCCAGACATCCATGTTTCTGGGCCAACAGGAAATCCATGGATGAAAGCAAAGGTCTTTTAAATGTTGACGATCAGTCATGTGTCAAAAGTTTCAGATACAGACCATAAAACAAATGAGGAGGTGCTTGAAATTACAAGACCAAAAATAACTTTATAAAGTAACATCCAGAAAATAAAATGACAGTGCTTCTGCCATTTGATCACGGACGAAAAGCTGCAGGAATCTCCTCTGGAGGACAAAGTGTAATTCAGTAGAAAGAGGGCTATGGCCATGCACAGTTGGATGATGGCTGTCACAGGGTGTTGACAAAACGTTACGCTGGATATGAGACGTTGGCACTAGACACATGAACGAGACATACCGTGATAACAGATCTCCTGGCAGGAATAGATACGATTGACAGCATAGAATTATCTTTATGGTTGCAATACCCAGGTTTGAGCTCATTCATTCTGCAATACTGTGCATGAATAGATGTGAATAAATGGAAATGTGTCCTGCTCCATAAAACAACTCAACTTTTCCTTCAGAGATAGTAGGAACTGCAGATGCTGGAGAATCTGAGATAACAAGGTGTAGAGCTGGATGAACACAGCAGGGCAAGCAACATCAGAGGAGCAGGAAGGCTGATGTTTCGGGCCTAGACCCTTCTTCAGAAGAAGGATCTAGGCCTGAAACGTCAGCCTTCCTGCTCCTCTAATGCTGCTTGGCCTGCTGTGTTCATCCAGCTCTACACCTTGTTATCTCAACTTTTCCTTCTGACCTGTTCTTCCGATTGTTAAATGACATATTAAAAGATCCTGTCCTCATTGTGGTAAGGATGGGGACACCAATTTTCAACTCTTATCATCAGTTCTTAGTACTTTGGGTTTTCAGAGACTGAAATAGTTTTGAAGAAGGAGAAATTCTGTGATAAAAATGGCTATAGTAATCTCCTGAACACAGGTTGATCCAAACCTCATGAAATTATCAAAAAGTCTGAATTGAAATTAACATTCTGATCAAAACAAAGTGAATCCCACTTGGTGCATAGAATCTGTATCTCCTTTATATTTTTATACACAATGAGAATTTCAGATTTTAGAGATAAAACAGATATCACTTCCAAATATTCAGCCGAGAGATAATAAATTTATATTTGAAAATACATGAACAAGTTGTATTCCAAGCAAGTGATTTGGCAAAGCAGAGGAGATGGATGTGTAACTGAAACTGGAGAAGGTTCCCTGTCCTTTCTCACTCTCAGCATCTTGAAGGACAATGTGCCTGCTGATAATGTAAACTGGAGAGAAACATCTGAACACCAAGAACTCAAAGAAATCTGCAATCTTCACAGCTGCTGCTGACCCAGAACATTCCGAATCAACCAGAAATTGTAATGTTGCAACAAGCACATTGCATCCATGGAGACACACACAACACAAGGACCTAACTGTGGGCTGTTCCCTTTCTCTCATAGTACTCACTCACTCTGAGCCTATTTGGATGCTCACTGCATCCCTGTCTTGTCTTGCCGTTTTACATCTTGCCCCACAGCCAGAAGTACCAGGTTGCATTGTTGTGCCATTGAGTGCAGGCAAGCAGCCAGGAAGCTTGTCATGGTCGTCAGCAGCCCTTAGTCAAATCAAAGCAGATAGCCTTCACTCAGGGATCTTCGCACTTAGTCAAGGGCAGCTTCCAATACTAGTCCAGGTCAGACAGCCACTTAGGGCACTCATAGTTATGAATCTTTTCTCACAAGGGACAAGGAGCCAAATATTAGGCAGCCCTTCATCTGCCTTGAGTATTTCTGCTCGAGTAGGGGATCTTTTCTTCCTGAAAAGAGAGACAGGCAGGTATTAAGAGAGATTAAGTCAGGTGGCACAGCTCTTACTTTTGTTACAGGTTAGGTAGTGTCCTGCACAAGTGAGTAGGCACCACAGAGAGCATGTAGGGTTAGTGATGTTGGGAGCTGGAGTGTGTAACAGCGAGTGAGGGAAGGTGTTGCAGGCAATAGTGAGAGGGATAGAGCATGAGCCTTTGTAGGAGATGTGTCCAGGAGAGTAGTAGATAGAATGAGTGTGAGGTATCAGAGAGAAGATAGTCATTGACTTTCTTCCTACAGTGTTGGGCATTCCTAAAGATGGCTGAGATTGGACTGACCTCAGTAGCGATCTTGGTGGTAACCTGAGAACAGAATGAAATAGTTTGGTGTCATGGTCTCTACAGTTGCCCCTGGGGCAGGACGTCATCTGCACCATTCAATCCAGGAGGACATCCAGGACCCTGTCTGCAAAGCAAGCCACAGATTTTCCTTTCTCTGCTATGGCCCAGGTAAATGTCAGGAAACCTGTAAGGCAGCTCTGTTCTAACAGTGCTTGTCAGGCTGCACATTGGCCTCTTAAGGATTGCACTAGTCCCAGGACTAGTTAAAGAAGGAAAATTAGAGTATGAGACAAAGTTCACCAAAAATATAATAACAGACAATAAGAGTTTCTACAAATTTTTTTCTTTTAAAAAGCCTTAGCAAAATGATCCTATAGAAAGTTAGACCAGAAAATTGATCATTGAAAAGAAGGAAATGGCAGATGAATTAAACAGGTATTTTGCATTACACTTCACTGTAAATAACATCCCAAAAGAAGTGCTAATTCAGAAAAGGAAGGAGGAACATAGGAAAATCACAATCATGAGAGAAGACGTACGGAGTAAAATGTTGGCCCCACAGGCTAACAAGTGCCTGGGCCCTAAAGGACTTCATCCTAGGGTCTTAAAAGAAGTGACCAGTGATATACTTGATGCGTTGGTTTTAATTTTCCAAAATGCCCTTGGTTTGAGGAAGGTCCTATTAGATTCAAAGACAGCAAATTTAACTCCTTTAATCAAAGGGGGAGGAAGACAAAAAGGTCAGTTAGCTTAACATCTGTCATAAGGAAATGTTAGAAGTAATTATTGAAAAGGTTTGAGCAGGGCGTCTCGTTAAGTTCAAGGAATCAGGTAGAGCCAACATGATTTTGAGAAAGGGAAATCATGATTGACTAATTAATTGTGGACAAGGGGGAACCAGTGAATTTTTGTAGTTAGATTTACAGAAGGCATTTCACAAAGAGATACATCAAAAATACTGTGGAAAATAAATGCTCATGGTGCAAGGGGAAAGCATATTGGCACAAAGAGAAGATTGATTTACACAATGCAAATAGTAAATGGATCTTTTTCAGGCTGGCAACATGTAACAAGTGGTATGCCACACGGAACAGTGCTGGAGACCCAACTGCTTCCATTTTATATAAATGACTCGGATGAAGGGATGGAAGGTATGGTTACGTTGCTGATGACAAACAAGCGGAAAGTAAGCTGTTAAGAGGAACTAAGGAGTCTACAACAAAGATACGGAGAGTTTGAATGAAGGGGTATATTGTTGGAAAACAAGGCGTGGGGCTGGATGAACACAGCAGGCCAAGCAGCA
>JAHRHZ010000016.1:27988280-28013392 GCA_024137785.1 Ginglymostoma cirratum | reverse complement strand
CATACATTTACTGAAACTGACCACAAACACTCACGGAGGAAATATTCGAAAGGTGGCAGAGAAAGAGAGGGGTGAGGATTGCTATTTGGCATTCACTGAACATGCAAGTTCATGTGAACATCACCACCAAGTTGCACACCATCCTTCCATGGGCATTTGCCACATTTTCTTAATGTCACTTGGTGGGTCAAAATGTAACTGATAACTTAATAACATTGTGGGAATATCTTTACAACAAGGCTCTGAGATTTAACAGCTGGCCGATAAACTCCTACTCAAAGTAGCTAAATACAGGGAATAGTTGCCAGAAATATCACTGAAGTCCACATTCTGCGAATTAATTTAAAATGTAACTATGCAAATTCATTTTAAGTTATATCATCGATTATTTCAAACTTCGGCACCAGCTGAAAAAATTTGAATTATACGAATGTGATAAAGAATTTTGAGAACACACTGGAAACCTTGAAAGAGTTGAGTGAGAAAGAGAAAATACACTTCTAATGCCTTGCCAATGTGGAGAAACAATTGAAAAACAAAACACAGTGTTCAAATTTATGGTCAAACCTCAGGAGGCATTCTAGGATTTACAATATATTGATTAGATTACACTTGAGTATCATGTTCAATTCAACTTGCTACCTCATAAAGAAGATATATAAAAGCCAAGCCAACAGCTTGGTTATTTCTGGCCGCAATTAGAATTTCATTATTTGGATAAATTGAACCTCCATCATCGAGAAAGAAAGTTATTGTAAGGGAATCTCACTGAGATATATTAAATATTAATTTGTATAAACAAGGCAAGAGCAGGAAATTTCTTTACATTAAACTTGAACAGTGGATATAAGGCCAGTATCATAAATTAGTGAAAAACTAATTTTAAATCCTTGCTATTCAGAAGATTTTTTTCATTCAAGTGACTATAATTTCTTGAAACGATTTGACAAGAACCGCAAAATCACAAGAGATAGGAGCAGGATTAAACCATGTGGCCCATCATGTAATTTGGATTACAGTCATAAAGTCATTGAGTCATCCAGCACAGAAAAGGCTCTTTGGCCCTCAAGTTTCGTTGACCTATTTACACTAATCCCACTTTTCAGGAGTTGGTCCATTGTCTTGAATGTTATGACATTTCAAGCACTCATCCATGTACTTTTTAAAGGTTGTGAGGTTTCCCACGTCTACTACCCTCTCAGGAAGTACTGTCCAGATTTCCACCACTTTCTAGTTGAAAACATTTTTCATTAAACGCCCTCCAAACTTCCTGACCCTCACCTTAAAATTATGCCCCTTTTTATTGGCCACCCTGTCCATGCCCTAATAATTTTATACACCTCTATCAGGTCCCCTGTCTGCCTTCTCTACTCGAAAGAAAACAATTCAGGTTTATCCAGTCTGTCTTCTTAGCTACAATGCTCCAACGCTGGTAATATCCTAATGAATCTCCACACCCATACATTTTCTTCACATTTCAACAAAGGGATTTCAAATTTATTCCATATTAATATTGCCTGCATGGACCTTAATTTCTGATGCGTTATTGCCATTAAACTCTGTGTCCCTTATATTCACAGTCTAGTTATCATTAGCTGCAGCAATACCTTACAATAGTGGTTTATCCTTTTTCTTTAACTTTACAAGTTTCCCATCTTGTGAACTCTTGCTTCAAAATTTAATTCAAAGACCTGTTTCCAGCCCTAGATTTGCAATTCACCAGAATACTTAACCCAACATGATTCAGGTGAAGACAACCCAACAGTATATTTCCCTCTACCCCAGTACTGGTACTAATGCTGCAAGAAGTGCATTCAATTCTCTAACCTTCTTTACCCTATGCTAATTTTCTTGTGGCTCAGGTAGCTATCCAGAGGTTGTTAAATTTCTAATTTTTAAAAAATTTTAGCTCCTAGCTTCACAAACTCAGTCAGCAGAATCTCTTTCTCGGTCTGATCAACGTCATTGATACTCACATATATGATGATAATTGCATCTTTACCATCTCACTTCCAGGTTCCTCTCTGGGCTGAAGGAGATGGTCTTCACTCTAGCAATGAGGTCCTAACACAGTTTTACTGACCTAACACAGCCTTCAAGACTCACTCCTGCCTGCAGGAAACCATATCCACCTCTCTGACTAAATGGTCCTTTGCTATAAATACATTCCTTTTTATTTCTCTGATTTAAATGGCTCTCTGCCCCTATGGTCAGTGTGCTCACCCAGCAGTTGTACCTGCTCTCTGCCACACAAGCTACAAAAACAATAGCAAGATTTAAACTACTATCTCTGCAAGATTTAAAGTTATTTTATGGTTCTTATACATGCCTCACTTGCAATTGCACCCATTGTCCCTGACTACAGGCTAAAACTGAAGTAGCTAATCCCTCTCCCTGATGAATCAAAACTGAGTCTCCAGTTTATCAATTCTGAACTGAAGTTGCTCAAGCTGTAGATATTTAC
The DNA here is from genome assembly GCA_024137785.1 of Ginglymostoma cirratum. Taxonomy (NCBI): domain Eukaryota; kingdom Metazoa; phylum Chordata; class Chondrichthyes; order Orectolobiformes; family Ginglymostomatidae; genus Ginglymostoma; species Ginglymostoma cirratum. The sequence goes on along the minus strand of JAHRHZ010000016.1, from coordinate 28,010,928 downwards.
TGCAGATATAGTTGCCTTGAATCACATTGATGAACCCCACCCACCAGCATTACTCCCGACTGGTTACAACGGCAGCTGTAAGCTCCCTTACCACCTTTATTGTGCTTTATTTATCTGGATAACTTAGGTTTAGAAATATCCTTCAATTCTCATTTGTAGTGGTCTTAAGAAGATTAAATATTTAACTAAAATTAATGTAATATTTTTACTTCCCTGGTGCTGGTTTAAAATATTGCCCTGTTTAGTGGATGAAGTCTTAAAAAGGCAAACCCCAATATCTAGCAACACTCTTCAGTAATTAGCTTTGAGTACTAAGAAGTGACTGATGGCTGAAAAATGATATACAAAGTTTAAACCTTCTTTGCACCTCTCCCAAATTCCCAAGTTATGGCTCATTCCTCACTGCACCCTGGCCGAGTGGCACTTAATCAGTGCTCCCATTCTGCATTGTCATTAACACCGTCCGCTTTCATCGGTGAGTATAAACAACAGCTAGGTCTGTTGTGTTATTTCTCACAGCAGAATGTGATTTAGCTTTAAGGGACATGCTCAAGATATCACCACCCCATCATGACAGTTACCTATGTACAAATGTCTATTCTTCATCTTAATTAAGATTTCTTGTAGAATAACACGCTGAGGAAAGTGCTACAATACATCCAAATTGCTTAACTTAAGCCCAAAATCATAAGTGCCTGTGATTGTAATATACATAAAAAATGCATTGAGGTGACCGAGATATCATTCACATGTTACGGGAGATAACTTAAGTATCACATCATGACAGTAGAGAAGCATCAGCTTTCACATAATATCACATCAATGTCAATTTCATGACACAATAATTAACATCAATTCAGGAAAATATTTACAAGTGATTGACTACTGCTCATGATGAAGGTTATTGTCACCATCATCTAATACTAGAAATTAACAGTGCCTGCTTGTATAGTTTGATTGAGGAAAACCATTTCCTTTTCTGATTAGAAGAGTCTCTTGTTGTTGACAAAGCTGAAGTGATTGCATGATAGCAACTAGTTATAAGCGACATTGATATGAAAGACACTGTTGCAGAGACTTTGAGAAGGACCAGTTATTAGCTCTCACTCTTTCAAGATCCAAAACTGTTTTGTCCATCATAATAGTGGATGGTGCCTATGATACTCCTCAGTATCAACCCTTGTGTGCACCATATCTTCATTGCACCACCTTGCTCCCTGGCCAACATCTCTGTCTCCGGCTTGCTACAGTGTTCCAGTGAAGCCCAGCGCAAGATGGAGGAACAACACCTCATTTTCCGCTTGGGGACCCTACAGCCCTCTGGAATCAATATTGAGTTCATTAATTTTAGGGCCTAAACTCTCCCATGTCCCAGCCCCCCACCCCACACACCAGGCCTTGTTACCACATAGCCTGCCACTACACACCCCCTTGTTGTTAGTCACTAACAGCCCCCATTAACAACTATTCACCCTCCCAGCCTGATCGTTAGCAACTCCTTTGTCTGTCCAGCTGTCTTTCTCTCTCTTTGGGCTCTATCCTATCGTTTACTCCCTACCCCACCCATGTCCCTATTTTCTGCATATAAACTGATGTTTTCCCAGCCACCATCAGTTCTGAGGAAAGGGTCACCAGACCCGAAACATTAACTGCTTTTTCCTCCACAGATGCTGCCAGACCTGCTGAGCTCTTCCAGCAACTTTGTTTTTGTCCCTGATTTACAGCATCTGCAGTTCTTTTGGTTTTTATGAAGAAGTCAGTCAGTTACCTTCTTAAATCCACCAGGCTAAGGATCAACCTCCGTTCTCTGCTATCTCTGCGACTGCACCCAAATCCCATCAATGTCTATAATCTAACACCCTCATTATTGCATGCAATATTTTCCCTCACTCACTCTTAATCACCCTAACCTCTACATCACACACACTGCATAGCCTCCATGCTGCCTATTCACTTGGTCAGGATAACACACCACTTTTCCCACAGCCGCACATGCCCAAACAGCTGTACCTGCCACTTTGATCTCCCTTAGCACTCTCTCTCACTACAGGAAAAAAGGCAGTCACATCAAAGCAGAAAAAGCCACGACAGCTGCTGGTTGCCTGATATTCAGCTTCTCACCCCTTATGAAGAAGCAAATTTGACCCTGACTGCTCTGAGCAGCTGACTGACTGCATCCAAGCTGCTGGATTTATGTAGAAGGCCGCCTTTGACTTACTATGCTGGGCCCCCTGACTGAGGTCTGCTGACAACCATGACAAGCTGCCTGGCTTTGTGTCTGCAATCAACAGGAGTACTATGAATCTTATAGCTCTGGGAGGGGACAAAGTACAAAACGTCAAGGCAAGGCAGAAATGTAATGAGCATTTTGGTAGGCTCAAAGTGAGGGAGTGAGTGCTAAGAGAGCAAGCAAATATCCCTGAGATATAGTCTGTTCCAGTTTGTGAGTTGTGTGTTTGTCCTGCAGGGAAAGTGTTCATGTGGCAGTGTTACAATGGTAAGTACCAAAGTATGTCAGGGAGCAGCGTTAAAGTGTGGACATGCACTATAAATGGATCGGAATGGGCTATGGAGATGTGGAGAGGATAACATATGTCTGATGCCAAGGTCCCTGGACATGAGGTGCACACAGTTGTTGCCTATGGTATCTGGCCCGAGATGTTACTACTGGGTATCCACAAGGGACGTCTTTTGGAGCAACGAGCAAACTGGAGTTGCTAGGTACTCAGACTTCCATGTCGAGATTTCTCGGTATTTATTTTGTTCACAATGAGTAGTAGGAAAGGAGGTTGCATATTAATGAAGTGAGATCTGCCTGAAACAAGCAATAATCCCTTTTGCTAAGCAGTGATGAGACACCTATTAAGAGTGTCATCTTTACGTCTCAAACTCCGTTGGAAAATATAGCTAATTTCTCCTAATGTTGAGATAGACCTCACTTGACCTCTCATGCAATTCTCTGAGATTTCTCATCATAGTCCTCATCCTTCATGTCCTTATAAGATTCTACACAAGATTATTTAGTTCAACACACTCACCCCAAATGTAAGGCAAAATTTCACTTGCTTGTCACAAGCACATACACGCACACACATGAAGAATAGATGCTGATGAGGGTAACATACAGTTGCAATTTATAATTATTTCATTCTCTTTAGTGGTAGGCTTATAGTTTCTTAGATGAAGCTGATTCTTTAAGATTGAATTGAAAATCCTGTAGAGGGGGAATTCTCAGTAAGCTGGAAGGTTTTGTCTAAATGAATCTATCGGGGGCTGGCTCTGGATGCTGTCGAAGTTGGAACAGGTTCCAGGTTGAAGAAGTCCTTCAGAGTTTTAGGATTCCCCAGAGCCAAGATACTGTTGCATTTTACTGTGGCTGCTCGGATGACTCGCAGCTAGATCAATGACTTTCTAGTGGAATTGATTGTTGGTGATTGTAAAGACATATGTTTTAAAATTTTCATTATCTTGGATTGTGGACCAAAATGGGAAAAGGACTACTTTAAAGCAATTGCTGTGGAAGGAGTCACTGCGCTTTTAAAAACAAGAGACAGATTGTTGATTGGTTTGCGCAAACAGAACCAGTTATGGAGGCCAGGAGTAATCAGCATGACAACAACTCTCTGATTGGCTCACAGGCAGGTGAACAGAGTGTGCACTAACAGTACAGGGACAGAAGCCCCCAGACTGCAATACAGACAGACCGTCTCTCCCTGTCTCTATCCTTCTGCAATAAAGTAACCAAAATCTAGAAGATAGGTAGCTGTTCTCTCTCACTATTTGCTATAAGCTTTTACCTTCCATGTGTCTCAAAGACTGAACAATTAGCATTCCAATTGTCCTGTGTCTGCAGCCAAGAACTGAGAAAAAATCTTAGGAACAATAAGAAGCTCAGAAATAAGAAGGACTTGGGAAGCAAAAGGGCACATCCTCTCATCCTGTGGACTGGTCCTACTGAACTGCACTTTCTCAGAATTTTGTCCTCTGCCTATCATGTGAATGAGAGTGTGAACGTGTGCATGTGTAAGAGTTTAAGAAGGTTTTGACTTTCAGCTACTGGACATTCCATTGTTTTGTTTGCTTGTACTTAGAATTGATTCCGTAACAATAATAGTAATTTCTGGGTTAAATGTAGAAAACTGGTAAGTTCTGTTAACCAGAATTCTGGGACACCTTGTGTAATTTGATTAAATCTTTAAATTTTGTAATGTTCCCAGGTGTAGTGGGGCTGGAGTATCAGTGAGCTTTCCCATGTGAGTCATAAAAAGACTCATGGAGAAGTGTAAATAAGAAAGTGTTCTGATATCACTTAGATGGAATTCTCATTCTTCTTATTCACTCCAGGGGTCTTAAGTGAAAATAATTTGGGTCCATACAGTTCCTAATTGACATTAGATGTAAACTCATTCAAATGACAACATTGTTAATGTGAGAAATGGTGATTTGGTGAGACTGGGGCTGAGGGACATGTTAAGGCAGAGAGAAATTTTACTCTTTATTAATCAGTCTCAGTATTATATCTGGTCTAGGTGTTTACACTGATAAGCAACATAAGAGAAAGAAAATGATTTATAACCTCACCTTAGATGTAGCATTCTTTTTACAGTAATCAAACTGCTCCTTGCACACCAGGTTTCTCCAAACAAAACCTGCTCATTCTATAACTGGCAGGTGGCTCTGCCTTTGGACAGTTAGATCTCACCGAACTATAATTGATTCGACTGATTGGCAATTTGTTCAACAATACTTTAATCTTTGTGAAAATTACTTTTTTATTTGTTTCTTTTAAGCCAACTATCATTAAATTTAGGTCAATAATGTCTTGCTGTTGCTTCAATCCAATTTTCCAGATGCTTTCTTACAGCACACCTGCATCATAACCTGCCAGAAAGATAAATTAATGGATGTTGTGTTTCCTAGCAACTTTGGAAGCAGTAAACTAAGAGATTAAAAATTCCAGGGGGCATTTGTATTTTTTTGGATAAGGCATTTTGTTTTAAAATCGAGATGGCTGAGGAAAAATTACAGATAAAAAGTACAGATAAAGATTAGGAACAATGGAAGAAAAGGTAGGGGCACTTGGGGCCAAGTGTTTATTTTAATGACTGGCACATTGGACTGAATTTTACCAAAATATTGCGAAGTGTTAATTTCAGGGAGTTCCATCAAAGTCTTTTCTCTATGAGCTGTAGCGAATTATTTCACACAATTGTCCACTGCTTGCGTCACTATGTATGTGTCAAGCCTCTATGCCACCAATCTTGTGCATAACCCAATAACGAAAATGCTTGCTACTGCTCAGATTTTCAGGGATCTGTATTGCTGGCACCATATTTGAAGCTCAGCTGTGGACCTGGTCAAATGCTGACAGGACAAATATAACTTCATAGTCCACTTAGTGGAGGGAGAATGAGAAAGAAAAGCTACTGAAAGTACATGGACAACATTTCATTGGAAATAGAACTTAACAGGCATAAATCTTTACAACATCATCCGTCTGATTGACTGCTGTAATAACTGCAGCTATGAAATGAGGCTGCAGAGGCTCCCCAATCTTCGTGCTATCTATGTTAGCACATATCTGAAGGAGTGCCAGTCTTAACCTTACATTCAGTGTAACATAACATCTTACCATTGGGCAATGTAGGAGTATCATTTAATGGAAATGCTTCAAACAATTGATTATGTTAAATTTTATTGAGTAATAGGAAAAAAAGTGACAAGATAACATATAGAAAAGCTCAATTGCTTCTGGGAACAAATAGGGGCTTCATTCCTCTTGAACAACAACAGGTTTACAGTCAATGAATGATTACTTTATGCAACTCACTTATGGAAACAGTGTAAATTCCATCATGTCTGGCTCACGTGCTCAGTGCTTGCTGCACCAGTCTATCATGCTGAAAATGATATTGCTCATGCTCAAAGTCCTTATCTTCCTCCTTGGAAGATTACCACTCTCCCAGCACTTCAGCCTCAATCACATCCTCTCTTTTTCTGCTCCAGTTGTCCAGAGCACAAGATGCAAGGATTTTGAGCACACTCGGTCTTGGATATACTGCAAAGCTCCCTGAGACTGATCTGAGCACTGGAATGTCACCATCAGGAGGCTTGGTGTCTGTTCCATGATGGCCGTGGTGGAACAATGGGCTGCACTGAACCTATGCTCAGCCTCAGACAAGGAGTTACACGATGGAGTCGTCAATCATGTTCACAGAAGGTAATCTTTGTCTTACAGCAGCCATCCTTGTTAGGCATCTGGCCCTCCAACTGAAGCTGGAACCCAAGAGTCAGCAAGGTTACAGGTATCATGGCAGCTTTCATGTTACTTGACATAGACCCCTGGGTTGTAAGACCAAAGGTCACAGAAGACTTGCACATTTACTGTAAGTAATCCTTCTCTACTGATGAAGTTAGCCATACTATGATATGGCATTCTCAGCGCATTGTGTGTACAGTTTGTAGCACCCTGTACCCATGGAAAGCCAGTGACATCGGCAAAGTTCACTGCCCAGACTGCTGCACTGATCTCATCATGGGGAAACTAGATGAAGCACAGTGTTCCGGTATAAATTGCATCAGTAACATTTGTGGATTGAGGATTGAGAAATCCCACACAGGTCCCCGGTGGAGGCAGCCAGTTGGATAAAAATTGAGTGCGGCTGTCACGTTGATATCCACTGGGATAGGATGGCCAGCTATCTCTTGAGGATACTGTCTATGGTGGCAACACACATGTATCACCTGGAGAAATAGTACCAAGCATGATAGACACTAGGCCTCCTACTCCTGCTCCACAACCTGAAGGGACCTCAGCTACAATGTCCCATGTGGACACTGGAGGATGCTGCTGGTCCTGGATTTGCAAACAGATTTGTTCCCCCTCAAATTCTATGCATCTCTGTTGAGCTGTGGCCACAATGAGAATAACCCTTGCTGTGGCAGGATCCATGGGCCATGGTTCCAATAAATCTATGTGAGGTTCATCAGAAACAGAACAAGTCTTTAATGAGGTGAGCAGTCAATATTTGCATCACATGTAAATAATTGGTAGCAGAGAACTCCAATAAAGAGGCCCCTGCAAAGGCTGTACAAGGGTTTTGACACTGTGGACTTTTGTAATGCCATTGGGAGATATTTAGATTCATTTCTGTTGGAGACAAGTTCCTTTTTGTCTTCCACTTTCTATCAACCCCATCAGATTTAAGTCTCTCCATGTTCCCACTCAACCCTTTTATTCAAATCTTCACCTCCCTGCTTTACCCCAAGCCTCAGACTCACAACTAAGTTATGTATGTTGTGTAATCAGCTCCTTTACCATTAATGTTCCCTGTGCATTCCAACATGCTGCCTCTGTTTCCCAGCATTGGCATCCCTGGCTTCCCTCCCACAGTAGACACCACCCCACCCAATCCCAGGACTGACTGCAGCCCACCCCAAATTGATTAGAAGGACAACCCTTACTGGTGACTGATGAGAGCCCTTACTGGTTCCTATGCAGCTTTCTGACTGACTCACCATTAATTCCTAGATTAAATGAATCAACCTACAGAACTGACTGGAACTGACTCCCAAGACTGCAGTGATAGAGATCCCCTGAAAATGAATGTCTAAGTGGCCAACTGACCAAGGACAAACCCATGGATTGGTATTGAATGATGCCCTTGAGTGACTGTGGTGATAATCCCTGACTAACAGCAGTCACCCCTTGGCTTAAATAAGACAAATGCCCTTAGGTTTTGAGACATTTGGCCGAAGTACATGCAGTGTGTTTGCTGCATATGCTGCTGGCACATGCTGCAGGTGTGATGCTGATATAGCACAGTGCAGTCCAGTGACACATCTGCTGCCCCCTGGATGATCATAGCTGGCAAATGTGAGGAGCTGCCTGGCTTTGTGTCTGCACTAAAAGTCAAGGCAAAACAGAAGTACTGTCAGCCTGAAAGCTTTGGATAAAGTGGCAATATGCAACAAAGCAACGCAGAGACGTGAACATCCAGGTAAGTGAGCATTGAGAAAGCAAACTTAGAGCCCTGAGTTGCAACCTCTTCCAATGTATATAAATCATGAAATAGAAGCAGAAGTAGGCCATTCTGCCCCTCGAGCCTACTCCACCATTCAATAAGATCATGGCTGATCTGATTGTGTCTCAAATTCCACATTCCCATCTACCCTCAATGAACATGCTGAACAAGAATCTATCCATCTCTGTCTTAAAAATATTCACTAACCCCCATCTCCACCACCTCCTGAGGCAGAGAGTTCCAAAGTCACACAACACTCAGAGAGAGAAAAAAAAAAATTTCTCATCGCTACCTTGAACGGGCAATCGCTAACTTAAAAACAGTGACCTGCTGTCCTGGACTAACCCACAAGAGGAAACATCCATTCCACATGCACCTTATCAAGAACATTTAGGATCAATCAAATTGTCACTGAGTCTTCCAAACTCCAGTGAAAACAATCCCAGGCTGTCCAACATTTCTCTCATCCCTCAATCTAGCCATTACTTTAGCAAACCTCCTTAGAGCCATCTCCAAAGCAGCTACAACCTTCCTTAAATAAGGAGTCCAAAATTGCACACAGTATTTGAGATTTGGTCTCCCACATGCTCTATATAATTGAAGCACCCTTACTTTTATGTTCAATTCCTCTCACAATAAAGGAGTCTATCCCAATAGCCTTCGTGACCATGTGCTGTACCTGCAGATTAACTTTTTCTGACGCGTACACTAGAACACCCAAATCCTTTGCACCTCAGAATTCTGCAGCCGTTCTCTGTCAACAAAATTCTCTGCTTTATCATTCTTCTTCTCAAAGTGAACCATTTCACATTATCACACATTATACTCCATCTGTCAGATTTTTGTCCATTCACAACATATTTATATCTGCACACAATATTCAGTGGTCTCAATTTGCTGTGAGACACATTAATCCTAACTTACACTAGCCTCAGAAAAGCATTCCTATTTTGTCAGTGTCAAATTTCCATTTTCCATACTACCCATCCACAGGTTTTCTTCCACAGGAATGAGAGAGATATGATACAGTAAAATAGGGCTAAGTCAGCATGGCTTCATCAAAGCAAGCTTATGCCTGATCAAGTTGATCAAAAGATGTGATCTGTTTGGATTTCCAGAAAGCCTTTGACAAGGTTCCGCACAGGAGGCTGCTAAATAAGATATGAACCCCTGGGGTTTGGGGCAAGGTACTGGCATGGAGAGAGGATTAGCTGACTGGCAGAGGGAAGACAGCAGGGAAAATGGGGCCTTTTTCAAGATGGCAACCAATGATCTGGTTAATTTAAGATGGCGGTAGAGTAGGACACTCCAGCTGGAGCTCATCCATTCCACCTGTTCTTTTTCTCCTCTTCTCCCTCTTTACTTTGCTTTCCTTTGCGTCGAACACCCAGCCCCAGCCTCCGACTCCCAGCCTCTGGAGCAGGGACGCCAGTGGCCAGTGACCTGGTGTGAAGTGGGGGCAGTGGCCCAGAGTGGAGCCTGCTGGTAGCCAGTAGTCAGACAATGTGGAGGCTCCCTGCGCAGGTCTGTTGCAGAGACCCGTGGACAGAAACTGTGATGTTTGTCTTTTTATCTTTACTTCTTGTTTTTCTGACCTTTGGTTATAATGTGTATAATTTTAATGTAACTTTTTTTCTTCATTTGTCTATTCTGAAATGAAAGACTATACCTTGGTACTCTGTCTCTAAGCTGGTACCATGTGTTGGTGACATTGTTACCCTGTAACTAATCTGTAACTGAAGAAGCTGTACCTAGGTACCTTTGTACCTAAGATGGCAATGTAAGTAGTGACCTATAAACTTTTCACTGTACTCATTTCAGTACATGTGACAACAAAGCTAATTCAATTAAATTTGAAGGAACGGAGGTCATCAGTGTTAAGCTTGCAGATGACATAAAGGGGTGGAGAGACAGGTAATGTTGAGGTAGGGAGGCTGAAAGATTGGACGAGCTAGGAGAGTGGGCACAGAAGTGGCAGGTGGAATACAATGTGGGAAAGTATGAAGTTATGCACTTTGGTAAGTCGAGTAAAGATGTAGACTATTTTCTAGATAGAGAAAGACTTCAGAAATCTAAAGCACAAAAGGACTTAGCAGTCCTAGTTCAGGATTCTCTGAATGTTAACATGCAGGGTCATGTGGCAGGTAGGAAGGCAAATGCAATGTTAGCATTCATTTTGAGAGGTCTGCAAATATAAGAGTAGATGTACTGCTGAGGCTGTATAAGGATCTGATCTGACCCCATTTGGAATATTGTGAGCAGTTTTGAGCCCTGTATCTAAGGAAGGATGTGCTGGTGTTGGAGGGGTTCTAGAGGAGGTTTACAAGAATGATCCTAGGGCTGAAGGGCTTGTCATATGAGGAGCAGTTGAGGTCTCTGGTTCTTTACTCAGTGGAGTTTAGAAGGATGAGGAAGTGGGGTGGGATCTCACTAAAAGTTACAGAACGCTGTGAGGCCTGGATAGAATAGATGTGGGGAAGATTTTTCCACTAGTCAGAGACACTAGGACCTGAGAGCATAACCTCAGGGTTAAGGGACGATCTTTTAGAACTGAGATAATGGAAATTTCTTCAGTTAGAGGTTAGTTAATTTGTGGAACTCATTGCTTCAGTTGGCTGTGGAGGTCAGGTCATTGAATGTATTTATGTCACCAGTAGATAGGTTCCTGATTTGTAAGGGGATCACTGGTTATATGGGGAAGGCAGGGGAATGGGGTTGAGAAACATATCAGCCATGATCGAATGGTGGAGCAGACTCAATGGGCTGAATAGCCTAATTCTGCTCCTATAACTTGGGATCTCATGGGCTAACAGACAAAAAACATTCTTCAAAAATTAACACTACCTTTGAAGATATAAACCTGTTACCTGGATTCACATAATTGAAAAAATGCCAATTATCAAGAGAAACAATTCAAATTCATCATCATAGGAACTACAAAGAGGAATCTGAATTCTAGGTTTCGTGGGTTTGGTGTATACAACAGAACTGGTAAACTGATACTGTGATTGCTTAAACAAATACCACAGCACATAAAAAATAATTGTTCACTGACAGGGCTAGTATTTATTTCCCATCACTATCTGCCCTTGACAAAGTGATGGCATCTTCTTGAACATCACCAGTCGCTGTTTAAGTACACTTAGTGCTGTCACATACAGATTTCCAAGATTTTGATCCAGCAGCAATGAAGGAACAATAATTTATTCCCAAATTAAATGATTTGTGGTTTTGAAAAAAAATTTGTGGGTTGCGATTTCCGTGCATCTACTGTCCTTGTGATTTTACTTGATAGAGTTCAAAGATGTACTGGTAAGTTGTTGTCGTGTATGTTGTATACACCTCAGCCACTGGTGTACAGTGGTGGTGGTGGACAAAATGAATGTTTAAGGTGGTGTACAGGGTACCCAGGGTGCTTCGTCCATCTGTCGTTCAATGTGGAAAACTACTGATTCATCAGTTGAAGGGACGAACTTGATTGCATTTAGTAGGAAGCTTTATCTAATGAAATGAGACTTTGTGGGGTCTGGAAGAATCCTCATTGTAACTGTCCTGTTGTTGCCTCTCGTGAATCTGTGCTCCTGGTGAAATGGTCATTCTCAGAATGGTGGCAGAATGGACTGGATCATTATTAATAGATGTGTCGCTGAGTACGGCCTTGCGATGTTGTTACTTGATTAGTTTGTGGAACAGCTTTCCATATTTTGGCAAAAAATCCCCAGATATTGATGAGATTCAAACCAGTGAGCAGGGGAATGTAAAATTCAGCACATGATGCAGGAAGCCTAGCAGATTTAGCAGTGAGCAGCAAATGGAGGGGACCACTTTTGCTGATGGAATTCTGATTGTGACCACCACTTCCAGCTGCCAATTCTGGAAATACAGAGTCTTTGGCCATCTAATTGATCGGGCATCTCTATAAGGTGGCAGAAAGTAAAAGACTTGGTTTACTCGCCTTAAAATAATTAATGCTGCTCCTAGTGTTAACTTGTTGCAGGAAAGCCATTGGAATTACGAGTGGGACTCTCCTTTGCTTGAATTTTTAAGTTTGGCTACAGGGATTGTGCTCCCAGTAAAATCCAGCTCAGTGATTCGGTTTCCAAGGGAGATATGATTCAATTAAAAAGATCTCTGATGCTGCAGCTGCCTGTGTTATTTGTATTTTGCATTTGCACTGCATTTCAACAATTGAAAACTTTTCTTTTGCCATTCCTAGTTTCATGTTAGTCCAACAGTGATCTTCTGACATGGTATTTTTCATAAAATATCCCTTTCACTCAGTTGATGACACACACACCTGTGTGTGAGCAGCTTGGATGTTTGAGTCCAGAGAAGAATTTAAATGCATAATCTGTGTTGATATTCAGAAAAGCACTGAATCAGTAATGTTGCCTTCTGATGAAAAATTGGTAATTTTATGCGGCTGCTCTGTTGGTGGGAAAGCCTTACTTGCCAGGAGCATAAATCATAACTTTATCCATGATTCCTCTTGCCAATCATTTTATTACTCAAATAAAATTCAGATACGCTGTGCCCAAATTTCTAATTGCTATGGCTGATAGGCAAAGACTCCCTACAGGCAATGCAGACTAATAAAATCACTCTTATTAACCCACCACCTGCTTGCCTTGCGGCTGTTTGCATAAAACTGCAAAGGGAAGATGTGAGGGTTGGTATTGGCTGAAGCTGCTTATCAAATGACACAAACAGAAAGGGGGACTGTATAGACTTCTCTTAAAGGTAACTGGTTCCAAAATTTTAATTGTTGTCAGGAGTATAAGTCACACCGACTGATTCAAAATATAAAAACAGCATCATTATATCCTTCTGCATTTATGCTCCATCTCGACTAACATGTAAAAGTAGCACCATGAAATTCAGTGCCACAATGTGAAAGTGAAAGGTTTTTTTACTCCTTCTATCTCTGCCTCCCTCCATTTCTTCTGGCTGTGTTTAGTTCCTAAAAGTTGTGTTCTCATATCTGTTTTGTACCATGCACCCTTTTCAGGGAAGGTGCTCGTATCCAATCAAAATCCCAGCATGTAAATTGTAAGTGCATAATTTAAACTGCACCTGCTTAATTGTTCTTATAATTGAGTCTCTAATGTGAATATCAAAGTCACAGAGACATAGATTGGTATCTGATGCATAAGGAAACACCTCTCTTTCGAGCGGTAAGCTGCAGACTGTAAACTCACTGCTGATGTTACCCTTCTCTGCACTTAGAGTGAAAAAAACAATTTATTTAGTCATTTATTTAGCAATGTTGTGTGCAGATGAGGTCAGGATTCTGAGCTGCATTGATGCATTTTTAATATTTAACAAACAATTAAAAATTCCAGACTGAATTTTATTAGAAATCAGCTAAAGGTCAATTTTGGTAAGTTTCATGGATAGTTTCTATCCTTAAACTCTAGTGAGTTATCCTATGCTTTTCTGTGCAGCTTGCTTCATTACCTATGTGCCACATCGCTGGGATGCCACCCTTGTGATATCTGCCTTTAGCCACTGGTGGAAGTAGTCACCACTGCCTGGTTCTCCTATGATTCCTGGAATTGATAGCATTTTTAAAATGTGGGTTTGTCCCAGGTCAAGTACTGTAGTGGGGAGTTGCTCTGCACAACCGTAGTGGGGAGTTCCCTTGAATTGCTCTGGGGACGTGGGCAGCGATTAGCTAACTCCGCACTTTACCAATAGGAAAAGGAGGTCCATCCTCTTTCTCCATTTGCCTGTGGAATTCATTGCCACGGAGCGCAGTGGAGGCCGGGACGTTGAATGTCTTCAAGGCAGAGATTGATAAATTCTTGATCTCGCAAGGAATCAAGGGCTACGGGGAGAGTGCGGGTAAGCGGAGTTGAAATGCCCATCAGCCATGATTAAATGGCAGAGTGGACTCGATGGGCCGAATGGCCTTACTTCCACTCCTATGTCTTATGGTCTTATGGTCCACTGGGCTGCCAGAGGAGACCACGGCCTCAGACTCTGCCAGCCTGGTGTGAAGTTGTCATCTGGGCCAGTGTGGTATCCATGGTCTTGAGGAGTATCTCACATACCATTTAGGACACAGCAGTATGAGTAGCACCATATTGCACATTCTTTGTAAGTGTGTGGCTGCGTACCTTTTCAAATGCTCAAACACCCCAGGGACGGCAACTGGCAGACTGATGCAGACCGCATCAGAGATTTTCACTTCCTCAGAGGTCCATGCAGAAGAGAGAAAAAAAAGTGGGAATGCTGACCATACTCACAAGTATTCATTCCCTGCGATATTAGCAGATGGCAACAACTACCAGTGAGACTGCACACTTAATTTGTCGGGACATTCCAAGCATTGTGATGAACAACAAAACTGACAACTCACATGAAAGGAATTCAGGTCTTCAATAAGGATGGGGGAAATTCAACACAATACGTAACTTCCACACAATCCACAGTCAAACAGAAATGCTGAGGCCGCAATGAAAATCATCAAAGGGTTAATAAAGCAATCAAGCAGCCCAGTTCAGACTTCTACAATCTTCAAGTAGAGAAGTGCACTAGCTGAAAACATGGAAAGGACTCCAGTCAAAGGATTAATGCCACACTGCAGCCAAACTATTCTTCCATTGCGAAAAACTATGAAAGGCAGAACTAATAAGTCATGTTAAAAATCTCAGCGGATCAACTGAAAGCCAAATTTCACTGTGACAAAACTGCCAGATCATTGCCAGAGCTGAGGATTGGTGAGCAATACAGAACATAAATGTTCTCAACTAAAGTCAGAAAATGCAGCAATATTGCATCTGTGTTAAGCAGTTGCAGAAATATATGCACAACCAGAGAAAAGGCTCCTTAACTGAGGCAGCAGATCAAGAAGAAGTGAAATCTCTCATCACCAGTACTGAACAACCATCATTCCAGAGATTCACTATTCTGCCAGCTTCAGAAATTGATTAGTAAGTTACCATGTCAACAGTATTTATCTTGTAAATGATAGTCCCTGGAAAAGGAACATTGCTCTAGGCGTGGGCAGATACCAAAATAAACCAATGACAAAATACAAGAGTATCATGAGGAGATGTGTATGATTTACAGACTATATAGGAAATGCATGCACAGAGACTGATGAAAGTGGAACTGATTTAGATTAAAAACTGTTTTGTTAATGAGCCATAATTTGCTTTATGAGCACTTAAATTTAGTAACCTGTGCAACATGTACCTACAAATAATGGTGCATTCACTTTTTAAAATGTTTTTTAGGAGAGGGGTTTTTGGTGAAATACAATTGTACTTATTCTACAAGCTGCCTTGAAATAGTTATGTGACCCCTAAGCGTTTTTGTATGCAGTCTATGCAAACTATTAAACACAGCACTTGAAATGCCAAAATACTCACGACAAAACATAGATATCTTTAACCTGCCCCTCCCCAGAACATTTTTTGAGGTCAGGTGGGATGTATGATGCTAACAAAAACCTATCTGGAACAAACCATCTCACTTTTGTTTAACTGAGTTGACACGGAAGAATATTGGTAATCAGCTTGACATCAAGGGGTCAGGTTACCATCTAATTATTTTAATGAGATAACAAGCCTCATTTTAATTTCTCTATTTTAAGTTTAACCCTGACTTTTTGACCTTAAGAGATGCAGCAGCTAAAGTGAACTGAAGATGTGCCATTCCAGCAGCAATTATAATTTAGGAAGCAGCAGAGTGCATGGACCAGCCAAACTATTTTTCTTTGCCACACTCAGTGGCCTTCCAAATTGCTTCCCCACCAATTGGTCTCCAATTAAATGCACTGGTTCCCCATCACAATCCTTCCCATCTATAACTAATAGTTTAGTTAAGCATGATTTCCCTCTTATAAATCCACTATTAATGTGAGGGCAACAGGTCCGTCATTCTCTGTTTTTTTCCCTCCCAGTTATTTCAAATAGTGGATTAGTAAGTTCGCAGATAATACGAAGGTGGGTTGAGTTGTGGATAGTGCGGAGGACTGTTCTAGGTTACAAAGGGACATTGATAGGATGCAGAGCTGGGCTGAGAAGTGGCAGATGGAGTTTAACCCTGAAAAATGTGAGGTGATTCATTTTGGAAGGACAAACTTGAAAGCAGAATACAGGGTTAATGGAAAGATTCTTGGCAGTGTGGAGGAGCAGAGGGATCTTGGGGTTCATGTCCACAGTTCCCTGAAAGCTGCCACCCAGGTGGATAGAGTTGTTAAGAAGGCGTATGGTGTGTTAGCTTTCATTAATAGAGGGATTGTGTTCAAGAGCCGTGAAGTTATGCTCCAGCTATACAAAAGCCTGGTTCGGCCACATCTGGAGTATTGTGTCCAGTTCTGGTCACCTCATTCCAGGAAAGATGTGGAGGCATTGGAAAAGGTGCAGAGGAGATTTACCAGGATGTTGCCTAGAATGGAGGGAAGGTCTTACGAGGAAAGGTTGCGAGAGCTAGGGCTTTTCACTTTAGAACAACGAATGATGACAGGTGACTTGATAGAGGTGTACAAAATGATCAGAGGTATAGATAGAGTGAACAGCCAGAGACTTTTTCCTAAGGTGGAGGTAGCTATTACGAGGGGGCATAGTTTTAAAGTGAGTGGAGGTAGATATAGGGGAGACGTTAGAGGTAGGTTCTTTACTCAGAGAGTGGTAGGGGCGTGGAATGCATTGCCGCAGAATGTAGTGGAGTCGGCCTCATTAGGAGCATTTAAGCGGCTATTAGATAGGCATATGGATGATAGTATAAGGAAGGGGTGGAGGTTAGATAGACCTTAGGTTTAGGGTAAATGTTCGGCACAACATCGTGGGCTGAAGGGCCTGTACTATGCTGTATTGTGCTATGTTCTATGTTCTATGTTCTATGTTGTACATTGGCACACTATAACTGTAGGAGCTGCTCGAGAGACAACAGAAGTTAGGAAGATGTCTCCAATATTTCAGAGTCATTTCGTTTAGTACACTGGGATGCATTCCTCAACTACAGCCTAGTTCAAAGGTCTATCATCCAAGAGAGAGCCAGGCTTTTATTTTTTGCTGGATTTGGCCAAAAATCAGTTAAAAACTGTTAATCAGGTCCTGTGAAATTTAATTTCAGCAGAATCTGAGTGAAATCTGTTGCACTGGATTTCCTACATACACTGCTTCCCCTGTTTACCCTTCCACTGTCTCCCTACAGTTCACGAGGCTTACATTGGCTATTTTCACATATGCAAGTTTCTAATAAATTATCAGAAAAGACGAACAGGCATCCTACAGGGTTAAAAGTAATTTTGAAAATGTTCACCAGCAGGTGAATTGAGAACTAGTAGTCACACAATAAAGCTTCTATTGCATGTTAATCAATTGACTGGACCCGAAGCATCCACCTTTTAAGGTGAGGATGGTTCAGTAAAATAACAACAATTATTAACTAATCAATGAGCAAGAAATATGACTTTAATTAGATATTTTTTAACTAAATAGTGTCTTGTATATTTTGCTACTAAATTTGAATTATTTTCGAAGCCAAATTCAATAAAAAGCTCAATAAAATCACAAGACGAAGCTCAGTGAAAATGATGGATCTGCAGCAAGTACAGGAGTTCCATATCTCATACTGTGGTGAATCATGAGTTAGCAGGATATTTTTGAATGAATTAAGGTGCACTTGGAGATCAGTGTTCCATTCAAATTTTTGGTTCACTAATTGTTTTACATTCACTTGACTTCTACTTAGTTGTCTCATTCCATGCTCAGCCAACTATATGAGTTGTCTTTGTAACTTCTCTAGAAATAGCCAATAGAAAATGATCACAAATACATCTGACTTTACTAGACGGAAAGAAGAGGAGTCCTTACCCTCAGAATCATTAGGTGCAATTTTACCCTCCCTGGAGCTAGTGAGAGAAATGGCAGGAAAAGGAAAATTATTGGGTACGTTTTCCCTTGCTCCTTTCTTGCCACCTCACCAGGTACTGGATAAGGAAAGACCATGGTGACCTTCTCACTCTGTCACGAATTAAGGCCCTTGAGAAAGTGGTTAGTTTCAAAACTGAAAGACAAAGGTGACCTGACTGACTGGTGTGGGAGGCATAATTAATTCCAATCTGTGGGCACACAGAGGCACAGACTGGGGGCAAGGATGGTCTCTAAAAGCCACACTGCCCTTGCCTATGACTCCCATGACAAGCCCTCTACCTGTGAACACACCACATGATAAGATGATACAGATCAGGTAGTTTCTTGCCACTGGATCCCCCAAGGTGGGCTTTAAGATCCAAAAGCTGCTGATCTCTGATTGGTCAGCAGCATCTGGCAACCCAGTACACTGGTATCAAGGCCTGTAATTGGCTAACAAATTCGTCCATGCTCACCTTAAATGAGCTGACTGCAAGCTGGTTGGTCATGTTATCTCAATGGAGGTTATATGTTAGTTCCTGCCAAACACACCAGTCTCTTATACTTAGCCCACACACGTCTACCCATCCTTTTGAACATCAAAGATGAATTACATCAGGTGTACATGTCCAAAGGCAGAGAGCTAATATCGGTGAACACAAGCAAAGTGATGTAGATGCTGGACGTCTAAAATAAAACAGTAAAATATTTACAGGTGTGCATGTACATTTGCACCCAGGACAGATGTAAGATGTGGGAAAACACAGCAACAATTATACTGAATAATTGTAATTGAATGAGAATTAAGTTTCCTGCTTTCAATCAAAATAAGGCTCATCAATTTTCGTACAATACCATACGGCATCTATGGAGAGACCAAACAGCTTAACAGTCACCAGAAGTGCCATTCTGCAAAGGAAGTTTCAGGCTGATTATAATTCGCGCTGAGTTTTCACACACTTTACAAATAATTTATAAGTGAATGTAAGAAATTGTCATAGTCTGGGTACTTGATTCTTGCTTGGGACAAATTTTGTGCTCCTGACATGCCCGCTTTTCCTACAGTGCTACTTGCTCACGTTTCACACCAGTGGACAATAATGCTTCACCCAGCAGCAGTGTTGCCCATGAACCCCGGCATTCAGAAGGTCAGGAAGCATCTGAGGAAAGAGAGAAAAACACGGTCAGCATTTCAGGTTACTAAGATATCATCAGAAATATTGATGAGATGGAGATGGAGAACATTATTATTGGATTCAAGATTAAGCAAGCAATTGTTGCAGTATTGATCCAGCAGCTTTTTAACACTATTTGCAAAGGCTTTCTTGGGTCCCTTCTCACTACAGAATTAAATATTTAATGCTCACCTTAATGGTCATAAACAGCCAGTCCAGCTCTTAACGATCTACTTCCTCTTTCAGTCCAATAACATTAACCAGGTCAGTATTTATTCAATTCTACTGCAACCACCGCAGTATTAAAGTTTATATTTATTTAACCAGACCATTGTTTAAACAAAAGATTGGGAAAGATCGGCTTACACAAAGTCCAATAACACAAAAGAAGTGAACTTCTCACACCAATAGAAAATCCCAATGAACAATGTTTCACTTCTTAAAATTTTTACTTTAACAAATTGATGATAATCAAGATAAAGAAGAATTAATAATTAAATTCTATTTTAAATAGCTGGTGCAACAAAGACAGATCTTACAGACTTCTCAGGTAGTCCCTTCAACATAGATGGCATTAATCTCAGCCATATTCTGTTTTCTCAGGTAGAGTTTCAACGTCTGTCTTCATGGAGGTGTTTGACCTGAAGTCCCAGCTGTCAGCAGCTTTACTACAATTGAGTTCCACTAGTACAACGTCCACCAAAAAACACACCTCTGCAGATCTTTCACTTCACAGCCTCTGGAACTAGCCTTTTCAGTTTCCTTCTTCAGCTCCACCACAATTTTCCATCTCAGCTATCCAATGATTACAGTTTCTCTCCTGCTATTGAATTGTTCTACCATTGGAAAATCTGAGGATTTAGATTCTTTCCTGTTCTGACTCCTAGTTGAAATTTAACATCACTGTCTGAGACTTTTAGTTTAGCTTCCAATTACTCACATGCTGATTTCTGAAGTCTGACAATACAGCCAGCAAATCAAATTAATAAACTTCTTCAGAAACCTGAACTTGATTTCTGTTTTGGGTTTGGGATTGTCTCAAAAAAAACACAGACTTTCAAAGCACAGTGAATGCAGAATACAGCTTGCAAGCTTAGGATATCATCAAGACTGGTCTTCTTTAAAAAATCTTTCAGTTTTGTTTTCTAATTTAGCTTGGAACAGTGTCCAATCCTCAACCACTTACTTAAATGACTTTAGAACATTCTGAATAAAGAGTCATATCAGACTTGAAACATCAACTGTATTACTCTCTGCACAATGCTGCTGAGTAGTTCCAGCATTCTCTGTTTTTGTTTCAGAATGGCACAAAGTGCTTTACAATGAAGAACATTCAAAGTGCAAATACTGTTGTATTGTGGAATGTGAGGATAAGAAGAGAGCAAGTCACAAGAAGTGGAAGAGGCAGAAAGGAGGGTTGGAATGTGGAGAACAGTGAGGAAAATATGTTTCAAGAGAGGCAATCCCATAATGCCTCTCGGCATGTAGAAAAGTCCATGGCAGCAGAAAGTGGGTTTGTACCTTTCAGTGGTGTGGTACATTTAAGTTGCTGCTCCTGAATAGCTTACTCTGTGATGTGGAATGAAAAGGGCAGACCCTAAGAAGCTCTACAATTGAGGAGATGACAAGGTGTAGAGCTGGATGAACACAGTAGGCCAAGCAGCATCAGAGGAGCAGGAAGGCTGACGTTTCAGGCCTAGACCCTTCAGAAAATTACAATTAAGGAAGTAGCCAAGAGTTCCTAAAACTCTTTAACTGTGTGCAGGCCTTTATTCAACACTGCCACCTTGTGGATTTTTAAATGGAGTTACATGGGCATTTAAAGGCCTTAAAATACAGTTGCGGGGAGGGGTAGTTTTTGTGGGTGGATCGGGAATCAGCAGGGTCAGGAAAATTTGAAAACAGAAAAAAACTGGGAGTGGAGCAGGACAGGATTGGCATCATGGTAAGTAAGGTGTATGTAATTAATGAAGAATCTCAGTAGGTGTCAATCTGCCAAAGGCGTAAGTCATTGAAACGGACTCTCAGTGACAGAGTATCTACACAAAAGCTTTGAGATATACTTCCTGCAAGAAGCTGAACAGTCAACTGTGTGCCCCTTTTATATTATTAATTCATTTTCCTAATTATGTTTTCAAAGAGAAAAGGTTCAAGAGATGTAATTTATGATTCCAATCAATCTTTTGCAGAAATCTGACATTTTTAATGACATCCTCCATTTCATTCTACTATAATCATTGATTTATATTATGAGAAAAACCATAATCTGGCTGTTGATCATTATTACCCTGAGATTCAAAGAGCTTGAAACTCATGCAAAAATGAATTCACAAAGCCTGGAGCTATTAGAGATCTGTGACCAATACTGGAGGCATGCTCAAGTTGAACCATCACTTGACTGATGCCAATAAAACACTGACCAAAAAAGTTGTTTTCATAAAATAATCTGACAACTGTATTGTTTTCAACACTGCATGTTAATATCCCCGGAGAGACTAGAATCTTATTGTTTTCAGTTTTATATTAAGGATGATATGATTTGAATCTAATTAAAAGAATTGGCAGGTAAGAAAAACTGTCAGCATATGTTGCATTGGCTGGGTAGATATATTAAAATTTCTCAAGTTACCATTTAACATTGAAGCACAAATGGACATCTCTTCTATCAAATGAATCCAGAGTCTAGGATCTTGCACTCTCCTAACACATATTCCTTAGGATAATAGGGCAAAGAAATGACTTGGAAATTTTGTACAAGCCAACCTCACAGACTTTAAAATCATCTCCTTGGCAATTTGCTGTGTACTGTGCTATTGTGATCTTTCCACAGCCATCTCAATGGAATGGAGAAGTGTAAAATACAGTCATTTAGCTTTTGAGAGAAAATAAGTGGAGAACACTGTCAGGGTAACTTATTTAAAATTATGGGCGAACACAATTTGCAATTGAAATATAGAAATTGATAATAAATTATTAAACAAATTATTGATGACTAGAGGTAATGTACATCGATTCATGCTGGAAACCATGCAGGATCATCTGGATTTGGCAAATATACGTTAATTGAGTATCTAACACACAGATAGACCACTGGTATGGAATCCAAGGATAGCCCCAAGTTTAAAACTTTACATTTTTGCTAATTCCAGTTTGCATAAAGTAACCCATTTCATTTTTTACCCTGTCCCATATTGATAGCTATATCACAAACCAGACATGTTCCTTATGGCCAACATTTATAATCAGATACAAATGGTATTAATGCTGGTGCTTGTTTGCAGGTCAAAAGTAACAAGAATGTAACACAACATAGGGTTGCCTTCTTAATAAATCAGAGCCTATTGTTATCAATTCAAGGGGAATTTGGCTCTGTCTATGTTTGCAGGTGAAGTTAATGCTTAAGGGAAGAGGTTACATCTAACTGATAGATATCATTGATAACAAGCATGGGGCTGGATGAACACAGCAGGTCAAGCAGCATCATAGGAGCAGGAAAACTTGACGTTTCGGGCCTAAACCCTTCATCAGAAATGGGGGAGGGGAAGAGGGTTCTGAAATAAATAGGGAGAGAGGGGGAGGCGGA
>JAHRHZ010000016.1:27968430-27987880 GCA_024137785.1 Ginglymostoma cirratum | reverse complement strand
GGGGGAGTTGAAATGGTTCGCGACTGGGAGGTGCAGTTGTTTGTTGCGAACTGAGCGCAGGTGTTCTGCAAAGCGGTCCCCAAGCCTCCACTTGGTTTCCCCGATGTAGAGGAAGCCACAACGGGTACAGCGGATAGCCTCCGCTTGGTTTCCCCGATGTAGAGGAAGCCACAACGGGTACACTCTGATAGATATCATTTCTGTTTTTCTCCTAAAAATGTGAAGGTTGCATTATTCCCATAGAGAAACTAACTGTCCACATTTCTCAAATTAAGGGGCTGATCCATACCAGATATTGCAATAGTTATTTCGGCATGTTTCATGGAGGATTTGTCTCTGTGAGGCCTAGGTTTTTTTTATGCAATCTTCCAAAACATGCCTCATTACCTATCCAACATGCCAGCATCATGTTCATCGACTTACCGCAGGCAGAAGTAATAGTTGCTCCCAGGACCTCCCAGGATTCTTGGCAGCACTGCAGTCTTTAAAGTTCAGCCGTGCACCAGGCCAAGTGCTGACTATCCATAGCTGCTCTGCATGGTTCCAGTCAATTGTTGTAGTTATGTCAGACAGAGGAAAACTGGCACCCAATTTTGCTAATTGGGGCGTGGTTGATTGATGTAGTGGGAGGTACCAGGTGTCAGTGCTCTCAGACCATGCCCTCAGATGTTGGTGACTGATGGAGGTCTGGAGGAGTGAGTAGCAAGCTGTGGTCACCAGGTTATTGCTCTGAGTTCCATGTCAGGAACTGTTGCTGTCTAGTTTCTGTCTGACAAATGGGAGAATGGGAAACTGCATATCAATGAGGTGAGATGATGTAACATTGGGGGTGTTAATGCATGCTAATAGAGCCTCTTGTTGCTCATTGGTGAAAAGCTTGTCTCACCATTCTCACTTGGAAATGGGACTCTTTGCTCTCGACTCTGAGAAGCTCCTCACTGACCATTGCAGATGAATTCCCCTAATGTCCTACTTGTTCAGCACTGGAAAGATTCTGCGCAAAATATTCCAATGTTAGAACCATTTGAACTAAATTAACAAAAGAAAAACAGGGAAGCAGGTGGGAGGAAACATTGCCTTCCAAAACCTAGATTGATTTTCTCTGTCGCTTTTAAATGCTCATTCATGCATCCAGCAGCTGCCTAGAAATCCTTCGGTTATAAAGCAGAATTGATCTCCCTCTGAGCACTAAAACCAAAGTACCTTGCCCTATAATCTGTAAAATGGGTATGAAAAGTGGTGTAACCTGCCTTTCAGCAACTTCTAGTGGTTAAATAAAATAATTCCCTGACACTGACTTTAAAATCAACAAGTAACAATTTAATAATCTAACTCTAACAGTGAACAAATTAACAAAACTACTAACAAACCAAATAAACCCCTTCTAACTACTAACTATTTCTGAATAAAACAAGATTCTAATGGTACGCTGTTCCAATAAATACAATTCCCACATATATAATAGAATTTACAGCCAGGTTACACGTCTTTTGGAATGCTCAGTGCCTTCGTTGTTGACTATTCTGTCAGGAATGCCTTATCTGTCAATTTTTATCTCAGGAATATTCACTAGTTGTGCCGTGGGTACCTTTTTTATTTAGATGGCGCTTTCTCTAAGACATATAAGAGTCTGTGAGAGCTAGTGATTCTTTCTTGAGAGCTGCAGGCTATTAACTCTGGCAGGTGGCAGTCCATACGTCCCCTTCTTTTATACCCTTGATGACATATCAATTTCTTCCAATAGGATTGGTCCTGTGTTGTCAAAACCATCAGGTTTAAATTTAATTGTTCTGGTATCTAAGTGCCTGCGTCAAATTGATTGGCTAAATTCAAAACTTGTTGTCATGGCAAAAAATGCTGCTTGGCCCGCGAACTGTATGGCCTTTTGATACAAATGTTTCAATTTGGGGGCTCTCTGTGTACTTGCAAAGTTTCAAGCTGCTCACAGACTTCCTTTTTTAAATTTCTAAGCCATAGCAAAAAGCACATCATCTTTTAAAGGGACCACACAATTCTTTCCCCCAAACATTTTACAAACACCAAATGTTAACTTCCTGCCTCCCAATCTACAAGTACTCTACCAACTTTACAACACTTGTGTATGAGAAAAATTGCTGGAAGCACTCAGCATCCACCTGGCCTGCTGTGCATTCACAGTACGTTGTATTTCAGAGTTTCAGCATCCAAAGTAGTTTTCTTTTGTTTAAAATCCTGGACATCGATTGTGCATACATGAACGTTGCTGTAATTAGAAACCTAGGAAATTGTGGGTGAAGTATGAGTTTCAGCGTCATTCTCTTTCACATAATGGAGTCATAGAGTTGTACAGCATAGAAACAGACCCATCGGTCAGCTCGCCCATGCTGACCAGATATCAGAAATTAATCTAGTCCCATTTGCCAACATTCGGCCCATATCCCTCTAAATCTTTTTAATGTTGTAATTGTACCAGCCCCCACCACTTCCTCTGGCAGCTCAGTCCGTGCACATACCACCGTCTGCATGAAAAGGTTGCCCCTTAGGTCCCTTTTAAAGCTTTCCCCTCTCACCGTAAACCTATGCCCTCTAGTTTTGCATTTCTCCAACCTAAGAAAAAAACCTTGGCTATTCACCCTATCCATGCCTCTCATAATGGTATAAACCTCCCTTCAGCTTCTGATGCACCAGGGAAAATAGCCCCAACCTATTCAGCCTCTTCCTATCGCTCAAACCCTCCAACCCTGGCAACATTGTTGTAAATCTTTTCTGCACCCTTTCAAGTTTAATAACATCTTTCCTATAGCAGGGAGACCAGAATTAAAACAGTATTCCAAAAGTTCCAAAATATAAAAGTGAATCTCCTAACTGTTTCTGGCAGGAAATGCTGTGTTGATTAAAGCAGCCGACAGAGTTGAATATAACATGAAGAACAGGGACAAGTGAGCACTCCCACATTTCAATTTCACTATGGCTGTAATTGATTTTATATGTCAGGCACAATCAAGTCTGAAATTAGAAAAATGAAATCACATTGTGGGCAGATACGATGGTGTAGTGGAGAGAGATCTATGTATCAGTTTAGAACTCTTTTTTTTCCTGTCAGGACTTCCAGAGATCAGATCAATGAGGGTACCACCAAATTTCATTGTGGATGATAAGCCCCCTGTTTGAGAGAAGTTTGCTTTGAAAATCAAGTAGTAACAAAAAATAATTACAACTGGTAAAAATTTTCAGCAGTAAGAACATGGGAAACTCTGTAAAAAGTCCTATACCACTCATTCAATTTCGGGTACTAAGAACAGGTGATAAATCCTCGCTTTGCCAGTGATGCTCATCTCCGAACAGAGAATGAAACAAAAAGAAGGTAGAAAGATATTACCTGAACTAAGAAATTACAGGTACTGAGCATTATGACCAGAATCAGGTGAGCTTCCTCAATTTATTACAGTCCTAGATAGGATACTCCAATGCATTAAATATCTGGGTGAAAAGGGATGACCTGGCTCTCTTTATTCCGAAAGTAAAACTGAAACAACCACGGATGCTGTACACCTGGAACAAAAACAGAGGTTGCTGGAAAAGCTCAGCAGGCCTGGTAGCATCTGTGAAGAAAAATCAGAATTAACGTTTTAGGTCCGATGACCCTTCCTCAGAATGGAGGAGGGCTCATCGGACCTGAAATGCTAACTCTGATTTTGCTTCACAGAAGCTGCCAGACCTGCTGAGCTTTTCCAGAAACCTTTGTTTTTGTTCCCTTCCTTATTCACCTGCCCTCTTGGTTGGTCACAACAAGGCTCATTTACAAAAGGATCCCTTCTTCTGTCAGTACATGTCTCCAAGACCTCAATGAACTTAAAAAAAAGTGGCGAAGAAGCTCTTTCTCTCTCCGCAGATGCTGCCAGACCCATTGAGTTCCTCCAGCATCTTGTTTTTATTCATATGCAGTGTATTTGTTCAAAATGAACTTCTGCTTCTAAGATGAGCCAACTTATCAGGATTCTCATAAATTAACAAAAGAATGAGTTTATTAATTGCTACATGGAAAAAGAAATAATAACACAATACACATGCACACAGATGAGAAATAAGAGGTGAGTTGAATAAAAAGTAAAATAAAAGTTGTGCAGATCAGTCTTTGAATTCTTCATGAAGACCGTATAAGATGACACTGCAGCCGTTTTTGGGTTGCACCAGTAACATTGATGTTGGCAGTTGACTTTCAAGATTTTGGATGAAGTAGGTCAACTGAAGTTCCTCATTCCTGAGTCTTTTTTGAACGGTTTGCAACACTCAGAGTTTCAGAAAGTTTCCTTTCTTTACCTGCACAGCACAGGTGCATACCGGCTGTGCCGAAGCTGTGGCTCATACATCACACTAGATCCACAGCAACATAATTCTAACACAGCCTCGTACTGAAGGGCTCTTTTAAACCTGCTTTTGCATGTTCCTGGAAGGGAAAATTGTAATATGTCCAAAACAGTTGGCTCTCTGCAAGGGGGGTAGGGGTGAGTGTAGCGTCACCTCATTATCTCAAGTTGCTTCTGTTCACTTGTTTTGACACATTTAGATGTTGCATTACATTGGTCCCACATAAAATTTTTGCCTGGCAACTCTGACTTTACACCTGCAGTTATTTTGTTTCTACAACAGTCCTCTTTTGAAAATCACACATTTTCGAATTAAGGGCGAAAAATGCTCATAGTACTTTGGGTTTCCAATTCATTGTTATAAAACAGAATGTAAGTTGGGGCTTTATTCATTGAGGAACAAGAAGACATAGATGTGACCTTATGAATGAGTAATATAGTGTAGATGTGAAGAGCATGCTTCCACTTGTGGGAGACCCCAAAACTAGAGGCCTTCAGCACAAGGTGGTTCTGTACAGAATGTGGAACTTGCGACTATAGGAAGCAGTTGTGGTAAAGACTGTAGTTGCTTTAAAGAAGAGATGAGTCAAGTACATGAGAGAAAGGTGTCTGGAAAGAAACACTGAAAGAATGAGATGAGATAAGGTTGAATTTTGTGATGTATTAACATCAGCACAGACTCATTGAGCTGATCATTCTCTTTCTTTTCAATACAATGCTTTTATTCAAGCAGCATGTGCTGAATTGAGAATTACATAAATGATTATAGAATCATTTTGGTCCACCTACGTTAAAGATAATTCAGCTACTTTTTACTGTCAGGTTCAATAGCTGCCACAAATCAGTATCAACAAAGCTATCATCAATTTTCATTGCTCAGAACAGCAACAGAAATGGATGCAAAAAAATGAATGAAATTGCACTGTGCTATGCTGGCATACAACACATTTATGTAATTGTATGTAATTTCCGGCTCCTCAGTTTTCATTGTGGAAACTTAATTCAAATCGGTTAATATTTCCAGGAAAAAAAGGGAGACGTGTTCCACAAAATGTTCTTATCTGGCACATTGCAATTTCATCCAATTAACAATTAGATTATTTGAGTTTCGGGGATCACACTCATTTGAAATAACAAGACACCAATAGGTTTTCCCTTCCCTGAAGTTATTTTCTGTCTTATCACCTCTGAGACAGCTGTTAAGATTGAACATCAATCACCGTCAGTAGCATAGGTAACCCTCTCGGAATGATTACTTTATTCTGACTTGCTATTCCTACAAAGTCAGCTGAGGAAATCTTCATTAATAATGCATTCTTAGTTATTTACAGAATGTGCTGGTGCATTTAATTGGTGTCATATACAACATAACACAAACACTGCTCTAATTCAAAAACCAAAGGTTATGAAGTTCTATTACAGTTGACATAAACATTAAATGGAAATTGGGTTTTTTTGTGCAGCTAAATAATTAATCAAGACAGTGTTTTTATTATATTAGTTCCTTTGTTTATTTTACTTCACCTTAGGGAACTAGTACGTTCCAACAAAATCCTTGCAAGTGAGAATAAATTGAGATGGGAGTAGAGGGTGCATGTGTCGAGAGGGAAAGACCACAAATGAGTAAATTATATGTGGTGCATTGAAGAACAGATTTTTGGGTCAAATAGCCATTTGTCAATTAATATTTTATGCCATTTTCTTTCAGCATGTGGTAGTCGAGTGGGTAACATAAGCAGCATTTATACTTGATTGTTTATTATTATCCTAATACTTGGGAGGTTAAGCTCCCAAATTGAGAAAATGTCATTAGTCTGGACTCACCTCTATGTCTGTATTGTTCAATTCCCAGATCCTGGAAGACACAGAAAAGAATACATTTCTAAACCATTCACAAATCCTCTGCCATAAGCCCCCTCCCCCTGCTCAATTGCTCAAAGATTTATCAGTTTAAGTCAAGAAGCTGAAACTTCCTCGGGACAAAATGGATGGGTGGGGACCAGACCAGTCTTTCTCAGTGCACAGCAGTGGCATTCATGGCTCATCAAGTAATTCTAACATTGTTGCAGAGCTTTTTGGAAGGTTGCTTAAGCAGCTGAATGCCTCCATGGAAATCAGGAACGCACGCATGGCACGCCCTTCACTCACTTGAAAAGTGACAGTCAGAATCCTACAACTGGAAATATGGCCTTGATGACTCCCCATTGGTTGCAGATGTAACAACTCAAAAAAAAGTTGTGGTTGTTGGAGGCCAACCATCTCATCCCCAGGACATGCATCAGGCACTCCTCAGGAAGTGCTGTTCAGCTGCTTCACAGTCAAATTCTCTTCATTATAAGGTCGATAATGGAAAGATTCACTGATAATTCAACACCATTCATAGCTCCTCATGTGAACAATCATGAAAATGGGCAGCTAAACATTGACAACATCCAGGCTTGGGCTGTAAAGTGGCAAGTAGCATTCAAACTCAAGTGCCAGTATTTGACCACCTCCAACAAAGGAGAATCTAACAATCTCTTCTTGACATTTTTAGGATGCTATCATTGCAGACTTATCCACTATTAATATCCTGGGGATTATAATTGACCCATATCCTAAATGGAGCAATCACATCTTTACTGGAGCTACAAAACAAGATCAGAGATTGGGAATTATATGGTGAGTATGTCACCTTGTTTGGTTTCAAGGAAAAATAGGGCTCACACTGTTTGAAACAACAAGAAATTTTATTAAGGAGGTGTACAGTGCACAAGGCAACAAGCTACCCTGAGCTCTTTCCCTTCAAAATGGATGATGGTGTCATCATCACATCACATGATCAGACTGTTAAAGTGACAGTCCAACACCCTTACATAAACATACAACACACCTCCTGAATCTCCAAAGGCTATCTGCCAAAAATCTGTAGTGTGATGTACACCATCCACTTCCCTGCATGGCTTAGCTCCAATAACACTCAATAAGCTCACCACCTTCCAGCTTAACACAGCAAGCTTGATCAGCACCCCACCTGTTATATCCTACTGTCCTTACATCTGTATACTGCAAAGAGACATGTTTATGATATTATTAATGCATCATTGTATGGAATTTAAGATTATAACCTCATACTCCATTGTAATTCAAATCATTTGAAGCATAAACATGACTCGAAGCATGCTCCTCTCTTGTAGTCTAATAGCTTAATGCTAGCTCAGACATTAATGTGCCTGTGAATGTAATATTTTTACACAATGACTATTTGTAATAAATGTTCATTTGATACATCATCCCTATGATGTTCACACCCAGTTTCTATTTATGTTGTGAAGGATAACATAACCATTGCTATATCAGGTAAAACACAAAGCAGGTAGCAAAATCCACATCACCGTCGATCACTTTCAATATTCACCTCCTTCACCACTAATATGTAGTGGTAATCTTGTGTACCAAATAAAAGATGCACTTATCTTGGGCCCTTCAAAACACCTTTAAAACTCATGATCACTATTACTTAGAAGGACAAGGGCAGCTGCCACATGGTTACAGTACATCTGCAAATTTCTTTCCTGAATTGGAAATACATTGCCATTGCTTCACTATAGCTGCAAAATCCTGGAACTCCTATTCTAGCAGCATGGTGGGTGCATCAATCACATCATGGACTGCAGTGGCTCAAGAGGGCAGCTTGACACCCTCCTTCTTAAGGCAATTAAGATGGGCAATAAATTCTGCATCGGAAGGAAATTTCATCCAATGAGTGAATAAAAGCAATTCAAAATTTAAGCAGTCAGAATGAGTTTCGGGGAGGCAGACTTCTCATTCAATTAGCCAAGATATCTCTGTGCGCCGTGGATATTAATGGCCTGACCAACTGGCACTAAATTTGGATTGCTGTCGACCCGAGTCCAAAATTATTCTTGTGATGCGTCCCACAGATACTGCTGCAGCTGCATCAACCTGTCACTAGGTTTTAATGCCTATCATTTTGAGTAGGGCATCATTATTATCTTTTCACAAATCTCCTTTACACATTTGGTTTCAATCATCAGAGAAACAAGATGAATCATATCTATTTTTCAGTTATTACTTGAAGTGTAAAAGAACCGTATTCCATAGATTTACAATGTTAGATCATTATGTTGTCATTTGTGATGAAAAATTACTCAGCACTGTCACTGATCTATAATTTTATTCTGCTTTTACACCTTTCAGTAAATTTTAGTATTTTTAAGAGATTGCTGTTCTATTGATAGGTGATGACAGAAAACCTGGGAACATGCCATGTTATAATATCATTCCTATTAGTGATCTTAACTTTATGTACATTGGTAATATCATCAAGCTTCTTCAAATTTATCTGATTGCAGGTCAGATCTTCAGAGAATTATGTGAAGCAGGACAGTAACAGCTCAGAGATTGCACAGTTGAATTACGTTAGAATGCATTCACATCCCTTTAATGTATCATTTTGCTGCCATTTAGAAGCCAAACCATTAAATATTGCCAGCACACTGCAGCTTCTGATTAATTTTGACAATATTACTGAATTGCTTTATAGTGGGCTGAACCCATTTATTGCAGCCTATCATCGGTAATCACTGTATTTCAGATTGTTAAGGGAAAAGTCACAATTCTTTTGTGGCGAAGCTACCAAGTGAAGTTATATATGAGTGCACAGTTGAGATGAGGTATTTCACTAAGCACTGTTGAGTACAGTACCATCAGGGTTTGTAATTTTGTACGACAGTGAGTCAAAGAAAACTCTGCATTTGGTGGCATGAGGGAAGGGAAGTCAGAGAAGTCAAAAACCTAACATAATCACTCAGAATTCTGTATGTAATCAATGGGTCAGAAAGCATCTGTGCAGTATGAAACACAGTTAATATTTCAGATTAACAATGTTTCATTACAACATCAATTTAAAATGTTAATTTTAGTTTCTCACTTTGATTTCTGTCTAGCCTCCTGATTTCCAATTTCCTGCATTTTCAATTTTAATTTCATGTTTCCAGCATCCACAATATTCTGCTTTTGCTACCCAAGATTCAATTAGATCAACAAATCAAGTACAGACTTTCAAATATATAGGTATTCAATATAACTGATTTCCTTCTGTTTAAAGCCGACATTCTCACTGCGGAAAAGAACTCCAAAGACAATAAAATGATGTAATAAATTTGGTTTCATGTTAATTACTGTAATGACTAGAACAATATTGCACTGAATCTTGCCATTTTTGATTCACTTGTCTGATTGTCTCATGAATTGTCGTTGATCTGGAGCGTTAAATGTTTCTTTCCACAGATAATGCCTCTATCCTCATTTTCTCCAGTATTTTCTGTTTTCATTCCAGATTTCCAGCATCTGCAGTATTTAGTTCCAGTGATGAATGCATCTATGACTGACTTTACCAACTATTTCTATGGGCTGCTACACAACAACTGAACAATAACCATGAATACCGATCTTCTCAAGATTTCACTCAGCAAAAATGTAGCTGAGCTGTGTCATTTTCTGCAAGGACAGCTCTAATGGCCAAACAGTGTAGGGCTAACACTTACAAATGCTGAATCCTCCAATATCAACATTTTGGGGTTTCCATTGAGCAGAAACTGAACTGGACCCGCCATATAAATACTGTGGCTAATGTGACAGGTGGAAATTAATCCTGATAAGTGTGACATGGTGCATTTTGGGAAGCCTAATAAGGGAAGGATATACTCAATGAATGGTAGGTCCCAAGGGAGTACTGAGGAACAAAGGGGCCTTGTTGTACAAGCCCATGCATCCCTGAAAGTGTTAGCACAGTTCGTCAGGGTGATGAAGAAAGCATGGAGGATGCTTGCTTCCATTAACTGTGGTGTAGAGTATGGGAGCAGTGATGTCTTTTTGCAACTTTGTAGAGCATTCATTAGGCCACAGATGGAATAGTGTGTACAGTTCTGGACACCACACTATTGGTAGGATGTGATTGCAATGAAGAGGATACAGAGGAGATCCACCAGGATGTGTTTTGGGATGAGAAGTTTGAGGAGAGACTGGATAGGCTGTGTTTATTTCCCTGGAGAAAAGGAGGCTGAAGGAGAATCTGATTGAGGTACACAAAATTTTGAGAGGCATGAGTAAGACCAGAGGGCATAAGTTTAATGTGAGGAGTAAGTAGTTTAGAGGAATCTGAAGAAATTTCACCTAGAATGTAGCAGAAATATGGAACAGGCTGCCTGAAACATGGTTGAGGCAGGTAATCTTACAACATTTAAGAGGCATCTGGACAAGCATTTAAAATGCGAGGGCAGAGTAGGCTATTGATCAAGTGCGGGTAAATGGGATTAGTTTGGTGTTTGTTGGTCAGCGCAGACTTGGTGGGCCAAAGGGCTTGTTTCTATGCTGTATGACTATAAGAGTCTAAGACCAGGCCAGAGGTTTGGAATTCTGCAGTAGGTAACTCACTTCTTGTCTCCCAAATGCTTGTCCCCGTCTACATGCAGAAGTCAGGAATGTGTTGGAATACTCTTCACTTACCTGAAGGGATTCAGGTGCAACAACACTCGACAAACCTGAGACCGTCAGGACTAAACAGTTTGCTTCTTTGGCACACCTTCCATATTCACTCCCTTCATTACAGTGGCAGGAATGTATACTATCTATAAGATGGACTGCGGCAACACATCAAGGCTGTTTTGAAAGCACCTTACAAATTCATAACCTCTGCTACCCACAAGAATAAGGATACCAGATACGTCTGAACCACCATCCGCAAGTCACACACCCTCCTGACGTGGAACGATGTCATCATTCTTTTACTGTCACTTGGTCAGATTCCTGTAGTTTCCTTCCTAATACCAGTATGGATGTACCAACACCACATGGAATACAGCAGTTCAGGAAGATACTTAACCACATTTTTTCCCGCCCACATCCCATGGATAAATAAAAGTAAAGGCATTTCCATTAAGTACACCACAACTAAAAAAATGAGCAGTGGTCACACAGAGAAGGAGAAACTGCTGCATAGCAGAGGAACAGGGAGTTAGGGGTCTCAGTTGAAGATCACATGTTTTAGAAGCAGTTCCCATGTTTGAAGTTCGACTAGGAACAGCGTGCGAGATGGCAGTATTTCAATAAGGATGACCACATTGAAATCTGATGGATGCTGCTATCCCAACTGCAACTTCAGGGAAAAGTAACAACTGCTTTGCCAGTTGTTGTGAGATTACTTTGGCAATGAACATTTAATACATCTGGTTCCTTCTAAGCTGAAACTGGAGAACTTTGTAACATCTCTCAGTTGCCATTTATGGTTGTTTAAGAGATTTCACTGAGGGTCCATTTTCAATCAGAGGTAACTACATTTCATTGTCTCTTTCCAAGAGACAAACAGGCAGAATTGGCATCAGTCCTCGATCAGATTTCAGCATTCCCCACAGTGCAGGGAGTTATTGAGTTCACCCAGTGCTTTGTGTGCAGGTCATGCACTGGAACCAAAAATGATTTCACCCCTTCAGCTTGTAGGTGGAGTGCGTGACCACAAGTAGCAAAGCACACAGCTCAGTAGCCAGTATTCTGGCAGCAGTCTTACAGAGTCATAGAGTCCTTTGACACAGAAACAGACCCTTTGGTCCAACTTATCCACATCAAACAGATATCCCAATCTGACCTAGTCTAATTTGCTTGCATTTAGCCCATATCCCTCTAAACCCTTCCTATTCATTTACCCATCCAGATGCCTTTTAAATGTTGTGATCGTACCCACCTCCGCCACTTCCTCTGGCAGCTTGTTCTATACACACCCCTCAAGTCCTTTTTGAATCCTTTCCCTCTCTTCTTAAACCTGTATAGTATAGTTTTGACTCCTCTATCCTTGGGAAATAATCTTTACTGTTCACCCTCTCATGCCCCTCATGATTCTATAAATATTTATAAGGTCACCCCTCAGCCTCTGATGTTCCAGCCTATTCAGCCTAGCTCCCTCTAACTCAAACCCTCCAGTCCCAGTGACATCCTTGTAAATCTTTCCTGCACCTTATCAAGTTTAACAACATCTTTCCTCTCGCAGGGTGAGCAGAATTATTCGCAGTACTTTAAAAGTGGCCTCAGCAATGTCCAATGACCGATGCAGAGACTAACATTCCCTTGAACTGCATCTAAAATTAGTACAGGAAAATGGAATGCAGAGGTACCTGTCATTTATTTAGAGTCATAGAATCACAGAGACGTACAGCATGGAAACAGACCCTTTGGTCCAACTCGTCCACGCCGATCAGCTATCCTAAATAAATCTAGTCCTATTTGCCAGCATTTGGCCCATATCCCTTTAAAATGTTCCTAATCATATACCCATCCGGATGCCTTTTAAATGTTGTAATTGTGCCAGCCTGCACCACTTCCTCTGACAGCTCATCCCATACATGCACCACCCTCTGCGTGAAAAAGTTGTCCCTTAGGACCCTTTTAAATCTTTCTCCTCTCACCTTAAACCTATGCCGTCTAGTTTTGGACACCCCACCCCAGGAAAAAGACCTTGTCAATTTACCCTATCCATGCCCCTCATGATTTTATAAACGTCTAGAGGAAACTAATTCATCGTGTTCTGCCTCCTGAAGTTCTATCACTTGAAGAAATATATTAAAAAATCAGCCTGTAGTGTTATCCAAATGCCTAAGGGAAAAGACTTAATATCCAATTTTCTGTGCATTGTAGCTGATGATCAGAAGTTACCTCTAGTGCTAAATACTGGGAAAGTAATTAGAAAGTAACTAGTAATTTTTTACATTATTCTGACTGTCTCACAAATCGACAATTCCAATTTATTCCACTTGCTCCCCATTTCACAATACAACATTATTGAGAAGTGAGTGTCTGAGTGTCTACATGGTCTTATTCTTAATTAATTGCACACTTTTAACATTTCATATGGGACACTGGAATGTGGACAGCTGGCAGCTATTCTAAATTCAGCCACACTATTATCACTCATCTTAATGTGCACTAATAAAATATAGTCATAATGCACAAGGTTAATTTGGTCTTTTCATTTGACAGTAACAAGACAATCATCCGTCCAATTATGTTACTTTCATAGTCTCCAGCAATGCTGTTTCAGCCCTGCAGTGACTAAAAAAAATGTTAAAATACAGACAAAAGGCTATCTATGCAGGCTCCATTGGAACCTAAATTTACATTTTGCCTATAACTTTAAAGGAACCTATTACAGATCGACCTCACACAGCTGCTTATCTCCCAGAATGCTATGACAAGGACAAAGGTTATCAATACAATGTGAATATGGAGAGATGGTGCCCGTGGAACAAAGTGAAAGTGAAGCTAAGACGAAGGATCAGCCTCGGAAGAACTTGAAATTCACTGATCAGATTGGAGTGTCATAGGTATAGCCTGAAGAGCAGTAATGAGGATAGCGTCTACTACTAACTGTGGAGGATATGGTGTGGCACTGCTAGTGCCTTTGGAAATGGAGATGGCTTTGCTTAGGAGACAGACTAAGTTATAGATACCTTGGTTGTGGTGGGTGGGAGGGAGTAGGGAGTAGTCATATAAATAAGCACAAAGACCACTGAGAAGGGATACTTATGTTTGGAGAGAGTAGGGATTTGTCTGAGTACACATTTAGATTTGAAAACAGCTAGACCATTGAATGGAGGTACAAGCATGATTTAGTATCTAGGAGGTGACACTGCAATTTGTTACAGTGTTGCTGAGCAGGAGAATCTGGTTGTAGATTAGAAATACCACAGAGTAGGAATAGCTACAGAAGCTAGGTTGTGTTAGTATGGATGGATGGGCAGAAGAGAAGAAGCAAGCACAATTAAAGGCTGAAAACTACAGGATAGGTTTCTGATCATTCTTATGATGAGCAGGTGCAGAATGGGGGCAAATGATTCAAAAGTTGGATGGACTATGTTGTATATTAAATATGACCACAGTTTTACATCAATTTTATCCACTTACAGTTTATTCAATACATTTCAGGAATGGAATCCCAATACACTGACTCAAATTGATTCTAGTGTGAAAATTGATGTTATTTCATTTATTAGAAAATGTACACTGTTGTGCAAGAGCAAGGAGTACACTAGATGGGGGTTGGGACACCTCGTGTGATGTTTAGAAGAAAATGTAAATTTTTGCTCCCACATAAAAGTGGAAGAGCGGCAAAAACTCTTTTGGTTTTCAGAAAGAGTGAATATTTTGTTTCAGTTACCTATTTGTGTATTTTCTATCTTAATTGCAGCCACAATTGGAATTAGAATTAGTCGCGTGTGCTCAAGTACGGGAATATATGTGTACAGTGAAAAGTGTACAAAGTTGCCATTCTCCCGTGCCATCTGGACGCAAAACCAGAATTTTTTAAAAAAAGCAGAAATAAAAGAAATCCCAAAGGTAAGAAAAACATCCAGATTTTAAAGTTTAAGTCTTATCCCCTTATAGGAGTTTGGAACCACTGATGCAGGCACCTGGGCCCAACCATGGCCTGGAGTCTTGGTAAGTGTCACACCCATCACAAGGAGGAGCTGTGTTCTTGCTGCTGCTGCCGCCCCTCTGATCTATGGAGGAGCTTTGCCACTGCTGCTGCCACTGGCAGTCCCGAACATTAGGAGGACGTTCCTACTGCCGCTGCCACCACTAACCCCCATCACCAGGAGGAGCCACATCCACTGATGCCGCCTCCGACCTCTGGGAGGCTGCCGTCATTTGGCTCGTGTGACTGAAGCCATGCTACCGCCACCTCCAATTGCCAAGACGATCTCAGCTAGACCACTGCCACCTCTGATCACCAGGAGGAAGTACATCCACTGCCACTGCTACCTCCTTGCCACCACCACAAACCAACGGGAGGCTACTGCCATTCTGTGCATGGCCCGCTCTCACTGCTGATGCCAATGCCACCAATTAAACCACTGCAAAAGGTTTCAAAGGAAAGAAAAATGAAAATAAAACAAAAAATAAATAAAAGGAAAAGAGCAGAGGTAAAAAGGACAAAAAAGAATGGAAATGATGGGAGCCAATGTGCCCTGGGCTCACGACCCTGTACGCAGCCCTGCTACTCCATTGCATTGTAGTTTGAGTGAGAACAAAGAAAGTAGAAAGAAGTGTCAGATAAAATGCATGGACAGGCATATTCAATGGTAAGGCACAAAAGAGTCTATGGGCAAACGGAAAAGCCATGCAATCTCTAAGATGGCTGAAGTTGATGGTTGTACGGCATCTTTCCCTTGATATCAGTACATTCGGACAATTAAGGCCATCAGTTTAACTGGGACAAGGTAACCATAGTAGTCCAAACCAAACATAGACACACACGGGAATTCCTAGAGGCATGGTTTTCCACCCATAACGCAATCAACAAACATATAGAATTGGACCCCATATACAAACCCAAATAGATCAAAACCGGAAATGACACCACTCATCATAATGGACCAGACAGTATAAATTCCAAGCGGAGGCTCCATTGATGATGTCACCTAGCATGGTAATGAAAATGTCTGAACGAGAACAAGTCAGCTCGGTAAGCAAATGAACAACCTCAGTCTTCCCCTGGATTGATGACGCAGGATTCAGAAAATGGCAGTGCACTATGTCTGACAGAAGCTGGTGACTCAAAACTGTGCACAAAAACCTAATAGTAGACATGTGGAAAGGATAGCAGCATTTTAAAATTTAGCTGCACAATGCAACTTGGAAACCACAAACAATGAAAGGATTTATTACAGAAGGAGCTGAAAAGAAAGCGACGGCAAAAAGAGAATCAACCAGTGTGTTAGATCTAATCTTAGTCCCAAAACCTCTAAGCATTCTTAAATGGAGAGAGGAAAGAACTTAATGAATGCATTCCCAATAAAAATTGCACAATTTTCTAGTTAGATTTCTAGATAGGATTTTGCTGATTATGCTTTAAATTTGATTTGATATATCTAGAGCTGGCAGGTTAATAGGCTTTAAAAACGTACATGTTCAGAGAAATTTCATTGGTTGCCTAGGATCCACATGTGACAAATCAAAAGAAAATTGAGTGAAGTGAATTGTTTGGTAAGAAC
The DNA here is from genome assembly GCA_024137785.1 of Ginglymostoma cirratum. Lineage (NCBI taxonomy): Eukaryota > Metazoa > Chordata > Chondrichthyes > Orectolobiformes > Ginglymostomatidae > Ginglymostoma > Ginglymostoma cirratum. The sequence goes on along the minus strand of JAHRHZ010000016.1, from coordinate 27,971,490 downwards.
ACCAGATAGAACAAAAACTCACAGATTGTGTCATGAGCTTATGCTCAAATGGTATTTTGATTGGAGCAGAAAGCAAACAGTGAATGTGATATCTGTTACAACTCAGAATAAACAATCAAATCCAATTAAATCTGAATTTGATATTCCTCAAATTATTGAGTTACCTCCCAGTGGAAAATTGAAATGACCTGAAAGAGTTATTACAATCATACCAAGAGATATGTGAGAATAAGCTGGGAAATGACAACATGATTATGCAGGATGTAGGTATAGGAAATACTGTTCTAATTAAACAACATCATTATAGACTTAACTATCTAAAATTGGCACAGGTTCAAAAAACGATTGAAAGCATGCTTAAAAGCAAAATAATCAAAGTGAGTTGCAGTAAATGGAGCTCACCAACAGTGACAGTTCCAAAACCAAATGGTACCCAATGCTTATGTATCGATTGCCACAACGTCAGTGCAATTATGAAATCTGATTCATATCCTATTCCACAGCTGGAAGACTGTACTGAGAAGGTGGGACAAGTGACCTACATTTTGAAGTTGGATTTACTCAAAGGATATGAACAGATACTTATATCCAAGAGACCAAAGGACATTTTGGCTTTCAATACACTGAATGGATTTTACCAGTTCAAAGTTATGCCATATGGTATGAAAAATGCACCAGCCACATTTCAAAGACTAACCAATAACATCATTTTGGGATTACTCAACTGTGTGGTGTGCATAGACGATCTGTTGATTTTTAATCGTACATAGAAGGTACATTTGAAGCATCTATTGGAATTGCTCGATTGACTTCAAAAGGCATGCTCGGTGATGAGAGACAAAAAATAAGCTGCAGAAGCTGGAATCCAATGTAGACAAACAGGAGGCTGGAAGAACACAGCAAGCCAGGCAGTATCTGGAGGAAAGGAGAAGTCAACAATTCAGGTATTACCCTTCTTTAGGCTTGGTGACAAACTTGGCTAAGATAAAGTTCCCAAAAACACAAGTCACATTCCTGGGCGATATCATTGGACTGTGTTTCTGTCAAATAAACACTCTGTTCCTCGCACTCTATTTCAGCACCTCTGTTTCTTGCACACTGTTTCAGCCACTCTGTTTCTCGCACTCTGTTTCAGCCCCTCTGCTTCTCGCACACTGTTTAGCCCCTCTGTTTGTCACACTCTGTTTCAGCCCCTCTGTTTCTCCCACTCTGTTTCAGTCCCCCTGTTTGTCACACTCTGTTTCAGCCCCGCTGTTTCTCGCATTATATTTCAGCCACCCTGTTTCTCGCACTCAGTTTCAGGCCCTTTGTTTCATGCACTCACTTTCAGCCCTTCTGATTCTCGCATTCAATTTTAGCCCCTTTGTTTCTCGCACTCTGTTTCTTGCACATTGTTTCAGCCCATCTGTTTGTCGCACTCTGTTTCTACCCCTCTGTTTGTCGCACTCTTTATCAGCCCCTCATTTTCTGGCAATCTGTTTCTTGCACTCTGTTTCCACCCCTCTGTTTCTCGCACAATGTTTCAGCCCCTCTGTTTGTCGCACTCTTTATCAGCCCTTCATTTTCTGGCAACCTGTTTGTCGCACTCTGTTTCCACCCCTCTGTTTCTCGCACTCTGTTTCAGCCCCTCTGTTTCTCACACTCTATTTCAGCACCTCTGTTTCTCGCACTCTGTTTCAGCCCCTATGTTTGTACGCACTCTGTATCAGTGCGTCAGTTTCTCGCAATCTGTTTCTTGCACTCTGTTTCAGCCCCTCTGTTTGTCACACTCTGTTTCAGCCCCTCTGTTTCTTGCACTATGTTTCAGCCACTCTGTTTCAGACCCTCTGTTTTTCGCACTCAGTTTCAGACCCTCTGTTTCATGCACTCGCTTTCAGCACTTATGATTTTCGCACTCAATTTCAGCCCCTGTCTCTCGCACCTTGTTTCAGCCCCTCTGTTTCTCACACTCTGTTTCAGCCCCTCTGTTTCTCGCACTCTGTATCAGCCCCTCTTTTTCTCGCACTCTGTTTCAGCACCTCTGTTTCAAGCACTCTTTTTCTCGCACTCCGTTTCAGATCCACTGTTTCTTGCACTATTTCAGCCACTCCGTTTCTCGTTCTGTTTCTCACACTTTGTTTCAATGCCTCTGTTTCTCGCACTCTCTTACATGCCCCAATTTCACACAATCTATTTCAGCCGCGCTTTTTTTCACACTCTGTTTCAGCCCCTCTGTTTCTCATACCCTGTTTCTAGCCCACTCTTTCTCGCTCTGTGTTTCAGCCCCTCTGTTTCTCGTACCCTGTTTCTAGCACTCTCTTTCTGACTCTGTGTTTCAGCCCCTCTGTTTCTCGCTCTCTGTATCAGCCCCTCTTTTTCTCGCACTCTGTTCCAGCACCTCTGTTTCTCTCACTCTGTTTCAGCACCTCTGTTTCTCTCACTCTGTTTCTCACACTTTGTTTCAGTCCATCTATTTCTTGCATTCTGTTTTAGCGCCTCTTATTCTCGAACTCTTTTTTTTGCACTCTGTTTCTCGCAATCTGTTTTTGCCACTCTGTTTCAGGCCTCTGTTTCGCAAGCTCTGTTCAGTCGCTCTCTTTCTTGCTCTCTCTTTCTCGGACTCTCTTTCAGCCACTCTGTTTCTCGCTCTCTGTTTCAGCACCTCTGTTTCTCACGCTCTGTTTCTGTCCCACGATTGCTCGCACTGTGTTTCAGCCCCTCCGTTTGTCGCACACTTTTTCCAACCATCTGTTTCTCCACTCTCTTTCAGTCCGACTGTTTCTCGCACTCTGTTTCAGCCCCTCTGTTTGTCGTGCTCTGTTTTAGCCCTGTATTTTTTGCACTCTGTTTCAACCCCTCTGTTTCTCGCACTCTGTTTCAGCGCCTCTTATTCTCGCACTCTGCTTTTCACACTCTGTTCCTTGCAATCTGTTTTCGCCTCTCTGTTTCTTGCACTCTGTTTTAGGCCTCTGTTTCACGCACTCTGTTCAGAATCCTCTCGTTCTTGCTCTCTGTTTCTCGCACTCTGTTTCAGCCCCTCTGTTTCTCGCTCTCTGTTTCAGCACCCCTATTTCTCACACT
>JAHRHZ010000016.1:27934947-27968420 GCA_024137785.1 Ginglymostoma cirratum | reverse complement strand
GTTTCAGCCCTGTGTTTTTTGCACTCTGTTTCAACCCCTCTGTTTCTTGCACTCGGTTTCAGTGCCTCTTATTCTCACACTCTGCTTTTCACACTCTGTTCCTTGCAATCTGTTTTCACCTTTCTGTTTCTTGCACTCTGTTTCAGGCATCTGTTTCAAGCACTCTGTTCAGAACCCTCTCTTTCTTGCTCCCTGTTTCTTGCACACTGTTTCAGCCTCTCTGTTTCTCACACTCTGTTTCTAAAACTTTGTTTCTCACACTCTGTTTCAGCCCCTCTGTTTCTCACACTCTGTTTCAGCCACTCTGATGCTCGCACTCTGTTTCTCGCACTCTGTTTCAGCACCTCTGCTTCTTGCACTCTGTTTCTACCACTCTGCTTCTTGCACTGTGTTTCAGCCCTGCTGTTTCAAGCATTCTGTTTCTTTCACTCTGTTTCAGCCCCTCTGTTTCTCACACTCTCTTACAGCCCTGCTTTTTCTCACACTCTGTTTCAGCCCCTGTTTCTCGCATTCTGTTTCTAGCACTCTGTTTCTCGCTCTGTGTTTCAGCCCCTTTTATTCTCACACTCTGTTTCTCGCACTCTGTTTCAGTGCCTCTTATTCTCGCACTCTGTTTTTCGCACTCTGTTTCAGCCCCGTTTTTTTCTCGCATTCTGTTTCCGCCCCTATGTTTCTCACACTCTGTTTCAGCACCTCTTATTCTCGAACTCTGTTTTTTGCACTCTGTTTCTCGCAATCTGTTTTCGCCACTCTGTTTCTTGCACTCTGTTTCAGGCCTCTGTTTCATGCATTCTGTTTGGAACCCTCTCTTTCTCGCTCTCTGTTTCTCACACACTGTTTCAGCACCTCCGTTTCTCAAGCTCTGTTTCCATCCCTTTGTTTCTCACACCGTCTTTCAGCCCCTCTGTTTCTCACACTCTGTTTCAGCCCCTCTGTTTCAAGCACTCTGTTTCTCACATTCTCTTACAGCTCCTCTATGTCTCACAGTCTATTTCAGCCCCTATATTTCTCCCACTCTGTTTCTCGCACTTTATTTCAGTCCATCTGATTCTCACATTCTATTTCAGCACCTCTGAGCGCTACAGAGTTATATATTTCCAAATTAGGATGGTGGTGACCTCACCTGGATTCTGGGAACTATCATTAGTTGATTTTTATGTTCAGTTCACTAGAGGTTTGCTGAAATTTTAAGGTAGTGGTTGGAGTGGGCTAATTTCCCTGGACAGCACTGACCTTTTTGAATGAATGGCACTGCATTTATCCAGACAAATGGGAATATTCTATTTCACTCCTGATTTGTGCCTTGCAGATAGCAGCAGGTGTCTGGGGATCCAGGAAGTGAATGATTTGTAGAATACTCAGCCTCCGTCCCTGCTTTTATGGCTACAGTATTTATGCAATATTTACAATATTTATGATATTATATTTATAATAATATTTATTTATACAGTATTTATAGTCAATGTTGACTTCCAGGATGTTAATAGAATATGTAGTTTTGGTAAGAATATTGTATATCAAGTGGGGATGTTTCATTCTCTGTAGTTGAAGATGGTCATTGTCAGCACATTAGAATTGTGAACATTGACCATAGGACACAGAAGCAGAAGTAGACCATTCAGCTCAAGAACTCTGCTCTGCCATTCAATGAGATCATGGATGATCTGACAATCGTCAATGCCAATTTTCTACCCTTTCACCCATAACCTTTGAATCCCTTATTGTTTAAACATCTGTCTATCTCAGTTTTTAACCAAATTCCAAACTCTTACTAATATTCTGTCTCCCTTTAACCAGCCATCACAACTTAATTCTGAGCTTCAACACAAGTTCATTGTGATTTAAATAAATTTAACAACTCAGACTGTACAGCCTGCTCGAGTAAAGAATTTCACAAATTCACTGAGAAATATTCCTTCTTAGCTCAGTCTTCAAAGGGCACTCCCTTATTCTGAGATTACGCCCTTTGGTTCTGACCTCTCCCACATGGAGAAACAACATCTCCATATCTACTCTGTCAAGTCATCTAAGAATGTTGTATGTTTCAAAGGTGTCTTTCTCGAGCTTCTAAATTCCAATGAGCACAGGCCTAACTTACTCAATATCTCATCACAAGACAGACCCACCATTCCTGGTATCAGCCTAGTGAGGTTTGTCAGCCTCCAATGCCAGTATATCTTTTCTCAATGAAGGGGCCCGAAACTGTTCACAGTGGTCCAGTTGTGGTCTGACTAATGCGTTATTTAGTTTTACCAAAGCTTCCTTATTTTTATATTTCCTTCCCTTTGACATAAAGGTCATCATTCCATTTGTCTACCCTGTTACCCACAGAACTTGGGTGCTACTTTTTCGGGATTTATGCATTCAGCCTCCAAAATACCACTGTGCTGTGGCTTTCTGCAATCTTTCTCCATGTAATTGGAAATTAAGCTCTTTTATTCTCCCTGCAAAAGTGCATAACCTCACATTTTCCCATTTTATATTCCATCTGCCAAATTTTTGCCCATTCGCTTTACCTGTCTTGTCAATAATTGCTTGCCCATTGTCAGTCTAAACCAGAATGTTGTCCAGGACTTATAGCATGTGGGCATGGCATACTTCCATTTCGAGCTGCTAGATTTGCTCTCCATCTACCTGATTTTGCACGGTAGTGGTTCCATATAACACAATGGAGCATGTCTACAGTGTAAAGGTGGGATTTTATTTCCTCAAGGTCAATTTGGTTGTTGCTCTTATCAATACCAATCACAAAATGTGCTGTTGAAGACCCTTGCGAAGTTGCTGCAGTGAATTTTGCAGATGACGCACACTGCTGTAATTTTGTGTCACAGGTGACACAATTGTGTCAATTCTCAATTCTCAGCATTCCCCCCACTTTTACATTGAAAGAATGAGATTTCTCTCATGAGAAACATTTACAAAGGTACATGTTAAACATAGCAGAAATACACATACACCGATTGGACAGTATCTTACAGAAACCATTAAGATGTTGGTAATGGCACATTTGACGGTAGAATATGATGTGATATCCTGTAAGGACTATCTTGACAACAAGAGCAACTTACTGCATTTTTTTAACCACATTCCAGGTGTTGAGGTGTGATTCTTGCTAGGAAGTGACAAGTTGCCTTTTAAAGAGGAATAATGACCTTACTAACTGTGCATCTCACCTCACTAATAAGCAGTTTCCTATCATACCACCAGCTATGATAAACTACACACTGAGGATTCTCAACATGGAGGTCAGAGCAGGTAGCGGCAGCTTCAGCTCACCACTTGCTCCAAATCACTTCCAGAGCATGGTCCATTTGCACACACAACCCAAATTTGTAGACATTGACATCTGACATGTGCCAGCCTCTAAGATTGCACATGACCTATCCACTTACAGGAGCTCATCACCACCATCTTCTCAAGGGCAATTAGAAATGGGCAATAAATGCTCCCACATCTGACAAATGAATCAAATAAAGTCTCTGAATGTTTTTCTACCTCAGGTTCAAATCCTGCCACTCAGTGCAAGAATGTAGTTTCTAATCGACAGTTCCAATAGGCTGTAGTGTTGTACTTCAACAAATCAAGTTGGACAGCCTCCAGCACTGCTTTGCAATTGAATTGATTAAGTAGTATTGACATTTTCTGATTCCAGTGAGAAAACAAAAGATGACTTTTCCAGTGAAATGTCAACAAGTTTAAAACATTGAAAGTCACCATGGATGTAATTATGAGGTCTTTTTCTTGCCCTTTTTAAATTAAAAACAATGTTTGAATGCAGACATTAGATCCTATAACTACGACGAAAGTAGGTGAAACATTAGCTGAACGGTAATGAGAATGACCAAGTGACTAGGAAAAGTAAATTGTTTAAGAGCTCCCCATCACCCTCCACCAGGAGAAATCCCACAGAAATGACACACCAACGTGTGCTCAATATGGGCTGACACACTGTAATTCACGACAACTGATAGCAATATCATATAACTCCTTTCCCATCATTACAGCTCGAGTAACACTAAGCACTAGGATATTCAAGAGCTTCCAATGGTTTACTGTGTGAGGGCAGTCTCTTGGGGTTCCAATTGATCATGTGATCAATTCAGCTCCCAGCATTTCAATTCACCTCTGTAGACTTCTGAATTAGGCAGCAGTGATTTGTTTCCTTCCTCACTAGCACAACCTCCATCAAGAGCCTGCCCAACATATTCAAGTGACCCTGATCCAAGAAAATTGACCACGGTCAGGTGTGCAGCACACTCAGCCAATTTCTAAAAATAGGATTAAAGCGAGATTCATTAAATTGTTACCAGCAGTTTATAAGCATCGTGGATCCATTCACAGATCAACGCTCTGTGCATTTCATGCTGGAACAGGGCTTCTTGACTTAACTAAACAAACAGACTCTGCATCTTAATCAACTCTCAGTTCTTCCACTTTATCAAATAAGCATTTCAGCAATTCTGCTTTCAGATTCACCAGCAAGACAGCTCTGTGCCTTAATATTGCCAAAGTGAGCACGCTACTTCAAACCATCTGGGCCTAAAAGGAGATATCATTTCTCTCTGTCAAGGTGCTCCTAGTGCTAGGTTAGCACCTAGTTCAGGCTCCTGTTGAGGAAGGAGGTTCCAGGAGGGTGCAGCAGTGGGGTGGATCTAGCAATACCTCGTGCTGCTTCAGCGGTGACTGAAGACAAGGCCTTTTGGTGCTCTCTGCAGGGTCAGAGAAGACCTGGCCTCCCAAGCGCGTGTAGCAGCGGTGGCAGGAGTCGGCTCCTTGGGGAGAGCGAGCCCAGCATGGGGCGGGGGGGAGCAAACCTTTAAGTAGTGATTGTGGATCCAACAGCAAGTGATGGCACCAGAGTGAGGAGTCTGCAATGTTGGTGGGCCCAATGTGAGACTTGAGGTGGTGGCAGCGGCATCGGCTTTCAACTGCAGGGTGGCCTGTGCAGTTGGCGGAGAAGGCAGCATCTGCGGTCAATGTTGGTCAGCTGTAGCGATGCATCAGGCCCAATGTGGGCACTCCTGAAATGGGCTATATGGGGAAAACCTGGCAAAGAGGAAGAGATTGAGGCCCTGTAGGTAGCGCAGTCCCAACATGGCTAAGCACTTTCGACAGACTGTAATGTTTGAGTTTTAGCTTTATTTCTTTATTTTTTGACCTAATACTAAGAATTACACTGATGCTTAACTTTTAACTTTGTTCTTTCTTCCTACCTTGTTCTTATGATTCTGTACCTAGATACTTGTACCTAACATGATGCCTAGTGTGGCAACATTATACACTTTTCACTACACTGTTGTACTTTGGTACTTAAGGACACGTGACAATAAAAATCTAAATCTCTGCTGGGTGAAAGAAGGTCTTCCATGAGATTTGATGGCCTGGGCTCAAGTCACACAGTAAATCAACATGGCAGGACCCAGTACAGAAAGCTGAAGAACAATCTTCTGTGCTAAACAAGGGGAAGTGCCACCATCTTCTCACTGTAATCTCACACTCATAGGGCCTTTACTCAATTTAACACTGCCCCTGCACAGCCATGTCACACAGGCATGCTCACCCCAACATCACTTGTAGCTGAAGAGCTCAGCCTCAAACATAAGAGCATGCAAACAAGGAACTAGATAAGGCCACTCAGCCCTTTGAGCTAGTTCCGCCATCGATAAGATCATGGCTGATCTGATTTTAATCCCAACTCTACATTAGTCAATATCCTCAGTAATCTTTCATTCCCTGATAATTAAAATAATTGACCTAGCTCTCTTTAACATTTCTGCATTCACTGCCTTTTGAGGAAGCAAAAACCAAAATCTTGCAACCCTCTGAGACAATGTTTCTTCATCTCTGTTGAAATAGGGTTCCCCTTATTTTTAAACTATGACCCCTAGTTCTAGATTCTTCCACAAATTGGAGCATCCTTTCAACATCCACATGGTCAAGTTCCATCAGGATATATAAGAATCAATTAAGTCACCTCTGATGCTTCTAATCTCCAAAATATACAGGCCTAGCTTATTTAACCTTTCCTCATAAGACAATGGACTAATTCCAGGTATTAGTCGAGTAAACCTTCTCTGAACTATTTCCAATGTATTAAATCCTTTTGTAAGAGTAGTGACTAGGATAACAGATGTGGGCTCACCTGAATCCTGTACAACTGAAGCATAACCTCTCTACTCTTGTGTTCAATTCCCCTCAAAATAATCCATAACATTTATTAGTTTTCCTGATTACTTGCTGAATCTGCATTCTAACCTTCTGTAATTCATGCACTAGAACATCCAAATTCGCTCTGCATCTTAGAGCTCTGCAGCTTCTCACCGTTTAGATAATATACATCTTAAAAATTATTTTCAGCCTATATGAACAATTCCACTCTTTTCGATATTGTACTCCACTTAACAGATCGTTGTCCGTTCACTTAACCTGTCTACATTCCTTTCTAGGCTTCTTACGTCATCTTCACAATTCACTTTCCCACCTACCTTTATGTTACTAGTGAATTTAACGCTTATACTTTCGACCGCCACCTTATGCTGCATGTCTTCTAACAATTCTCAGGTGCAGTGTTCCCTACTCGTCTATTGGTGACAGCTTATCACCAGGACTGCACATTCTTAGGGTTACCATTGACCAAAAACTGAACCAGCAATATAAAAAATGTGGCTACAAGAATATGTCAATGCAAAGGAATTCTGAGGAGAGTTACCCACCTCCTGTCTCCCTCAAGCCTACAAGGCAGAAGTTTTGTGTGTGATGAAGTTGTCCCAGTTGATCTAGATTAGCTAACTCCAAAAACACTTGAGAAGCTTGAAACAATCCAAGACAAAGCAGTGCACTCAGTTGTTGCTTTGCCCTGTCTTTGAGAAGAGATTGAATAGGTTGGGCCTGCACTTCAGCGTCAGTCCCTGTGACATGCCACTCTACTGTATTTTCAATTCAAAATCGAAAATAAAAAGTCTTTGGTCTTTGTGATAAGCGGTGCTTGACATAGACTTGATGGCATATTAACAAGGACAGGAGGAGAGGGAGAAAGATCCAAGTAGATGAGCTTGGCCATCTCCTTGAGGGTAGATCAGCAGTCCCCTGATATCAGCCCGAGCGAAAAACAAAGACTGTTGGTACGAAGAGCACCAAAGTCTACCAGATGCCACAACAAAAAGTATAAGGCCACTGGGATGTGCATGTGTGCTGCCTTACTCTTCCATTTGACAGAACAGCTCCAGAATCAGTAAATCATTCGCATCTGTCATAGTACATAGAACATTACAGCGCAGTACAGGCCCTTTGGCCCTCGATGTTGTGCCGACCATGGATCTTATATTTCCTTTCTTTATCTAATTAACTAATTTACAACATCTAAACTGCTGCTTCTCAATAAACATTCAGAAAATTACAATAAATCAATTACATTAGATAACTGCGATCATATGTCCTAAAATCAGCAGCATAGTATTGTGATATTTCATGTACCTATGATCAGGCAAGCATATAAATTTCAGAGAGTTAAGTGATGATATCCATGTTGCATCAGATCATGTGATATTCTTGTGTAAGTTGCTTTGTAAATATATTAACTAATACTTGTTTCCAGTAAGAACCCAGTCTCGGTGTTCTTGTTATAAGTATCTAACAGATTTATAGCAAATACAAAGAAATCTGAGTGCTGCAGCAGTGGAGGTGAGCAAGTCACAAACACCTTCAAATTGAAGGCTAGAACTATATTTGCTTGATTCATTCAAATACTAAAGAGGAAATTTTGTCTTTGGACAATAGTATGTTATGCTGATTAAAACAAAAGTTCTCCTGATTAACAGATAGCTTTGATGATATTATCACTGTTATCCAAAGTCAAAATCAGCCCAAAATCAGAGAAATATTTGGAGCTCTAGTAACAATAATTTTCATCATGTTAACATTTCGAGACCTGCTATTGACTAAATGGGTAAAATTCTGAGCATTGAAAATTGCTGAATCATTCTGCAACAAGATTGGTTCAGTAATAAAGCATGACTGACATTGCTATTGACATGACATATTGTTACAGTGACCAGCTCTATGGAAAATTTAATGAACTATTTCAGGATATTAAAGGTTATAAAACAGTGCCATTCTTTTCAATTGACATTATACACACCAGTGGCCCCAAACCTTTCCCGCTATGACTTAATATTGAGGATGCAAAGTTGTTACAAGCCCTGACTGTGAAAGTGTGGGCATGTTGGAGTGGGAGTACAACTGTTCTAATTTAGTAAGAACATCTCATCAGTCACTGCTGCCTCAAAATTTGCATGCATAAAGTTTCAGCTTGTGGCCCCACTTGGGGTCCACATCCCCACTTTGGGAAGCCCTGACATACAGGTTTACATTCTTAAAAAATATAGATGATTTTGGTTGATTAATACTTCTGAGTCTGCTACAAGCTTTTAAGAGTTTTGTTTTATCTTGTGACCTTGTTCGGACCCATCCAAGTCACCTTTACCCAAACCTGTTCTGCTGAGTCTTCAGTCAGAAAATGCTGACTACAGCTTCACTAATGACCAAGGTGATAAAGCTCAGATGGCATTATACCATAAATACCTGTTTTTCCGCCGCCTCTGTCTCATGCTCAATTCTTTGGACAACAATTCTGCTCCCCCACTCCATTCCACTGATGCCTTCACCCACCTCCAGTATTCTTCCTTTACTTGGACCCCCTCCTCAGCCTCTTACCTGCCCTCGATCTCTTCATTGAAAACTGCTGACGTGACATCGACTGTCTCAATTTCTCTGCTCCTCTCACCCACTCAAACCTTTCCCCTTCTGAAATTACTGCACTTCACTCTCTCATGTCCAACCCTAACTTTGTTATCAAGCCCACCAACAAAAGTGATGTCATTGTATTTTGGCGCAATGATCTTAATATTGTGGAGGCTCAACACCAACTATCGGACACTGCTACCTGTTGCCCCTGGACCATGAGCCCAAATCTACACCTCAAGCCATTGTAGCCGGGACTGTCACTAACCTCATTACCTCTGGAGATCTTCCCCTCACTGCCTCCAACCTTATAGTATCCCAACTCTGGACAGCCTGCTTCTAACTCCTTTCCGAAATCCACAAACTAGAGTGCCCTGGTAGGCCTATTGTATCAGCCTGTTCCTGCCCCAACGAGCTCATTTCCCTCCTAGCTTGGCTCCATTCTCTCCCCACTTGTCCAGACTCTGCCCACATACATCCATGATTCCTCTGATGTCCTATGCCATATTGACAATTCCCAATTCCCTCGCTGTAACGCATCCTGTCTCCATTTTGGTGAATAAACTGCCCACTACCATCCACTACAAAGCCATTGCCTCCCATTGCTACTTCACCACAGCTCGGCCCACCTCACATCCTGCAAGGATTCCATCCTATTCTCCCAGTTCCTTTGCCTACATTGTATCTGTTTGGATAATGCCCCCTTCCAAAAGACCACTGCTGACATGGCTTCCTTCTTCCATAACCATGGTTTCCCACCCACTGTGGTTGACAGGGGCCTCAACCACATCCGATCTATCATCTTTGCTTCCGCCTTTACCCCTTCCCATCACTCACAACAGTGTAATCATGTCCCCCTTGTCCTCACCTTTTATCTCACCAGCCTCTGCATTCAAAGGATCATTCTCCACCATTTCAGACATCTCCAGCAGATAGCCACCACCAAACACATCTTCCCATCACTCCCCCTCTCTACATTTCACAGGGATTGTTCCCTCCAGAACACCCTAGCGATCACCACCATCAACCCCCTTCCCACAGAAGGCCTTCCTATGGAGCCACAGAAAGTGCAACACCTGCCCCTTCATCTCCTCCCTGCTCACCGCCCAAGGGCCTAAACAGTTTTTCCAGGTGAAGCAGCATTTCACCCAAACCTCCTCCAATCTTGTGATTGTATTCACTGCAATCGATGTGGCCTACTCTACATTGGAGAAACCAAATGCAGACTGGGTGACTGCTTGTCTTGAATCACTGGGTATATCCAAGTGGTTCTTTCCAGATTTGGTTAAATGTAGTTAAGAAAAGGCTCAACTAAAGCAATTTGCTTAAGTACAAACATTTATTGAATAATAATAAAAGACGAAAAAGAAAGGAACATTTATTAAGTAAATAAAAAGAATAAAAAATGGAAGGTAAAAAAACCAATACGTCTCACAGCCTTCTGGCCATCGGAGACCCCTTGATCGACAGCTGGCCTGGGGGCTGAGCTTGTTCCTGGCACCATTCACAATTCCGGTCAGAGGTGAAGTCCAACGAGTTGGAACAAAACTCTCTCTCTCTCATGCAGTGTGACAAACAGTAAGGCACTGAAAAAAACAACGACAGAACACAAAACTTCTGGCCAGTACAGAAAACATTTACAGAAAAACAAGCTACAGGTGTTATCTTCAGCCTGTAAAGGAATGTTCACAGGACTCATTCAAGGTCATGCAGATTGTCAAGTATCATTCTAAACTTTTCCAACCTATTTTCCTATCCTATACAACCTATTTTCTCATGTAGCTGTTGAATATCATCAGTAACTTTTAGTCCTTCGGCCCAGCCTATACACAGTTTTGCAGAACACCTCCAGTCTGTGCACAAGCATGACCCTGACCTTCCCATTTGAACACAGCATCCTGCTCACATGTCCACTTGTTCATCCCCAACGTGCTGCAATGCTCCGGAGAATCACAGCGCAAACTGGAGGAACAACATGTCATATTCAGACCAAGCACTTTACAGCCTCTGGACTTAACACTGAGTTCAACACCTTCAAATTGTGTACCAATTCCCCTTTCTTCCCGTTCTTTTATCTTTACTTGTTACATTCTCTGTCATCATATCCTCTCTCCCCTCCCCTCCCCAGAGTGGAACAGTCTGTTCTTACAAGTCTGGCAGTTAATGTTATAAAGCAGAGGTCAATCCCCCTCTGATAACTAAAACCAAAACACCCAGAGAAGCTTGCATCGACCTATAATCTGTTAAAAGAAGTGTGAAAAGTAGGATAACCTGCCTCTCATCCCCACTTGTTATAAAGGAGTGGTTAAATGAAATAAACTCCCAGCACTAACTCTATAGTCAACAAGTAAAACTTTATTTATCTAACTCTAACAGTGAACAAATTAACTGAACTATTAACAAACCAGACAATTCTCCTCTAACTAATAACTATTCCTGAATAAAACAAAATTCTAATGGTATGCTTATCCAATAAATATAAGACCCACTTACAAACACCAAAATTAAAAAAAAAACTTAGGCTCTCAAAATTATAGCCAGGTTACATCTTCCGGAATGTTCTGTGTCTTCTTATTGATCTTCTGTCAGAGTGCCGCTAAGAGTACTGCGGTACCTTTATTTAGATGATGCTTTCTCTAAGAGCTGAGAGAGTTGATCTCTTAGCGGATGGCAGTTCGCTCTCTGCCAATTTTGCAACTGTCCCCATCTTTTATACCTTTGATGACATAGCAATCTCTTACAACAGGTTTTATCCTATGTTGTCATAACCGTCCGATTTAAATTTAATTGGTTTTTAGTATCCAAGTGCCTGGTTTAAATTAATTGGCGAAATTCAAACTTGTTGCCTTGATAAAAAAACAAAACTGTAGCGTGGACTGCTAACTATACAGCCTTTGATACAATTGTTACAAACTCACAAGCTGCCCACAGATTTTTTCTAAAAAGTGCATTATCTTTTAAAGGGACCGCACACTGCTTTCCCCCCTATCATTTTATAAGCATCAATATTTTACAAACACCAAATTCTAACATCCTACCTTCAAATCCACAAGTCATCTGCCCAGCTTCACAACATTAGACACACCATTGCTCTGCCATTCTCTCATTCCGATCACTTAATCTGAACTATCAACATCTTTTCTCCCCCAGCACTCCACACCTCACCACACCCACAGTGCCCCCACCCCTCAACTGTAGCATACATGCTGCTGCCTCAACACTTCACTTCAGCTGTGATGAAGAGTCACCTAGACTCAAAACGTTAGCTTCCCTCTCTCCATGGATGCTGTTTGACTGCTGTGATCTCCAGCATTTGTTGCTTTCAGTACAGATTCCAGCATCTGCAGTAATTTGCTCCTATCTGAAAAGAGAGTCAGTCACCAGATTGTCAGTATTTCTGACACTCATCCTTTTTAAACCAGCCAGGGGTCCCCGACTGGACCAGATTAACAGCCTCGATCATCACAATTTTCACTTCATGGAGTTGATATAAAGATGTCTGATAGACAAATGTTGTCACTTGGGAAGCATAACATTCCACCCAGCTGATAACTCCTTTCCATAAAGTTATGATGATGTTGCTGTCCCAAGCAAATATTTTTCTCTGCGGTTGAGTTGTACTCTGATTTTACAAGATATCTTCTCAGCGGTTGGAAGGGGTTATTGCCTCTGGGCCACCCAACCGTCACCTGACGACATGTTTAGCAAAATGTTAATGAGGCTTTGCCATTAATTGATTGAAACTCCCATGGCAACTCCTGCATGGGAAATCTAGGATCTCCAGCATGTTTTCAGCATAGGCTTTAAAATCCCTGCCCAAGGTTCTGGAAAAGAAATAAATAAGCTGAAATCCAGGAAGAGAATTTCAGAAAGTGCTTTTCAATAGGATGTTGGTAGGTACTTGGACCTCAAATAATCCGACCTATTTTAACTGAATAAAACAGGGCAAGTACTGAAGTGATGTTTTGTTTAAACTGACCTGAAAAGATTTGGATGTGAACTTCATACAAGAGTGTGGATGCAGAGCCATAGGCTTCCAGATTTGGAACTGATTTAATTAATTGTATTAATGAGGGTAATTACTGGCTAAGTGGCACAGTATAAGGTTATAATAACCACCAAAATAAAATGGGACTGAATTTACTGCAAGATTCATAGCTGGAATTCAATACAAATCTTCTTCAAATATTGCTAAGCTCCAATTATTTGCTGCATAATTTATACTGATCCTATTGTAAGAAGAAACAGTAAAAGAATACTTTTTTTTTTAAATTGCAAGTATGAGAAGAGGCAAATATTCTCAATCAGCATCATTCCCCTGCCTTATAACTCCATTAGTTTATCATTCAACATTTTATTTTGTTAATAGTCTGTTTTGTGACCCGCTGACTGAGAATTTCTACTTTTGCAGAAGTTTGGTGAACGCTCAGGCTTCAGACACTGCATGGATTTGATCTGCAACTTAAAACAAACTTGTGACCACAGAATCATTTGCATTTAATGTCTATCATGACTGTCTCCTAGCAGTCTCTTTGCAGAGTGCACAATAGCTGTGAACTGTTTTGACCTTTGTCCTCATAAAAAAATGGTCTACTCATGGGTCAGAATACATATTTTGAAATACCTAAGTGCAATGGGGCAACTGGGACAAAATATTGTTCTCCTGTTTGTTTTCTACTAAATCTTGTCGGCAACAAGACTGTACAGAAAGAAAATTTGCTGACTTCAAATACAGGCTTTTGGCCTGTAAGGCTTTTGTTTGCACTTGTTTAAACAAATTTATTGACCTAAAGAGATAACTATTTCAAGTTTCTTTTCCCCTTTCTAGCATTTTTTAAAAGAGTATTTGGCAATTTGTCTTGTACAGACTGGGTGCCTCATCTAATGTTATCAAAAAGGGATGAATAGGCTAGAGAAAGACTCCATAGACAGTCAGCAACAAATTTCCATAGTTCATATTTCGGGAATTCAGATCTTGTGAGGCACACAGCAATTTTACGATTTCAGATGCAACTATTTTGCAGGTGTGTAGGAGCATTACCTTCAGAATTCAGCTCAATAATTATGTCTCAAGCAACACAAACATAGCTGCCCTGCTCTGCTCATATATCTAACTGCTGTTTTTGGGGCTCGTGGTGTGCAACTTAACTGTTAGTTTTCCTACAACAACGAGTATAATTTATAAAACTGCCTCACTAGCTGGAAGAGCAGTTTGGTCATCTTGAGGTTGTAAACATTGTCAGTCTTTCTTAATGAAATGTAAAAACTTCAAAGCAACAAAATTGTCCTCACATATTTAACATATAAATTCACATCAAATTATGAAGTTACTATTTGGGTTAATAGATCACAAACAAAATGAATGAAGTTTTGAGTACCTCAGAAATCAAATTCACAGAATCTTAGGAGAGTAACAGCACAAAAGCAGGCATTTCATCTCAGTCTGTGATGGCTCTCTGTAAGATCTACCACTTCTCTGTGAACGTTTCCTCAAGATCTGTTTTCATGCCTTTCACTATTCTTCTTCAGCGTACTGAAGCGGTCCAAGCTTGCTCATTTTTGTTCCATCTTTAATCAGATATAAACATGATTCAGGTAATAATGGCAATAGTATTCAGTTATGGACCAGCAAAGGAGAGAACTCCAACCACAAAGATCATGAGCTGGCAATACCATAATCCCATAATTTAATTGAACTCCATAAACCACATTAACAAAACTGCCACAGTGAAAAACTTTAATGCAGAAGTAGAATATAATTAAAACATTTAATAATTCAAAACAATTTGCAAATATAAGTTCTTGAAAATACCTTTAAATAGAGAGATGTAAGGGATTTAATTTCTTCCGGCAACTAATTTTAGTGCAGATATAATGCATCGGCAAAAAAAAATCTTAACATAATAATTTAATTAAGTTATTGACAACAAAAACCCTTCAGGGTCACTGGATCAAAAATGTTAACTCTGATTTCTCTCCATGGATGCTGCCAGACTTGCTGGGTTTTCCCAGCAATCTCAGTTTTAGTTTTTGTTTCTGATTTCCAGCATTCACAGTTCTTTTGTTTTTTTAAAAAAACTAAGTTATTAAGCTGTTTAAATTAACTTTGTTAGAAAGCATATGTAAGAATCTTACATTAATAACCATTGATTTAAAATCATTCACATGTTAAAAGTATCACTCTGAAATATTAATTCCCTAGTGTGGAAGGTCATTACTTCAAGTTAAATTCATAGTACAAGTGCTCTGAACATATGGAACAGCAACTAATTGCCAAAAAGTAATTGAATTGACAACTGACGCTGTGTTCTTCAAATATCTAAGGAAAGAATAATTTATATTGTAGAAATTATTTGAAAATCCTTGAGCACATTTTATGGCTATTTTATGTTCATTTCATTCCGCATATAAAGTCATAAACAGACAAGGTTAAAGCAGTCACTAACTCTGCACCAAGTTGTGTTAATTGACTTTAACTGCTGGATATGAAGCGCCCCATTTCCATGGAGTAATGGAAATTAATAGCATTGGCTGTCAACCATCTCAGTGCATCTAATTACTGCCACCGGAATATTAATTCATGCCAATCCAAGTAATTAATCTGTAAATGTGATCTACATGTAAAGCTGTTTGAAATGGTCTAAGTCCTCATTTCCAATAATTCTTCATGTTCACTACATGCAATTTTTTATTAACTAGAATATTTTGGAATATCTAAATGTGTTGCTCCTATTGTACATCCTGTTTATGTTCTAGTTTCTGTGAATGAAAGTGATAACTATTCTGATCTGTTCTGATAAAAGATCATCAACCTGAAATCTGTTTTGCTCCACAGAAACTGCCTGACATTGCCTATTACAAACATTTCCTGCGTTTATTTCAGATTTCCAGCATCTGCTGTATTTTGCTTAAACATTTAAAAACAAACATTACTAGCAGTCAAGATCAGTTAAGAAACATCTCTTTCCAAATTTAGTGGATTTGAAGAAAGGTAAAAGAGGTTATGAATCCTATTCCAATTTGGTTGTTGCAACAAGACCACATTATAACTCGGATGAAGATAAACAATTCCAACATTCTTCCTACATGTTTAACTTGTTTTTGTGACAGAAGCAAAGTTCCATAAGCAGGCAGGTTCTTGATGTAAATTAACATGTTTGTAACTGTGTTATACAATCCATTAATGGAGCTCCACTGTGCTTTCTAGATGATAGTACAATTCTTCATGGCCAATAGGTGCATCTTATAATTAGGATTAATTTACAGGTAAATGTTTATTTGTAGTATATAGTAGCAGCAAGATACAGCATGTTTATTGGTGTTACAACTACTGATGAAACAATAAAAGTGGATACCATCCATGTAGGATTGAGAAATTTCTTTCTGGAACATATTTTAAACACAGAATTTGAGGATAGAAGATTTTTTGCATTCGTAACAGAATAATGACATTGTGGCATATTAATGGATTGATCTTATGGAGATCTACTGCACATGAAAATTGAACTAAGGCTGAATAGTTAGGGTGGTAAGTTCTTGCCAAAGAAGTTTTCAACATTGAGATATTAAGATTCTTCATATCAAATATATAACTGATGGGTAAGCCAGCAAAGAGAATAAATTTGTCAATGTTCACCAAGCAATTTTTAACTTCATCAGTTTTCAGTATACAGGTGAGGAGTTTAATGGGATCTCATTAAAAATGTGGATGACTTAGCAACCAAGAATCCTTCAAAGATACAGCTCATGAAATTCATATGTCTGGAAATTTAGCTCAAGGAACAACAATTGACAGCAATTCTATGCCTGTTGAAAGGACGTGATAAGACAAGAAGTTTACCTTCACACCTTACGTCCATGATTTTAGTTTGACCATGAGCAGTTTCAGCACAGTCTGAGTTTCCACTTCAAATCAAGCACTGTTTGCATCCTGAGAGTTCTCTAAAGAAACCAGGGCTCCCGGCAATGTTCGCTTTTTAAAGATGCAGCGGCTATCAGAGATAAGTTGTAGCAATACACAGCAAGTTGATGGATAATAGATATTTTTAACCATTCCAGGTAGTCATTGGCACTTCAAGGAAGGAGACAACTCCCATACTTTGTTAGAGTACCATGAGTCATTACGATAGGAGATCCAGGCCAGTAAGCAGGTCATGCTTTCGGCAAGTGGATGGGTAAGCAGGAAGCCTCAAGACTAACCCTGCAAAAGAAATAGGAGCAGGTGTGGCAAGGGTTGTGAATGTCAAGAATGTGCCAACACAGTCCTTGTGGTAGGGACATGTGGAGTTTAATTACCTCACTTCACTGGTCAATGTGAGTGAATTCTACTGTATGTCACTTTCACACCCTTTGATCTTGATTAGTAAGGAGATCAGGTTTTACGGGGAGAAGGCAGGAGAACTATATCAGCCATGATTGAATGGCGCAGCAGACTTGATGGGCTGAAATTCCTAATTCTGCTCCTACATCTTATGATGTTATGGTCCCATGGCCACACCCATCATACCACAGACCACTCACATTGCATAATATACCATATCCCAATCAGTCACCCATTAGCACACCCTGGCACTCAGCTCTCACTTTGAACACTTACACTGCACCTCATCCAGAAACTCCTAAACACGTCAATTGCACACATACCTCTCAGTGACACCACAAACATCCAGTCAATTAGCGACAACAGACACATTACCCAAGCACTTTAACGGACAAATATATAGATCCGTAGATAGGACATTGCCGTACCAAGACAGAGCTAATTTCTTTCTGATTAAAATTGAAGTTCCATTAAGATGCAGGCAAGTTCTATTATTCTGTTTACCTGAAAATAAAAATACTAAAGTTAGAATACCAACAAAACTAAATGTTATTGGCCTCTACCAACAAGTTCTATTTCTTTATTCTTAAAAATTTGGATAGTCTGCTGCTCCAACTTAAAAAATTAGCAAATAAATAGCCCTGACTATGTAGCCACAAAGCTCCCATGAAAGAAATTCATCTTTTAAAATGCAGATAAACTTTTTTATATTAAAAAACACTTATCTCTGTCTGGATGTCTATTGGTTCCACATTAACTTTCTTTAGTCTAGTGTCAAAATAAAAAATGCTGTGTTTGCTTACACCAATGCATGTGCGCTATACACCACTTAAACGTGTGCTTATGTATTTAACTGGGATTAGTTTCAGATTCTTAAATGGGTCGTGGCTACAAACAGGGATACGAGGGGACCAGGGAATGTGGCCCAAGAGGGAGACAGAGGAAGAGGGAGAATGGGAGAGGAGGAGAGGGGCAAAGCAAGGGATCAGGAAAAGTTAGTGGTCCCATCCCCTACATTCACCATCACTGCCTCATTCTCTCCCCCAAACCTCTACCTGACTCCCAAGTCCTCACTCACTTTCATGACCCCAATCTCTGCCCCAGTCCTGTGCTATCACTCTCTTCCCTCTTCCCCACCCCCTTGATCACCAGCAACCACTCCCAACCCTCTGTCTCCTGACCCTAGCCCTCAATCCCATCCTCTGGGTCTCACTCCCAAACACCAGATCCCAAGACCTGGTCTTCAGCCTGCACTCTCTTCCCTCCACCCTGCTGAAACCATTTAAAATTGTGCATCCTCTCTGCACAGGCAGTGTGGCTTTTGTAAATGATGTTATTGAGATTTTTTATGATGAGGTAGTGGGTCTGGAATTGTGTAAATGTGCATGCCCAGTTGCTTGCTGTTGTGGGTATTGGCAGACACTGCCAACTAAAAAGCCTATGTGATGCTATCATTTATTTTTGGTGTGAATGCCACCTAGAGGTAGAAACTTATAACTAAATGCTTGCAATTCATAAACAATAAAACTGTAATTCTGAAACAACATTCTTAAAGAAGCGAAATCCAGTAAAGAAGCAGCAATTTAAAACGAAAGGAAACAAAAGCAGAAAAGGAAATATAAAAGGAAAGAGAGACAGAACCAGTAATTAAATTAAGCAAGTGCTTCACAACATTGTGCTTCTAGTGCAAAGCGAAGACAAATGGAAGGCAAACACCTAATTATGGATTGGGTATCCCATAAAACCTTGCCTGAACTGCAATCTTTTTTCAAGCAATGTATGCAATTTCATTTTAGACATTGATCAACGGATGATGCCAAGAAGAAGCTTTGAAATTCTTGTTTACCATTGGCCAGGAGGGTTTCACAGAATTACGTGGCCGGTCTTTCCATGGATAATTTAGCAACACAATGAATGCAACGGTATCCAACATGATGGCCACTAGTTTCAGGTTAAGCAGTACACCCGAATCAATAGTGCTTGACATCAAGTTGCTGCTCACTGGCCAACCATTTCAAAGCATGTATGTAAATAGGAATTGGTCCACATTATATAATCATCCCATTATACATACTTAAACCATCTACCAGACTGTATCCATACAAAGATAATTGTGTTGAGAAACAAAGCAAAATTTTCACATTACATTTCAGTAATTTTATATAATACCAATGGAAAAGGGACTGTTATCTGCAACACAACCTATGCTCAGAAGACAAGTGCAAATAATTTTGCCCAGCAATCAATTGTCTAACTATACAGGACATCCTTCTTCAAATACAGGGAGAATGAAAGAGATACAGAACATGTAAACAGCTGCACGCTCGGCAGAGTGTATGAGATAGAAATACAAATACTTGAATACTAGCAAAGGTTTCTTGGATATACAACCAGCCCAAATCACAGTCAGTACTGATCATGGTGTTACATTGTGAAGGAACACGGGCCAGCTCAGAGTGGTATACGACATACAAGTCATGTACAAACGGAATGAGGAAGAACACACCGATGATGATCATTGACTAACAACCAGCAGTAAAACAGCAAAGTTGTTAAACAAGTGCAGCAAAGAACAATGAGCATTCTCTCGGTGAGTACATAATTACCAGATAAGAATGAATTATCAGACTTCAAAAACATTCTGGGGAAGTTTGAAATGTTAAGCTAGTAAACGCTCTTTTACCTATTTGCTTAATTGTTGACTTGGTGATATGTGTCTCTGTATGTATACCTGTTTGGTTTTTTTCTATCTTTGGAAAAATGGGGATGTTGTGTTTTGACTTATGGGCAGTATGCCAATATGCCTTAAGGAGACACGCTCACAATATCATCACTGTATCACAGTATGTAGCCTAAGGGTACAAAGATTACAGATGCAATTAACTTGAACACTAAAAGAATGAAACATTAATTGAAGCATGCTGCTTTATATAACATCAAAGTAACTTTAACCCTCATTGTTGATATTGCCTGTGGATGTGATATTTTCATCTATTGGTTGCATCCACTCAATCTCAAACATGGCAGGGGGCTGGGAACCAGAGCAGCAGGTCAGCAATTGGAGGGATTGAAGGAAAGGTAGATGGTAGGACCAGTAAATCAGAAAGAACGGACAGGCAAAGACACGTAAATGAGCACGATGGTACTAATGGGCTGAAGTGTGTTTATTTCAATGCAAGGAGTGTTAAAGGTAGGGCAGATGAGCTTAGAGCCTGGATGAGTACATAGGGCTATGATGTTGTGGCATTACAGAGACTTGGTTGAGAGAGGGACAGGGCAGGCTGATCAACATTCCATAGTTTTGTTGTTTTAGATGAGATAGAGAGGAAGGTAAAAGAGGTGGAGAAGTTGCATTTACCAATCAGGAAGAATGTCACATCTGTATTCAGAAAGGATATGCTGGAGAGCTCATCCACTGAGGTAATATGGGTAAAGCTCAAAAATAAGATGGGTGCAATCACTCTGATGGGGTTATACTCTAGGCCTCCTAAAAGCCACCGAGAGATTGAGGAACAACTATGCAGGCAGATTATGGAAAGGTGCAATAAAAAGAGTTGTCAAAGTGGGTGACTTTAGCTTCAGCGTTATTGACTGGGACTCCCTTCAAGCAAGAGGCTTAGACAGGGCGAAATTTGTTAAGTGCATCCAAGAGAGTATTTTGAAACAGTATGTGGATAGTCCAACTGGAGGAGGGGCCATACTGGACCTTATGTTGGCTAATGAGCCTGGTTGGTGACTGGCCTTTCAGTGGGAGAGCATTTTTGTAACAGCAATCATAACTCATTACGTTGTAAGAAAGCTATGAACAAGGATAAGTCAGGACTTTGCGGGAAGATTATAAATTGGGGGTTACGTCTATATTAGACAGGAGCTAAGGAATGTTAATTGGGAAGAGCTGTTATAAGGCAAGTCCACATTTGACGTGTGAGAACTGCTTAAAGACCTGCTGGGGAGAGTTCAAAACCAGCATGTTGTAGTAAGGAGGAAGGACAAGGATGGCAAGGTAAGGGACTCTTGGATAATGAGGGAAGTTGTGAATTTAGTCAAATGGAAGGAAAAAAGCACATGTAGGGTTTAGGAAGCTAAAATCAGACAGGACCCGTGAAGAATATAAGGGAAGCAGGAAAGTACTCAAGCAAGGAATTAGAAGAGCACGAAGGGGTCATGAAATGACTCTGGCAAGTAGGGTTAAAGAGAATCCCAAGGCATTCTACAGGTGCCTTAAAAACAAGAGGATAACTAGGGAAAAGGTAGGACCACTCAAAGATAATGGAGGGAAACTTGTGCCTGGAGGCAGAGAATGTGGATGAGATCCTAAATGAGTACTTTGCATCGGTATTCGCCCAGGCAAAGGATATGGAGGATAATGAGGAATGTGTGGAGCATGCTAATATGCTAGGGTATTTTGAAATCAAGAAAGAAGTGGCATTAGATCTCTTGAAGAGCATTAAGGTGGATACATCCCAGGGCCCGATGGTATCTACCCCAGGTTATTGAGAGAGGCAAGAAAGGAGATTGCTGGGGCCTTGACCAAGATCTTTGTATCCTCACTAGCCAATGGAGAGGTCTCAGAGGACTGGCAAGTAGCTAATGTTGTTCCTCTGTTCAAGAAGGGAAATAAGGATAATCCAGGAAACTACAGACAGGTGAGTTTCACATTGGTGGTTGGGAAGCTATTGGAGAGACTTCTTAGGGATAGGATTTACACACATTTGGAAAAGTATGGTATGATTAGGGACAGTCAGCCTGGATTGGTGCAGCGCAGGTAATGTCTTACTAACTTGACTAAATTTTTTTGAGGAGGTGATGAAGGTGATCGATGAGGGGAGAGCAGTGGATGTTGTTACATGAATTTTAGTAAGGTTTTTGACTATTCCCCTCATGGTAGGCTCATCCAGAAGATTGAGATATATGGGATCGATGGTGACTTGGCCACATGGATTGAGAATTGGCTTGCCCATTGAAGACAGAGGGTAGTGGTGGAAGGATGTTTTTCAGGCTGGAGGTCTGTGATTAGTGGTGTTCTGCTAGTATTTGTACTGGGAGCTCTGCTGTTTGTGGTATGTATAAATGACCTAGACAAAAATGTAGAGGGGTGTGTTAGTAAGTTTGCAGATGTTACAAAGATCGGTGGAGTTGTGGATAGTGTACAAGGTTGTCAAAGGATACAGCTGGATATAAATCAGTCGCAGATGTGGATGGAAAAATGGCAGATGGAGCTTAATCCACGTAACTGTGAGGTAATGCATCTTGGGAGATCAAATGTTAAGGAAAAGTATACAGTCAATGGCAGGACCCTGAACAGCACTGATGTACACAGGGATCTTGGGGTTCCCAAGTCCACAGCTCCTTGAAGTGGCCACATAAGTAGATAAGGTGGTATAGAAGGCGCATGGTATGTTTGTCTTTATTGGTCGGGGAACTGAGTACAAGAGTCAGGATGTCATGTTGCAGCGTTATAAGACTTTAGTTAGGCCACACTTAGAGTATTGCATTCCATTCTGATCGCCACATTACAGGAAGGATGTGGAAGCTTTAGAGAGGGTGCAGAAGAGTTTTACCAGGATGCTGCCTGGATTAGAGGGTATGACCTATTAGGACAGGCTAGAAAAACTCGGCTTGTTCTCTCTTGAGTAGCATAGGCTGAGGGGAGACTTAATAGAAGTCTATAAAATTACGAGATGCATAGATATAATTGATGACCAGAATCTTTTTCACAGAGTTGAAATGTTTAATATTAGAAGGCAAGCATTTAAGGTTAGAGGGGAAAAATTCAAAGGAAATGTGAGGGGCAAGTTTTTTACACAGAGAGTGGTAGGAGTCTGGAGTGCACTTCTGGGGTGGTGATGATGGAGGCAGATACAATACGGGCATTTTAGATAGGCATGTGAATATGCAAGGAATGGAGGGATATGGACCAAGGGCAGGCTGAAGGGATTAGTTTAATTTGGCATCATGTTCGACACATCATTGTGGGTCAAAGGGTCCACACTCTAAGTATGGCCTAACCAAAGTCTTATAAAGCTGCAACATGACATCCTGACTCTTGTACTCAGTTCCCTGACCAATAAAGACAAACATAGCTTACTCCTTCTTTACCACCTTATCTACTTATGCGGCTACTTCAGGGAGCTATGGACTTGGGAAGCCCAAGATCCCTGTGTACATCAATGCTGTTCGGGGTCCTGTCATTGACTGTATACTTTTCCTCACCATTTGATCTCCCAAAGTGCAGCACTTCGCTGTGCTATACAGTTCTATGTTCTATGATTGGTTGAGAATCAATGCTGCCCCAAGACAAAAAGCAATAACTACTTGCGCCAAATGTAGCAAGTCCATGACAGTGCCTGTTGCATGTTACTTTTTTGAAGCTGTGAACCTGAAGGTACATATTTCTTGCTTGTGTAAAGATATACACTGTTCTAGCAAGATTGCAATTTGGATGCACATACATGATATACAGATGCATTCAAATGGTCTTCAAGACAGTTGCTAACGGGAAGCTCAACTTGCTGTCAAACTTCTGAGAATGTAATATCACAGTTTTTGATTTATGGTCTTTCAAATACACAACTATACAATTATGCCTTCCTGCCCACCTTGCATCCCACTCCTGGGAGCAGCTCAAGATTCACATGTTGGATGGAGTTTAAACAACACAAAGAATGCCTCAACTCTAGGACATGGACTACTTTGGTATCTGAGGAGTCATGACATGAAGATAGGTGAAAGAATAGGTAGCATTGAGGAAGTGTGAAAGCTGCTGAAGGGCTTGGACAGGCTGAGAGAGTGGGCAAAGAGGTAGGTGTTGGAATACAATATGGGAAAGCATAACGTTATGTACTTTGGTAGGAAGAATAGAGACATAGACTATTTTCTAAATGGGAAAAGGCTTTGGAAATATGAAGCACAAAGGGACTTGGGAGTCCTGGTTCAAGATTCTCTTAAGGTTAACATGTGGGTTTAGTTGGCAGTTAGACAAATGCAATGCTAGTACTCATTTCAAGAGGACCAGAATACAAGAGGAGGGATGTACTGCTGAGACTGTGTAAGACTCTGGTCAGACTGTATTTGGAACAGAGTAGACATGGAGAAGATGGTTCCACTAGTAGGAGAGACTAGGACCTGAGGGCAAAGCCTCAGAGTGACTGGATGATCCTTTAGATCGGAGATGAAAAGGAATTTTTTCAGACAGAGGGTGGTGAATCTGTGAAACTCATTGCCACAGAGGGCTGTAGAGGCTAAGTCATTAAGTGTATTTAAGATAGAGATTGATAGGTTCTTGATTGATTGTTAAGGGTTATGGAGAAAAGGCAGGAAAATAGGGTTGAGAAACATATCAACCATGTTGAATAGCAGACCAGACTCAATAGGCCGAATGGTCTATTTTCACTCTTATAACTTATGATCTTATGGTGAACGGTGCTAAACGTTGTGCAATCATCAAAGATGCAGAATCCCATTTCTGACGTTATGCTGGAGGGACTGTTATCAATGAAGCAGCTGAAGATAGTTGATCCTAAGACACTAGCCTGAGAAACCACTGCAGAGCTGTCCTGGAGCTGAGATGATTGACCTCCAACAACCACAACTGTTTTCCTATGTTCCAGGTATGACTCTAACCAGCAGAGAGACTGCATCAGTTCCCATCGACTCTAGTTTTGCTTGGGCTTCTTGATGCCATACTCGGTTTAATGCAGCTTTGCTACCCAGGTCAATGATTCCCACCTCCCCTTTGCAGTTCATTTTGAATTACTTTGAAGCACGGGGAGCCTGCGGTACAATTTGTCGTGGCCAATCAAATTTGATTTATCAACTGATCAGCACCCTTTTCTCCTGTAGATTAAGTGGTTATGATTATTTGAAATGTGACATTTTTGCATTTGTGTTGTTGAGTCCAAGATGAAAGGCTTTAGCCACATATCTCTCTGTCCAGCAATTGTCAAGAAATATTAGTTTCAGCTCCCATTGTGCTTAATACCTTATATATGAATTTACAAACCATTTACAATGTGTCAAAATTCAGATTTATATGAGTTGCATTTCTCAACAAGTATAAAGCTACGATAATGAATAGCAAATTAATTCAATAGTAGTTTTGCTGAAACCTCACAAAGCCAGTGGAAAATCAGGCATATAAAAATGGGCATAAGTTATTTATGCTTGAAATTACACAAGTTGTGGCACAAAAAACCAATAGTCCATCATACTATTGCTAATGTTAGGCAGAAAGGTTTCAAACATTTCTACTCATAGTCAGCAAGT
The DNA here is from genome assembly GCA_024137785.1 of Ginglymostoma cirratum. NCBI lineage: Eukaryota > Metazoa > Chordata > Chondrichthyes > Orectolobiformes > Ginglymostomatidae > Ginglymostoma > Ginglymostoma cirratum. The sequence goes on along the minus strand of JAHRHZ010000016.1, from coordinate 27,943,096 downwards.
CCAAGTAACATCCCATATGGTTTGTATCAGTTCAAAAGTGTTGATATATAGAATGCTGCAAGACAAACTGACTGAAATATGCTTGTTCAATTTAAATCACTTCAAATTGCCCTGAGGCTGTCTGCCGTTGTCTGTCTTCCGTGGATTTGTAATATTGTAACTGTTTTTCTGCTGGCACAGCAGAATTGTATTTGGTTAGCAGAAGCAAATGCATACAGATTAGGCCTCAAGCAATTAAGCAGCTGTACCAATTTAAAGCTGCTCCTCTTCATATCTGTGAGTGGGGCAGCTTCAAGCGAATGGGAAATGTGAAAACTGGAGACATCCTTCTCCAGCCTTGGTTCAAACATGGACAAAAGAGCTGACCTCAAGAGGTGATGCGCAAGTGGCCACCTTTGGCATCAAGTCAGCATTTGACCAAGGATGGTATCAAAGAAACTTTAAAAAACTTAAGGGAGTGGGAATCAGGAAATTTTCACCTAGCTGGTTTCAGACTTAGTTCAAAGGACTATGGTTGTCTTTGTTGCAGATTAATCAACTCAATGTCATGATATTAGCATTGTTCATCAGCATAATATCTGAGGCCCAACCATCCTCAGCTGCTTCATCAGTTTCCTCCTTTCCATTACAAGATTAGAATCGGGCACGTTTATCGATGACTGCATAATGTTCAGTACCACGTGTGACTCCTTAGCTCTACTTCCCCATATTCTACAAAATCTGGAAAACATTCAGGCTTGTGCTAGAAGGCAACAAGTAACATTTATGCCACACAAGTGTCAGACCATGGCCACCTCCAGCAAGAGAGGATGTTAATCAGTAGGGAGCATGATGGTATAGACTCCACCTGAATGGATCAGTGCAACTCTAACAATACTCAAGACATTTAACATCATCTGGAAAATCCAGAACTCCTGGCACAGTTGGAATTACTAGTAAATATTGTTTAATAGCAGAATTCTGTGTAATGTTGGTCACGGTGCTCTGAGGTTTGCAAGCATAGGCTGGTCGATCACAGTTGATATGCTACCCACTGTAGTCAAAGAGTTGTTTTATTTCATCCACAAGTTGTCAAGTTGTATGGCCTACACACATGGCATCACACCGACACCGGAACTCATAGACCACATGTTCCAGGACTTGGAGTACATTTTTATACCATTTCTGAGTGAACTGTTTAAAGAAGTAAATTGGAACCCTCTGAAATCACCAACTGTAACTCAGAGTTGGAGAATTTTTCAGAGGTTTCCAAATGCAGAGTGATTGCCCATTGGAAGGATTTGCTTCCTGTGAAGTTCCCATTGATCTAGCTGTGTCAAGATTTCTGCATGGTCCCAACATAACTTTTGTCTACACTGTTGCAACATTTATCTTCCCATCTGAAAATCTGAGCCATTGCTCCAGGAAATAAACTTAAATGCATTTCAAGAATGAATCTTCTAAACTATTTTTTCAATTGGATTTGTCCAGTCTACATAAAGACTGAAGTACCTTACAGTTATTGCTTTTCCTTTGTTACCTCCTCTTATTGCTTGATTCTTGCTCATTTCACAGGATAGTTACTGTTGGGGGCTCATAAACTACTTTAACCATTGTTTTCTGACCTTCATTACTTCTTATTTTCATCCGTGCTGATTCTGCTTCATGCTTACCTGAGCCAATATCTTCACACATGACTGGCTTTATGTCTTGCTTTATCTGAGCTACTCCCACTCCCCACCTCTTCCTTCAATCTCGTTTGTTGTTTCGAAGTGTCATGCACTCTGAAATATTTAAAAGCAAAGACCAGTACAGCACAGTAACAGGCCATTCGGCCCACCAAGATTGTGCTGACACAGGATGCGTTTCTAAACTGAAAACCTTTTACTTCTATGTTGTCCGTATCCCTCTATTCCCTGATTATTCATATAATTATCAAGATGTCTCTTAAATATTGTTATTGTATCCGCCTCCACCAACTCCTCTGGCAGCACATTCTAGGCACTTATCAACCTCTGAGTAAAAGTCCTGCCTCTCATATCTCCTTTAAACTTATCCCTTTTTACATTAAATCTATGTCCCTATTGATGACATTATCTTTACTCTGGGAAAAACACTCTGACTATCCATTCTATCTATGCCTCTCATAATTTTATAAACTACTATCAGGTCATCCCGCATCATCAATCAACGTTCAAGTGAAGACAAATCAAGTTTGTCCAATATCTCCTCATAACTAATACCCTCCAAACCAGGCAACATCCTCGTAAACCATTACTGTAACCTCTCCAAAGCCTCCACATCCTTCTCGTAGTTGACAACCAGAACTGTACTCAATATTCCAAATGTCGACTAAATAACGTTTTACACAATGGCAACTTGACTTGCTAATTTTTACATTCTATACCCTGATCAACGTAGCCAAGCATGCCATATGCGTTCTTGGCCACCATATCCACTTGTGTTGCCACTTTTAGGGAACTATAAACCTGTATGCCTAGATCTCTCTATATGCTGATACTGCTAAGGGTTCTGCCCTTCACTGTATACTTCTGTATACATTTCTGTCTTCATCTTACCAGCTCACCTCGGATCCCATGTGAATTCATATTCTTTATAGTCTTGTCAAAGGCTTTGCTAAAATCCATATAGACAACATCTACCACATTGCCCTCATCAATCAGATGTGTCACTTACTCAAAAAACTCAACAACTTTGTGAGATATGACCTTCCCTGCATAAAGCCATGCTATCTATGACTAATAAGTCCATATTTGTCTAAATGTGAGTAAATCCTATCCTATCCTATCCCTAAGAATCTTCTCCAATAATTTCCCTACTACTGATATCAGAATCAGCCGCCTGAATTTTCCCAGATTATTCGCGTTGCCCTTCTTAAACAAATGAACAACATTTGCTATTCTTCAGTCCTGTGGGACTTCTCTGTCACTAAAGAGGATGCAAAGATTTTATACAATGCTCCAGCAATTCCACACTGTAGGGATTCTATGATCTTCTATTCAATTTCCTCACCTGCCTCCCTCAGTATTCTGGGATAGATCCCATCTGATCCTGGGGACTTGTTTAACTTAATGCTTTTCAAACCATTCAACACCTCCTCCTTTTTCAAATTGACAACCCTAGTATATCAACATACTCCTTCTGAGACTCACCATCCACCATGTCCTTCCACTTGATGAATACCAACACAAAATATTTGTTAAGAATCTCACCCACCTTCTCTGGCTCCACACATAAATTTCCTCCATTGTCCTTGAGCGACCTATCCTTTCCCCAGCCACCCTCTTGCTCCTTATGTATGTATAGAATGCCTTGGGGTTTTCCTTAATCCTATTTGCCAAAACCATTTCATGGCCCCTTTTGGCCCTCCTAATTCTTTGTTTGAGTTCTTTCCTACTATCTTTGTATTCTTCAATGGCCCCTATCTGTCTTTAGTTTCCTACACCTTATGTTTGCCTCCTTTTACTTTTTGACTAAACTCCCAATTTCTCTTGTCATCCAAGGTTCCCAAATCTTACCATCCTTGTCTTTCATTTTGCCACAAGTGTGCTAGTCTTGAACTGTAATAAACTGACCTTTAAAAGATTCCCAATACCAGATGTGGATTTACCCTCAAACAGTTACCCCTATGTACATTCCCCAGTTCCTGCCTATTCTTGTTCTAGTCAGCCTTCTCCCAGTTTAATACTTTCACCCAAGGACTGCCCTTGTCCTTATCCATAAGTAACTTAAAACTTACAGAACTATGGTCACTCTCCCCCATTGAAACTTCAGAGACATACCTAACAAATTACCTCCCTCCCATTCCAAGTTCCTGACACTAAGCAAGTCGCAGTCAATATAGGGGAAGTTAAAATTACCCAGCATAAAAACCCTGCTGTTTTTACTTTTTTCCACAACCTGTCCACGTACCTCTTCCTCCATCTCCTGCTGATTGTTGGGAGGCCTGCAGTATAAACCCATCAAAGTGATTGCACCCTTCCTATTCCTGACCTCCACCCTTACGGTCTTGCTGGATGAGCCCTCAAAGGTGTCCAACCTCAGTACAGGTGTTGTATTCTTCCGTATCAATTTTGCAACTTCTCCATCTCTTTTACATTCTTCAATATCTCGTCTGAAACATTTGAATCTGGAACGTTAAGCTGCCAGTCTGTCCCTCTCTCAACTATGTTTCTGTAATAGCTACAATGCCATAGTTATACATATTAATCCAATCTCATCTGCCTTACCTGTCATACTCCTTGCATTAAAGCAAATACATCTCAGACCCCCAGTCCTGCTGTGTTCAGTAACATTTCCCTGTCTGTTCTTCCTCTTTGTCTTACTGACCTCAGTCTCTGACTCCTCCTCAGTCATTTTACTTGCTGACCTAATTTAGATTCCAAGGTGGCCTGTTTGCAACCATATTTCTAATTACGATTGAATCAAACACATTTTACTCAATTTGTGCCATTACTTCATCTGTCTTGTTACAAATTCCTCATGCATCCAGATAAGATGTCCTTAACTTCAACTTCTAACCAGTTTTCTCTTTTAATGTTTACTAATTGCTCATTGCTATTAAGCATTTCAACCATTGTTGTCTCACTCTGTTTACATTTACACAGAACCCTGCACTTCCTTGTGTTCTTGGTCTTTCTCTTTGCATTTATTTCTTTCTGCTCAGTTGAAACCCTCTGCTCCAGATTTCTGCTGACCTCCAATCACACACCCACTCCACTTTATACTTTGAAGGCCTACTAGTAACTTGGTTATACAATTCACCAGTCTACCGGCCCAGCCTCGTCTAAATGAAGTCTACTCTATTCGCATCAGCTCCCTCTTTCCTTAGTATGTGTTCCAGTCCTTCATGACTCAAAACCCCTATCTACCTCTGTACACACTTCACTGGAGGCTGCCATTATGTTTTCATTCCTTGCGAATCAATCACTCCAAAGCTCTTGCAGCATACCTCTCCAACTCTGTGATAGTTTCATGGGGCCAAGGGCTACCCTTTGAGGTGGTAGCTCCTCTCTCCTCTGCAAATGATATGAACTGAGCCACAAAACTGTTACAGTGACAGTCCTCTGTTCCCAAGAAGCCTTATTAAGCAATCTATAAATCTCTGAAAATGTGCATTCAGTCCCTGGATTACTTGATTCATTTCCGTAATACACACCTGCTAGAGTTATTCACATAATTGTGGCATGCTGCTGACCCACCAAAGTTGGGGGTAGGTGTGTGGTGGGGAATGTGGTGGTGAGCACTGAGAGCTGCAGAGAAAGAGTCTCTTTAGAAAAAGTGGATGAACAGAAATTTGAGAGGATGAGCTAGGGGATGTGCAGGGAGGATCCTTCTGCTGCATGGTGTTCTCCATGTAACCATGGAGATGGCCAAGTGTAGGGTAACGCAGTAAGGTCTGTCTTGGTAGCTATTATTGTGAGGGATCATCTGATCTCACAAAATGTTCAGCTGATGAATTCTGAAATTTGAGGGACTACATGGCTGTGGATAATAACAGGCGTACGCTAGCATAGGAATTACAATCATTTGTTCGGCCTATCCAATCTTTTTGCCACTGCTGATGAGCTACTGCTTGGATTGCCCACTGTCACCAGTGAGATGCTAATTTTTTTTCACAGACTGTTACTACAGTTTAGTAAAGTTGCTCATGTCTCTACTTTTGTGACAATGAGGATTGTGGTGGACATTCTTATCTTGGAAAGACCAGTCCGGATTTCTCTGTTCGTACAAGACCATCTATCATCACAAGACCCTACAAACAAATGTTCCCTGTCAGCTCTGATTTGGTGGTCCTTTCACCTTGAGGGAGACTGTTTTTGAGACATAACTGGCATCCCCTCCAGCCACATCTAGATCATCTGCATGACTGACTTGTCCAGTGGCTGTAAAACATGTTATATATTCCACGGACATCAGTGCACTCACTGCCTCAGGGAATGCCAACAGCATCTGCACAGCTGGTCCTGCTTCTCCAAGTACCGTCTCACAACGTTGAGAGAGGCCACACAAAGTGGAGGATCTATTCAACTGAATCACTTTGCTGGCAGCTCTAATTGCTGCATATTACAATTTGAATATGCAGGCAAGGGGCAAGAGAAAATGTTATAGGATTTAATGACCGACTGATTTTGTAAGACGGCTCTGAGCCAAAGTGCACATCAAAGCAATGGAGCCTTCAAAGTTTTAAGAAGTGATTTTGCGCTGTTTACATGAGACCAGCTAGCAGAGAGTCTAACAACTGTAGGACAGTGAAGGAAGGTTGCAGAATAGCTTTCTGTTTGACCTGAAGGTGCCTTGCCTGCACTTTAAGAAAATGAACAGGTTAATCAGGCAGAGTACTAGTGGAGGAGGATTTCTGTCCTGACCATCATGCTGTTTGATAGCACTGATGATAATACTTTCCATTACTTTACTGATGATCAAGAATGGACTGAATGGAGCGGAATTGGCTGGGTTGGGTTTGTCCTGATTTTATGTACAGGACATACCTGAGCAGTTTTCAACATTGTTGGGTAGATGCTAATGCTGTAGCTGTACTGGAATAGTTTGGTCAAGGGGCAGCTAGTTCTGAAGTGCAAGTCTTCAGTACCATTTCTGGAATGTTGTCAGTGCCCATAGACTTTGCAGTATCCAGCGTCTCCAACCATTTCTTGATATCATGTGGGGTGAATCGAATTGGCTAAAGACTGGCATCAGAGATGCTGAGGACCTTTGAAGAATGGCAACATAGATCGACCACTCTAATTGTTGCGAATATTTCAGCATTATCTTTTGCACTGATGTGCTGGGCTCTCCCACCACTGAAGATGGGGATACTTATGGAGTCTCCTCCTCCAGTGAGTTGTTTGATTGCCCACCATGATTCACGGCTCGATGTCATAAGACTGCAAAGCTTAGATATGATCCATTGTTTGTCGGACTTCTTAGCTCTGTTTATCACTTGTTCCTTAAAGCTGCTTAACATGCAAGTAGAATGTTTGGTAGCTTCATCAGGTTGACATTTTGTTTTTATATATGCCTGGTGCTGTTCCTGGAATGCTAGTCCACACTCTTCATTAACCAGAGCTGATGCTCTGGCTTGATGATAATGGTTGAGTGGGGGATATGCCAGGCCATCAGGTTTCAGATTGTGTTAGAATACAATTCTGCTGTTGTTGATGGCACTCAGCACCTCATGGATGCCCAGTTTTGACTAACTAGATCTGTTCGAAGTCTGTCTCATTTAGCACAGTGATAGAGCCACACAACATGATGGAAGGTATTCTCAATACGAAGATGGAACTTTGTATCCATAAGAACAGTGCAATGGTCACTCTTATCAATACTGTCATGAGCAAATGCATCTGCACCAGACAGATTGGTGAGAATACGGTCAAGTATGTTTTTCACATTGTTTTATTGCATGACACCTCTAGACAGATTTATTTGCTTCACCAACTGCCCATCCACACTCTCCAAATTGTATTCATGCCTATTCCTGCCATATTACTTACCCCTTTACCATGATGCTGCTCACAATGGGTCAGCAATATTTTAGTGAGGTTTTGAACTGGACAACCCAGCTCAGGACTTTCATCAAAGACAAGGTGAGTCTCACTCACTAATTCAAATCAAATTCCTACAGCACAATTAGAAACCCAAAATAATCCTGAAAATGTATTGAGAAAGTGCAAGAAATGAAGACTTACAACATTTGTGATATTACAATGTACATCTCATCATCGCAGCTATCAATGGGCTTTACACACTTTCATTCAAATTTACATCAGCCTCTGGTGGTCGCAAAGACAATATTCACCAGAACTCTGCACACTGACTTATCGATACTACAGATGCTTGTGAGGGTAGGGAGAATGTTAAGTCATTGTCCACTGGGGCAGAAAACAGGCCCAATCATCTGCTTACAGGATTTACTTCCCTTAAAAAAATAACCTCACGGAGAGTCACATTGCTGATTAGATCTTTGGCTAGAGCTAAGAAACAAAAAATGTGTGATGGCATTGCTCAGTCTATGGACAACCACCATGGTGGAATGGATACAGACCTGCAAGAGAATTATACAGAGATAAAAGGTACTGCAGATGCTGGAGAATCCGAGATAACAAGCATGGGGCTGGATGAACACAGCAGGTCAAGCAGCATCATA
>JAHRHZ010000016.1:27899346-27934547 GCA_024137785.1 Ginglymostoma cirratum | reverse complement strand
TCCTCTGATGCTGCTTGGCCTGCTGTGTTCATCCAGCTCTACACCTTGTTATCTCAGATTCTCCAGCATCTGCAGTTCCTACTATCTCTAACACAGAGGGTTGATAAGTGTAACACTGTCAATAAGGTGTACATGGATTCCAAAAAGTATATGATATGGCGCCAGTCAACAGATTTATGAGCAAAGTTGGAGCTCATAGAATATGCGGGACAACAGCCAAATGGAGACAAATTGTGTTGTGTCATGGGAAACAGAGTAATGTTTAACGGATATTTTTGAGGCGAAAGGATGATTTGTAGTGAAGTTCCCCAGGGATCAGCATTTGAACCCTTGCATTTCCTGATACATGTTAATGATGTGGATTTTGGTGTGCAGGGAACAATTTCAAGGTTTGATGATTATATAAAAGTTGCAAGCATTGTGAACTTTGAGGAGGTCAGTGAAGAACTTCAAAAGGACATTGATAAGTGGAGTGAGAAAATAGGTGGCAGACGACATTCATTGCTGAGAACTATGATGTTACAAAGGCACTTCGTAGATATTGGGAGACTTAAGCTTAGAAAGATTGTGGAAAAATATACTTATTCCAAGTTTTGTGGAAATACTTGAAGTGGTTTTGTTAAAAGAGGTCATTGAAAGAGTCACTGCAGATATTGCAGATTCTTTTTTAAACTCCACTTCCTGGAAATCACATGTCTGGTACAACTGCTTGCTTTGCTGTAAACTCCTGTTAGGTCTGTTTGAACAGTGACTGACTATTGTCTGCAAAAATTTAAAATCAGTTGGAATATCTAGTTCAGCTCACTAGGGAATCTTATTATTAAGCTGTTGTATTGTTAGATAATGATTGATACAAGCATAAACTCAAAATGCCAGAGCCTGAGTAAAAAACAAAAGAACTGTGAATGCTGTAAATCAGGAACAAAAACAAAGTTGCTGTAAAAGCTCAGCCGGTCTGGCAGCAGCTGTGAAGAAAAATATCAGAGTTAACGTTTCAAGACTGGTGACACAATTCTGAGGAACGGTCACTGAACCCGAAACATTAACTCTGATCTTTCTCACAAATGTTGCAAGACATGCTGAGCTTTACCAGCAACTTCTGTTTTTATGCCAGAGTCTGAGACCACTCATGTACATATAATCAAAATCATTGTAACCCTGTGATAGCAGCAGCAGCAGAAACAGCAGAATCAGTGCCATCACCACCATTTTCAAAAAAGAAGACAAAATAGACTTTGTGAACTACTGAGGAATCTCCTGACTCCCTATCACTGGGAAGATCATCGCCCAAGTCCTAACTTGATGTTTTCTCCCACTGTCTCAGGAAATCTTTCCTGAAAACCAGAATGGTTTCCAACCAAACCATGGAACTATGGACATGATTATCATTACTAGGCAACTCCAAGAGAAATACTAGGAACAATACCAAGCATTCTACTTGGCCTTCATTGATCAGACCAAGGCTTTTGACTCAGTGAATCTAGAAGTGCTATGGAAGACTCTGTCAAAGCCAGCTGTCCAGACAAATTTATTAACATCTTCAGCCTCCTCCACAACAAGATGTCTGTTATAGTCCTCACTGACCATAATATGACAGGGATCAAGTAAGGATGTGTCATTGCCCCATCCTTTTCACCATCTTCATCACCACCATTCTTTATCTTGTCAAAACAGGCTTCCCAATGGTGTGGACATTGTGTACACAATGGATAGAAAATTCACTTGAAATCCAAGAAGAAAACAACAGTAACCTTGCTTGTGTAATGTCAGTATGTATATGACAATGTCATCCCTGATCTCTCAGTGAGAATCATGATACGGAGATGCTGGTGTTGGGTCGGGGTGGATGAAATGAAAAGTCTCACAACACCAAGTTATAATCCAACAGATTTATTTAAAATTGCAAACTTTCAGTGCATTGCTCCTTCATCAGGTCATTGCGTCATTTCAGCTGACGTAGGAGCAGTGCTTAGAAAGCTTGCGATTTTAAATAAATCTATTGGACTATAACCTGGTATCATGTGAATTTTGAAAATGCCCTTGCAGAAGAATCCTTTACCAATCCATTCCAGCTCAAATTCCAGTCAATCCCTCCATTAAGTTCTTTGGAGAAATCCTTCAAACATGTAGCACGGAGCCACCTCTCATCTAAGGCTGTTATTGATGTGGAGATTCAACATCACATCCAATCATGAGGACTGCCTTCAGATGCCATTGGATGACAGTCTTCAATGACTGTATCATACTTGCTGATATCAAGATCCCTGTATATAAGGCAGATAACCTTCAGACTCTTCTATATGGCTGTGAAACTTGGAATACTTTTAAATACCACTTCGAGGCCCTGGAGAAGCACCATCAACATTATTTGAGATGGATTCTCTGCCTCAGTTTGGAGGACAGGTGTACTAATATCAGCATCCTTTAAGCAGCAAATAACACCAGCATTGAGACCATGATTATCTGAAACCAACTCCACTTGGTCTTCCACATGCTTAAGCATACCTGAGTTCTGACTGTTAAAGCAAATCTTTATCATTTGGGCTCAAAGAAGGCATTTGAATGAGAGGAGGACAAAGGAGGCATTTCAAAGACTCCTTGAAGGCTTCTTTTGAGAAGATCAACATAGAAGTCAACACATGGAGATGCTCATTCAGAAGAAACTGACTTGAAATAAACTCCTGTATAAAGAGATACATTTCTTTGAGAACAGCCATCAGGAAGAGGAAATATGGAAAAGGAAACAGAGATGGAATGCCAATGATCTCAAGACCAAGAACTAATACCATTCCCAGAAACACTTGCCAAGCATGGTTGGAGACGTAGCTCTAGGTTCGGGCTCATCAGCAATGCAACGGCCCATAGAACCTATGACTAGTGGCCTGGAATTTCTGAAGGTGGACATTCCTACTCATGAGCAAGTAATTGCTGAAACAATCCTAGTAAAATTCTAAAAACAAGTTTTACAATAACCCTTTGGAAATGGTGTTTGAAATGAAGTAGGCTGAATTTATACTAATCATTGGTAAGTACCAGAGTAAAAATTGGAATACGATCCAGGGATTTTATTCTGGACAGGAGTGGAATAAATTGCAGGAATATGAACCAATGCATCAAATTATTGTCCATTGGTCTTGTTAAATTTTATCAATTTAAGCCTTTGCATAGGCATCCAAATAGCAGTTTAGCTGACACTGCTAATTGGAACTTAATGAAGTTTTATGAAAGACACAGAAGAAAAATGAAATGAATAAATCAGCAACTGAAATTGGTCTCTGCCTTGATCTTGCTGTGGACCTTCCCTGACCAGTTCAATGGAGGCCTCTGTACAATCCATTGTTGGTTCAAATTGATTACTGAGTGTGCATCTGTATAACATTGTGAATTTAACTGAAAGGCATTGCTTTCGTAGACAGACTTCATGGTCTGCCAATTTACATTTTCGATCCAAATAGAGTGCATCTCTTATTAAATCTACGGTTGCATTGTATAAGCCTTCATTTGATCTGGCATAAGCCCAGTTTGTTTTAATTATATTTTTTTTCTGTGACTACAGGTTGGAGAGTTGACAGATACAGATAGAGCAGCAAATTTATTTTAAGTGCCTAGAGCTATTGTTGCTCGATATTCAGCAGGCACAAGTACATTTAATTGAACCACTTGGGTAAGCACTTGACAACCAAGAAGTAGAAAGTGGGATTAGGTTGTCTTGCTTTCTACAGCTGCACATACTCCAGGGCTGGATTTTACACATTTATAGACCCAGCTCCTGAACCAGCTATAAGGATGAAGCGGGGAATGCCATGATCTCGACAGTTGGCCCATTTATTGGTGGAAATGGCATTAAGTGGACCAACTGAGAATCTACCACCTATCTCTCAGGATAAATGGACCAACCCCACCCCATACTCTTAGGGAGGTGCTGGCCAATAGTTTAATCAACAATTCTACACTCCCAGCAACATCGACTCATAGAATCCCTACAGTGCAGATACAGCCATTTGGCTCATCAAGTCTGTACTGACCCTCCGAAGCACATCCCACCCCGACCTACCCAACACCCCATCCCACATTTCCCATGGCTAATTCATTTAGCCTGCATATCCCTAGACATTATGGGCATTTTGTTGTGGCCAATCTAACTAAAGTGCACCTCTTTAAACTGTGGGAGCAAACCAGAGCGTCTGATGGAAACACAGGCAGACATAGGGAGAAAGTGCAAGCTTCACGCAGACAATCACCCAAGGCTGGAGTCAAACCCGGGACAGCAATGCTAACTACTGAGCTACTGAGCCACCTGTAGTGGACACTGCTGGGTTATAGGCAGTCCAGTCAGGTTGAAGAGCCTCAGTAAGTCTGGGACCTCACCAGGTCTAGGTTGGTCAGTCCTGGTGAAAGGAGCAACATGGGGCTACGTTCCACAGATCAAGGCAGATAGTTAATGGTAGATGGAAAAATATATGGTGTAGAGGGCCCTTAGAGAAGGTTCACCCAACCCCGACCTTGCCCACCACTAACCTGCACGGTTAAAACTAATAGGCTTCCCATTTGGTATTGGACTTCCTCTGCTGGAGGTAAAATGGACCCATGGGTAGGTAAGTTACTGAAAGGTTTCCCTGCTCCCTGTTTAAGTTGCTGGGGGAGCAGACAGGTAGGTAGGTGGCAGACATGATGCCTGTTGGATTTTATATGCCCCTGCCTTCAGACCTGGCAGCTGGGGAGTGTATATTTCTGCCCCAAGGGTTGAACAGCCTCCTTCAAGGTCGAACACTTCTATAAATCTGTGAAGGTTTGCAAAACTCTTATTCTAATTCAACAATAACAACTTTAATTATTTTTTCAATCCCAAACAGAAATAGTAACTACCTGGTGGTATCTAATGTCTGGAGGTTTCTCTTTCTGTCACTAATACTTCCACTAATTACCTTCTAGTTCTCTCTCCTGCATGGCTGACACATTACTGTACCAAGGATGTGGTTTATTTCTCATCAAGACTTGAGAGATTAAGTGAACATTCTTCCCCAATTCTTAGGAATCTGAAGTCCTTTGATAGCTCTTAGATGCATACGTCTGCAGCCATGGAATCAGAATTTCCCATGACCATGAAAATACATTTGAATCAAATAAACAAAGATAAACAGCCTGAGGTTTTACATGGTTCTCCCAATCCTCTGTCATAGTGAATTTTTTAAAAAATTATGCTGTTTTTCAGGAGTAACTACGAGTCTCCTGCAAAGAACCCCCGTGGAATTTCCAAGCAAAACTATATATTGCATGGGCTAAATGTCAAAAGTAAATTTTAATGTCACAATTACTAATTTTCAGACAACTGCCTTGCTTTCAATATCTCTCTAGATGTGTCAGCAGTAACAGATAAGGATTCAGTTTCCAACCATCGCAGACTACAGCAATTCAAAAGCCTCAGGCATTGTATTTTTTGCCTTGCCAACACTCTGGCCAGCTGACAAAGCCTCTGACTATGTCTCTGATATAGAACACGAGAAATAGATCTTAGAAGCAGGAACAAAAACCGAAATTGCTTGAAAAGCTCAGCAGGTCTGGTAGGTCACTCAACCCTGTTGTTTCTGATTTACAGCATCCACAGTTCTTCCGGTTTCTCTTAGAAGCAGGAGTTATTCCATTTAGTCCATTGACTCTGCTGGGTCATTCAATAAGGTCATGACAGATCTGATTGTGGTCTCAATTCCACTTTCCTGTCTGACCCCTCCTCTTTTTAACAATGCCTTTTTCAGTCAAACAACTATCTAGCTCAGCCTAAAATAAATTCAATGATCCAGTCATCACAACTTTCTGGAAAAGAAAATTCTACATATTAACAGCTGTGTGGTCAGGAGAAAACAAAAATCTCCTCATTTCCAGCTTAAAGGGAGGCTTCCTACTTTCTTCAACAGTATCCTCTCATTCTAGTGCCCACACAAGAGGAAGCATTTTCCTGATATCAAGTCCTCTCAGGATCTTGTATGTTTCAGTAAGATCATCCCATTCCTCTAAACTTCAGTAGATACAGATCTTGATAAAATTAGGCTTTCAGCTGAGGAATGAATTGATTGAACCTTTTCTGAACTGTTTTTGAACAACAATGCTGGGAGTTCAGTGATTGGGATCCTTTGATTCATGGCTCCATTTATTGATATTATTATTTGTGATATTCATACTGAATATTTGAAGAAGTGATTATAAAGACAAGAAGTGTACAAGTCACTATGTTATCGGGCAGATGCTATCTAGTGTAAACAGTTAATGAGATTAATTTTAATGTCTGAGTGTGGATTGGAATCATGTTACCTTACGCAGAGTTAAAATTGTGTAGGGATAATGCACTGAAATTTCAGTGCAGGAAACATTCACATCACAAATTCCAATGTCCTTTACACTTGTCAAAAACTAAAAGCTATGCTTTTGATATATCTCCAACACTGTGGGCTGAATCTTCCCATATTTTGGTGGTATGAATTTTGGGGAGTTACGTGAAAGGTTTCCTACCATGAGCCATGGTGAGTTTTCTCACACACTATTTCACTGCTAAGGCCCACAGCATCCATCTCATTGAATCACTGGTCACAGAAACAGAAGTGCTCACTAGTGCTGGGAGCTCTTGGTAGTGACACACATTGTCTTAGTTAAACTCCAGCTGCACAACAGTTCAAATGCAACAAGCCAGGAACTACTCTTCTAAATCTGCTGCTAAATTGCTATTGTACAGAGGATGGCCAAGAAAGGGAAGTTGCACCTAATTCATCACAAAGAACCTGGAGGACAGTTTAGTGGAGAAGAGGAGTATTCTCTTTCTTTAGGGTTGCCAACAGACATCATGGCACCCGACACTGCCCATGTTGAAGGAGATAGCCACCCAGATCAGTGCAAGGTCCACAGTTAGAAAAAATGCACTGTAATGGCATAAAAAGGTCTCTAAAGATTATTGACTTTCGGTGACAAGGATCAGTGCCACAATTTTCTCTCTGCTACCTCACATGTGCTCTAACTGTACCATTGCAGACATCTCTCACCAAGGACTATTCAACCACTCTCACCATTGCTTGCAATATCATCCCTCAATGGCTGTCGCCCACATCATACCCGCAACTTACTAACCCTCTCCTCTGTTTCATAATAGTGTCAAGAGGGGAAAGTTGAATGGTAATGTGGCTGATCTTCATCTCCTCAAACTCCTGTTAGGTGAAAATCCTTGAACTTGCAGGAGAGGATCAAGATTGCTCATGTGGGAATGTCAAGATCTACATGTTGAAGCAACCAAATAAGATTCATTGTACAGTGCTGCGCTGCTCTCCCACTACCATCACTGTGAATATATTAGATACATTCTTAAGCTTCTACCCCAAATGCGCAATTTATTCCCTATCTTACATAGGCATCAATGGCATCTTCACAACTTCTTCTCACAAGAAACCTGCCATCAGGCCATCATCACCTCCTCTGGCTCTGTGGAAAAAGGCACAGATCCCTCAGAGGATACATCACCAAGGCTTTCACTTTCCTCACTATCCTTAATTCCACCAATTTTTGTGGCATCTGCAAACTTACTAATCAGGCAACTAACATTTGCATCCAAATCATTTTTATATATCACAAACAACAAGTGTTCCAGCACCGAACCTTATGGAACACCACCGGTCATAGAGTCATATAGCATGGATGGAAAGAAACCATTTGGTCAAACTTTTCTACACCAACCAGACATCCCAATCTGACCTAGTCCAATTTGCCAGCAATTGGCCCATATCCCTCTAAACCCACAGACCTCCAATCAGAAAAACGCCCCTCCACAACTATTCTCTGTCTTCCATGATCAAGCTAATTTTATTTTCAACCTACTAACTCACTGTGGATCTTATTTGGGATGGCACAGTGGCTCAGCAGTTAGCACTGCAGCCTCACAGCACCAGGGACCTGGGTTCAATACCTATCTTGGGCAATTGGCTGTGTGGAGTTTGCAAATTCTCCCTGTGCCTCTGTGTGGGTTTCTGATGGTGCTCCAGTTTCCTCCCATAGTCCAAAGATGTACAGGTAGGTGGATTAGCCATGCTAAATTGCCCAAAATGTTCAGGATGTGTGGATTACAGGGAAGAAGGGTAGGGGGTTAGGTCTGGGTGAGATGCTCTTCAGAGGGTTGGTGTGGACTTGTTGGGCCAAAGGGCCTGTTTCCACACTGTAAGGACTATATGTGATTTAATTTTCTGGACTAGACTACCACAAGGGTTCTTTTTAATGCTTTAATAAAGTCCATGTGGACACCATACACTTCCTTACCCTCATCAATCATCTTCATCACTTCCTCAAAAAATTCGATCAAATTTCTGAGACAAGACCTCCACCATAAATGCCATACTGACTGTCCCTAATAAGTCCATTCTTTTACAAATGTGAGTAAAACCTGTCCCTAAGAATCTTCTCCAATAATTTCCCTATCACTGATGTAAAACTTACCAGCCTACAATTTCCTGGTTTATCCCTGCTGCCCTTTTTAAACAGAAGAACACCATTGGCTATTCTTCAGTCTTCTGTGACTTTGCCTGTGGCTAATGAGGATACTAAGATCTCTGTCAAGGTCCCAGCAATCTCCTCCGTTGTCTCCTTCAGTATCCTGGGATAGATCCTTTCAGGCGCTGGGGGCTTATTTACCTTAATATTTTTCAAAGACACTCAACACCTCCTCTTTTTTAATGTTGACGTGCCCCAGACTATCAACATACCCCTCCTTAATCATACCTTCATTCACGTCCTTCTCCTTGGTGAATAATGATGAAAAATACTTATTAAGGGCCTCTCCCGTTTCCTCTGGTTTCACACATAAATTCCTTCCTTTGTCCTTGATTGACCTACCATTTCCCTATTGCTCCTAATGTACATATAAAACAGAATTTAACGAGCAGCTCTTGCAAACCTGACCATGAAGGAAGCCTTAGAGATTATCTTTCCTTCACACTATAAAATGCCATAACCTTGTCTGAATGGATTCTACGTTTTTCCTAACATTAATCAGAACTGACAATGTTATCACGCTTGAATATGGAAGCAGCAGATGATGTAAAGCCTTCAAAGAGTTATAACAGTAACTTTAATTTCACAACAGGAAAGATCAAGCAAGAACAAACAAAGAAGCTACATTTGTTTTTGCAACAAAAAAAAAATCTATGTTTAATGAAAGGCCTTCACTTAATAGGTAATAGAAGAATGGGTTGCATTGTATCTGTGCTCAGCCGAAGTTGGTGGGTTGTCATCAGTCATGGTGGAGGAGGGTAGTCTTTGTCTCCCAGCAGCCATCCATTTATGGGATTTGGCCTTTAGAACTAGGCCAGAACTGGAGAGTTTCATAAACATAGGCATCACAACAGCTTCCAGCGTACCTGGTGCAGACCTCTATGATATGGTAGCCATGACCACGGTTAAGTGGGACTTTGATTGAGTCAAAACCTTTCCTGTTAATGATTTCAGTCATGTTATAATATGGTGCTCTCAATACAACATCTCAGTTCATACCATCCTGCACCTAGTGGAAGCCAACAATGTTGGAAAATCCCACTGACATCATCAGAGGAAAAGAAATGAACTGGTGTGATCTGACAGAAATCGTAGTTGTAACAATCTTGATACATCTGTGGGTTGAGAATTGGGCTATTCACACAGATGCCTCATGGATCTTTGGAAGGAGCTAATTAAATGGTGCCATTACCTTGAGGTCCTTCAGAGCGCACATCCTCCTCCAACAATGACACGGTATTCAAGGAGATCCTCAGTCTGCAGCTGTATTGAGCTTCACTCTGGAGGAAACGACAGCAAGGCCACGTCACTCTGGACATTCTAAACCTCCTTGGCATCTTGAGGGCAGCTTCCATTGTGGATTCTCCATCTGGAAACTGTGACAGTGACTGGAGGTTGATGTTGTTACCTGCGCTTGATGATGCCTTTGTATCTCCTCAATGCATCTGCTCTATCTTTGTATGCCACTGATTGTAAGCATGGAGGCACAGCTGGCAGTGAAGAAGGCAAATGGTGTGTTGGCCTTCATAGTGAGAGAATTTGAGTACAGGAACAGAAATACTTTGCTGCAGTTGTACAGAGCCTTGGTGAGACCACACCTGGAACATTGAATGCAGTTTGGTCTCCTTTTCTGAGGCTTTGGAGGTAGTGTAACAAAGGCTTACCAGACTGATTCCTGGGATGTCAGAATGTGTGTATGAAGAGAAGACTATACTCACTGGAGTTTAGAGGAATAATGAGGGAAGGGGTGCATTTCATAGAACACTATAAAACTCAAAGAGAACTAGACAGGGAGGATGGGAGATAAAAGGTACTGCAGATGCTGGAGAATCCGAGATAACAAGGTGTGGAGCTGGATGAACACAGCAGGCCAAGCAGCATCATAGGAGCAGGAAAGCTTGATGTTTCGGGCCTAGACCCTTCATCAGAAATGCATTTCTGATGAAGGGTCTAGGCCCGAAACATCAAGCTTTCCTGCTCCTATGATGCTGCTTGGCCTGCTGTGTTCATCCAGCTCCACACCTTGTTATCTTAGACAGGGAGAATGTTCCTGATGACGTTGGAGTCTGGAACCAGGAATCACTGTTTAAAGATATGGGTTAGGCAATTTAGTATTGAGATGATGAAAAATCTCTTCACTGAGATAGTGGTTAGTCTGTGAAATTCTCCACCATAAAAAGTGTTGAGGCCAAAACATTTAATGTTTCCAAGAAGGAGATAGACACAGTTCTTAGGGCTAAAGATATCAAAGGATATGGGAAGAAAGGGAGAACAGGGTACTAAGTTAGATGATCATATTGAATGATGGAGCATGTTTGAAGGGCTGAATGACCTACTCCTGCTCGTTTTTTTCTATGTTTTTATGCTACTATATATGACTGTGACAACAAGAGTAGCACCTTCCTTTGCTGGATCCATTTGGGATGAGTACATTGAATCTCTGAGGGGTATATCAGAAACAGAACAGCTTCTCAATGATGTGATTCATGAGCAATCTTAGCAAACAGAATGAAATCACAATACCGGAAGACATGGAGGCCTCCTAGAAAGACTATGAAATGCTTCTCCATTAGCCTCTGAGATATTACAAGTTGTGCAGATGTGTACAGCACAAGCTGTCACAGATACTTTGGGATATTATAAATTATGGTGGGATTAGCATGATCCCCCCTCCCCAGTCGAACCCCTCTGAATCACCCACAAACTGCACATTGAATACGGGGCCCATGTTATGAAGTACATATGGTTCACTGGGAGAGGCAAGCAGATCCAAGGTCTTGTGCAGCTATTAGAATGTTGGCAATCAATATTTGTCCTTATTGTACAATGAAATTTAGCAGAAGCGTGCTGTCCAGGTCTTGCTACTGAAAGTGTTCCAGGATTCAGCTGAGTGTGAAGAATCCCCCCATCATGTATCCTTTTGTGTCATTGTCTATGTCCACCCCATCAGCCTGAAGCTATCCACATTCCTATCCAGCCCATTTAAATGACAATCCGTCCCTGGCTACTGCATTGCCATACCACTACTGATATTCACAAAACCTCCGCTGAATCCAAGTGGGCAATGATTTGCAAAAAAACCCCTTCTCGCAGTACCCCATGTCCTGTCATGCTTTATCAGATCCTACCTTTATATTTGTAATCGGAACCCCATCATAATCATTATCACCTCTAAATTCCAATATAATAGTTTCAATCCCCAAACTTAAATTTCCTACTTTCCCCAAAACAGCACAGACTGCTCCCAATAAAAATCATTGACCTTTACTGCACAAAACCCCAGCGTTAATGGTGGATCGTGCCCGAGCTCAGATGATGCTCTTGACTTAGTGTGATGGTACCCCTTGACCAATCATAGTCTGCCTTCACTCAATTAGGGACTGGTCCCCTTAGACTTTGGTCAGAGATTGAGCCCAATGTGAAGAGTGAGCCCAGGCTGGTGGTGAGGGCATTGCCCCTGGTGTTTGCAGCAGTGGCAAGAGTAGGTAGCCTGTTGGCCCCTGGAGAGCAGGCCAAAGCGAAGGAGATCGAGCCCTTGTAGGGAGTGCGGGCTCAGCATGGCTAAGCATGTAAGAAAGACTGTTGAACTTCTAACTTTGTTTCTTTATTTTTCTACTTTGTATCTCAGATTTTGTACCCAGGCACCTTTGTACCTAAGATGGTGCCAGGAATAATGACATTGCACACTTTTCACTGTACTTAAGTACTCTGTATTTGAGTACACATGACACTAAAATCTAATTCTAATTTTAATTTGATTGAAGCACATACAGTGTGATTGTTGCATAATTGCTGGCATAGATGTGACATTGACATAGCACGGGCACTGTATATAAACATCCCCATGACTGTTGAATGCTGACAACCATGGCCTTTTTTCTGCACTAAAAGGCAAAGCAAGCCAGAGGTGATAAGAGCCCAAGTAAGCACAAAGTGAGTGAACCCTAAAAAAGCAAGCTAAAAGCCCTGAGATATATCCTATGCAGACGCATGTGACGGGTGTGTGAGCCTGGGCATAGAGTGACCTGTTAGGAGCATTGACATTTTGATTTGGTTTGATCTGATTTAGTATTGTCACATGTACCAAGATACAGTGAAAAGTATTGTATTGTGTGCTAACCAGACAAATCATACCTACATAAATACATCAGGATGCATCATTGTAGTGTAAGGTACCAGTGAGCTCAAAAGTGCAGTGGTGAAATGCTGAAGTGTCTTTGGCGTTAGTCCAACATTGATCACAATGATGTGGTGAGTCTTGTGTTTTGCTGATGCTGTGTTGTGGATGGAGGCAGTTACTGTTCATGGAGTGAGCCATGAAATATTGGTCAACATGGAGGCCCAGACAAATAAACAGCGAGTTTAATTTGCCAATGTTCACACACATTGAAGTTGGGAGTAAGTGCCATCTAGTTTGTCACTGGTATGTGGCACAATTATGTATTAAATATACATGAGGCAAGATTAGCTAATAATGAGGTGCAAATATATGGAAATAGCTGCTTACTAGTGAGATGAAACTTTAAGAGAAAAATCAGACCTTAATTTTTCTCGATGTTGAGAATCTCATTTTTTCCCTTCTCACTGTACTTTTCTAAGTTTTTCACCAATGTCCATGCCACTCGAGAACTACGAAGCTACAGCCATGTGTTTCAAAGTAAATGATTTCAGTAAAGCTTTTAAAAATCCATCCTCTAATACAGAGAGGTTTTACTGGATGAAAAATACTGCCAACCTGAATGATGTGGGGTTTAATTCCGAATTTGAGTGAACCTTGTGGAGCTTTATGCTCCTTACCTCTGAGTTAGAAAACCCAGGTTCAAGTCCCACCTACACCAAAAGTGTGCATAATAACAACTCTGAACAGGCTGTGTTTTTTACAAAAAGCGACTGAACCAAGGGAATTGCAGATTAATTTTATTCCCAAAAGAGTGTTTTTTTCATTGCAGCTGCACAGAATTCATATTTGCTGAGCAGAACATGGGTTAATACTGCAGCAGGCTTTCAGTGTTATAGGAGAGTAAACAGTTTAATAACCTACCCATACACCACTTCAGAAGTATACTGGCTTCAATAAATTGTGGAATTAGGCCAATCAATCCTAATTTTGGGCAGATTTCATTACTTCTAAAGGGCATTCATCATTCCACTGGCAGATTGTGGCATTAGCATTGTGCATGAAACAGGTTGGTACGACAACGGTTTCCATTAGGGTGATATGTGGATGTGATGTTCACATACCAGTCTGTAGGACATTCCTTCAAACATGACCAGATTTATACAAACTGTGACATTGACTTCAAAAGACATCAGGACATTGGAACATGTCTGACAAATATTCTATTTTGACATGCAAGTTGGAAAATGGATGAAATACAACTGGTGTTTTTAAACAGTGACTGGTCAATGCAATGTGGCTTGGAAATTCACAAATTGTCACCACACTGAAGTTATGAAAACGGAGTAGAGTCCTTTCCTACCCATGTCCTAGGTCGGGCACATGTCAGATGTACAGTGAGGATGGAGCACCTAAAAGGAAATTTCACCAAGGCTCATCCTCACCTTTCTGAGGCTCAGGAGTGCCCAGCAACTCCATATGAACTTCATCCTGCCCACCTAACACATCCAGGCTCAATTAGGTTGACAAGGTTGTTCATATTTTAATTTAAAAATAAGTTTTGGATTAAGCTAGAGGCAGGCTAACTGCAAAAAAAAGTCCTCCCTCAGATCAATGACTTTATTTCAGTAGCTAGTTAGGACCTCATGAATGCTAGTAAAAAAGACTCATACTGAGTTTCAACTGCCAGTCAATCCATTTACATCTATCAGGGATGTAAATGGATCAGGTTTGCAGAGAAGTCAGAACTTTATCCCATCATGTCCCTTTGAGTGGCTAGTAGATATGACGATCTGGTACAAAAACAGAAGTCACTGGAAAAGCTCAGCAGGTCTGGCAGCATCTGTGAAGGAAAAAACAGAGTTAACGTTTCGGGTCCGGTGAGGTTCTGAGGAAGGGTCACCGGACCTGAAACGTTAACTGTGATTTTTTTCTTCACAGATGCTGCCAGACCTGCTGAGCTTTTCCAGTAACTTCTGTTTTTGTTCCTGATTTACAACATCCGCAGTTCTTTTGGTTTTTATGACCATCTGTTAACCTGGCCTTTGCAATAACTAGTACCGCCTAGATTTCAACACGTGCTAAAGTAATTTGTAGCAAGTGAAGTAAATTTGGACACTGTTCCAAATCCAATTGAAAATGCAAAAGCTGCTTTTTGTATAGAAATAGCTCACAATCTGCAGGGATAATTTTCCAGATAATCTGTATAATGTTGTGGTTTGAGAGAATATAATTGATCTGGACACTAAGAGAATTCCCTTACTTATCTTCGAATACTTCTATGAGATCCTTTATGCCCATCTGCAAGAATAGTTGAGGCTTCAGTTTAATGCTTTCTCTGAAAGACTACAACTTCAGCAATGCAGGATTCACTCAATGTCAACCAAGAATGCATTAAGTCCTAAAGCGAGTCTCATTAAGGCTGACATCCAGCGATGACAAATTTTGAACTTCTTAAATTCAATTTTCACTTTCTGTAAGAAATCTTATAACAAGGACTTGACAAGAACCAGGACTTTCAGACGAATTTAATGTTACTGGCTTTAAATTAAAGAATATGCTTGCATTTACTTTTGTGGATCATGCCCCATTCTGAAGAAATTATGCCCTCATCTTGCGAACACATCCAAAGAAATCAGGATAGTTCATCCATTGATGCTTGGTGACAATAAATGAATCAATGGTTGTAAAGTGATTCTGGAGTTTTCTGGCTGTCTATATGCATGTTACAGTGAATGGTAGTTTGGTGCAAATGGTGCGTTTAGCAACTAAATTTTGTAATTTTCTGATCAGCTTTAAATGCAATCAGAGCTGTTTCAGTTGAGCAAAGTTGATGAACTGTTCATTTCCAGATCAAAATTTCCAAATGTTGATTAAAAACAAAATTATCCAATCCTACCATTTTGTTGTATTCCGTAATAGCGTTCAGTACTGATGGTTCTAAAAATCTCTGTAACAATTGAACACAAATTAGGTACTGCAAGGTGTTCAGATATTAATTAGCCAACGATTGGAACATAAAATAAGTATGAAATCTCTCAGAAAGTAAGGTCACAACTGAAGCTGTTTGCTAATGATTGCCCAACATTCAGCACCATTTGCAACTCTTCAGATACTGAAACAGTCTATTTAGCAACACCTGACCAATATCTAGGTTTGGGCCGACAAGTGGCAAATAACAACCACACAAATGATAGGTAATGACCATCTCCAAAAAGAGAGAATCTAACCATCACCTCTTGATACTCAGTGGCATTACCATCATCAAATTTCCCCATTATCAACATCTTGGGGGTTACCATTGATCAGAAACTGAACTGGACTAGTCATATAAATGCTATGGATACAAGAGCAGGTCAGAAATTAGCAAACCTGTAGCTCCTGACTGCGCAAAGTCTGTCCATCATCCATAAGACACAAGTCCAGGAGGGTGATGTGATACTCCTCATTTGCCTGAATGATTGCAGCTCCAACAATGCTCAAAAAGCTTTACCCCATCTAGGACAAAGCAGTCTGCTTGACTGTTATCACATCCACAAGCATTCACTCCCACCAGCACTGATCCTCGGTATCAGCAATGTGCACCATTTGCAAGGTGTACTATAGAAATTCATCAAGGCTTCTTTGACAGCATCTTCCAAACATATGACCACTCCCACCTAGGGAGAGTAGACACCAGATACAAGGGAACACCACTACGAGCAAGTTTCCCTCCAAGCCACTCATTCTAATTCGGAAGTATATTGCTGCTCCTTCAGTGTCATTGGGTCAAAAACCCTGGAACTCCTTTTCTCGCATCATTTTATATGTATCGACAGCAAATGGAGCGCAGAAGTTCAAGAAGGCAGTTTAATACCACTTCTCAAAGGCAACTAGAGGTCAGCAGTAACTGTTTGTTCAGCCAGTGACATCCATGTTCTATGAATAATAAAAGATAAAATAAGTTAACTCAGTATACCATGGATTTTTATGTCAAACTGAACTAAAAAATTCAGGAGTATCACCATAAAGGTTTATAATCAGCATCAGTATTGGATTCATCAACAAATACTTCAGATTATTTCAATAAAAATGTTCACATATATTTCATGTTAGCATAAGCATTTATGTTCACTCCTATGAATACATCAATTCAATGATTTCAAGACAATACTTTACACATCTGGAAAGTGGGTAACATGACAAATGTGGTTTGTCATCTAGAAGAGGCTGATGCAAGTTGATGGAATACCTCTGCAAAAATTCTCCAGATTTCCAGCTGTAATGTCGGAGGAAAATTGGTAAACATTTCAGAAAAACAGCATGAGTAATAATTTGAATTGTTCCCTGGGGCTTTAGCAGATTGTCTGTTAGATGCAGAAAGGCAGGAAATTGGGGAAGACTGTAGAAATTAATAAACCCTAAAACTAATTTAATGAGAAATCTAATATCACTTTCTAGAATAGTGAAGGAGAGGCATGATTCTCTACAACATTCAGTGACAATGAGCCTATCTATCTCCTGCATCTGAGTAATAATCTCCTCCTTTGCTGTCTAACAGCACTAATGATGGGGCGTGGAAAGAAATGTTTATCTGCTAAATTGGCTTGAGAAAACAAAGACATCAAATTCTTGACACATTTGTTCTATTTTCACTGATAACATTCAGTGAAAAAATGCATGCAACAGGAAATTGCAAAGGGATATTCAGTGCTTCGAGGATTCCAAAAAGGGAAAAAAGGAGATTGAAGAGATTAGCTACAGTGAAACTCAGCAGATTGAACAGGTAATCTATTGGTGTCAGATGAAAATGTGTCCTCAGAGAAGAAAAGTAAATTTAAGCACTTTGCATTTTGCAATACAAAATGGTAGTGGACTGTATTTATTTGTAATTTGAAATAAACAAACCTTTTGTAGTTAACAGTAGTAAAGAAGCTGTATGAATTCTGCACACTCACATTCTTCTGGTTTCAAGTAAAGAAGTTTGAGCTCACACCCAATGGCTGGCTACCACTATGCTATTATATCAGATTTACAGGATGGAAACAGACTGTTTAAAGCAGCTGGTCTCTGGTGAGGTTTGTGGAACATGTCTTTTGGATTAACTTCAGCTGTCGTTACAGTCTCAAATATTGAGTCTCAGGTCAATAACATCAGCCATATCCATAAGCAGACCTCATATCCTCTATGCTCTGGAACATACTTTTGCTCGTACAATATCAAGAAGGGACCTAGCGACAATAACAAAGATCCCTTTATTTTCCCATGGACTGTGTTTGACATCTTTCTGCCCTGTTCTGTTTGTAACTCATCCTACCAGGATACCTGCTGTCATGGTGGGGCTCAGTTTTACATTATGTTGTCACACAGGTATGCCATAATATGGTAGGTGGGCAGGCTCTGAAATCACCATTTTCGCAATAATTTACCAGTCTCAAATTTAAAATTATCAGGTCTAGAGATTTTTAATGAGACAGAATTACACATTCTATCAGCTTGTTACATACAGTTTTGTTAATATATCTATTTATTAATAAAGATTACATTTGATAATACAATACATGTGTTTAGCATCAAAAGTAACAGCCTCCATGCTCTCCCCAAGCTATTAACGAAATAATGTGCAGCCAATCATTGTGTTGGCAAAAATAAATGTCTATTTTGAAGGAAATATAGCAAAAAAATACTTTAGCTCAGGCTCTTGGTTTTCTATTAAAAATTCTATCCCATGAGCCCCAAGGAATTGATTACTTCAATGTTATTTCTGAATGCAAGCTTAAAGAGGAAAGGTTGTTTGTTTATTCACAAAAGTGTCAAAGCTGTTAAATTGAAATCATTAGAACATTAGAACAGCTATAATGTGGTCACAGTAAAACAGGCAAGCAAACAAAACCATCCCAGAATTTTCAGGGCTGGTGGATTCACAGTTTATAATTACTGAGTGCTATATTGAACAGGGATCTAGGACCCTGGGAGAATCTTTGGGAGTTTGGGTTGACTGCCTGACCTGGACGTATACACATTTGGATGTCTAGATATTACATTGTCAAGCATCTTTACCATACAGTGTTCTAAGTGACAAGAGGAGAATAAAATCCCAGCTTTGAAATTCTTAGTGGAATTTTAAAATATCCAACCAACAATGGGTCTGAATCTGATTGCTGCTAGAGTGAACTTTGGTGTGGTGCTTTCAAACAGTGGTGACCTGTTTCTACATTTGCTGATCACTGAGAACGGGCAAAATAATGCATCAGGTTTGATAAAGATCAGTACATGTCAGAAAGGTTCACTTAGAATGTAACAACCACAGGGTTGAAAAGAGACCTGAGAAGGCCACGCCCCACGTTCCCAACTACATCTTTCACTTTTATTTGGAGGTCCTGCTGTTAAATCTGAGGGACAAAACCAAGGTAATTTACTCCAAGGAAAGGAGAAAGAGGCCTATTACATCAGGTACTGGTCCTGAAGACTTAATGTTAAACTGCATTGAGCTCCACCCATTCTGATGATGTCACAGAGATTGGTCTGTAGAAATAGTTAGTCTCAGTTGAGGCTCTGATGAAGGTAGACATAACATTCCCGACTCCAGATAGTTGTCATTCTGCCTAACTAGTTAATATTCGTTGTACCTATTGCTATGATTGTAATAAACTACACCTAGTTATGTAGGCAAGTGCCACCTCTTGTTAGCACAAGCTTCATCTGTCAAAAGCTGCCAACAAATCAGTGGCAGGAGGGTATTGAGGTTGAAGATAATCTTCAGATTCATTTGGATCACAGGACCCAGATTTCTTCAGTGACTGTATAATGAATGCACCTTTTTGCAATTCTACACAATTTAGCAATGCTTAGAGTTAATGAAGAAAATCCCTTATTAGTAATCATGGCCTTTGATAGTTAACTCAGGCGTTCAGGATATGATGCTGGTACTAAGAGGTCATGGCTTCAATCTCTGTATTGCACGACATTTCTGGCAAATATGCTAGAGTTTTTTTAGCTGTTGTGGTGCAATGACAATGTCCCTACCTCAAAGCCAGGAGGCCCAGGCTCAAGTACCACCTGCTCCAGACATGTGCAATAAATTACAGAGCAAGCAGATTCGAAAGTACTTTTTTTTTTAAAAACATTGCTTTTGGGGATTCTTCTGGCTCTGTGTTAGTGTCCCGACCCCAGGGCCAGAAGGCTCCGGAGGTGTTGATGACTTCTCTGAACAAGTTGATTAAGAAAATCTAAACCATGGTTTGTGAAGCTTCCCGACCTACACAATGCTGTTGCTAACTATTCTAATTTTGCTCACTTGGCCATTTTCCAGCCAGCATCTATCTTTTATGTGAGAAAACAACCTTCCAGCAGACAAAGAAGATAGATGCTGAAACTTTGATGGACTTCTGGCACATTGAGTGCTGCTGCCTTTCTTTGGCTAAATGGTGACACGGTGGCACAGTGGTTAGCACAGCTGCCTCACAGCTCCAGGAACCTGGGTTTGATTCCACCTTCCAGCAACTGTCTATGTGGAGTTTGCACATTCTCCCAATGTCTGTGTGGGTTTCCTCCAGGTGCTCCGGTTTCTTCCCACAGTCCATAGATGTGCAGGCTAGGTGGATTGGCCATGCTAAATTGCCCATAGTGTTCAGGGGTGTGTAGATTAAGTGGGTTTATAGGCGGATGGTTCTGGGTGGGATGCTCTGAGGTTCAGTGTGGACTTGTTGGGCCAAAGGGCCTGTTTACACACTGCAGGGATTCTATGATTCTCTTTCAATGATCCACAATGGCATTAATGTCAAAACCATTTGTGTTTGCCCTCATGGTATTGTGACTGGATAGCTCAGTTGGTTGAATGGCTGGCTTACGTACAGAGCGATGCCAACAGCATGGTTTCAATTCCCACACTGGCTGAGATTACTATGAAGGACTTGCCTTCTCAACTTCTTCCCTTGCCTGAGGTGTACTGACCCCACCAGTTGTCTTTCTCTCTAATGACAGAGCAGCTTTAGGATCTGGTAGGACTATGGCTACTTTACTCTGGTGTTGTAAAGATGATAGAGGTATATACTACCAACCATGGTTAAACAAGCGTTAAACTACATCCTGTCTCTCAATTCAATCAGAAGTAATTTCATGGGCAAAACACAGTTCAATATTGTCTGTAATATGTTTCTGCTTCTAATCCATTGGAGGCAATTTTAATCCACCATATTCAGCAATTATGAATCAGGCAAATATATGTGTTATTTTCAACTTTGTCCCCAAAAACCATCTGTTTCGGCCTATTCACAAGGTCTGGCTGTATCGGGGAGCTAGGCTTTGCTGGTGTTTAGGCAAGTCAAAACAGCATGGCTCTCAACTTCTTTGCCAATGGCTTCTTCCAACCTGTAGCAGAGGGCTGTCTAAAGTACACAGCTTGATGAAGCAGGTCTCAAAACTCATGTTCACCAAGGCTGACCAGTAGATTCACTCGCACCACTGATCTCAATCAATATAAGAAAGCTTAAAGATTTTAACAGTGCCTGACTTCCTTCAGTCCAGGGTGTCATTTCCTGTATACATATTGCCATCAAAGCAGCAGAACAATAGCCAGAACGCAGAGGAAGACTACCGCTTGATGTGCAACTAATGTCCAATCCAGAAACAGAATACTGTACAAGCTAACAAGATAGCTGCCCTGATGCATTTACTCTGCAAAATGGGCAGAAAGAACTCAAAAATCATTCAGCCAATTCTAATATACCTAATTAGCATTTTAACTGTGTTGTTATCTGTTCTGAACTGGCTGCGTAGGGTGATCTGCAAACGCTAAACACCTCTTGCCTAAATTTCTGATTTTTTTTAATCTCTACCATCATCCAAAGTTCCAACGTTCAATATGTACCCTGTTCTTATATCTGAATATACCTATATCTGTACCCAGTTCATTTTCACAACTCTATAAAAATGTCAAGAAATATAGCGTGAAAATTCATCAAGACTGTGGGAGAAACAAAAAATGCTTCAACTGAAAAGCATTTGTAATTGCTAAAAGATTGGAATCTGTACAGAGATCAGAGGTAGCAAGAACTGCAGATGCTGGAGTCAGAGACAACACAGTGTGGAACCGGACGAACACAGCAGGCCAGGCAGCATCAGAGGAGCAGGAAAGTTGATGTTTTGGGTCATGATTTCTGAAAAAGGGTCCCGGCCTGTGATGTCAACTTTCCTGCTCCTCTGATGCTGCCTGGCTTGTTGTGTTCCTTCAGCTCCACACAGTGTTACCAGAAATCAGAGGTTCCTGGTTTTGTCGGGATGATCATGTTACAGGGTTCTTTAGTTCAAATTAGATGGTTTAGAGGGGATTTAAGGGGAATTCTTTTCACCCAGAGAGTTGTCGGTCCCTGTAACTCTGCCTGAAAGAATAGCAGAGGCAGGAACCAGGGCTATTTAAATAAACCCTTGCAACACCATACCATATGAGACTGTGGGCCAAGTGGCAGGAACTAGAATTAGAGTAGATAGGTGTTTGATGATCTGCACAGACATGATGGGATAAAGGGCTTCTTTCCATACAGCAATACTCTAGCAATCTATTCTTTCTATTCAAAGCTCCATTTGTTGTTCAGCTTGAATCTTGACATATTCAATTTATTTTTATCATTCTTTGTCCACTTCAACTATTTCGGAGTCAGAAACATAAGAAGGGATTTTATCAGTTGGAAGAAGCTGGAAGGAAAAGTGGAGTAGTCAGTTAAAGTTCCGAAGACTGATCTGAGAGCATCACAGCACGGGTTAACCTTTGACAAAAGAATCAAATCAAATCAAGTCCAAACTGCTGATATCCTAAACCATTATGTCAAAAGCTCCTGTAGCATGACAATGTCCAGATCAGAAACTCGGCTGCAGTAATTGAAAGATTAAAATTCAACAGTTCATGTCATTTTTAGGACAAGTAAAAATCACATTCCATGAATTTGTTTTGTTCCATATTCTTTAACAATCCAATTAATCTAATATTCTTTCTTCCATTTCTAGGATCATTGATTTTGTCATTGATTCATAATTCGTTTTTTTTCCAATCTTGTTCTCTACTACTGTAGTCCAGCATAGCAATCCCTAATAAAGTAATAACGGTGTTCACAAGCGCCAGGTTAAAATGATTTATTAACTTTACTTATCAAAACTTTAACAGAAACATATACAATCTATTTATTTTTTATAAATTAGATAACCATGGTTAGACTCAGGCATCAACTCAGGCACCAAATTGTTAGATTTGGATTGTTAGAATTGTTAGATCTAACCATTGGTTAGATTGAAGTAACCATTGGTTAGATCCAAATGATGCTTACAAATTTCTTCTGTGTTTTTCTGTCAATATTTCATAATTCTGTCCATGAAAACTAATTTACATTTGCTCAAAATCTGATTTGCTATCCCACAAAAGGCCGAGCACAAAATATAGAAGCATTCTAGAAGAATGGAGCAGTTTGAAGTAATTAAACTTTTATATAACTCTTACTCATGGAATTGAAGTATAAATTTAACCTCTTCTCCTTGGTTATGTTATTGATCTAATTATGAGATCATGCTAACAGCATTCAGATGTTTCTTATTCAGCGGTGAACATGTACTCAATACAACAAAAACGTGAGAGTTAAAATCAAGGCCTTTGCAAGCCAAAGGGTTCTGTTTTCCTCTCCAGAAAATAAATCAACTTGTTTGGACATTTCATGACATTACCTGCCTGGCCGTCACATTCTAAGCTGGGACTTGAACACCGTATGACACAATGTTAAGGCATTGCTACAAAACCCTTGCAAACAGCTCCTTATATGATGCTGAAAGACATCTAGCAATTCATTAACATGATGAAATGGTATCTTTAAGAGCTCAGAATAGATTGATGCTAAGGATATTGAACTATAAATCACTCAAAGTGGGAATTAGGAATTACCTTGGCGTATGATTTATAGTGCTTAGTATGTCAGATGTGCTGATGGCACTTTTAGAAACAGCTATCCACTTGGAAACTGGCAATCAGGGATATTTAGGGAAAAAAAATCCTTGGAATTGCTAGCATGCATCAATGACTGGTACTTTTTTGAAATTGACAATTTCTATTTCAAATAAAGTCTAAACTATTTTCTGAAATGACCCTCTTACAAAGTTGTGTAAGGCAGTGGATTAGACACTACCCTTTCATTTCTCAAATGTTGCTTTCAGTTTAATCTAGGCTGATGGGATAAAATTTCCCTTTCTGTTAATTGTAAATTTCCCACAAGAGTTCCATCTCAGTGCAGTGGATCTAACTTTCTGGTTTAAAAATATATATTTTTTTCAGATTATTTGCCTTACCAAAGTGTTGCAGTGTTTCATGCTGTGAACCATGGGGTACCACAAAATTTCTGTGTGCAATTATCCCAATAATTTTGTGTGGCTCCTAACCAGACACTCAACATTTGAAGATATTAATAAACACATAATTCAGAAGTTTATTGGATTTATATAGGCTCCTGTGGAGGAAATTCCTTTCATTCTACATCTTCCAAGAAAGTTTTATTTTGTACCTTACACTTTGAGTATGGTAAGATCCCTATTAACATTCTGTGCTAAATTTTATTTTTTTTGGCTGTCAATTTCAATGTGTTACATGGAAGGGTTCTCTCTGTGAGACCTAGTGAAATGCCTCATGTATCTTGCCAAATTCATCTTAGCAACATACTCCACACCTTTGGCACGTCACTCAGCTGCTCTAGCTCCATCCTGCCATTCACCATTCCCAGAACAATGCGCTATAAGACTGGGTCCACTGTGCTCACACCATTTTTAAAGGTCATTAAGTAGATAGACAGGCTGCTCCAATCGAAGCTCAGTCTTTCCAAATACGTCTGTGTAGGAGAAAATGATCCCATGATTTTTCTGACAGGGACCTGGAGGTCCTGGTGGACATGCCACCAGATCCTGGGCCTGGTCCAAGGTCACACCCAAGTCAGTGCAGACATCATAGCCTGGAGGAATGGCCAGCAGTGTCACAGGAAGGTCAATGACCTTCTCTCAAGCAACAGGGTAAGTGCCACACATCTCTCTCTGCTACCTCACACTCTGCAATTTCACCCATCTCCCAGCGAGGCTCATGTTCAACCACTGTCATTATTACTTGCACCAGCTTCCCTCACTTGCTTTGTTCACCCCCTAAAATCCAATACCACCAATCCTGACATGGCCTCCATATTGCCAACTCACCTGCCGAGGACACCTCACCATCCTGTGACCACCTGTACCAACACCAACAACACTCAATCCCTCACCTTTTCTCTTATTCCAGTACAAAACTGCCCATAACAGGGTTGAAAGAGCAGAAGGGATGGGGATAGGCCTGACATCAGACTCCTCAACCTTACAAGGAGAGAATCCTGTTCCCAGCAGGATGCAGAGACATTCATGCCCCAAAAACAGGTATGCAGGAAGCCAAAAGGTTGCAGTAGTGCAGCTGCCTCGAGCATGCATTTGTCTGTTTGCCTCCGTGGGCAGCTGCCATGGCGAGCCAGGCCTAGCTCCCTCAGGGACCACTGGAGAGACGCATACACTAGCACTCCATCATCCCACCCAATGGTCCTCTTCAGCGAAGGCATTGCACCAAGGGGATGAGGGAACTGACATCCACCCCAGGTGCCCCTTCTACACAAGGTGACAAGGTAGTGCCAGGAGACATCCAGCCAGAGGAGGAATCACATACAAGGTTCTCAGTCGTTTGTGACATTGAGATGAGCCTTGATGGGCTTCTTATGCAATTCTGTAATATTTCTTGACATAGTCTAGGTCATACAGGCCCCCATAGGATTCTGCCATTCTTCAGTCACCTCCTTGAGGGTCTAGGGTGAACGTTATGTAGTTAACGCTCTCTGTGTAGAGTTAATTATTGGATTTCTTTCTAACAAATGCTTTGACGATGTTTACACGTTACAGATTGGTCAACCTAAATAATTGGATGAGAAAATTGTCTATATAAAATTCATCATATCTTCTGACATATTGCCTTATATGCTCCTTTACAAAAAATATCAGTCATTTTACTTGCCTCCATAAAAATAATTAGAGAATGATAGAACTTAATTGCACAGAAGCAGACCATACATCCTTTGCTGTTTCCCTCAAAGCTATCCAAATATGCACATTTCCTTGCCCTCTCTTCAAGCATTAAAATAAATCAATTATTTTTCCAGAAGGCTTATCCACCGTCTACAAGGCACAAATCAGAAGTGCGGTGGAACACTCTCTACTTGCCTTAATGAGTGCAATGCCAAACAAAGTCAAGAGGCTTGACACAAGCCAGGGTATAGCAGCCCACTTGATTGCCACCCATTAACCACCTTGAAAATCCTGAAACTCCCTGCCCAACAGCACTTGTGGGTGTGCCTATCAGCTATGGCTGCAGCAGCCCAAGGATGTGACTCAAGGGCAATTATTAATGGGCAATAAGTTCTGACGTAGCCAGTCACACACATCGCACGAAAACAATAAAAAGAAATTTTTATAAGTGATTATTAATTCTGTTTCTATGCTTTATCCATTTAGGACATTTGTGTACTAACAATACTTTGTATTAAAAATGTTCTCCTTTAATACAACCTTCATTCTTTTTTGAATAAGCTTAAATGATCATCTAACCCATGAGTACTTAGTTTGGTTCTACCTGAAGCACATGATTTTGGTTCTCATTAATTGCTTAGTTCAAACTTGGAAGAACTTTAAGAGCCATTCTCCAGTCTAAAGGTGTAATGGAAGGGGGTTGGAGAGTTTGAGCTATAGGGAAAGGCCGAATAGCCTGGGGCTATTTTTCCTGAAGCTATGGGGGCTGAGGGATGACCTTATAGAAGTTTATAAAATCGTGAGAAGAATGGATAGGGTGAGTGGACAAGGTCTTTTTCACAAGTGGGGGGGAGAGTCGAAAACTAGAGGGCACAGATTTAAGCTGAGACGGGAAAGATTTAAAAGGGACCGAAGAGGCAACTTTTTCATGCAGAGGGTGGTGTATGTGTGGAACGGCTGCCAGAGGAAGTGGTGGAGGCGGGTTCAATTACAACATTTAAAAGGCTTCTGTATACGTTTATAATTGGGAAGGATTTAGCGGGATATGGGCCAAATGCTGGCAAATGGAAACTTGATTTATTTAGGGTATCTGGTTGGTATGGACAAGTTGGACCAAATGGTCTGTTTCCATGCTGTACATCTCTGTGACTCTATGAGAGTGACTGCATTTGACTTTGAGACAATATTTGACCATTGTGACACAAAGAAATTGGAGTAAAACTAAATTCAATGAGTTCTAGCTAACAAGACAGGGAGTTTGTGTCAGAAAATTTTCAGACTTAGCGGACTCATCTCCATATGCATAGCCCCCATCTGCTTTAGTTTTGCTCCAGAGAGGAGTGGGGGCAGGTGTGGGATCTAGCTGGGCTGATTGACCTCAGAAACAGTATAGATGTAGCCATGGAGTGTCACGCAGACACTGCCATTCACAGCTTCAATAACAGAAACTTTACCCTACTTCCCATAACTCATCTTGTCCAAGTAAACATATCTCCTCAAAAGACAGTCCCACTATCTTAGGAATGTCTGCTGCTTTCTCTCTCTGGCAAGTAAATCCTTCCTTTGGCAGAGGGAGCATAACTGCACACAACAATCGAGATGTGGTCTAACCAGTGTTCTCCACAAATGAAGCAAGATTCTTTTGTTCTTGTACTCAAATCCTCTTGAAATAAAAGCTAACATATCATTTACCTTTTGAATAGTTTGCAGCATCTGCATGTAGTTTTAGTGACGTATGAACAAGGACACTTAGGACCCATTGGACATTAGAATTTTCCAATCTCTTATCATTTAGGAAATACTGTATGCCTCCTCGAAAAAGAGGATTACCTCACATTTTGCTACATTGTATTCTATCTGTCATGCTCTTACCCAATCACTAAGTTTGTATAAGTCTGCTTGAAGCCTTTTTCCAACCTCTTCACAACTCACATTCCCAGCTTTGCATCATCTGCAAACTTGGAAATATTATAATTGGCCTCACATCCAAATCATTGATATAGATTGTGAACCAGTACTGATCCTTGTAGTGCTTCACTCGTCACAGCCTGACAACCTAAGAATGACCCATTTATTTGTACTCTCTGCTTTCTGCCTGTCAATCAACTCTCAATCACTATCACTTCCAATCCCATGCACTTCAATTTTTTTTTGACTAACTCCCTCTGTGGGATCAAAAGCCTTCTGAAAACCCCAGTATATTACACTCACTGTTTCCCCCTTATTGACTTTGCCAGTAACATCTTCAAAAAGCTCTATCAAGTTTGTCAAACCATGCACAAATCCATGTTTGCTCTGCCCAAAAAGAGAATTATTTTCTAAATATCCAGTAATTGTATCTTTTATAACAGATTATAATATTTTGTCCACTATTGGCACCAAGCTAACAGATCCATAGTTTCCCATTTTCGCTGTTTACTTTCTGAATTAGCAATGTTGCATTTGCAGCTTCCAAACTGCAGGAAGCATTGCCAAACACATAGAATTTGAAATATAATCAGCAAAACATCTATTATCTATGTCAACATCTCTTTTAGCAATCTAAAAAAAAGGTCATGGCGTCTTAGAGATTTGTGAACTTCCAATCTAACTAATTTCTCCAATAATAGAGATAACAAGGTGTGGAGCCAGATGAACACAGCAGGCCAAGCAGCATCATAGGAGCAGGAAAGCTTGACGTTTCGGGCCTAACACCTTGTTATCTCGGATTCTCCAGCATCTGCAGTACCTTTTATCTCTGATACAATTTCTCCAATAATACTTCTTTTAGTAATACTAAATTTCTTTTAGATCCAGACTCTCACTAGATGGTTGGATCTTAATTCTTTCAGGGAGATTTCTTGTGTCTTCCTTTGTGAAGATTGATGCATAGTACTTATTTAATTTCTCATTTATTTCTCCACTTTTTATTTTACCGTCTCCCTTCTCTTTCTATAATGAACATTTGTCATTTAGTAATACTTTCCTTTTTGCATACCTCCAGAAGCTATCAACTCTGTTTTCATTTTTTCTTGCTATTTTACATTCATATTCTATTCTCACTTTATCAATTCATTTGGCCTCCTCATGCTGAAAGTTAAAATTCTCCTAATTTTCAGGCTTGCAAATGTTTTGGCCACTTTGTTAGCTTTTTTCTTGGATCTAAGACTAACTTTAATTTCTATTGTTAGCAACTGTCTCACTTTTCCTGTTAGATATTTCTGCCTTATAAAGATGTATGTTTTTCCGAAAAACAATGAATTCTTTAAATACTAGCCACTGCCTGTCTACCTTTAAACCTTTTAACATACTTTTCCAATCTACCACAATCAAATTGCTACTCAAAACTTCTGATTGTGCTTCCTTAGATTTAAGGCCTTATCATTACATGAGCTGCTACCAAAAAAACTCATTGTCAGCTACTAACAATCCCCATTAGCAGCTATTGATTCTCCCAGACTGACATTCATCCATTCTTTTGTCTGGCCAACTCTTTTTTTCTCTCTCTCAGGGCCCCATCTCCACCTATTGTTTACTCCTCTCCCCTCCACCCACCCCATCTTCAGCATAAATACCACCATTTTCCTAGCTACAATCAGTCCTGAAGAAGGGTCACTGGACCCATAACATTAACTCTGCTTTCTCTCCCCAGATGCCACCAGAGATTTTCCAGCCACTTCTGTTCTTGTTTCTGATTTCCAGCATCTGCAGTTCTTTGGCTTTCTTTTCTGTATCTTGGTTCCTGGACACCTGGGATCCTGAAGATTAAAGTTCTGAGGAAGGGTCACCGGACCTGAAATGTTAACTCTGTTTTCTCCTTCACAGATGCTGCCAGACCTGCTGAGCTTTTCCAGCAACTTTGTTTTTGTTCCTGATTTACAGCATCCACAGTTCTTTCGGTTTTTAATTATGATGAGCTCTTGTGTTTTCTGCAAAGCGTTTACTCATGGTAAAGTCATTACAGTCCCACTGTTTCATTGAGAGAGATGACAGGTGGTGGCTCACCCTGAGGGTCACTTTGCCTCAGGCGAGGGGAGAGGTTGGGAAGGAAACTCATTCTTGGTAACATTAGCCAGTATGGTTATTGAACCCCCATATTGGCATCACTCTACACTGCAAACCTGTCATCCAGTCAACTGAGACAAGTGATCCTGTTATGAAAGCAGCAAGTGGGAAATTGCACAAAGCATTGACACGTCTTTAGTGTATATGCAAAAACCCAGAGTCTGTCTATTCCATCTGGTTGACATTTTTTCTTTCTGTGCATTTTTTAGTGTTTCCTTGTGTTATGGTACCTTACCTTCTTTTAAAGGCTTACATGGAAGGTACCTTCTCCAGGCTCAGATTCAATGACAAGGTGGTTTACAATGGCGGTCCAGGTCTGGTGCCTGGGTGGGCTGCAATCTCCCAGTGTGGCAGTCTGCAGGTGTGGCGATCTTGTCCAGGAGGGTAGGCTTGGCATAGTGTCGCAGTCTAGTCCTGTCATGAAGGTCTTCCAGGTCGGCCTTCCAGGCAGCTTCCAGGTATTCCAGCAGACCAGTGTGACGGTCTGATCCCAGCATGGAGATCTCGCTTTGGCATGGAGGTCTCATCTTAGCTTTGGAGGCAGCTTCCAGGTCTTCCGGCAGCCTTGCACCAAGGTCAATTTCCAGCGTGGAGGTCCTGTCACAGGGTAGTGGAGTGGTCTCAGCCCGGCCTGGAGGTCTAGGCTCAGCCCTGCAAGGTGGCTTCAGCCTGATTTTCCAGCACACCTCGAATCCAGGAGCCGTGACTGCGATGAACATTTACTTTTTTTTTCTTAGTTATGACTTCTGTCAATAATTTAGGTGCCTTGGTATGCCGTCTTACAAAACTTTTCACTGTTATTTTTGTAAAAATACATAATAAATTGCTATTCTATTCTATTCTACTCATTCAGAATGCTATTTACATACATTGAGGCAGTGAGAGTGTCTTTCACCAAGTTGATGGTCTTCCCGGCACAGCCAATGTTTGTCTGTGTCTGTCCCGAGAACAGACTGCAGACCACAGGCTCCTGCCTCATGGAGCTGCTCGGGATGAACCTCAACAAAAACCACTGCATCTTTCTCCAGACCTTCTTTGCAAAGGCACATTCCAGAAGGAGATGTGAGACGGTCGTTGGGCATGTTCTTCCGTCTTTTATCCAGAGTTTTATACATGATGTCCCTGTGGACACAGTCCATCTTTGAGCCCCAGAACTCCAGACCTCCAGGTGTGCGTTTCAACCTGAGGGCTTCTTTGTTCACTGAATGGGCTTCTCGGACAGGCAAGGAGCAGTGGGAACTACCTCCTCATCAGTACCTCCTGGTGCTCAGGCGTGGTGACCCTGAAGGGTTACTATTCCCTGGACTAGAATATCTTACAGTAAAGTGCTGTCCCTGCTAGTTTCTGCGTGAGTTCACCTCCGCTATTCTGACTGCAGTCTACATCCCAGCCCATGTGGAAGTGAAGAGTGTACTTGAAGAAGTATAGAATGCTAGAGATAGCCTTGAGATAGAATACCCTGAGGCCTTCTTCATTGTAGCCAGTGACTTCAACCAGGCCAATCTCATAATGTGAAACCAAAATACCATCAACATGCCTACTGTCCGACTTGAAGTGCAAGGACTCGGTACAGAAGGTAGTGCAGTGTTGGCCTGAGACAATGGAAGTGTTCCTATGAGACTGCTCAGAGTTGGCATGGACTGATCCATATTGAGGAACTCCGTGGCCAACCTAAACAAGTATGCCATCACTGTTACAGGCTTCATTAGTAAGTGTACAGAAAATTGTGTGCCAAAGAAGTTAATCCAAATCATATTCAACCAGAAATCATGGATGAACTGGGAGACCCACTCTCTTCTGAAGTCCAGGTCTGAGGCATACAAGTTGGGCAACCCTGATCTATACAGGAAATCCAGGTACAACCACCGTAAGGCCATCAGAGACATCAAGAGGCAACACCAAACTATGCTTGAGACCCAGACCAAACACACAGACACCCATCATTTGTGACACGACATTATGGTCTACAAAGCGAAGTCGAACAGAATCATGGGCCACAGTAAATCCCTAGCTGATGAGCTCAATGCATTCTATGCTCACTTTGAACAGTGGGTCAGTGAAACAATGTCATCTACCCTAAAAGTCTCAGATGAACCTACATCTATAGTGACTGCCGTAAAATGC
This sequence comes from Ginglymostoma cirratum, assembly GCA_024137785.1. Classification (NCBI taxonomy): domain Eukaryota; kingdom Metazoa; phylum Chordata; class Chondrichthyes; order Orectolobiformes; family Ginglymostomatidae; genus Ginglymostoma; species Ginglymostoma cirratum. Next base: position 27,902,704 of record JAHRHZ010000016.1, on the reverse strand, counting down.
TAGTTCAGCCTTCTTGAGAGTGAACCCACTGGAAGTGACTTGCCCAGATGGAGTTCCTGGCCAAGCACTCAGATCCTTTGCAGGCCAGCTGGCAGGAGTACTCACTGACAGCTTTAAGCTCTCCTTACTAAAATCTGAAGTCCCCACTTGCTTAAAGAAGATAATCGTCATCCTAGTGCCAAAGAAAAATCATGTAAAATGCTTCAATGACTACCACCTAGTGGCTCTGTCAACCATAATTATGAAGTGCTTTGAGAGGTTAGTCATAGCTTGCATCAACTCCAGATTGTCTTGATTCTTTGGAATTTGTTAATCGATGCACCAGGTCCACAGCAGACGCATCTCCCTGCTTTTATATTCATCCCTGGAACATCTGGATAACAATGATATCTACGTCAGGTTCTTACTTAATGACTACAATGCCACATTCAACATCATAATTCTAAACAAAATCATCTCTAATCTCCAAGACCTAGGTCTTGGTTCCACCCCTGTAACTGGGTCCTTGACTTCCTGATCCATAGATTGCAATCGGTAAGATTAGGCAACAAGACCTATTCCACCATAATATTCAACACCAGAGCCACAAAAGGCTATGTGCTCAGCCCTCTATTATACTCCTTACACATTCATGACAGGGTGGCTAAATTCCGCCACAACTCCATTTACATGTTTACTGACAACACCACCATTGTAGGTCGGGTCTCAAACAAGGATGAGACAAAATACAAGGAAGAGACTGAGTGCTTGGTGGCCTTGTGTAAAGACAACAATCTCTCAATGTCAGCAAAATGAGGGAGCTGGTCATTGATTTCAGGAAGCAGAGTGGAGGGCACACCCCTGTCTCCATCAATGGTGCTGAGGTGGAGATGGTCAAGAGCATCAAGTTCCTGGGAGTGATGATCATCGACAATCTGCCCTGGTCCACCCACATCAATGCAACATTCCAAAAAGCACAACAACATCTCTACTTCCTGAGGGGGCTATGGAAATTCAGCAAATTCACAAGGACTCTTGCGAATATTTATAGATGCACCATAGAGAACATCTTATCTGGATGCACCTGATTCCCACCTATTTACTGAGACTGTACTAACAATGTTGATGTGAAGCAGGCAGATCCAATTGCAGATTCTCTCCCCAAAGCCCATTTTGGAGAGAGCATTCCACATGTATGTGTGCGATATCCTGCCAAAGGCGTTCTCCTAGTCCAGGTTGATCAAGCAGATGTATATCCCTCTGTCCTGCATGCAGGTGATCATATCCCTGAAAAGGATGAGGTGCCCAGATTTTGTCCTGCCCGATAGAGAAAAGGTTTGGCCAGGTGAATCACTGATCCTAGAGCCGACCTGACCCAGTTGCCAACTACACATTCTAGAGCAAGTGGATCTCAAAACTGAGCCTCTTGGCTCAGAGGTAGGGACACTAACATTGCACCTCAAGGACCCTTCTCAGTTGCGTTTATTGACTGTACTTGTATTTCCAACAACTGGTAATAATCTGCATTCCAAATTCACGATAGCGCATGTTCAGTTTTCAACGGTCATTGGCAAGTATTCTACTGAAACATCGAGACTGTTTGGTGGAATAACAATGAATGTAGACAGTTCAGCTGTGATGCCTATTGGTCTCTCTGGCATTTAGCTTTCACGATGTACCTCAGCCATGAAATATTGTATTCGGTACTAGCCCCATTATTAATTATATCTGCAAGCCTGTGTATACTATCTGAAAATGAATATGGACAGTTCTGAAGAGAGGTCAGTCACCTGAAGTGTTAACTCTGGTATCCCTCCACTGATGCTACCAGACTTGCTCAGAGTTTCCAATGGTCCTGTTTGTGATTCAAGTTTCTAGTGTTGTAGACAGTAATAGGCTGAAAGAGTTAATGCCGAAGACTGCATTAAGCTCCACCCATTCTGATGGTGTCATAAGGACTTGAGAAGCTCACCTTCCAGTTTTGCAGTAAGGTCTAACAAACCAATGTAACTTGTATCTGATTGCTATCATACACAAAGCAGCTCTTGTTTCAGAAGTTTCTTGTGGACAATCTAGTGTGACAATCTGACTGCACATGCTGTGACTTATTGTGAAAAAATGCAGATCTATGCCAACTGTTACAAGATTTATCTCCTTATGGAAAGGCCACTGTAGGGCAGTCGAAAAGATATTTTGGTGAATTGCATTTCTCATTAAAGTACTCATCCATGTTGTATGGGTGAGCTAAGTTTTTGGCTTCCCAGATTCGGGTTCACTGCTTCAAGGGAAATAACGTCCATCTGAAAAGTGCTGAAAAGCTTTGCAAGGCCCTTTTTTATCAACACATAAATGAGTGAAGAGAAACCCATGTCACAGTATAGAATGGATGGTTTCAGTGGCAGGGAACATAATATCCAGCCCTGTCCTTCTATATTACTGTAATGAAAAGGTTTAATGGACCAAACAATTTCTTTTCTCCTCCCATACTTTTCTGCGTTTTCAAATTTTAGTAATATCATTGTTATGTTCTTCCCACAAGGCAATTAAAGCACCCTTTGGAACAGCACCTCAGCATTGCCACAAACTAACAACACAATAAATTAAGATCGGCCGAAGAGTATCTGTTCTGGGAGATTTAGAATTTAAGACCGAGAGCAAGCTCTGATGGATATTGGATATGTTTTCATTGCATATTATGCAGAAAGTAAACAAAAAGATAAAATGAAATGGTGAGCAGGTATTTTCTAACACACTTGGTTAATTAGTTTATCGATTTTATCACCACAGAAATAATTGGTTACACAACATCCTTCTCCAACCTTCTGTTCTCAAACTGAAAGAAATGTCCCTTTGAAAGTTAGGGAAGATTTCTGGACACACAATATCAGGCAGCTATGACAGAATTCAGGCACTTTGACATAGTTCTGGACATGTTTAAACTTCTGGGTTAGGAGCATTTGAGAACTGTTGATGGGTGTTCAAACCATTTACAGAGAATTTTCCTCCCGGTATTATTAAAGGTGACAATGAAGTGTGAACAGATCAGTCTTAAAATGCAATTTTAACTGTATTGGCACTTCAATCCCTTAGCAGGGAAAAGAAGATAATAGGATTGCTTATAAAAAATGTAGATTTTTAAAATTTTAACACCTCAAATTTTTTTGGGTAAAAATGGAGTTCCAGACTGGTAATATTGATCCTTGCATAATTCACATTGCTACCTATTCATATGTCATTTATTTTAAAGTGCAGATCCAGGGAGAGTCAATACTCAGAGATAAAAGGTACTGCAGATGCTGGAGAATCTGAGATAACAAGGTGTGGAGCTGGATGAACACAGCAGGCCAAGCAGCATCCTGCTCCGATGATGCTGCTTGGC
>JAHRHZ010000016.1:27882409-27898946 GCA_024137785.1 Ginglymostoma cirratum | reverse complement strand
GGTCTAGGCCCGAAATGTCAAGCTTTCCTGCTCCGATGATGCTGCTTGGCCTGCTGTGTTCATCCAGCTCCACACCTTGTTATCTTAGAGTCAATACTCAGTTGTGTTTAACCTTAGAATTTGGTTGTGGTTCGTAAAAGCATCTGTAATATTCAGACACAAGAGAAATGAGATGCCATATCCCAGCGTCCAAAGAACAAGTTTCTGTGAATTAGGCTGGGAATAAACAAGTGAAACCTCATATCCCTGGACTTTCATCCCTTTGTAGGTGACGCACATATTCTGTACAGAGAAGAAAGGGGCAGAAAGGTTCTGTTTGAGTCTGTCAATATCATGTAACCTTCCATATAGTTCTTCTCACAGTCTAAACAAAAGCCATGAGTAAAGCATTTTGGAAACTGAACATTGATTACCCAAAAAAATTAAAATTCTGCTAAAAAGAGCCAATCAGTAACAATTTGTTTCTCTAAATGCCTTTGGAACCTTAATCTGAGCAAATTAAGTGTGTTTGGTCTATAATGAGCTTGCACAATATAGGACCCTAAAATTTGGACGCACTTTAAATATAATTGCAAAAATCTCGTTTTGAAGTTCCTTGTACATATCACCTGGTAAGAAGAACAGGTGGGTAAGGGAGTATTGCTGCAGGCAAATGTCTTCAGGCATTGAAGGAGGATTTGTTCCATTCACTACACAGATGGATTTCTCTGGACCATGTGGAGGAATGATTCTTTGAGGTTACAATTAATCTTAGAGGAAATGATAGTTACACAAGATATGATAGAAGAATCTGTAGAGAAACTGAGACTTGCAATGTGTTATTTTGTCTCTGCTTCTTTCTCCAGGAGGTCGGTAGGCACATTAATAATGTCAGTTACTCTGCAGCATGGTACTGGAGAAGGGAAGTGACGAATTGGTCATTTGCTACATCATCAGCAGCAGGGAACAACAGAAGGTTCTAGTTTTCTTTTTAGTATTCCAGCTTCACACTTTCCAATTTGCCGTTGCCAACAGAAAGTGGTGATTGAAGCTTTAATCTGAGTGCTATTGCCTATCCCTGGGACACAAAATCCTCCAACCTGAGCCAAAACTCCCAATACACTGAGCACAGGCTTGGGAAAAATTATAGCTATTTTCTAATCAAACTGCTCAGAGTGTTATTATACATCTTTGGCTTAAGTGGGACTTGAACCTGGTTCAGAGATAATAGGAACTGCAGATGCTGGAGAATCCGAGATAACAAGGTGTTGAGCTGGATGAACACAGCAGGCCAAGCAGCATCATAGGAGCAGGAAAGCTTGATGTTTCGGGCCTAGACCCTTCATCAGAAATGGGGGAGGGGAAGAGGGTTCTGAAATAAATAGGGAGAAAGGGGGAGGCATATAGAAGATGGATAGAGGAGAAGATAGGTGGAGAGGAGACAGACAAGTGAAAGAGGTGGGAATGGAGAGAAGATGGATAGAGGAGAAGATAGGCAGAGAGGAGACAGACAAGTCAAAGAGGCGGGGATGGAGAGAAGATGGATAGAGGAGAAGATAGGTGTCCCAGACCAACCTCAGGGGATCTCTCTCCCACTGCAACTCTCATAATCTCTTCAGCCTTGAAACTGCTCGACCATGTCCTGAAGCAAACCAGGTACTACAGCCACATCACCTTTCTTTGTAACTGCCTACAGAACCAGATCATCCCCAATGGACTACAGTCCACATTCATGCCTTCCCAATTTGGCCCCAACCGTGACAATTTCTACATTCAGAACATTGAGACCCTTCAGAAGCGTTTCTCCCTGCGACTCCTGAAACACACACTCGGAGCAATGCGCCGGCATCTCCAGGCACTACAATCAAGCCTACCCCAGCTCAGAGCCTCCCTCTCCCAGACCTGCAAAGGACCTCTCCTGTTTTTTATTCTTCGTAGGATCCACAACCTGAACTCACAATTCTACTCAGCTTTATTGGACACTAAAAACCGTAAGTGCAGTAAACTTACTGGTGCCTACCACCCAAAACAGGCTTTCCCCACCTCCCAAATCCCCAGCCGTACCCAAGACCTGCCCCCCAATGTACCTGCCACCATTGGCCGTGAGGCCACTGTCGGAGAACCCACAGATGACGTCACATCCGCCACCGCCAGGTACACCACTTCCGGGACAGCGAACGCCATCGCTGCTGAAGCCACCGCCTCCAGTTCCGAGACCAACACCACAGCCACTACCGTCACCGCTGCTGCCACTGCCTACCCCGCTCCGCCCACTGCCGACACCTCTCCACCCATCATGGATGTGGGCTCAACTCCGCCCACTGGCGACGCAACTCCGCCCACCGCCGACGCAACTCCGCTCACAGCCGACGCAGACATCACTCCACCTACCACCTCCACAGCCAGCACCTCCAGAGGAGACGGCAACACTGAGCCCTGCCGAGTCTTCACCATCTCCCCAGACTTCCCCCTTAGTGAGGATGAACGGTCAGTCCTCAGTAAAGGGCTCACCTTTGTCCCGTTCCACCCACACATCAACGAATACAGGTCACGTTTGGACATTTAGCAGTTTTTCCGCCGCCTCCGCCTCCGCACTTACTTCTTCAACCGTGAACCTAACCCTCCCTCTACTGACCCCTTCTCCTGCCTCCAACACAAGCCCTCCTCCTGGACACCACCCCAAGGCCTCCTACCCTCCCTTGACCACTTCATCTCCAACTGCCGTCGAGACATCAATCGCCTCAACCTCTCCACCCCTCTTACCCACTCCAGCCTCTCCCCTGCAGAATGTGCAGCCCTCCGCTCCCTCCACTCCAATCCCAACCTCACCATAAAACCCACGGACAAGGGAGGCACAGTCGTAGTATGGTGTACTGACCTCTACATCGCTGAGGCCAGGCGCCAACACCTCCTCCTACTGCCCCCTGGATCAAGACCCCACCCCCGAGCACCAAACCATCATCTCCCAAACCATCCACAACCTCATCACCTCAGGTGACCTCCCACCCACAGCCTCCAACCTCATCGTTCCCCAACCCTGCACCGCCCACTTCTATCTCCTTCCCAAAATCCACAAACCTGAATGCCCTGGTCGACCCATTGTCTCCGCCTACTCCTGCCCCACCGAACTTATCTCCACCTATCTCAACTCCATTTTCTCCCCCTTGGTCCAGGAACACCCTGCCTACGTCCGTGACACCACCCATGCCCTCCACCTCCTCCAGAACTTCCAAATCTCCGGTCCCCAACACCTCATTTTTACTATGGACGTCCAGTCCCTATACACCTGCATTCCCCATGCAGATGGCCTAAAGGCCCTCTGCTTCCTCCTGTCCCGCAGGCCCGACCAGACCCCATTCCACTGACACCCTCATCCGCTTAGCCGAACCCGGCCTCACCCTCAACAACTTCTCTTTCAATTCCTCCCACTTCATACAGACAAAGGGGGTGGCCATGGGTACCCATATGGGCCCAAGCTATGCCTGCCTCTTTGTAGGTTACGTGGAACAATCCCTCTTCCGTACCTACACTGGCCCTAAACACCACCTCTTCCTCTGTTACATTGATGACTGTATCGGTGCCGCCTCGTGCTCCCACGAGGAGCTTGAACAGTTCACCTACCTGACCAACACCTTCCACCCCAACCTGAAGTTCACCTGGACCATTAACACCTCTCTCACCTTCCTAGACCTCTCTGTCTCCATCTCGGGTAACCACCTAGAAACCGATATCCATTTCAAGCCCACCAACTCCCACAGCTACCTAGAATACACCTCCTCCCACCCACCCTCCTGCAAAAATGCCATCCCCTATTCCCAATTTCTTCGCCTGCGCCGCTTCTGCTCCCATGATGAGGCATTCCACTCCCATACATCTCAGATGTCCTCATTCTTCAAGGACCACAACTTCCCCCCCCACACTGGTCGAGAATGCCCTGCACCATGTCTCCCACATTTCCCGCAACACATCCCTCACATCCCGTCCCCGCAATAACAACCAAAAAAGAATCCCCCTCGTCCTCACGTACCACCCCACCAACCTCCGGATCCAACGCATCATCCTCCGACACTTCCGCCATCTGCAATCCGACCCCACCATCAAAGACATTTTTCCCTCCCCACCCTTGTCTGCTTTCCGGAGGGACCACTCTCTCTGTGATTCCTTTGTCCGCTCCACACTCCCCTCCAGCCCCACCACCCCTGGCATATTTTCATGCAACCGCAGGAAGTGCTACGCCTGTCCCCACACCTCCTCCCTCACCCCAATCCCAGGCCCCAAGAAGACTTTCCACATCAAGCAGATGTTCACCTGCACATCTGCTAATGTGGTATACTGCATCTGCTGTTCCCGTTGTGGCCTCCTCTACATCGGGGAAACCAAGCGGAGGCTTGGAGACCGCTTTGCAGAACACCTGCGCTCGGTTCGCAATAAACAACTGCACCTCCCAGCCGCGAACCATTTCAACTCCCCCTCCCATTCCTCAGACGATATGTCCATCCTGGGCCTCCTGCAGTGCCACGATGATGCCATCCGAAGGCTGCAGGAACAGCAACTTATATTCAGCTTGGGAACCCTGCAGCCCAATGGTATCAATGTGGATTTCACAAGCTTCAAAATCTCCCCTCCCCCTACCCCATCCCAAAACCAGCCCAGCTCGTCCCTACCTCCTAACCTGTTCTTCCTCTCACCTATTCCCTCCTCCCACCTCAAGCCGCACCCCCATTTCCTACCTACTAACCTCATCCTGCCCCCTTGACTTGTCCATCCTCCCTGGACTGACCTATCTCCTCCCTACCTCCCCACCTACACTCACCTTTACTGGCTCCATCCCTGCATCTTTGACTTGTCTGTCTCCTCTCCACCTATCTTGTCCTCTATCCATCTTCTATCCGCCTCCCCCTCTCTCCCTATTTATTTCAGAACCCTCTTCCCCTCCCCCATTTCTGATGAAGGGTCTAGGCCCGAAATGTCAAGCTTTCCTGCTCCTATGATGCTGCTTGGCCTGCTGTGTTCATCCAGCTCTACACCTTGTTATCTTGAACCTGGTTCTCCTGGTTCAGAGATAGATACACTACCACTGCAGCACAAGAGCCTGAAGGTCTAGGTATTATTCAGATGTGTGGATTTTTCTGAATTCAAGGGTTTGTTAATGGCATGTGACACCCAGGTGATGAACGGTGAATCAGCCCATGGGCTGCAACAAAAAATTAGGAGAAAATTATAGGGCACTGAACAATGTGGGCTGTGACAGGAATTGTGCCTGAATGGCATGAAAAGACCAATGAGGTCCATCTCAACAGGTGGGTCAACTCACTGTATCTTTCAACTGACTGAAGGTCATCAAAATGAGGTTCTCACTCGGCAGCTCTGAGTTGCTTATTTTAAGAGGGATTATTGTTTCTTGGCAATGCAATGGATAGGGGAACTGTTCAGAGAAAACAAAATAAGCTTATTTTAATCTGTCATATTTCATTTTACACCCCATAGCACCATCCTTAGATAGTGAGTTGCTTCCCATCACTTCAGAATAACACCATGTTTCTTCCTGTGACCTTGAGGTGGCATTCATAGAAAACACAGGCTTTCCCAAAACCTGGCCACTTGTGTCATTGGGTGATGTCCTGGGCCTTTTTAATTAAGTGATTTTTGTTTTCTTTTTAAAACATTTTAGGCCACAATAATTGCAGATATTAACTCAGATAATGGAATTCAAAAATTAATGGCACATTTTTACATTATTATATTTTGTCTAACTGCTCCAACTGTCAGCATTTCCCCACTCGTAGGCTAAAGACCACTTTCTGATTAGATGTATGATGACGTCTATAAGATAATACATGTCAATAGCACTTTCTAAGGAGTGGTTATAATATGTTTATTTTCTTAGTGATGTTCAGTAGGTTGATTCCTGCCTTGATTATTCTTTGATGAGATGTTGAATCAAATGAACTTGTACTCTATGAAGTTTAGAAAAAAGAAAACAATCTATAAAATTCTCAGAGAACTTGACAGGGTAAATGCAAAGAACTTAAGAAATAGGAATAGGCCATACAGTATTTTGAACAAACTCCAAAATTCAAGAAAGTATGGCCAATCTTTGACCTCACCTCTATCATCCTGCTTGATGTCTTTTGATTCTCCTAATTATCAGTTGTTTCTCTTGGCTGGAGATTATAGAAAAGGCACAAAGTTAGAAGATAAGGGACTGATCCTTACCTATCAAGATAAGACTTGTATAAACATGAATTTCTTCACTTAGAAGTTTATGAATATTTGAAATATAAACCAAAAGAACTGCAGATGCTGTAAATCCTGTTTTACAGTAAATCATGCTGTAAAACTATAGTTCTGAGGAAGGGTCACCAGACCCAAAACTTAACTCTGTTTTTTCCTTCAGAGATGCTGTCAGACCTGCTGAGCTCTTCCAGCAACTTTGTCTTTGTTCCTTTGTTTATGAATATTTGAAGCCCATTTCTCCAAAGGATGTTTAGTCATTGAATTTATTCAAGATCGAGATAGATGAATTTTGGGCTCTGAAAGAATCAATGGATATGGATTGGGTCAGGAAAGGATGGAAAGAGGTCAAAAATCAACTGTCATCTTATTAAGTGTTGGAGCAAGCTCGGGGAGCCAAATACTCTCCTGGACTTTTTACTTATGGTCTTATTTTGTGGCTTGTCATCTACCAATGAAATTCAGGATTTGAGTTGCAGGAGAGCAAGATAACATTCTGCATCTTGGGTTATAAACTGTATGCAACTTTTACAAACTTCGGTGCAGCACTGACACAATTAAATTCATCTGTATCAATTAATGAATATATAATTAACATGCTCAAATCATTGTTTTGCTGTCTTACAACTTGTTCCTATCTGAAGTCCATTGATCTACTTTCTGTGTTTATATTATTATACGTGTTTGGGACCTGTGGCTGGACAAAAAATTCTTGTGCTCTTTGGATGAGTATCAAGTCCAAATGAGATATTTATATCAGTTGTAGCAAGAACCGTCAAAAACTTCAATCCATGCACTTGCATAAAGTGAGGGGGAGTGCAGGAATGTTGAAGGCCGCGTACTTTATCCTGGTTAAAGACGTGTTTATTGCAACATCTATTAAAGATAAAGCCCTAAATTTCCAGTATTGGTTTCAGCTTTCTCAATTGCTAAAGCATCTATAAAGGCTGATTAAATTCGAACAGCCGCTGCTTAGATACTGGACAGCTATGGAAAGATAAATAGCAATAATTTAAAGGCAAAGTCAAGGTGCTAAATATCATAAATCATATCATATCAGTATTTAAATGGTTTCTAATCCATGAACGTCTCAGGAATGACAAAAATAACCCCTTGTGTAGTCTTTGGCTCCACACTTGTGGATGACCCACTTTTCACTTAAACATTAATTAATTGCTGTTATATCTCTGCTGATTTGAAATAACAGGTTTTACATTTTTATTGTGTTGGTGAAAAATTAATTCCATTAGCATCACTGTAAATTGTGATGTAAATTAGCATTGTTTTATGCTAATAATTATTGCGCCCACCCATATCTGAACTGAACTGATCTTTTACTGCTAGCCATTGAGGTTTGAGATCAGAATTTGAGACTAAGGTCTGGAGTTTCACTCCGGGATCCAATGCACAGAGAGGTGAAAGTTCCCAGCTCCAGATATCTGAATTTTAAAAATGGATGATTTTTAGTCCAAAGAGTGAGTTGGATTGTGTTGGGACAGGAAGCACCACGACAACTGAGAAGCCTTAAGAGTGCCGAAGTGGATGGGGTGCAGAAAGCCCACTTCAGGGATCCAGCACGATGCCTGAAGTTTAAACTTAAAGTATAAAACATGAAATGACCCTCCAGCCCTAACCACCCCTCTCCCATCACCCTAAGATGTGCCAATGTCCCATCCATATCAACACAAGCCACCCCAGGGCCCTTCATGTTCCTGCTGTCAAGCAGTGCTGCATCTAAACAAACATGCATGACCCATTCATTTCTCTTATGTCAAGCTGTGTGCACTGTCTATAATCTGCGGCCCCACATATACTCCATGCTAATGTATGTCCCTCCAACTATTCTCCTAGCCGCCATATCTTCCATTCCAATCTATGGTGCTTTATAGCCTGTATGCTAACTTGGTACAAATGCAGCATCAATTTATGCATCCCACCACTACCTTTAACCCTACTAATTCAACTTACTTTGTATTCACAATTGGAAGATCTCAGGACATGTGTAGAGATAAGATACATTAAGGACTTTAAAATAAAGTTCTAAGTGTCCACTGCAGTCTTCATTATGCATATACCCTCATTCATACACATGCATTTACTTTTTTTATCACTCTAATTAAATAAAGTTTTATAATAATAAACATTTCACTCGAGCAAATTCCCTTATAACAAGAAGCATTGGAATTCAAGGTCCCACATCAAACAGCCTAAAACCACATGTAACTGTTAATCAACTGTGATGTAGTGGGCATGCTTTGTGATGATAAATGGTTGTGTGTTTAATTATATAGTGACAGTAACAGAAGTCATCAGGCTCACGTCCGCATACAAAGCAAAATAGCAAGAACTTTTTTTATACACCAGGCTGTTTCCTTCAAAATTTTAAAAGCCAGGACTGTTAATCGCATTGTTAGTTTGACAGTTTATGAGTTAAATGATCACACACAAATGCCCACACAAATTTTGACCTGACCCCGTTTCTGCCCCCACGAAAATGGGAAGTGTTGCAATTAGGGGTGGAACATGTGAGTTCTAGGCTTATCTGATGCTCTCTATTGTAGTAAAAGTCCAGGCTAAAAATCTAAGTTTTGGAGCATTGATGTGGGACAAGGATAATCTTAATTAATCTGGTAGGTAACAGATTGGACCTGATTGGTTGGTCATTTTACACAATACCTATTCTTGTGTTCCATTGAAGAGTTCAATAGTTGAGTAAAACCAGGAAGTTCACAAACACATGATCACAAGAAGATAAGGTTTTGTGGAATTGAGGTCAAAGGTAAGCCAAAGGGTGCAGCTTCAGAAGCTTGAGGAGTTTCAAAAGGCACCTATGAAAAGCAGTGATAGACTTTAGAAGGTTTCCACGTTAAGTTCCTCTCTGGAATGAATTCCTACATCATTACAACACTAATGATGTAGCAGAAATAGAGAGGAAGTCCATTTTTGTAGGACCAACAGCAAGGATATAACGTCAAACACACACAAGCTAGTTTAGCTTAGTTAGGCCACAATTGAAGTATAAGTACAGTTTGGATTCAATGTCCTGATAGTTACAGGGAGATAGGGAGAATTCCAGGTCTATGGGACAAAGCCAGGGAAGAGGTGGTCCAGCACCTGGCCACATTGATAGGCTGTTGGTTGGGAAAAGCACTAGCAGCAAGAAATTGCTGCGATCGACTCTCATGAACAAATCCTGACAAATGGGGAGTGATATGAAGTGAGGGGCCAGGGCATGAGTTGGTAGGGAGAAGAGTTGCCATCATAGATTCATACAGCACAGAAACAGACCTGTCTGTCCAACTCGTTCATGCTGACCAGGTCTCCCAAACTAAACTACTCCTATTTGCTCAGGCTTGAACAATATTCCTCTAACTCTTTCCTATTCACGTACTGTCCTAATGTCTTTTAAATGTTGTAACTGTATCTGTGTCTACCACTTCCTTTGGCAGTTCATTCCATATACACATCACCCTCTGTGTGAAAATGTTGCCTCTCAGGTCCTTTTTAAATCTTTCTCCTCTCACCTTAAACTTATGCTCTCTAGTTTTGAACTCCCCTACCCTGGGGAAAAGATCTTGGCTATTCACCTTATCAATGTCCCTCTTGATTTTATAAAACTCTACAAAGTCACTCCTCAACCTCCTATGCTCCAATGAAAAAAGTTCCAGCTGATCCAGCCTCTCCTTATAAAACAAACCTTCCAGCCCTGCTGGGCAGAAGATGGGGAAGAGATTGGCAATTTCAGCAGGACAGAGGAAGCTCAGAACAAGAAAGCCAAAAGTCTTCCTTGAGGGGCTGGAACTTCTCCGAGCTCTCATCTTTCTTCTGACGAATCAAAAGCACTATAAAAGATATTTATCTTGACTCTCGAGGGTGGAACAATTAGCCAACATGAAAATTGTCACTGGTAAAATAAGAATGAGCATTGGAAATGCATGCTTATTGTTCATTCTTAACCCCATGTATCCTCTCCTGCTTCTCCTGTTGTAGAGGGGCTAACATCAAGGTCAAATGAGAGTCAAATATTAATAAGAAGTGAAGTTTGAAAGGAGACCTTGTCTTATTGATTGACATAATCTCATAAGTTTCTTATCATCCTTCTTGAAAGTGAATCTGCTCCTTGTATCAGCTCAGGAGTTACAGATTTATGAATCTGCTATGAGGAGGTAGCAACGGGAGATAACAGCAGGGACACTCTAATTATCAACTTATGTCAACTAGTGAGAAGGGATGAGATGGCAATATACATGTAACTCTAGGATCCATGTAGCGAGATGATGAAAAAATCTGTTTGTGTGGTGTGGGTAAAAAGAAATTAAACCGTAGGCAGCTGTTAAGGTAGTGCTGCAACTTTTAAATATTCTGAAGGTGAAGAAGTAAAATGTGCTCCTTGTCAGTGTTTCAATATTTTCTAAATCTGGAAGGACTATTCAGAAGCTTGTTAATGCTATGCAAATTACCTGATCCTGTACGGTTAAACTGCCACTCTATAGTGTGACTACATAAAGAATGACAGCATGGGTATTTTTTGGAATAGACACAAATGTGTAATTGTATGTATGACATGGTAAATACAAAGAATCATGCAAATAGTATTATCAGTTAAACGTATGGTTCAGCCTCTTATGAAAGAATATATTTATGCTACACATGTTAGACAATATTATAGATAGTTTTCTCACTTCAGGTGTCACCTCTCTCTCTCTCTTTCTCCTTTAAATCTGCCAACATCAACCGTCTCATCAAAAAACGACACTTGATTCCACATCCTTCCAAACTATTGTCATTTCCATCCTTCCTGGAACTCCATGTTTGAACCCCTCCAATCAGATTTCTGCTGCTGCCAAAGGAAAAAGATCAGCTCCTATCAAAGTGAGCGTGACAAAGACACAGGGCCCGTCTTGTCTTCTTAACCTACTGGCAGGTTTTGACATAACTGACTAGAACATCATTTCCAACACCTCTCCATAACATCCAGGTGGGTGAGCTTACTCTCACTGGTCCTATCTGCATTTACTTAATTGTGGTCAGAGAATGACTTGCAATGATTGACCTTCCTGCTTTTGCAGTGTTGAATGGGATATCTTCCAGGATCAATCTTTAGTCGGACTCTATTTCTCAGCTACATGCTGCTGTGTATCATTCAAAAACATTGCATTAACTCTCACATGTATGCAAACAACACCCAGCACCACTTACATAGGAATGTAGGAACAGGAGTTGGTCATTCAGCCCCTTGACTCTCAACTTCTCCATTGTTGCTAAATTATAAAACTGCTTACCTAACATGCAGGACTAGATGAAAAACATGATCCTTCAACTTAACCTTGGGAAAACTGAAGGCACTGGTTCTAAACTCTGTTACCTAGCTACCAACTCCACCATATTTCAAGCAATGGTTTGATATGAAACCAGTCTGTTTCCAAATCTTGGCTGCACAATTCACCTGAAATGAGCATCCAACTTCATGTTTGTGTGAGCACTGAGACCGTTTATTTCAATCTGTGTCATAATTCCTGACGTCACCAGCTTACTTGCTGCTGAGATCCTCATTTATGCCTTTGTTATTTCTACACTCAACTATTCCTGGTTGTTCTTCTACATTCTGCCATTGACAAACCTGATGTCATCTAAAACTTTATTGCCCATTAATTCAAAGCAAGTGTGGTTCCCCTGCAATCTTTCTGCTTTCTGATTTAAGTAGTGTCCTAATAAAATAATGTCTTGATTTTAAAATTCTTGTCCATAATTTCAAACATCTCCTCCATGCCCTTGCCTCCATGTCAATCCCAATCTCCTCCAACACTATAATATTCTGAGATATCTACACCCCTCTAATTCTGGCATCTTATCCCAACTTTAATGCTGTAACATTGGTTGTTGTGCACAACTCCACCTGTTTTGGGAGATCTATCATTTCCTTTAACACCGCCTTAGACTCAAGGCAATGTTTTTGTAGCTGCTCGTGCTGAGTCTGATCTGTCTCATGAATGAGTTGCTTCAGGTCTTCCTGCAAAGTGGTAATCTTTTAATCAATTTCATAAATCCAGTTCATCCTGCTTCCTTTCTTACTTTTTCAGCTCTCTATTCATATTTGTCAGCTGAGCAGAGATACTTCATAAAAACTTCATTAGCATTGAGACAGGGCAGCATCGTGGTTCAGTGATTAGCACTGCTGCCTCACAGCACCAGGGACCCAGGTTCGATTCCACTCTCGGACGACTGTCTGTGTGGAGTTTTCACGTTCTCCCTGTGTCTGCATGGGTTTCCTCCCACAGTCCAAAACTGTGCAGGCTAGGTGGATTGGTCATACTAAATTGCCCATAGTGTTCAGGGATGTGTAGATTAGGTGGGTTCTGGTGTGTGGGCTGCTCTGAGAGTTGGTGTGGACTTTTTGGGCCAAAGGGCTTGCTTCCATGCTGTAGGGATTCTATGATATTATCAAGCTTGGATTTATCCTGAGCTAGTTATTCAGGCTTTTTTAAAACACATTACGGAGCAGCGATTCCAGGGGAAAGAGAAAATTTCACCAAGGACCCTTAGATAGCAGCTTCAAAAGACTCAAACACTTCCAACTGGAAAGAGAAGGGCAACAGATTCATGTGAATGCCACCTCCTGTAGGTTCCCCTCCAAGTCACTCATCATCCTCATTTGGAAATATATCGCTGTTCCTTCCATGTTGCTAGGTCAAAATTCTGGAACATCTCTCCTGACAGCATAGTGGGTCTAACTGCAGCCATTAAAGAGGGCAACTCACCACCATTTTCTCAAAAACAACTTCGGGACAGGCAATAAATGCTGGCCAGCCAGTAGTGCCCATGTACCATGAGTGAATAATATTTTATTTTTGTTCGTATTTGGTTCTGCAAGTTATTTCTTGAAGTCTGCTACAGTTTCTGCTGTGTTTCTGATGGTTGGCTGATTCTGTGGACTCTGACTAGTGCGAGGTCACAGCATGCTGTGGTTGCTGGTCCAGTAGTAGCTACGATGTGGAACATCTGTAACATCCATACAAATTGATGGCTCTTGCACTCAAACACTATTGAAGCTGCACATAGACTTGGTGGACCATTGTATGCTGAATGTTTTACATTCATACGTTTCATCACAACTTTCCAATTTAAAGAAAAATCTCAATTTGTCATAGACATTTTCAGCCTCAAAAATTTGTTCTGTGAGCTAATCGGTTTGTATTAGCTTTAAGAACAGCTTTCTTAAAGCATAATTCAGCTGTGCAGCTATTACATACAGCATTCAGTTTAAACAGTCTTATTTTTCTTGAGCTAACTACCTTCTGTTTCTTAAAGGCATATTTCAAAAAAATTATACTCCCTGCTCTGTGTTTGCTTCAGAATGTTCATGTATTCTTTACATTGTTGGCTGTTTCAAAACTTGAAACTATAATGTCTATCACTGGAACAATATGTTATAGTTACAAATCAGGCCTTACAGCAAAGGACCTGATTTTTGCATGTGCAAGAAGCACATTCCAGCCAGACTGCTTAATAGCAGAGTCACAACATTGTATATACACACCACGTAGCGTCCTTAAAGGTTAAGTCTCTTAACAGCAAGTTACCTATAACAGTGCCCTCAAGTTTCCTCCCTTAAAGCTTTGGATCACCTCCCTACACCTCTCCACCTCACTTTCCTTCTTTAACTTTGTTTCTTCCAGCAAGATGGTGGCAGATTAGGACGCTCCATCCGGTGCACCTCTGCTCCACTTGTTCTTTTTCTTTCTTTTCTTTATTTTCTTTCTTTTTAGCAGTCGCTTGAGCAGCATGAGAGGAGCAAGTCCCGGAGCAGCACGAAGGGAAGCGGGTCACAGAGTGGCGTGCAGGGTGTCAAGTCCTGGAGCAGCACAACTTACCTTGGTGCAGCTGAGTGCCGGTGCGGAATGGACTGGAGGCTTGCAGTGGAGCAGGACAGTTGTTGGACTGGGGTCTGGCGTGGGTGATCAGACCACGTGCACACTAGGCTGCTGTAATGTAAGGTCTATTTAAAGTTCCTTACCAGACTGTAATGTCAATCCTTTAACTACGTTGTATCTATCTTATTTCTAACTTATTCTTAGACACTGTAAATAATGCTACGACTTTTCTTTTATTCCTCTTTGTGTCAAAGATTTGTACCTGCATTCTTGAAGAACTTTCCATTGTACTGTTGTACTTCTGTACTGGATTCTATTCTATTCTAGCATGCCTTAAATCCTATTTCTTTGACCAAACTTCAGAGTTAATATATCCTTATGTGTCTTGGTGCCATACTTTGTTTTATAATGCTGCTGTGAAACATCTTGGGGCCTTTTCTAGTGATGCAATCTGATGCTGACCTGGTTGATTTGAAATCCTTTCTAAATAGATCTTCTGAGACTGTTTGAAATTGATAAGCTTCCTAGAAATCATTACATTAATGGATAAAAAAATCAATATTAGTTACATATTCTAGAAATATCTGTAGCAGGGTTCATTTCTTTGTGTACAGGTTTTAGTTTGCTGTTTAATTAAAATCAAACTACTGTGAATGCCAGAGATCCAAAAGGTAATCAAGAGGTAATCAGGGTGCTAGAGAAACTCAGCAGGTCTGACAGCATTTGTGGAAAGCGAAACAAGATACTGCCAAACCTGCTGAGTTTTCCAGCACTTGCTGTTTTTAATTTAGTTTTCAAGAAGGAGATGGATATAGCTCCTGTGGCCAAAGGGAGCAAGGGATATGGGGGAAGGTTAGGTTGCTGAGTTCGATGATCAACCATGATCAACCATGATCATGTTGTCAGAAGTCACACTTCACCAGGTCATAGTTCAACAGGTTTATTTGAAATCACAAGCTTTTGGAGCATTGCCCTTTTGTTAGCTGAAGGCACCTGCACATCATGACCATATTGAATGAAGGAGCAGGCTTGGGGAGTTGATTGGCCCGCTGCTGTTCCTATCTTCAAGATTTCTAGGTTTGTTGCTTATTACTTTCAAATTACGTCAGCTCTGTTTTAACCAATAATGCAGATTAAACAGAATTCAAATAACGTAGGAAAAAATATTGCATTTATATGAGCCAGTTCATTACAAAGAGTGTTTGAAAAAAATTTAATCCTAAGACTCATTTCTTGATACTGTAACTCTCATTTGCAGCTGAAATAAGAAATGGTTTCAGATTCTGAACATGCCCACAATCTCAGTAACATTGCTTCTGTAATCTGCTTTACTCAATGCACCACATTCAGATTGAAATCACATTTTTCTCAGTGTTGAGTGGACTCAGTTATCATGTATTTTCGGATAAAGGTTTGTGGTTCTAATCTCATAGTGAATGTAAATTCTAATTTCAAGTGAATGTAAACGATCCTGTAGTATTCACAGAAGAGGAACCAGGAGTTTTTCTGGTTTTTCTACCATTCCTCCCTCAATGTTCCTGCACAACACAGTAAGAGGTAATCGGTTTATTTACTGTTTGTGAGTCTTTGCTGAGTACAAAGTGTTTGCCCTCATAATGCAGTGCACTTCAAAACAAATCCATTGGTCAGAAAGTAATTTGAAATCCCCTGGGAATGTGAAATAACAATAACCAACTACAAAATGCAATTAACATTGAAGAGTGTCCCAAGGTATATCACAAATGAAAAGAAATGGTCCTAAGCCAAAAAAAGGACAGATCAAGAGTGATAGCCAAAAGCATGATCAAAATGTTTCATTTTAAGTTGAATATTAAATGAGGATTAATGAGTGCAGAGGAAACCGGATTTAGGTAGGGAAATGGAATAATAAAGTGTGAATTTGACAAAATAAGATTTTGGCCGGCTGATGCGTGGAGTTTGCATGTTCTTCCTGTGTCTGCATGGGTTTCCTTCAGATGGTCCGGTTTCCTCCCATAGCCCAAAGATGCGCACGCTGGGTGGATTGGCCATGCTAAATTGCCCATAGTGTTCAGGGATGTGTAGATTAGGTGAGTTATAGGGGGATGGGTCTAGGTGGGATGCTCTGAGGGTGAGTGTGGCCTTGTTGGGCTGAAGGGCCTGTTTCCACACTGTAGGGATTCTATGATCTATGACCACTTTCAAGGATCTATGCACCTATGCCCCTAGGTCTCTCTGTTTGGCAACACTCCCTAGGACCTACTATTAACTGTGTAAGCCCTGCCCTGGTTTCTCTTACCAAAATGCAACACTTCACATTTATCTGCATTAAACACCATCTGGCATTCCTTGGTCCACTGATCCAGTTGATCAAGATCCAGTTGTACTCTTAGATTACAAGCATGGGGCTGGATGAACACAGCAGGTCAAGCAGCATCATAGGAGCAGGAAAACTTGACATTTCGGGCCTAAAC
>JAHRHZ010000016.1:27865053-27882009 GCA_024137785.1 Ginglymostoma cirratum | reverse complement strand
GTCAAGTTTTCCTGCTCCTATGATGCTGCTTGACCTGCTGTGTTCATCCAGCCCCATGCTTGTTATCTCGGATTCTCCAGCATCTGCAGTACCTTTTATCTCTGTACTCTTAGATTACCTTCTTCACCGTCGACTATGCCACTAATTTTGGTGTCATCTGCAAGCTTACTAACCATGCCTCCTGTATTCTCATCCAATTTATTTATATAAATGATGCACAATAGTGGACCTACCTAACACTGAACTTTGTGGCACACCACTGGACATAGGCCTTCAATCTGAACAGTGACCCTCTGCTACCACCCTCTGTTTCCTACCATCAAACCAATTTTGTAATCAGTTGTTACAGAGATAGTAGGAACTGCCGATGCTGGAGAATCTGAGATAACAAGGTGGAGAGCTGGATGAAGACAGCAGGCCAAGCAGCATCAGAGGAGCGGAAAGCTGACCTTTTGGGTTTAGACCCTTCTTCAGAAAATTCTTCAAAAAAATCCGAAGAAGGGTCTAGACCCGAAACATCAGCTTTCCTGCTCCTCTGATGCTGCTTGGCCTTCTGTGTTCATCCAGCTCTATACCTTGTTATCTCTTGTGATCAGTTGGCTAGTTTTCCCTGGATCTCATATGATCTAATTTTACTAACCAGTTTAACATGTGGAATCTTGTTAAAGGCCTTGCTTATGTCCATGTAGACAGCAGTTATCACTCCACCTTTACCTATCTTCTTAGTAACCCTTTCAAAAAAACTCAATCAAATTTACTATAACTGTTGGAGTTTGGATTTCAAAATGGGTGTTAGCTACTTTTGTGATTTTTTTAGTAGAAAGATAAACATGTTCGCAGAACCTTCTAGAACAGTGATCTGATCCAGTATTCATCAGAGAATAGATGACTGCTAACCCTTACGGTGCTATTGGGAATATGTTTATACTGTTGGATTTATGACAGATAGATTAAATATGTAAGGTTGTTAGCTTTGTGTTCTATTCAGAAGAAACTAGGCTGAGCAAGTAAGTTTTTCTTAAATTCAGGTTAGAAACAAGTTTGTCAGGTCAGTTCAGGAGACACCAGTGTTGATGTTAGAAATTAGTTTAATCTCTCTCCTAGAAGTAGTACAGGCACCAATTACCTCAACAGTGCTGGTTGGTTTGTGAAACTTCCAAACCAGGAAAGTTTGGTTAGAAATCTGCAGATTATTATAATTGAGAAAGGTTAGGGTCTTAATTTTTGGATAAATTCACATTGTCAAATTTGGAAAGGTTTCCATGAAATGTCCAAAATAAAGTATATAAAACATTGAAACTCTGTTTTACCATGTGTTTTGAAGACATTTTAATTGTGCATTAATATTTAGATAGCTTTTTTAAAGAGTATTAAAAGAAGCTTCTTCTTTTAATATGCTTCTGTTCCGTTGTTAAAGAACATCTTCAGCATAATTTAAGTACGTTCAGGTGACTAACTACCATGTAAACTAATTGAGAAAAAAAAAAATCATATAATCGATCAAGAGAGATAGTAGGAACTGCCGATGCTGGAGAATCTGAGATAACAGGGTTAAAAAGCTGGATGAACACAGCAGGCCAAGCAGCACCAGAGGAGCAGGAAAGCTGACATTTCGGGAAGGAGGGTCCAGGCCCGAAACATCAGCTTTCCTGCTCCTCTGATGCTGCTCGGCCTGCCGTGTTCATCCAGCTTTACACCTTGTTATCTCATATAATTGATCAAGACAAGTTCCTTTCCACCGGCAATATCAGAGGTACAACACCTTCCTTGCCTTTCTGCTGGTTTAACGGGCTAAATTTAACTTTTTGAACTACTCACAGTGAAGGAGGTTGGCAGAAAGTTAAGTTTATGGAAGTTCCTGGAGTGTATTTTTGTGTAGCTCGTTAATTTAAACAGACCATTAGTACCCTGATTCCAGGTCTCTCGATCAATTCGAGAGCTCAGACATGGTCACAATCCATTCCAATGAAAGGTCACTGGGTCCAAAACAGTAACTTTGCTTTGTCTCCACATATGCTGAGTTTCTCCAGCAATTTATGTTTTTGTTTCATTACACGTACTGACTGTTCAAGCTTCAAGTTTTAAAGAGAGCCTATAAAGAGACAGGATTAAATCCATTCTACGATTATTAGGAAAGAAACACTGACTACACTGATGCCATTTGAATGTGTGAGTGTTGTCCTTGGTTCATGTAGCCTTTCTTAGAGATTTTGTGGCTTCTTTCAGGATCTGAAGAGAAATATTGTTTGCAGTGAATGGAACGGTTGTTGAAAATGATGGAGGAGAGGAGCAGTAGGAATGTGGTACCTCACACATGCATACAGTGTAATAAGTACAATGGCCTCATCAGGGCAGAGCAAGTGAGTGATATGCCACATTCAAGTGCCAGACCACTCATTCCAACTTCACGAAAATTCTCCTGCACAATGTTCCTCAGACCAAAACAATTTGCAAGCCCATCCATTCCTCGCTCCTTTGGGACATTTTCACATAAAATTGCTATTTGTATAAAATTATGAAGTTAACAAATAAAAAAATGATCATCTCATTGCATTAATTAGCCTCTATTCACTACATGTAACGTCTTGTTGAATTAGACCTGAAAGAATCACTTTATGTTTGAGGGTATGTTACATCTGCATATTTGACTACATTCTCTGAAATCATTGCAGCTAGAGAACTACATTTGTAAATATTGATTGAAAATCATTTCTGCAGGATTTGGTTTATTTCTAGATTAAATCAAGCTGGAAGGTTTGTATAGTAACCTCATAATTTATAACTCATAGGCCAGCAAGACCATTAAGCTTCATCAAGTCTCAAGTAATTTTGTGTACAGTATTTCTGTGGCTAGAACAGTTTATTAACAGCATAAGACAGAAAGGAAATTTGGGTCATTAGTTTTCGGGATCAGGATTTGGAAATTTTATCCATTTAATGTTATAAAGAAAACCATAAGGTTCTCAAAAAGGCACCTCCAGATCTTGATCTTTTCATTCTTGATCGCTCAAACACAACCATTGAATGACAGATCTTTTGCAGTCTTGTGTTCTAGTCTGGCTGCACATTCTACTGTCTACTCCTTCACTTTGAACCATTTTGCTTTGCTCCTTCTTCCCCTTTCTCCAATAGGTCATTACAAACTTAGATTTGTTTCTTCTTCTTAATGTTTTCCATCCTTTGTTCAGCATTCTTCTCTGTCATTTTCAAAAGATCCTCGGATTTTTCCACTCTCTGAGGGTATCGTAGAAATGCAAGCTGTTATAAAATGTGCCAAGTAATGGTACTTGAATGACTTAAATATAACAATAAATCTATAGATCTTGCACTACAGCCTAAAATCTTAAACAATTTGGATCCAAATGATGTGCTGAATTTTAACAAAATCAGCTAAGCATCAATTTTGGTGAGTTTCAGAGGGTTTGTCTCAGTGAGTTCTCACAGTTATTTTGTGTATTTTATGCTGATTACCTCATTATGTATGCACCATTCCCCCACATTGCACTTGCATGCTGATGCTCTGCTGGTGCCATATTTAAAGCCCAGCCATGCACCAGTTCAATAACTGACAGTCACAAATAGTATCAGAGATAAAAGGTACTGCAGATGCTGGAGAATCCGAGATAACAAGCATGGGGCTGGATGAACACAGCAGGTCAAGCAGCATCATAGGAGCAGGAAAACTTGACGTTTCGGGCCTAAACCCAAATAGTATTTCAAGTGTGTGCAGTGGCTGGGAAACAAATAAGAAAAGCCTCTGACAGCACATAGGTGACACAGTTGAAACATCTTGACAAATAGAAATGCACTTTCATAAATGTATTTCTTTTACATCATTACCTGTCTGATTGACTGTCATTTTAATAGCTGCTACAAGAATGAAGCTATATTGGCCATTGCATGTTAGAACCTGTCTAAGGTGGTGCTACTGCCCACTGTGGTATTACACTTTTCATTGGTCAAGTTGGAAGTGTCACATGTTGGAAAGCCTTTAAACAGTTACAGGCATGAGCATTTATTGAACGTCAACAAAAGTAAAAAAGGGAACAAATAAAAAATGAGTGAACCAGGCGCCAATTCAATCCTGTCTCACTTATTGTGTCCAGTGCTTTCCTGCTATATCATACTGAAGCTAATGTTACTCCAGTTCAATGTTCTCATTTTCCTCCTTGGAAAACTATTATAGTCATAGAGATATACAGCACGGAAATGGAACTTCGGTCCAACTCATCCATGCTGACCAGATATCCTATATAAATCTAGTCCCATTGGCTGGAATTTGGCCCACATCCCTCTAACCTCTTCCTATTCATATACCCATCCAGATGCCTTTTAATTGCATCTGCCCCCACCACTTCCTCTGGCAGCTCATTCCGTACATGCTCCACCCTCCATGTGAAAATGTTGCCCCTTAGGTCACTTTTAAATTTTTCCCCTCTCACCTTAAACATCTGCCCTCTAGTTTTGGACACCTCCACCCGGAGAAAAGACCTTGCCTATTCACCCTAGCCACGCTCCTCATGATTTTATAAACCTCTGTAAGGTCACCCCTCAGCCTTTGATTCTCTAGGGACAATTGCTCCAGCCTATTCAGCCTCTCCCTGGAGCTCAAACCCTCCAGTCCTGGCATCATCCTTGTAAATGTTTTCTGAACCCTTTCTAGTTTCACAAAATCCTTTCTATAGGAAGGAGACCAAAATTGCAGGCAATATTCCAAAAGTGGCCAAACCAACGTCCTGTGCAGCCGCATCATGACCTCCCAACTCCTGTACTCAATGCACTGACCAATAAAGGCAAGCATAGCAAACGCCTTCTTCACTATCCTCTCTATCTACTATCTCTGCTTCATCAGCTCTTCAGAGCCATCATATACCCCCTTAGCCTGCCACAATTGGGCAGGGCACAACAGGCTAGGATTATGCAATATACTCTGTTTGGATTGAATTGCATCCCCCTCCCCCACTCCCAGTACAAGCACCAGAACTTTATAATCAGCAAACCAATCATCTGCTCTATGAATTGATTGGAATTATTATTGTCAAGTGCTTCTAGGTAGAGTGAAATGTTTTGTTTTGCTTCATCTCTGAGGAAGAAGACACAGTTTGCTCAGAGGATGAACTGGCAAGGCTTTCTCCTTCACCCTCACCAGTTCAGATACAGTCACCTTGGTGGTTCCTTTCTCTAGGTTAGACTCAGGAGCACAAGCTGGTGAGCACATTACTGATACATTTCCACAGGAAGAAACATCTCAGTTTGCCTGCAGTCAGAGTACTGCCAGAGATCAACTTTTTGCTTGGTTCCAGGCAGAAGATGGCCCCCTGGCTTCGGCCATTAAAACTGTAAAAATGCACAAAACAATCACAGGAGCAGCAAGCAATTTTGTAGGAGTCATTCAGTAAAAGAGATCAAAGTCAGGAGTCCACTAATGTTATCACTGTGGCACTGGCTCCAGCATGCATGTCTCTGGCTATCTTCATGGACAGTTGGCAGC
Organism: Ginglymostoma cirratum; assembly: GCA_024137785.1. NCBI lineage: Eukaryota > Metazoa > Chordata > Chondrichthyes > Orectolobiformes > Ginglymostomatidae > Ginglymostoma > Ginglymostoma cirratum. The sequence goes on along the minus strand of JAHRHZ010000016.1, from coordinate 27,876,518 downwards.
TGCTGTGGAACACTGGTCCAGCAGAATGCCCAGTTATTGTCAGAAATGCAGGCCGACCTGCACTCTACGGCTGTAACCAATGGTACTGGGGAGAATAGCGACCTGCATTTAAATGAGATTAGCTAATAAAAAGATGTTAATACATGGAAATAGGTCGATGCTATTAACAAGCAAGATTCTCATCTAGCCATTGAAACACCAAAGGGAAAATCAAACTTTCGTTTCTTGATGTTGAAAGTGTTATGTTTTCATTCTTGCTGTACCCTCCAAACTTTTTTACCATTGACCATGTCATTCGGGTGCTGGGAAAAATCTGCCTGAAGTTCTGAATGATCACAGTTTTGCATGGAATGAAATATGGTGCGATCCCTGAAAGTACATTGGAATATCTCGTCTAGAGGTAGCAAAAGCATGGTTGTGGGATTTAGCAGCCCATAAACTGAGCCATGGGCAGAGTCACATAATGTAATGTAAGTGGAAGTAGACAGTCTTGATGATGGAAGTAAAGCTAAGTAAAATTGCAGAAAAACTAGTAGAGAATATTTACAAAAATCTAGTAAAATTATACTCCACTAGTTTATTGTGATTGATTAAATAAAATTAGATTTTTATTACATGGACCATAGAGATATAAATTCTATATAGACCCTATTTCATGATTCTTTGACCTTTATGTGAAAGCATAAATAATTTATCTTTAACATAAAAAATTACATGAGTTATAATATAAGTAGAAAGTGTTGATTCATTAAAGTGCAAAACAAGATACTTCCAGAAAATATTCCAGGATATAGTGCATGTATAATTTGACATATAATATTTGATAAGTTAGCTGTGATTCAGTTGGTTGAGATAGGTTGTGGACTCAAAACCCAATCCAGAAACTTGAATATAGAAGTCTAGACTGACACTGCAGTATAATCCTGAGAATATGGCACTGTTTCTGAAAAAAAAATGTTAAAACTCATGCCCTGCATTCTCAGGTGGGTATAAAAAAGTCAAATGGTACTACAATGAAAAACAGCAGGGGAAGTTATTCCTAGATTGTTACCAAAATGTATCCCTCAGTCAATATTATTAGAGAAAATTATCAATGGCTGTTTGTGGGTACTTGTTTTTCCAAAAATAATCAAAAGCACTTACATGTCTGTAAAATGCTTTGCGACATATTAAGTTTGCACTTTGTATACATAAATAGGAGTAGTACCCTAGGGAGAAACCAGAGAGTTTGGACAATTCTTCTCAAACGTTTTCACGGCTGGCAATTTCCTTCACACCGTGTCTTTTTTAAAAACCATTCATAGGACACTGGCATTGCTAGGGTTGGTTTGCAAAGCACGGTAATGCCAGCAGTGTGGGTTCAATTCCTGCATTGGCTGAGGTTAACATGAAGAACTCTCCTTCTCAACCTCTTCCCTTGCCTGAGGTGTGGTGACCCTCAGGTTAAATCACTACCAGTACACACGGTTTTTCTGTCTCAAAAAAGACGTCAACCCTATGGTCTACAGACGTGTTCATCTATAGCATTATAGCTGGGCCAGCATTTACTGTTCATCACTCATTGCTGTTGAGTTGCCTTCCGGCAGTCCATTTGGTGTAGGTAGGGCCACAATGCCATTAGGGAGGGAGTTCCATGATTTTGAACAAGCAGCACTGAAGAAACAGCAACAAAGTTCTAAGACTAGATGATAGTAGCTTGGAGGTGACCGTGCAGATCGTGGTGTCACTATGTATCTGCTACCCTTGTCCTATCAGATGGCAGAGGTTGAGTTTTCTGAAGAAGGGGCCAGGCCCAAAACGTCAGCCTTCCTGCTCCTCTGATGCTGCTTGGCTTGCTGTGTTCATCCAGCTCTACACCTTGTTATCAAGCTTAGCAGTTTCCTTTTCCAAAGGACATTATAAAACCAAATGGGTTTTTCTGACATCCGACAATGGTCGTGTCATCAGTAGACTCTTAATTCCAGATTTGTTTTATTGAATTCAGATTCCACTACCTGCCGTGGTGAGATTTGAAGGCAGGTCCCCGGAACATTACCTGGTTTTCTGGGGTAACAATCCAGCGATACCAGTAGGCTACTGCCTCCCAATACCACTAGGCCACTGTCTGGGCCTGCTGTAACTCTGCTGTTGCATTAACTCTCTACCAGGATGAGGCAGGCTTCTCAGAGAACCTGAGTTATGGACTATCTTATGACAGATGGTTTCAACTGAGTTCAGCAGCATTGCTATTATATTTGTTTAACTTATCTGTCTTCCTTATCTGTTTTTAGAAGCCAACCTCAAAGAAAAGTGCATTTACACAATAATACATTGAAAACAATAGAGCACATTATCATTTAGCTGTTGAAGGATTTTGTGCAGCTTGCAAATAGGGCCAGAGAAAATGTTGGGTACATTTAACAACACCTAACTCTCATCTGATGTGAGTTTAGCATTCTCAGAAAAAAATGATAACATTTAGGAAATGCAGTTCAAATTGAAAAATAGTTAAAATTGGTTTTATAGTGCATGAATAAGCAGGTGCATGTTATTTTCTTTTAAATACAAGACTTGGCTACAATGCTCACAGGACACCATTTCATTACACTTTTAATCAATTGCTCTGCACCTTTCTTAACGGGGATATTTGTCTTTTTAACTTTGCTTGTTTTTTTTCTGACCTATAGTCATACCGTGTATAGCTGTAATGTAACATTATTTTTCTTCATTTCTCTATTCTGTAACTGAGAATTGTGCCTAGGTACCTTTGTATCTAAAATAGTGCTGTAAGTGGCAATTTTATAAACTTTTCACTGTAGTCATTTGAGTACATGTCACAATAAAGCAAATTCAATTCAATTCAATTCTAACAGTACAAATGGCTGAATCCCACCAAAATTTGGCTAAATATCAATTCTGGTGAGTTTAATGGAGGGCCAGAGCATCCCAGGATTCTTGGCACTAGTACCATCTTAGAAGCCCAGCCATGCAGCTAGTCAAGCCTTGGCCCAGGCATGTTGGTTAGAGGGTAATTAGAACTGCATTTTGCAGTGGGAATTGGGTGGTCTTGCTGGTAGCATGCCCAGAGATGTCAGTGACTGATGAAAGTTTGCAGGAGCAAAAGGCAAGCTGGAATTGCCAAGTTACTGCTCTGACTTTCATGTTGGGAATTGTAGCTGTCTAATTTCAATGCAGCAGATGGGAGAGTGGGGAACTTCATATTAGTGTGGAGAGATAATATATGCAAAAAGGCCTCATGCTGCTCACTAACAAGAATCTTGTCTACTTGGTTGGAAAATAAGACATCTCGCTCCAGATGGTGGGAAGTCCCTCACTGCCCACTTCAGGTGGTTATTCCAAGTTTTGCTCCAATGTCCTCATCGTTCAAAGATTGGGAAGATCCCATCTTTAGTTTAAGGAATCCCAATTGCATAAGATTCAGATCTACTGACTGAAAGAAATAACTTGCATTTATCCATCACCTTCCACCACATTTGGATACCCCAAAACATTTCAAACGTTTATATATAGCTCATAAATATTCCATGAATCATTTTGATTATTTTCACTCTGCTTTATATGTTACACAGAGAAGAAAAAGAACACTTCTCTCTTATTTCAAAATGCTTAGAATCATACAGTATAGAAGAAGCACGTTGGCCCATCACATCTGCTCTGCCAAAAACTACTCTAAATCTACACTAGTTCCACTTTCCAGCACTTGGCTATATCCTTGAATGTTCTGGCATTTCAACTGTCATCCAAGAACTTTTTTAAAAGGTTGGGAGATTTCCAAACTAAGTTACACTTGCAGGCAATGGATTCGAGACTCTCACCACCCTCTGGATAAAAAGTGTTTTCATCAAATCCCTTCAAATCCATCTGCTTTCACCTGAAATTTATGTCCTCTTGTTATTGCCCCTTCAACTAAGGGCAACAATTGCCTTTTATCCAACTTGTCCTTGTCCCTCATAAACTTATACATCTCAATCAGGTCCCCTTTCAGCCTTCTCTGTTACGAAGAAAACAACCTGAGGCTATCCAGTCACTCTTCATACCTAAATTACTCCTTGCTAGGCAACATCCTGGTGAATGTCTTCTACATCCCTCCAGTATAATCACATCTTCACAATGGTACAGTGACCAGAACTGTACACAATACTCCAGTAATGGCTGAACCAAAGTCGTATACAGCTCTTCTTATAATCTATGTCATGATTGATAAAGGCAAATGTCCCATATGCCTTAATTACCCTATTAACCTGTCCTGCCACTTTCAAGAATCTGTGGCTGAATATCTCAAGATCCCACTTGTTCCTCTGAGCTCCCTAGTAATCTGCCATTCATTGAGTACTCCCTTACCTTATTACTGGATAGAGTGGACATGAAGATGATATTTCCACTAGGACAGATTAGGACTCGAGGGGACAGCCCTAGTGGGAAGAGACAACCCTTTACAACGGAGATGGGAAGAAGTGTCTTCAGCCAGATGTTGCTAAGCTGTAGAGCTCATTGCTGTAGAGGGTTGTGGCGGCTCATTGAGTGTATTTAAGACCAATATACAGAGTTTCTTGATTGGTAAAGGGATCAAGGGCTGTGGGGAGCAGGCAGGAGAGTGCAATTGAGAAACCTATCTGCCATGGTCAAATGGTGGAGCAGACCCGATGGGCTGAATGGCTTAATTCTCCAATGTCTTATGGTCTTACTTCTTCCAAAGTACATCACTTCAGTCTTATCAGAGTTAAAGGCCATCCGCCATTGATCTGCCCATCTGATCAATCCATCTATACCCTCCTGTAACCTAAGACCTCCTGCACTGTCAACAACACAGCCAATCTTCGTGTCATACATAAGCATACTTATCAACCAACAGCCCCACTCCACCACAATATGGACCCAGCACTGATAGATCCATGTGGTATGCCACTGGACACCAGCCTCAGTCACAAAAACTGCTTTCTACCACCACCCTCAATCTTCTACTATAAAGTCAATTGTGGATTCAACTTGTCAAGAGATCCTGGATCTCACACATTTTTAACTTCTCTATCAGTCTCCCATGTGGGACCTTGTCAAAGATTTTGATGAAATCCATATGAAACACATCAACTAGACTACCTTCATCTACACAACTGGTCACCTGTTGAAATAATACAAATTTGTTAGCCATGACCACCTTCTGACAAAGACAAGCTGACTATCCCTGATCAAATGTTGCTTTTCCAAGTAGAGTTAAATACCGTCCTTCAGCATTTTCTCCAGGAGTTTCCCTACCGCTGGCCTGTAATTCCTTGGTTTATTTCTATCCCTGTGGTTGGAGAGAAATTAAAAATTTGGGTCAGAACCTCTGTACTTTCCTCCCTCATCTCCCACAACAGCGTGGGATACAATTTGTCTGGATGTGGGCATTTGTCTACTTTTAAGACGGCCAAATCCTCCAGTACCTCCTCACTTCCTATGTTCGACTGCTCAGGAACCTCACAATCCTTCTTCCTGAATTCTGTATCCGACATCCTTCATCTCAAAAATGAAGACAGATGCAAAGTACTCATTTACCACCCTAACCATGTCTACTAGCTGCATGCACAGGTTCTTTCGTCCTTAAATTTTCTTCTATTGCCACTGTGAACACCTGTCCAACTTGTTCCCCAGAATTGGGTCCAGGATTGCACCGTCCCTTGTTGAGGCTTCTACAAATTGATATATAAAACTCTCATGAATATATTTCATGAAGTCTGCGCCTTCTATACTCTTTGTACTATGATTATCTCAATTAATGTTAGGGAAGTTGAAATCCCCTAATATAATTATCCCTTTTATTTTCCCAATCTCAATGAATTAAGGAAGGCTAATTTTTGACAGTACAAGGCAAGAATTTTCAAAAGTTGACGCGGGGGGGGTTGTGGATATTCACAGGTAAAGGGGCGGTTGGCAAAGGGGAAGCATTCAAAAATGAGTTGATTAGAGTCCAGAGACACTGTGCTCCCATTAGGGCAAAGGGCAAAGGGCAAAGGGCAAAGCTGGTAGGTGTAGGGAATGCTGGATGACAAGAGAAATTGAGGTTTTGGTCAAGAAGAAGGAGGCAAATGTTACGCTTAGACAGCAGGGATCGAGCAAATCTCCAGACGAGCATAAAGGTAGGAGTATACATATGAGGGAAATCAGGAGACAAAAAGGGGGCATGAGATAGCTGTGGCAAATAGAATTAAGGAGAATCCAAAGAGATTTTATAAATACATTAAGGACAAAAGGGTAACTAGGGAGAGAATACAGCCCCTTAAAGATCAACAAGACCACCTATGTGTAGAGCCATAGAGGAGATACTAAATGAGTATTTTGCATCAGTGTTTACTGTGGAGGAGGACATGGGAGATATAGAACATGGGGAAATAAACAGTGGCATCTTGAAAAATGTCCATATTACAGAGGAGGACATACTGGACAGCTTAAAATGCATAAAAATGAATACATCCCTGGGACCTGATCAGGTGTACCTTAGAACTCTGTGGGAGGCTAGGGAAGTGACTGCTGGGTCCCTTGCTGAGATATTTATATTTATAGCTACAGGTGAGGTGCCAGAAGACTGAGATTGGCTAACGTGGTGCCACTATTTAAGAAAGGTGGTAAGGAAAAGCCAGGGAACTATACACTGGTGAGCCTGACATCGGTGGTGGGCAAGCTATTGGAGGGTATCCTGAGGGACAGGATTTACGTGTATTTGTAAAGGCAAGGACTGTTTAAGGGTAGTTAACATGCCTTTGTACAAGGGAAATTATGTCTCACGAACCTCATTGAGTTTTCGAAGAAGTAACAAAGAGGATTGATGAGGGCAGACCAGTGGATGTGATCTACATGGACTTCAGTAAGGCATTCAACAAGGTTCTTCATTGTAGACTGGTTAACAAAGTTAGATCAAATGGAATAAAGGAGAATTATCCATCTGGATACAGAACTGGCTCAAATGTAGAAGACAGAGGGTGGTGGTGGAGGATTGCTTTTCAGACTGGAGGCCTGTGACCAGCCCTGTGTGCCACAAGGATCGGCGCTGACTCCACTGCTTTTTGTCATTTATATAAATGATTTGGATGTGAACATAGCAGGCATGGTTAGTAAGTTCGCAGATGACACCAAAATTGGAGGTGTAGTGGACAGTAAAGAAGGTTACCTCAGAGTACGACAGGATCTCGATCAGAAGGCCGATGGGCCAAGGAGTGGCAGATGGAGTTTAATTTAGATAAATGTGAGGTGCTGCATTTTGAAAAAGCAAATCAGGGCAGGACTTATACACCTAATGGTAAGGTCCTGGGAAGTGTGGTTGAACAAAGACGTTGGAGTGCAGAAACACCATCCCTTGAAAGCAAAGTCACAGGTGTACAGGATACTGAAGGCGGCGTTTGGTATGCTTGCCTTTATTGGTCAGTGCGTTGAGCATAGGAGTTGGAAGGTCATGTTGTGGCTGTACAGGACATTGGTTAGGCCACTTTAGGAATACTGTGTGCAGTTCTGGCCCTCCTGCTATCGGAAGGATGTTGTGAAACTTGAAAGGGTTCAGAAAAGATTTACAAGGATGTTTCCAAGGTTAGAAAGTTTGAGCTCTTTGGAGATGCTTAATCGGCCAGGGCTATTTACCCTGGAGTGTCAGAGGCTGAAGGTGAACTTACAGTGGTTTTTAATTCATGAGGGGTATGGATAGGGTAAATAGTCATGGTGGGGTAGTTCAAAGCTCGAGGGCATAGTTTTAAGGCAAGAGGGGAAAGATTTAGAAGGGACCCAAGAGGCAAAGTTTTCACACAGAGGGTGGTGCTTATATGGAATGAGCTGCCAGAGGAAGTGGTGGAGGCTGGTGATACAATTACAACATTTTAAAGGCAGCTGGGTGAGTGTATGAATAGGAAGGGTTTAGAGGGATACGAGCCAAATGCTGGCAAACGGGACGAGATTTATCTGGTTGGCCTGGTGGTGCTGTAAGTAATGAAGAGCTGCCAGGTACCACCTGAAACTCTTAAAAGATCGGATCTCTGCTCTGAAGACTCATGAACAACAACACTGACCAGGTAGATGTCTGATGAGCTTTTAATTGCATCAGAGCAGCTAGGATTGGCCATGGCAATGTTGCCAGTAACTTTTGAGCTGGTGCATAGGCCCCATTAAATTAAGCTCAGTGCAAAGGTAAAACGGAACAAGGACAAAATGTACCTTTCAGCTGGACAGAGGATCAGTAATGAGAGACTTTATAATCTAATGTGACTAAACTATAAATAGGTTAGAGTATAATGCTCAAAATCATGGCCATGAGGTCATTTGTTACTTGGATTAGAGTTGTTTTCAATGCTATGTCAGAAGCAAAATCTAATTGGAAGAATTTAAAATAGAGTTGCAGAATAGCTAATCATAGATGTAGGAGGAAACAACCTAGTTAAATAGCCTGGAGGAGCAAGGGTAGTCACAGATGGAGATAATTGTTTGCAAGTACAGGATGGTCTTTCTTATGATGAGGACTGATGGCAGAAAATTTGACAGGGAACATTAAGTGACTATCAGCTAGCACTGGCCCAATAATAGTACAAAAATGTGATTTTATAATGCGATTAGGCAAGACTTAGGAGGGATAGAATGGGGTAGCAAAATGCAGGGGATGGGGACAATCGAAATGTGGAGCTGGTTTAAGGAACAGATATTGTGTGTCCTTGATAGGTATGTCCCTGTCAGGCAGGGAGGAAGTGATAAGGTAAGGGAACCTTGGTTTACAAAAGAAATTGTATCTCTTGTTAAGCGGAAGAGGGAGGCTTATGTGACATTGAGATGAAATGGTTCAGATGAGGCGATGGAGAGTTACAGATTAGTTAGGAAGGATTTAAAGACAGAGTTAAGAAGAGCAAGGAGGGGACATGAGCAGTCATTAGCAGGTAGAATTAAGGAGAATCCTAAAGCATAGGTATGTGGGGAATAAAAGGATGACTAGGGTAAGAATAGGGCCAGTCAAAGACAGAAGTGGGAAGTTGTGTGTGGACCCTGTGGAGATTGGAGAGGTGCTAAACAAATATTTCTCATCTGTTTTCACACGGGAAAAGGAGAATATTGTAGGGGAGAAGACTGAGATATGGGCTATTAGACTTGAAAGGATTGAGGTTAGTAAGGAGGAGGTGTTATCAATTCTAGAAGGTGTGAAGGTAGATAAATCCCCTGGGCCGGACGAGATTTTTCTGAGGATTCTCTGGGAAGCTAGGGAGGAGATGGCGGAGCCTTTGGCCTTGATCTTTGAGTCGTCATTGGCTACAGGTTTAGTACCAGATGACTGGAGGATTGCAAATGTTGTGCCCTTGTTCAAGAAGGGTGGTAGAGATGACCCAGGTAATTATAGACCAGTGAGCCTTACATCTGTTGTAGGAAAAGTTTTGGAAAGGATTATAAGAGACAGGATTTATAATCATTTAGCAAGCAACAATTTGATTGGAGATAGTCAACATGGATTCGTCAAGGGCAGGTCGTGTCTCACAAACCTCACTGAGTTTTTTGAGAAGGTGACCAAGCATGTGGATGAGGGTAGGGCAGTTGACGTGGTGTATATGGACTTCAGTAAAGCCTTTGATAAGGTTCCACATGGTAGGCTATTGGAGAAAATGTGGAGGCATGGGATTGAGGGAGATTTAGCAGTTTGGATTAGAAACTGGCTTTCTGAAAGAAGGCCAAGAGTGGTGGTTGATGGAAAATATTCAGCCTGGAGTCCGGTTACTAGTGGTGTGCCACAAGGATCTGTTTTGGGACCACTGCTGTTTGTCATTTTTATAAATGACTTGGACGCTGACATAGGTGGATGGGTTAGTAAGTTTGCAGATGACACTAAAGTCAGTGGAGTGGTGGACAGTGTGGAAGAATGTTGCAGGTTGCAGGGAGACTTGGATAAACTGCAGAATTGGGCTGAAAGGTGGCAAATGGAGTTCAATGCAGATAAATGTGAGGTGATGCATTTTGGGAAGAATAATAGGAAGGCAGAATACTGGGTCAATGGAAAGATTCTTGGTAGTGTGGATGTGCAGAGGGATCTTGGTGTCCAGGTACATAGATCCCTGAAAGTTGCCACCCAGGTTGATAGTGCTGTTAAGAAGGCATACGGTGTGTTAGGTTTCATTGGTAGAGGGATTGAGTTCCAGAGCCGTGATGTCATGCTGCAACTGTACAAAACGCTAGTGCGGCCTCACTTGGAATATTGCGTACAGTTCTGGTCGGCCCATTACAGGAAGGATGTGGAAGCATTGGAAAAGGTGCAGAGGAGATTTACCAGGATGTTGCCTGGTCTGGAGCGAAGGTCTTATGAGGAAAGGCTGAGGGACTTGGGTCTGTTCTCATTGGCAAGAAGAAGGCTAAGAGGAGATTTAATAGAGACATACAAAATGATCAGAGGATTAGATAGGGTGGACAGTGAGAGTCTTTTTCCTAGGATGATGACGTCAGCTAGTGTGAGGCGGCATAGCTGCAAATTGAGGGGTGATAGATATAAAGACAGATGTCAGAGGCAGGTTCTTTACTCAGAGAGTGGTAAGGGCGTAGAATGCCCTGCCTGCCAATGTAGTTAACTCAGCCACATTAGGGGCATTTAAACAGTCCTTGGATAAGCATATGGATGATGATTGGATAGTGTAGGGGGTGGGCTTAGATTAGTTCACAGGTCGGCGCCACATTGAGGGCAGAAGGGCCTGTTCTGCGCTGTATTGTTCTATGTTCTAAAAAGGTTCGCAATTTTAACAATTTCTGGAGATAATAGGTATTTATCATTGCAGCTGGTGATCTTTGGAGGAGCTATATTTGTCTGGGTAATGTTGGGCAGGATACTTAATGGGCTCAGCATTAGAATCACTAAGCTTTGTAATACACAAATTACTTGGATTAAACTATTCAACACAATGATCAGATTTAGATTGTATCAAAACAGAAGGGACAATAGATTTGGAGAAGGAAGCTTCAAAACAGCAGAACAATGTGGATAAATTATGTAAGTATACAGGATAGCAGGATAATTTAAAGCATAAATCGGTCCAAGCACAAAGCAGAAGACGGATGAGATATCTAATCTGTGAATGTTGCTGCCATAGATAAACTGAAAGAGACCAAGGACTCTCATATTAGGGTCACTAAATGCCTAATTTGTCACTGTGTCCAACAAGGCAGAATGGCAATTAAAAAGTTGAACTAATTAGATAAAATAGAAACATTAAAAGCAGAAGAAGCTGTTAACTTTAAAATACTCTAAGCACATGTCAACTACAGCACTTGGTTTTGGTTGCCAAGATACAGTGTTGACATTCAAGGTCCGGAGGCAGTGGAGAAAAATCAAGATCGTGGTTTATTTGTAACACAACTCCATACAACCATCTTTGCCTCAAATCCCTTAATTAGTTTGGGTAACAAATTTACTATGGATGTCCAGTCCCTATACACCTGTATTCCCCATGCTGATGGCCTAAAGGCCCTCCGCTTCTTCCTGTCCC